>OU911038.1:31380752-32597418 GCA_918358695.1 Melinaea menophilus ssp. n. AW-2005 | reverse complement strand
TACAGACGCCATCTAGTGTTGAGTGGCAAAACTAAAATTAAATAAAATTTTCTAACTGCACTTAATAATTATTTGATTTAAATCAAATTAAATCGATCGTGTAATTTATAAAATTTTAAATGGTCGTCGGAATATATAGAATAAAAATTTTGAGGGTCATTCCAAATTAATTATTATTAAAGCTATCATCAAACAACCACCGAGTATCTCCGAGTGTGTTTTGTAATATAGTAGTGTAATCGTATTAACTTCTTAAAATACTTTACTTTAGACAGAATTCCAAGGTAATGAATGTTGTAATGTTGCATAAAACGATTTTAGAAGATTATTTCGAAGTTTTTTACTCATATCAACATTAATTACACAGTATAAACGGAGTGCACACAGGATAAGGGGTAGTCCTTGTTTCCCACGGGAGACGAACTCAAGTCACATTCGTGTGGATCTCGTAGCTGTTCCCAAAAACCACTGATTAATATTTAAAAATTCTTTCTTTTAATGACCTTGCATATAGATATGTATCATAAATTTTAAGGTTACATTTGCATATATTTTTTCTGAATCCATTATCATCTGATAGTAATATATAAGCGATTATAATAATGCCGAGATATAAATCAATTTGATTATTATTATTTTATTAGTTATGAGAAAACCGGTGTTACCGACTCGTATGAGAACAAAGGTCAGATGTCATTCTTAGTATATATAATATATTATATTATATATGTAATATAAACCTGTTTGTTGTTTTAATCTTAACTTGACTGGGATCCATTATATATTATTAGTCGACGTTTAAGTGAAATTCTCCTCATACATACATACATACATATATATAGGAAAAGTGAGCGGTAAGAGAGACAGGGGGAGGCCTCGAGTGACCTTCGAAAACACAGTATCCTTGATACTGGAGGAAGGTCACGTAAAAAACATGAGGAACCCCCGGAGGGCATGTATGAAGAGGTTGATGTCTGTGGCCGAGGCGAAAGACGTATGCAGGGACCGTAGCGTTTGGCGCTCCGTCGTCTCTGGCTACCCCGCAAGGGATATGGCGTGAAGCTAAATAAATAAATAATAAATACATACATACATACATAGTAATAAATTATTAAAAATAATATATTTATGAACAAACCCGGAAGCTAGTAGGCAGTATTAACTTGATTTAATAATTTTATAAACACCGCTTCGCTTTAAATTAATCATCACTAAAATGAATGGTTGTAAAAACTTTCCACACAATATGTATGTATGTATAAATGTATGTATGTATGTATGTATGTGTGTATGTATGTATGTATGTATGTAGCGTATCTAAAAGGTATTACTATCGGCTCGTAAACCTTAACCTCGCCGCTATGACACAACACTAAACTACTCCGCTGTAAAAAACATAAAACCCGTCCCTCTAATCGCTGCAATGGTACCGCAGTGGCAGAGCGCGGACGGCGGCTGTAACCTGACCTTCGTTATCTTAGTCGTTAATTAACTTTTTATGTCCACATAATCTATTTATCTCTATAAAATCATATTATCTGTTAAACCTGTATTTTGTTAACACTGACTGTGAGATATTGACAAAATATTCCAGGAATATATTTTTATATATATTATGTTTTGTGTTATTGTATATATTGTAAATGTTATACTTAAGAAACTATATGTTAATTCAAAGCGTCTCTTCCATATGATATATGAAGTAACCCACATCCTCACCAAATTACCAAGTTGTGGTGTGTAACATAGTTTTGGTATATTTTAATGGTGAAGGGCGAGCTATCTCTCAGTCGTCAGATCGATTATTGGCGCTTATAACTCAACAAACGGATCGTTATTAAATCTGATTGACCTTGATTTGAGTGCAAATAATATAATATAAAATACATTTATTCTAGAACGGTGAAGTACGCGTACCCGATTCTCATAATGTATCACAAATACTTTAGTATATTTCTTCACTTTCTGCACTCAAGATTTTTTTTCAGTTACACTCTTTCCAGTAAATTTCAAGTTACCATAAGATTAAGAACTACTAACTAACTATTAACTATTGTTATATCTAAAAGATCTAATATCTTTTAGATATAACAATAGTTAATAGTTAATATTTTCAAGATTCGCCGCGTCATATGAGTATATCACAGCCGCTTTACTTCTGTTATTACAGATCACTAACTAATCGTATTAATAATTCACACTAGAAATAATATTTAAAGGAAAATCGATAGGATTTTTAGTATTTAAAAATAACTGACAATTGTAATCCAACTCTAAAACCTTCCAGTAAAAATACTAATTGTAATTCATCTCTCAGAATCCTCACGACAACAGAGAGTGAAGGGGTTCAGAGTATATTATTTCCGCACTCCCAGTACCAGTTCTCATTAACAATACTGTTATATGTTTACGTACGACTTTACAAACCTTACTATACTTTTTTAATTCATACTCAATTATAATACTCCACTAAATACGGAACTTAAATAAATTAAGCGCCGTGGAGACGTAACTAAAAAACGGTCGTTGGTTTTGGTTAAAAACATTTTTCTATTATACATACAAGACGCCTTGCTGAGCATTAATTGCCTCGTTTGAAACTCGTCTTCAAAGTCATCTGGTGTTTGGTTGTTATCAGTTCAATGCAATCCTCAATCCTCTTAGATAATTGGTCGTTGAGCCAACTACAGTGAATGTGTTTAATTATTTACTTTAAGGAAAAGAATGTACGGTGTACGTACCTTTATACGTTTTTCCCACACGTGAAGTATACACACATATATTATACACATAATTGTGAACGAAGATTTAGTATCATCCGAGCATTTGTTTTGTTTGAACGTTAATAATAAAGCAGCGTAATTAACTAATTACTTTGATCGGCGCTGAGGACGAGACCGACAAGGTCGAGGATGGGATTTAAAAATGAAATAACGCAAGTATTTACTATAATTTCGATCTGATTAGAGTGAAAAGTAATTTACTCACCACATTGTTCCGATCGCTTCGACACTTCACTGTTAACACTTCACCCCCGTTTTCTTTATCTAATACACGTGTGTTTCTCTTGATAAATACATCTTATAATGAGTTATGAGATATGTTAAGATAAAATCGAATCGGATCTCCCGAGATCGGATCGCCGGCTGATCTGCGCCGCACAACAAACACGACACAAATAATTATTTACGCGTTCAGAGCGAGCGTCGATGTCAGACATCAGAGATCCGACGGAGGTAAAAACTATGTATACCTCGGTTAATTATTTTACGTGTTGTGGGTATCTTTTTCAATTCCATCGGGCGAGTAAAACGAACTTGAATTTATAACATTGTATTTTTATTTCACTTTAGCAACCCGTTCTAGTCACGACGGATTCATATATTTTATCATACATCGGTGTGCAGTTGCGTTCCGGCAGCGATACCATTCTATGGCCTTTAAAAAATGTAATATACATTAATTAATAATAAACGTCGTTCTACGATCTGTTTATTAAGTCTCTGACGAGTTGTAGGAGTAGGTATAGGTATTATCGATAAATACTGTGAGTATTAAACAATTAATACTTTTAACTCAATACAACGGATACGTATCAAGTTATTTATATATAATAAAAGTAAAGTAATCACTAAGTATGTTTGAACGTAGATGAGGTGTTATAGTTTGGTGATGTAGTCGTATAACGGGAAGGGGGAACTTAAGTGTGAAGTGGATGGATGTAAAAGAGGGCGGACGAAGAAGACAAGAAAACTCGTGAGGCCAGAGGATGACGTCTCCATACACGAGTTCTTCCGACACCAAATAATAAGATAAGAGTTAAGAGCAAGATGTGATTGGATTAAATTTTTAGGTGTATACAACTGTCAATACCTATTATATTTATGTATATAAACGTATGGATCTTAATTGACTGGTCCTATGTCTTACCTTGTATTTATGTTGATTCAATAATGTTTAAATAAATTTAATAATGCTCCGAGTTATTTAAACCACAAACCAATATGATATCTGACGTTTTAAAGGGGTGTCTGTTTAGAACGTGCGACCTTGTTCGTTTTTTTATAAATATGTAATGATGAAGACGGTAGTTAGATTGGTTAGATTATTTGTGCACATCGTCACAAATCACATCACTACCAGTCTCCGTACTAAATTAAAAAATATATTTATTTTCTGCGTGAAATCAAAATCGAAGTTCTTAACGAAATGTATCTCTTAGTTTTACTCAAGCACATGGCCTGCCACGCTAGTCAGTAAGGATATATTGCAGCTGCAACATTTGCAAGCTTCTCTGTGAAATCTGTGGCCCGAGGTGTCGCGTAAACAGTTTAGGTTAGTGTTATCAATTTAGCCGCCGCCGAGTGTCTGTCTCGGTTAGCCGAGAGTTAACTAAGCTAATTAGCTCCCCGCCTTTCAAGTTTATTCAGTTACGATTCGAGTATATCTTTTAGAGACGGATTTAATAAATATTTAGTCTATAGTAGGTATACGTTGTTTTTAGAATTTCGAGAACTGTTAATAATTTCTATTTATCAAATACTTCATGTGTCTTACGAGAAGAGGAACAAATGTTATATTTGCAAATTTCACGCATTCGTTATCGATAATATATTGTATTATAAGAAAAATAATCAATTATTTACATTTAAAAACGTGCAAGGATAATATAATAGTAGTAGTAAAACTATTGTTTCAGGTTCTAACATCTTGGAGACCCTCCGCTATAACCGCGAGACCTTGAAGGGAGCCCACAAAAGACTGATAGACCTCGCCAACACCCTGGGTCTCTCCAACGCGACCATATCTCTCATCGAGCGGAGGGTGTCCCAGGACAAATACGTGCTGTTTGGGGGCATGGCTGTCACTTTGACCGTTATTGTGCTTGTCATTATGTACTTGCTATGACACATGTTATATATATTGTTGTAAATGTATTCATCAAAATATAAAATTAGGTATTTATGCATTTTTATGAAATAAAGACAGTTGATATATTGATTTCGTTTTATTGGTAACTGCAAGTATAAACTAAATATATTTCAATGTTAATAACAAAATCTCGAAAGTAATAAATAGGTACATATTTGTATATGTAGGATATTAATTAATATACTTTTGGTTCTGAAATTTCTTCCATAAACATCATAACAACTTAAAACTTAAAATGGTCCAAGCTCGACTGTTCCAGCACTTCACACACGAGTCACATCTACTGTTCGGCTCAACTGTCAGGTCTGTACGGACAATTCAATCGATTAGTACGAGGTGCTGGAAAAATTATCTACAAAATGTCTAAGCGGACAAACCAATACGAAAACGCATTTACCTTATATCAACGAAGACATTAGTTTTATTATTTATCTTTAACTAGTGAAATAGTAATCTACACTTACACTTTCACAAGAAATATTACAAAGCTTCTTTCAAATGTTTAACAAAGTAATTAAAGTTCTTAAATATAATAAGGTTTCATACGAGAGCTCGACAAGTATTGGACTTATGTATAAGAAACTGAGCTGACTGAACTACAAAAACTCAAACTAATTAACTAGTAAGTACCACATAAGTGCTATATTAGTACTACTATTAGTAATAACTACATAATTACTTGCGCCATATCAAAACCAAAATATACACAGAATCATTTTATACCCAATAACACCGAAAACAATAAATAATACGAGATTTATATCACTTCCTAGTTTATATTTTGATCTGAAGGGTAACTAGTTGTCTCCGCTGGACATACAATTAAAATATGTATTCCTTTATGAACTTTTTATATCATAAAACAATGTGATTTGATCTCCGATTATTACGATAACTTTTATGTACACAGATAAACATAAGATTACGCAACCTCTATAACTGATTATTTAATTCATTTTTAATACCTTTTTAATCACATTTTCAACTATTTTAAAGTTAATTCATCCCGAAACTAATCTCGATATCCTCTGCTCAATTATTAGTAAATTATTCAATTGTAAATTTGTGTGTAATAATTTTTAGGCGATTTAAATACTTACCAATAAATAATTATTTTTACATCGGCTGCTTTATTAACCTTGATTCTAGTCTGTCCTAGGTCAGCGGGTTTTTATTTATTAGCGAGGGTCAAATACGGTAAAAGCGTTATTATTTTGTATATGCCTTGATTTAGAATTAGTTTTTTTGATTTCAAATGAGTGGAGAACTAAATATTTGACATTGATCTTAACTTATAGATTCTTCGTGTTCCTGAGGAATGGTTTGATGAACAAGAGCAAAGTAACGTATTTCCACTAGGGTGTTTTTTAAATTTCGAAGTACGGAACTCTAAAAATAAAAATACGATGTATATGTTTTAAGTCTATAATAAATACATAGTGAAAAGTTCAAAGAAAATAAATACATATAATCTTTTACTGCACTGTAATATTAACCAGAAAGTATAAAATTCAAAACATTTATTAATAAAATTGCTATAAAATCTATTCCCGTTTGTCGGGATCGCAGCACGGCAGACCGGGCTCGGCGTGCGGACAGGAGAACGAAACGTCTTCCTTCTTGACGGCACAAGGACCAGTGGGTTCTGGTGGCGGGTTGACACAGGAGTCGACGGCCGGCCCCTCCTGGCGCGGGTACTCCGACATGCGAGCCGCTTGAGGAGATATCTCCGGTACTTCACGACGGAGGTGTTTGATTTTCTCGTATGCATCGCTGGACAGACGCATGTGTTCCGGCACCTCGAAAAGACATTATAAATTACTCTACGATGAAAAAATGATAGTAAAGTTAATATATGTTGTTTTACATTCCTATTGTTGAGTTGTATGTATACTGCATTACACTTTAAAATTAATACCTCTTTGCAATCGACATCGTAAGTTCCTAGATATCCTGGTAGCTTTGGTTTCTCGGGAACCTCTTCTCCAGTAGCGTTTTGGAGTTGTTCACTTGGGATGAGTTCATACGGGCATTCGTCTTGGGCGCGACGTTCCGCACGCTCCTTAGCATCCTAGTTAATAGTCGAGAAAAAATATTTGTTTAGAAATTGAAATGAACCAGTAAATCTGAGCCCATAACATAATCGTTATTTCTTAACCTTCTGGTGTTCATACTATTAATGCTATGCCTTAGTCTTTAGTGAACACTCACCGCATCTTTGAACCTATCACAAAACTCGGGATCCTCGTCGTAGTGAGGTTGCTGTCCGGGAGGGTATCTCACTTGCTGCCTCATCTCCTGCTTCTCAGCCGCCGGACCGCTGAAGCACACTACCTTTTGATGATCCTCGCGAGCTGCGCCGGACTTGAGAATCCCCTTGAGTGGTAGTATATTGTCGCATTTCGGTTTGCTGTAAATATTAAGATTTACAATTATTTTTTGTAAATTTAATGTTGGATTATATGTTAGAACCCTAATACCTTAGTCTGTTGATCCTCAGAGTGTCGTCGTAGGACAGTCTGTCGGTGGTCATGGGAGGTGTGGGAGGTCGCGGCGGGGAGGCGCTACCCTCGACCACGTCCAGCGCGGTGAGACAGCGCTCCATGGCACTGGGCTCAGCCACGGCCGCTTGACCAATCTTAGCGAGTTGAGCGCGGGTTTCGGCCGCCTGCTCCTCACGGATAGCGTCCTAATAACCAAAATATAATATGCATGGATCAAAAATTCATATCCTACTTGTAAAAGGAATTCAAGTACAACATATTACAGTAAATAAGAAATAAATAATGGTGTTTAGTCATAAGTCCGAACAAGATGTCGAGAAGGAAAAATTATTTTTTACGTTATACTTAGTATATCAAAGTATAAAGAGATTATCCGACGTGTGACAACGATCGGAAGAGACAGGGAACATAATATAAATGGTATGGAATTTTGATCTAACTTAAGTGTTTCGTATAACAATTTAAAATATTGTAAGTTCAAATATTAAGGATTATATAATTCTATTAGCCTTCAGGGCCTTCTTTGCGTTAATAAAAAAAATCTTTACCGTACCACAGGGTTTTGAAATTATAAAAAAATGATGCAAACGACCAATTAATATTTGAATAAGAAAAACCTTTGAAATTGTAGACTGTGCCCTTTAACCCAAGAAAAATGTAACCGAATATTTAAAATAACTTTCTGGATCATTCACCTTCAGCTCATCCTTCAGGTTGCCTTCCCTCATGTGGTAATTCCGAACGTTATCTATCACTTCCTGAGGAAACTTCTCCGGGTTTGAGCTCATATAGCGATACACGAACAGATCGCAACCTACTATCTTGAAGCGATGCTTGAAAACAGGAACTATTGCACCTGTATTGTTTTTTAATATTAGCAGGATATTATGTAATTTTATGAGCTTTACATATTGTACTTAAATTATAAAATATTAATTAAAACTATCAACAATATTCTATAATTTATAGTACTATAATACATATATGTATATGTTATTAACTGTCTGTGGCTAAATAATAATAAAACGTATATTCTGCTTCACATAGCACATGACTTCGTCATCAAACTAAACATTCATTGGCACCTCGACCGTGGCGCTATTTAACGGACTATATCATATCCATGAAACATCGTCTTGACAGCATAATTAATATTTTATGACTCTTCTCTTATTCGCGATATACACTGATTACAAATATGTGGCTATTTGCTATTTAGGAAAAACTAAGTCCGATGTCAAATACCTACAACAAATGGTATTCAAGGTCATAATCGACCATTGTTCTACAACTCATTAATAATTGCGATACAAATATGTAAAAATGATTTATAGCCGCATGCGCCGCGTATGATAGTTTCTTAGTGGTTGTTTTTGAACACGATGAAAGTAGAAAAACACTATTTAAGGTTGGAACGAACCAACACTTGTTTTTTTCTTCTGGTTACACAAGCTTTACAGTAAGTAAAAATACATTAAATGATATTAGATGATATATTTATTTATTTAGCTTCACGCCATATCCCTTACGAGGTAGCCAGAGACGACGGAGCGCCAAACGCTACGGTACCTGCATACCTCTTTCGCCTCGGCCACAGACATAAACCTCTTCATACATGCCCTCCGGGGGGTCCTCATGCTTTTTACGTGACCTTCCAGTATCATGGATACAGTGTTTTCGAAGGTCACTCGAGGCCTCCCCCTTTCTCTCTTACCGCTCACTTTTCCTGTATAAATCTTTTTTACCATTCTTTCATCACTCATTCGTTCGACGTGTCCAAACCACCTGAGCACGTTCTTCTTCATTCTCACCGTGACATCTTCGCTAGTACATTAGATGATACCAAAGGGCTAAAAGAACGAACGACAAAATAAAAATAAAAAAGGACGAGGAATGTTTCGCATATTATACTCGTATCAGAGAACTATTGATATGATAACTATGAACCTTAAAGGCGTAGTTCTCGTCTTACTGAGGTGTGCCCTTATTCATCCGATCTCTAAAAAAGGTGATAGCTCAAACCTAGGTACAGAACCATCGCCTTTACCTCTGTAATGGAGAACATCATTAACTAACAGCTTCTAACGTACCTCGAGGATCGCCAGTTGATGAACAACCCGCAATATGGCTTTTGTCATGGTCGCTATTAGCTGGCTTCTGTTACCTCTTAGGCAGCGACGGGAGAGGGTCTGGCAGTTAGTCTGGGTATGGTAAACGATCGTGTACAGTACAAGGGGCTTCCTCATATCGGCTTCCCGAAAGTTTAAGCGCAACGGATCACCACCTTTCTCAGTGAGCGGAGCATACAGGTCATTCTCGACGGTTTTTGATTAGACCCCAATCCCGTGAACGCTGATGTATCTCAAGGCTGTATGCTATCTCCAACTCTGTTCCTCATGCACATCAATGATATTTTATTGAATATTTTCAAAAGACATTGTAGATTAAGTAGATGACAGCACTAAGGATGCGGTATATTCCGGCCTTGCAGAGCTCTCTGGAAGATTTCGGCGAGTGCCGAAAGAAACTTGCGTCTTCTATAGAGACTTAATGTTCCCAGATCGATACGACATGTATGCCTTCAAAAAGGAGTATACTCCTCCAATGCCTCCTCCAAGGCCGGCAACAGTCTTGCGAGCCTTTGGATGTTACAAGAGTTCTTGGATGGCGGTGATTACGTATCATCTGTGACCCGCACGCTCGTTTGTATTGTGTATACAACAGGCACTCCATGCATGTGGTTGAAAAGCTCAAGGCGATTTTGATGTTTTGTGTGACAAAAATGGATAAAGTAAGAAATGAGTATGTATACATGATAAAAAAATGAAGTAATCACTTCTCTTGGTATAGTTACGTAATGCGGACAGATGAAAAGTGTATAAAGAACAGTTTCAGGTATTATTGTGAATTGAGGGAAGAGGGCGACAGAAAAATACATGGATTGACTACCCGAAAATGGTATGGCGAAGAAGCATGTCTCCACTGAGATGACGTATGATTGAAGAACGTGGATCCACCAGGGATGGTATCCCTGGTGGATCCATGTGTGGTATTATTATAACTGTGACCAAAATATATGTAGGTTGCAATATGATTAATATGAACAGTAAATTACACTCGTTATAATGACAAAAGAACTTAAGTATCAATTATGTTGCGTCTAACAAAAGTATACTAGCGTTTGTACTTTTATAATTAATGTAAATATCTTTTTCTTTTTTCAAAACATTCTTTAAAATAATTTGCATAGCTCTCTGTTCCTATCCAAAAAGAATTTATTATAAATATCTATATATCATTACTAGTATATATTACTTATTGTATATGCAGCTAACTATAAATATCTTGAATAACTAATGTAACAGATTTTTCACTTTTACATGAAATAATTTTAAACACGTGTTCAATTTTTGATAAAAATATAAAATATAATTGCATAATTATTTGATAACATTCATGCACTATGTAGAATAGTTGTATTTGTTGGTATTGTTGGTACTAAACTATTACTTGGCATACTACAATAATTACTAAATCTTACTAGTCACGGATTTCTTTTTTCTTCTTATTAATTAATCTTTAGGCCAGCGTATCGAATTGATTACAGTTGTTCTAGTTAGTCGTACATTGCTCACTAAATATTGACGTTTGTTAAACAGTGATCACGATAAAAAAAACTGGGCTGAGATATATTGTGTGGTTCTTCTCAGACCCGGACGCGTTTGGAACACTCGTAGCCTCATTTTAAGTCAGAGTGTCTTTACAGAAGGGCTTATTTTGATAAACATGGTATCAAAATAGGCCCTCCTGCCACTCCTATTTAACGTACATAAGTTATCACTACTATTGAATAAAATGGAAAAGATATAAATAACTAAAATAATTAAAATCATACCCTACAATAGAATAGAATTGTAATGTAGGCCTTACAATTACAGTAGTTACAAATTCAAAACAACAAACAACAAACCTAAGGTTCTATAGATTATTAACTTACCAATATAAAACCTATCGGGAGTAAAATATGTCGGAAAGTTGGGGTCCGACTCGGGGGTCTGCAGACGCATGGCCTTGAGAAACCTTCCCTCACGTATTCCTGAATTACGACGCGGTACCTCTCCTATCTTAAGCGTACCATCCGCCAGGCTGTAGGACAGCACGAATTGACGACCCTTGTCTTCTGGGTGAATCCAGTCCAATTCGCAAAGGTATCTGAGGTACTAAAAAAAATAAACCGTTAGATATAAAATTAGTAATTTTTATGTGCAGGACTGGACGACATATTGATTTCACTTATTTGTGTAGTGTTTGATATAATAATAAAATAATTGTCTAATTATACGGATAGCATTTATAAAAGTGGTCAATTACCTACTTATATAATGTATAAACTATAAAGTAATTATTGTCTGTAAATAGGATGGCGTAATAAGGTTTATGATATATTAAAATCTTTTTCTAAAACGAGCTCCGACCCTCCTTTAAATATTCCCTCGCTTCCGCAGTGTTGCCAAGAGACCACGGCCTTGGCCTCGGCCGAGGGTTGCTACTTATCTTTAAAGAGCTAACATCATAAAAACACACATTAGAGTACGGTGTGTTCATTGTCAATCATAGATACAAGATTGATATGTTTTGGAGCATCAAGATATTCTGATAGGTCAGGATAGGTATTTTACCACATCAATGTATCTCCATTTCAACGAGCTGCAATGCAATGTAAACATATCTTCGTTTTGTGTCACATGGACTTAGAAATCTGCGTTATAAATAATGTGGTATTATATCTTCCATTAAAGTGTCTTATGAAAAGTAATAACTCCGCTCTGAGAATTCAATATTCCAACATAGACATTTCCAGGAAAAGCAATTACGTAAGGACTTATGTTAGTAGGTATTACCGTGAAGCACTAGCTCACGCCCGCGGCTGCGGCTGCCGGTGTAACTAAATGAACATTAAAAGAGGAACAAGAGGCAATTTGTCTTGTTAATTATTTCTTTATATTTTCTTTAGAAAATATAGCTTGACGTAAATTTATTCTTATAATATATATTCGTATAAGATTTCCTATCTTCTTAACTTAATGCGTAAATAGTAATAATAACTCAACATTTGAATCAATATCGTTTTTATTGGATCAAAATTCAAGCCGTTGTTCTAAATGGTTAGTAGAAATAAACAAGAAATAATAGTATTCGGTAGTTGATGGAGCGGTGCCTCAGCGTTACGTACGAGACGATTGTCGCCTGGCGTTGGAAACTTGTTTGGAGTTGGGAACTGGTGTAAACTAAAATATCAAAATGTTTGTATATTGAAGTCGCGTCTCTTCATAACATTGGATAATTTATTGAGCTGTTAGTATTATATTATAAATATAATATAAATATTATTATTATTAAGCCCCAGATTGTGTCGGAGAGATCGTAAACCGGTATAATTAGATAAGATATGTAGATATTATACCCTAAATCTTATAAGACAGACAGTAAATGTAAACTCACATGTGACTACCTCATGGATAGTTGGATGAAATATATGTATGTTATTCTTAGAAAGCATTTTAAAAAGTATGACTTAAAAATTTATAAGGATCCAGAAAAAACACTCCACATTATGGGAGCCGTTTAACTTGGAGACGACTGCTTTTATTTCCACCAAAAATAGCTAAGAACTATCGAAAAACAGAAGGCTTGCTAATATTGAAATCCGCACTCAATAGGTTTCATTCATTCCGTTTAAGAGGTAGGATGCCACAGAGAAGCACACAGATACACATGTGCACACATACACATACGCATGTTAAACTCACAACACCCTTCATTGTTGCGTCGGAGGTTAAAAGGTCGTTGATCCGTGTGCCTTCTCAAAACATGTAACTATGCAATGACATATTTGTAGTGTTTTATCGTCCTTAAGTTTTTATTTTATTAAATAAAATAGGTACATTTTTTGACACAGAATCAAGGTTTACTTCCGCTCACTGACGACATTTATCATATCCGGCCTATATTTAATTTATTATTTACAGTAAATTTTAAAATACCAAAAAGCCTTCGATATTAATTACAACGCTAATTGTTCTACGACTTCCGCCTCACCTCATGTCCGAGCGGAAAGGACAGAGGTTTGGATTATTACATTCCATAAGCTCCCGTTGGACCCTCAACATCATGAATTGATATTCATTATGATAAATCACTAATAACAATATATTATATAATTTTTACATTAATCGCCTACAGAAAAGATCTGGCGATATAAAATATTAGGTTTGTATAATATTCTATATAAAAATCAATACCTGGAAAATAACAAAAGTAAGTTCTATGTTTGTCTGTCTTTTTCCCCTGCCACCTGCAAACGAGCCGCGCGGCCAAGAGGGCGGCCAATAGGTACGTATCATACAAAAAGTTGCGTTAATGCCGGCATCTGTCAAATATCATTTCTTAATTTTTGGGTTTGAAACACTGAATCCCTCAATCAAATCTCTAATGAGACCTAAATTTCAATGTATATCTTAATAAGAATATTTTGGATTCTCGTTCCAAGTGCACTAATTGCCATAGTTATTCGTTAAATTCCCGAATTCTATATCTATTATTAAGATGTAAAGTATAGACAATCGAGTAGGTGATAGAGCTTAGCTGTAGTCATGTGTTTTCTGATTGTATGGGCTTACAGCAAACCTTCATAAACTAATTAAGTATCATAGTTAGGTTTCATACGTGAATGAGAGAGTCCAAACCTTCCCCCTTATTCTCTATATGTTGTTACCGTAAAGTTGAGGTGAAGGTGCAAATCAGATGTCTACGAGCGACGATATAATCCAATTCAAAACAAAATTAACGATTTGAAGCTTCACCACAAGTATGTTTGAACAATTTAGTATTTCCAGGTGACGCTCGAATAGGTGAGATCATTATTAGATGAGTTTTAATATTGTAGTCCCGAGTAATACATCCGCTTAGGGTCCTTAATAGGTCAGTCGGTCAATCTCACCTCTGTTGAAGGTACGTTATGCATTTGTGTTGCCTTGTTGTTGTTGTGGGCGTGATTTTGTTTGTTAATTCAAAGACCGAGTACGCTAAAACTGTATACGCGGAAGTGATACGAATGTTAGGACAAAACCAAATCTAACTGAACTATACTGCCTATTTATTTAGATAGTAATAAGTTAGTTAATACTGTAGCTGGTCATAAAAACCTATATACACAATTTCTCAACTCATGTACATTCTTGGGTATTTTGGGTCAAACTGATATATAGGTTAAATTTAAATTCGGCTCGATCGGTTATATTTAAACTATTAACACAATTTAAATTTTAAAATAACCTTAGAGATCTTAGAAATATTCATAACGTTTTTATTAAACCGCAGCGGAGAAGTACAGAAAGGTGGAAGTGCCAATTTATACAATAACATGTAAAAATACACCCACAACACTCACGGGGAAGCATTCGTGCTCGTGGTTAGATTTGCTTTTTCTTCTATAAATAAACTACAACGTAAAAGAAAACATCACGCGAGTAACACAAAGACAACTACATCCGACCTTTCCGTGTACTTTGATTGATTACAGAGAATGCGAAAATAAATGAATAACTGTTTGTTGATTCCGTATAAAAAAAAATTTAAAAGATTCGTTGAACTTTACCTTGTTAGCATTGAGGTTGTACTTGATGATGTCTTTGTGGGGAGGCTTCGGCACCAGCCCGAAGCACGACTGCAACGTGTCCTCCGGAGCACCGATGCCGATATGCGGAGGAATGCTCTGACCGGATAATAAATATAAATAAAAAATAAATTAATTAATTAATAAAAAATAAATGTGCATCGAGACAATGTGTCTGTGACTCACTTTCGGGAATTCTTTCTTGGTGTCGTGATGAACCTCAATTCGCGGAGGCTGCTCCATGTTAAGCATACACCTTGAACACGAGTTACGTGTTAGAAAACAGTATTCGGGCATGAGACACTAACCTAACTGTGTGAACCGAGTATGTGCTTTTATTTATCTAACATTAAGTTGAATGACCTGTTATTTTATATATATATTTTTTAAGGGAATAAATTTTTCATGTCAGTCCTCGTACGATATATAATGTATAAAATAGAATAAATATTTCCTCTCAGCTGCAGTCTGGGGCAAAGTTGTACTTATTTATATTATAGTAATCAGGTCTGGAAGATTACACTTTTTACCGACCGTTAAGAGAACAACGCTCTGTAGGATTACGGGGTAATATATAATGGTATTAGCTTCGAGACGTGGCGTTGAAAAACTGATGAAAAAGTGCGATGAAACAAGATTAAGTAGCAATAAACGTGAAGTAGTTATAATTAAAACCACTTATGTAATTTTTACTATTCTACTTTCGTTACTCTAAATATCCAGTACAAATAACAAACGATGCCGAAGGTTTGTATATGTATAGTAATGAGGATTCGTGTCTCCGTAGTTTAGTAGTAATCTAATCAGTTTAAAGATAACCACCACCGGCTGCTCTCTCCATTGTAACATAAATAAAGTCATCGTTAACTCAGTTCGACATCGAAACACTCTGTTGCGAAAATTATTTTATAAGATATTAATATACTTTCTCAAAATATATGTATTTTTGAAGATAAATTGAAATACAAATATTGAAGTCCCTGCCAGTGACGCTGAGTAAAATCCCAGTGTATATGAGCTGCAGCTGCATAAGTACAGATCACTGTCAGCACTCGGTTATAATCTTTAAGCTAACTTGTAATATTTCCTTGTGAAGCTGTCGCAGTCGAAGATGAGGAAGCGTCGCCCGAGCACGAAGACAGTTTCACCCACAACGAGATCTCTCGGTGAATAGTACTCCGTTATTTCCTCGTCCGTAGTTTCCATCGCAATCGAGGGGAACGATACTGAATAAAAAATAACACTCGGGTTAATCAAAGTCATAAATATTGACCGGACATTGAGACCAATTTCATGTACATAATGTAGTACACTTGTTCAACATTTACACCGCACTGGGTCTTCATTTATTATACTATATGTATAATGTTGATTTAAGACATAACAATCAATAAAAACATATAATCTAAAGGTTCTAAAATATATATAAATATATATATATATATAATTATCTATACAAGCCACAGCAGATCATAATTAAAATATCTGTTAATTATATGTATTATATATAATATATGTTATAGAAATATATTATGTATTCGACGTTACTCTTCGTAATAGGAGGTAATAAAAATATAGTACTTTTAGTTATTTAATGTCAACGCCTTTAATACTTTTATAACGAAATACCTCAGAAAACTCTAAGCTTTAAACTTATATAATAAATAAAAAACAGTTTTAAAATTAAATAAATCCAATATCAGTTACAACGAACAAACACACAAACGGACGGACGACTAACAATTTTAATCTCCTAAAGTCCGTTTACAAATACTAAAATTTCCAATTTAGTCGCAATGTTCCAATTCTATCTGACGCGTGCTCTTCAAACAGCTTTTCAATGTCCCGGCACATTCAAATTAACACGCTCCATCGGACTGGATCAATTGTATGCATTTGTATTTCTCATTTAGATTATAATTTTAAAAGAAATAACCCATTTCTTGTATTTTTTTTTATTATATGTTATATAGAACATTTTTAAATCTTAAGTATATGAATATAAAAAACGAGACTGGCCAAAAAGATAAAGACGGAGTGAGCCATGACCGTGTCTCCGCTGAGATGAAGAATATAGAAGAGCGTGGATTTGTACATATTTCAAACTATTATATCATATTTAATTAAGATGATGGCGGAATGATTATCATTATCCAAGTATTTGATAACATGTTCAAATATTAATTTCAGAACATAATTGATACGTTACAAATATCCCTGAAGCGAAGGCTTAAAGTCATGCAGTAGTCACTAATAACTTATTATAAATTCTTCATTAAAAATTATTTAAGATGATTTACCTCCGAGACCCTTAAAGCCCAAAATTCTGTATTATCTCAATAATATTATAAAATATGAACGTAAATAATTTACCTGGTCGGTCTTTCCACTTCTTTGGCAGTTTTCTTTTCTTAAGCAGCAGTGGAAAGGGGTCCTTGCCACCTCTACCGTCGTGCAGCTCCTACAGTAAAACACAGTAGCCATCAGACAGACAGTAACAATTAACTGTTCTTAGAAAGTGATCATTGTTCTTTGGAATAGTTCAATAAGATTTATTGAACTATTTATAACAGGGAAAAATATCAATATGGAGTACACTATACTGTTAAATTGATTTAGAAGTTTTATAATACATATTTTTAATACAGTGTAGGTGTTAAAATAAAGTTTATTAATAAATAAATAAATATTATTATTAAGCCTTTTTCGCAGCACAAATACAACGAACAAATAATAACATTTAATTACATTTATGATAATAGTAATATGTTTAACGATGTTTATAACTTTCTTTCGTCTTTCTTCATTAGTTTTTATTATTTTTTCATTTACACAAATGTTTTAACTTATTAGTATTAATAAATTTTATCACCTGCAGTAATATTTAGAGCATCTTTCATAACAGACACGTTTTTTCTACTTGCAATATTTAGTGACAGCAAAATGCGGATAAAAAATCGAGTATTTACAAAATACACTTTGAAAATGAGTACAAGGAGCACTTGCTGAAGCACATGATGAAGCGGTTGATTTACATTTTCAATGAAGAATAAATTAATAAAACCAATGAGTGAGTTACCTTTATGGATATGTTGTCGTCCTGTAGGAAGTAGAGCAGCTTGTACTCCACCAGATCACCGTAGTCTGCGTCGCGGTTGTCCCAGACCACGTTGAACCTGCGCTTGACAACTAACATCATGAAGTTAAAAGGTAAGGTAAGGTAAGGTAAGGTAAGTAATAAATAGTAATAGTATAATATTCCGAATTTAATGGCTTAATTATCGAAGATATGACTGTAACATTACATAGCACCAATAGCACAAATAGCGCCTTTTAAAAATATATAGTAAATAATATAAAACACGCTTATAATATAAATATTAATTACTTTCCGGGTTCAGTCGGTAGTTATAAACTAATGTTATTACGAAATTATGTAGTACCCTTCTGTAGTGTAAGCGGATAAAGTCGCAAGTAACAGCTAGTTAATTGTACCCTAGTGGAAACAAACAAACAACTATAATTGAGCTCATATACATAATACTTAGAATTAACATAAAAAAAAACGAATGACGACTTCCCATTGTGAGTATACTAGATATTTACAGTAGCTGTTGTAACACTTGCGATTGTTCCGTTGCATCGAACGAGACACTTCCTTAATATAAATAATGGTATCTAAAAAGAATCAGCAATTTGTACAACGATAAAAAATATAAATTTATATTATAATTTTATCCGAAAAGTTATAAAGTTAATTTAAAACATAAGCTTTTAGCGTATAGGCGAAGGGTCGTGAAGACTTTTATCTAAGTATATTAACTCTTAAATTCATATTGCGACAATGGATGTAAAAAATGGTAAAGACCATTAGAAAGTGTCCTTTAAGTAATATATTATGAATACCGAGGGCTATGAGGGCTACGAAGGGCTCTGATTTATTAATATCCCATCCGCCCTAACGGGCCGAGTTAGAGGCCGTTTTGAATAAGTAATGGTAAATCAAAATACGATTACTCTAATACGCTAATAACAACAAATTAAAATAATTTATACATTTCTATCTTTCATTTCCACTGTCAGTGATTCTTCAAACGTATAAGGTTTTCGACTCTGCGTCTTCGTAGACATTGTAAGTTTGTGTTCAACAAATAGCGAAAATAAACTTTCTTACCTTTTTAGTTAGTACAGTGAAGTCATTAAGAATAATTAAGCAATTTGTGGAAAACGTAACAGTTGTGTGTTCATTTCGGTAAACAACTCTTACGACCGCTCATTAGCGTAGAGCTTTCTTTAAGGAAACAATCTAATAAGAACGATTCGTCATAATTATTCAAATTAACTGAAATTTAACAGACAATATTATTAAAATAAATTTCACAACTCGCGTAAGACTAGAACACGCAGCCCCGGGACACTGATTAGGAATATTATATTTATTTAATTTAAACTTTAGGTTTGGTAACTGATTAAGATAAAATGTAACTACTGAATTCCACGTACCTTTGTATCCACATACATATAAATAGTGTTTGTCGAACTGTCCCGTAACTGTTAGGGTTAAAGTCTTTATAAAGTTATAATCGTTGCAAAAAAAAATAGAAAATCTATAATTACGTAATAATGTTTGACGTTAATTGAAAGATTGCTGAGCACAGATTATTCTTATACGGCCCTTTGTGCGGTGACTCCTCGATATGTTTGCACCTTATAATAGCTTGCTTAGTTATACTTATAAGTAGCAGATTGTTTAAATATTCTCCTGTCGAGATGATTGAACACCTAATTTCATTATTAATGCAGTTGATATTGAATAGAAAACTGAAATGTATGTCGTATATATAAAATATATGAATGATGATTACAGCTACAATAGAATATTGCACGAGCAATATTATAAAACGCCATTGCTGCCTGTTTAGCGAGTACCGAACCTACCTGAGACAGAGGTACTAGCAATATGTTTTGTCTGTCTGCGAATCACGCAATAACAATTGGGCGGATTGTGATTCAATTTGGGTGTGGATGCAGATTTTGCTGATGCCAAAATTAAGGATAACAAAAGTATTTACTTCAGATAAATAATCTTATTATCAGGGTAATACATAAAAACTGATTTTGGCAATAATGACGAAACATACAATAAAACTACTGGACGGGGGATTTTTTAACATTTGGTGTATTATTGAGCGAAGCGAACGAAGTGAGCGGAGCGTTTTACTGGAGACTTTTTACATTCTTTGTCACGAATTGGCTCGAAAACTACTAAACGGAAAATTATGAAACTTTGCAATCAAAAAGACACACATTAGGTGATGGTTCTTATAAAAAAATTTGAAAAATGTCCTCAAAAAAATATATATTCTTTTAAAATAATTTATCAAAAAACTGATATCCCATTGAAGTCAATGGGAAACGATGAGTTAATACGCTGGGCTCGCTTCGCTCAATATGCAAACGGCACCCGAGATTTCGCGAGCGCAGCGAGTCAAAATTGAGGGTTTATTGGCGGCCCTAGTTAGATTATCTGTCCTAACCTTTACGGTTTTGAAATTCGATCTTCCTTATCATAGTCACAAAAATAATAATTTAAGAAATACATTAGTTATAATAGATATTTAGATGTAATATTATAAATGTTAATTTGATAAAAAAGATCGAAATAGATCGTGTTCTAAAAAGAACAGTTCGTTTCATTTCATTATTACGTTCGGTCGGTACGAGATATATTGGTATAAGGAGGATCTTTCAAAACACCAGAGGGATTATTTCGTTGCGAAAATAGCCTGAAATAATCTCAATCTATTTATATGACTCTGAATAAAATCCTACATAAGAGGTGTGTTTATGGGCTGTATAACGAGACGCTGAAACAACACAAACAAAACTCATGGGAAAACAAACTAGGTAATCACTAGGTATTAACATAATGTGGTTTTTAAGGAGATGTTTCAATATATACGATAATTAAGTACTCACTGCCTTTTGCGTATGTACTTAAGATTACATTTTGAGGTAGCGTATATGTTTTAATATACGAGTTTGAATAACTGAAGTGCCTTTATTATGTACTCTTTAAAGTATGATATTCTAAAATTCTTTGTATTATCCTCTCCGGAGCTTCTCAGGTCCAAATCATGTCAAGCAGATTGACCTAGATCGGTTGCCCCCTAAATTGTCAAGGTACCCGATGTTTAATATTTCTTCTTTGTAAATCAGTTAACGTACGAATATTTTTGAATAAACCTATTAAAGAATGAATAAATGTTATTTGCATTAACTGTGATACGAGCCTCGTCGTGATATGTCATGAATAATGTTGTAGTAGTGGAAGGTATCAATTTAAAGTGTCTCAGCGTTTGTACAAATCGAGTATAGGACGGGTCATTAATTTGGAACGTCTTGTGATAGACGGACCGTTCGTTATTATACTAATTATCTAATTTATCAAATTTATTGAGTTATCAAAGAGTGTTAACTGTAACACTGTTTAAGAGTAACGACACCAAATGGTTAATTTAATTAAATATATCGTTCAAATTAAAGAAATCATTTTTGTAATTTTTGTTTTAATGTATTATAATACAAATTATTTTTGTGTTATAATATTTATTAGCAGGGTATGTTTATATATATATATATTTCTGGTAGAGTATTGTTATTCCCTTATAATGAATAAATTGATAAGACACCTGCCTTTATCATTAAGATCACATCATTACAAACAACATTGAAGCCTTTTGAACATTCATACATATTAGATAAGACTAGGAAGCTCTCTAACATTGGTTACATCCCCCGAGATTTCTCATTGTCTTCAAACTTGTGATTAAGTTTTGTCTAAGCAACATTGTTAGCTAATTAAATACGATCAAATTGCACAAAACAGGTCGGCTCCTCGAGACACCTGACTATTGGATGCCAGATTACGAAAATAACAACATATCAAATATTTAATAAACTAGTTGTGTTAACGGACAGATAGCTTTAATTAAATTATATATATGCCTATTGAGATTTATAAACTGTTATACGTAATATCTAAATGTCAATTTCCCTGCCCTTTCCACCGAACACAATGCCTTCTACACCTCGTAGCAATAACACTGAAGAGGCTCCAAATACGTTTTCGGAGGGTAAATGAGCCGTCAAGCCATTGAGTTATGGGAGGTGTTAGTGAGGGCCAAAGTTATAATAGACATCGATAAAAACACATATTTTAACTCACGCTAAAACTTTTCCTTCGTATTCTAGAAACCTTCGGAGACGATCGTCGTGAGATTTAGATTTTTTAGGTGGTTGTATGGATTTCCATCGCTCCTTCTCGGCGTAAGGGTCGGTCGGCAGTTCCTCCTCCTTGGATAATTCTATTCCCTGGGATTCCAGCCATTCCTGTGAAAATTTTAAATCAACTGTTTATATTATTAAGAAGAAGAAACTGTCTAAAAATTAATTAAGGCTTAAAAAATGAGATGTTGTAAAATTATGAAGCAAAAGTGAAATATAACAGAATGCCTCTACAGAGCAGGATGTCCCGAATTTAAAACAAAAAATGGGTCCAGTATCGGAATATCAAAGCGAAAACAATTTACATTTCCAGAGCGGCTGTTTACGAGGAACACATTCTGTAGAAGCTTTTGACAACGACAGAGCTTTGATATTCACACAACTATATATCATACGTGATGTCGGAATGTTCCTTGGTAATAAGTATAAAAGGTGCAATTTATATGGAATATTGTAATCATAATTCCTAAGGGGGTTTGAGGTTGGTTTTTAAAAGGAATCCAGTCCATTTAAAACCTCCTCTTTACTTTTTTATAAATCTATTAGCAAATAAAAAAGGGCGGCAGCGATCTAAATAAGCGATGTATCTGTACTCGTACTACAATATTATAGAATAAGGTGGGTCCGCCTAATAACAGCTGGTTCCTAAAAAGGTCCATCTTTTCAAACTTCACAAAACTATATATTTATTTTAAAACGGGCACGTGCACGCCTCCGCCAGTAACATTAAAAGTACACCAAAGTCTATTGCTTTCGTGATGTCTATTTTGACAATGGCTTTTTGTATAATTTCAGGAGCGGTCGACCCATGACTAAATATAAAATATACTGATTGAGTTTTAGTAAACAAAGCCTTTTATATATATATTTAATAATTCTCATATAGTATTGTTAAATTACTTTCAAAAAGTGCATTGAAGAGAATAGTAACAAAAATGATTAATTTTTAAACTCGATTTTTTTTTGTTTTCTCAGAACATTTCAATTGTCGAACAAGGTCCACCCTACAGTCTCCAAATAAGACCCCGACTACTGGGTTCTAAGTTATAAAACTACAAATTTACCCATTCGTTTCATGTCACCAAACAGAAAAATATATATAAAGATAAGTAAATAAACATTCAGAATATTCGTTTATAATTATTTATCTTCTGAAGCTGCAGTGGTTGTCACGATTGTTATTTTTAATAAGGTCCATAATATAATATAATTATAAAAGTGTAATCCCTAATAAGGTCCAAGGATTAAGACTGAAAAAAATATTACTAATTATTAACGTTTTGTGATTTTCTTTACTATTTGCAGTGTGCGTGCGTTACAATAATATCAGTTGCTTCATTTAAAACTTCATTTAAAACTTTATTATAAAGGCCAGGACACTTATTTCTATGAATTTCTGTTTATTATTCGAAAGTCGCGAACTTAATAGTAATTTAATATTTTTTTTTAGTTATAGTTTTCTAATATATAATTTCTAAAACCTTGCAGTTTTATTATGGACCTTATTAAGAACCCTAGTGTCCAATGAGAACAGAGACGCAGTTTTAAAAAACTCTTTTAATTAATAACTGGCAGTTGGTGTCTTATTTTTGTACAATATATTCTCTTTAAATATAAATAGTTTATCTGATAATCGTGTGTTATAAATTGATTAATAAGGTATTCCAAAAACCCGGTCTTTATTAGGTGCATTGACTTTTCGTTTGATAAATATTTGCGTTTGATTTTGTATGACTTCTCGTTTATTATTTAATATTTAACCATTAAAAGAATACAAATTACATTTTTGCTACTAAATATTAAAATAACATTCCGTTTGTTCAGTATTAATTATCAAAAACCAACCTAAGTTTATAGGAACCAAAGGCTCATATTAAAAAGTTTTAAATGAACATATATTATTTAATTCTATACCTATATATTGGGAACCCTCGTAGCCTTATTTTAAGTTGGAGTGTGTCTTTAGAGAAGGTCTTATTTCGATGAGTATGATATAAAAAAGGCTCTCCTGCCACTCCCTTTAGACATACATAGTGATGACTGGTATCGATTCAAAGAGGAAAGACTTCAATACATGTATATAATTTAATACCTTACTACAAAAAATATTACTCAAGATGATTCTTAATAGAGTTGCTCGATACACGTTGTTTCTGTTGTTGTATAATCATATGGAATGTATGAAATATGATTGTTTTAGATGATACCGGAGACACCACTCGATGTCTTGATTGCAGTGTCACACACGTGCCTCCGTGGCGCAATTGGTTAGCGCGTTCGGCTGTTAACCGAAAGGTTGGTGGTTCAAGCCCACCCGGGGGCGACTTACTTTTATATCGCTTCGCAATAATATTCAAATCACCTAATAAACACATCATTCAGTATTTAAGTATTTTTTTATATAAATACTTAAACAAAGTGATCTATTCAATATTGTTCATTTAACAGCTATATAAATTTAATTAATTGAAGCGTTATCTTCTGTATCTGGGTCGCACTGAATCCAATATCACAGTATGTTGAGTGAGATAATATGTTTACAAGATGCAATACGATAAGACAAGCACCTGACAACTTCACCATGCATATGTAGTATAGGATTAAAGTATACTAGAGGCGACAACAGACCCTCAATTTCGACTCGCTACTCTCGCGATGCCGTTTGCATATTGAGCGAAGCGAGCCCAGTGTAATGATTCATCGTTTCCCATTGACTTTAATGGGATATCAGTGTTCTGACGATTATTCCTCAACGACATGACATTTTTCAATTATTATTTTTTAATACCATTACCTAATGTATGTCTTTTTGATTGCAAAATTTCATAACTTTCCGTCAAGTAGTTATCGAGCCTATTCGTGACAAAGAATATGAAAAAGTTTCCAGTAGAACGCTCCTCTCGCTATGCTCGCTTCGCTCAACTAATGTTATAACACAGGGACCCTCCCTTAATCACGTGATAATTTAAAAGAGGGAGGCTTAGCCTTTCACCATATACCATCAGGGGGAGGGAGAGGGGTTAAAAAGTTGCACGAATAAGCCTCACGTGATGAATGGACGAGCCCTTATAAAGATTGTCTAACAGCTAATGCTGGAATTACTTAGAAGACTATTTATTATCTGTATTTATGTAGAAGCTACTTAAATAAATTTATATATATTATATAAAAAAACTATAATAGATATTATACAATAGTATATATTAATCATATATAAATTTATAAAAAGAATTTAAATATTATACTTTATTGAGTAAATAGGACAAAGAATAATTTGAACAAAATATCTCTGAAGTCTACTTTTGCCTCTGGTCGCGTCATGAGTCTGCCTCAGAGGCTTTTTTTTATAAAATGTTGACTACATTTAAACCCTCTCGCGACTGTAAAAACTTGTCATGAATCAGGTTAGCGTATAATATGTTATCTTCATACTAATAGTACAATTTTTAAATTAATTTACAAAGATTGGATAATGAGTTCAATATCACTGATTCTTGGTTATGTAATAATGGTAGCAATACTTTACGCTGGCGTTTAGATTGCAGTGGACCGAGGTCGCTTGAGGTTCATCGATTAAAAAGTCGATGGCGTTCGACGACCTTAATTGATGGAATTGATGGTTACATTTCGATAGCCATTATTTGGCAAACCCTGTGCAGTCTTATAAATTACAAGTGTATTATCATTCCAACAGGTGGCGCGCTTGTACGTGCCCTATTTATCCCGGTGGAATTCCTTAGCAAACAGTTCGCTTTCCGTTCAACATTCTTTCTCATTATCAACGATAGGAAGAGATGTTATCACAGAATATACGACTATCAGTTCTACGATTCAACTTGGAAGTGTCATTGATTAATGTTTGTTCCCGAGTTTAATGCATTTTTAAATTACACAATTCCTTCTGTAATAGTTGAGCTGAGCGTAAGCGAAGCTCTTAACCGTTTGGGAGACCTTTTTTGTGTTTAGTTGTCTCCAGAATTCGACGAGATAATTAGGTAAAAATTTTCTCATGTATGTTTGAGCCGAACGCGGATGTTATAGCGAAAACAGATTTAAAAAATGTTTAGCCATTCAAAATTTATCAAGAAAAGAAGAAAGGAGAGGGGCTCAGCTCAACACCCGCCACGCACGGTTGGCGGATCCTAGTACTTCATCGTATGTACGACCACTCGTCATTAGTGTGTACTGAGCCATAGGCTTCAATATAATAATACTAGCATATATTAGTAATATTAATATATTAGTCTAAAACGGAGCTCGTCTCCTGGATGCTTAGAGAATTATTGAACCAAACAGAAGTAGAAAATTGTATCCTTAGGTATTAAAGATTATTAAAACGCTTTCTTATTAAATAAATGTATTTCATATAATATTAACTCCACAGCTGACCCTCTGATCGGCCATACCCCAACTGTAATTCCTCTTTCTCTCTTACACTAGAAAACCGAGGACACTATTACGAGTCGTCGTAGTAGAGTAGAGTATGTCGTCTTTTATGAGAAGCTTCTCAATCCAGTTGAATGCCGCCGGAGCTGACCGGAGCTGTCCGGACCGGGGCTATTTACTAACGTTCTGTAAACAGTCCGAGCACGTTCCTCAGGTTTTATAATACTTTTTATATTCCCAGACATGCAACGTGGAATTGAATCTTACTTTTCTTTTTGTCCATCTCTTTTCATTTATATAGAAGTCCTTGTTTATTCACAATGTTATTGAAATATACGTCGTCTGGTTCTAGAGTACATTACTCTGATGTATTGTTGTTTACTATTATTTATATGAAACTCGGCTTTTGCAGTTTGCATTCCTATTTTAATGCAAGTTTGCAAAGTGTGTACCGCCAGGCGGCAGCACGGAACTTTCGTTGTTCTCAACTATTAACTATTTTGATAACTTACGGATAAAAATATTTAAAACGGAATCATTTATTTATCAATCATTTTATTAGTACGTAATTAATTCTCATATAATAAAAAAAATAATTACTCGTACTTTTAACATATATCATTGGGTCTTCAAGCTCCAATACAAAAAAGAAATCATTGACAATACTGCCTATTTTCAATTGTTAATTATTTAATAGTTAACACTAAACCTACCGACAATTCTTGAATACCTGTTCCTACCGCACGCCGTCAAATTGACCGGTAATTAAAAGTTATTTTATTATATAAGGCAGGTAATAAAGGAAATAACTAAAAGTAGAGTGTAGAAAATATTATATGCATATTCTAAGAATTGTCATGTAGTTTGATAACGATATTATAACATTTAAAAATGTGTAACTTTTGGAAAAGTTTAAGAACGGTCAATTTGACCCGTACTTGGTAGGTTTAGTGTTAATTAGATCTTTAAACCGCAATTTAGTAATCGACCCGCTTTATTCAATTTTTAACATCGGGTATAAATAACATAACATATAAATAATTTTTATCGTATACGATATTGGTCAGGTGCCACAAATTTAGTTAATAAAATTATTGTAGAGAAATTTTGTTCCTAACATATTGTATTGTAGCCGTTTATTTTAAAACACTAGGTTTATAAATAATTCATTGTTTTTACAATTTATCTGTTAACCCGAGGTAAATTGCAACATTTAAATAAATAAACTGAATTAAAGTTATCTCTTATTACACATTTAAATTACACGTGTTTTATACAAATGTAAATTCACGGTCCTTTGCTCTTTGTTTTAACGCAACGCAACGCAACGTTTAATTAATCTATTGCTTTGATAACATTTTATACCTTTATAACCTCATCACATTCTATATAGATTTATCAAATCATTATAAACACATGTTGTATACGTGTACAGCCAAGAAGTATATATATGTTTAGCTGATATATATATACTTCCTCGCTACCTTATGGCCACATCTCAAACCTGAAATCTCTTAATAAAACAGACGATGTCATGTAATGTAAATAACACAAACCAATCCTTAAATATATCGTAAATATAAAAAACTCATTGAAGAATCGATGTATCGCTTGTAACAGCCGGCATGATACCGCTAACAGCCCACGTGACGTAGTAACGAGTTACAGTCCGCTATCAAACCCAAACTCATTCCTCCGCCGCACTCGGACGAGTCAAACGTTCCTTACTTTTCGTCTTCAATAACAACAAAATGTCCGCGATCTCTTTAACGAATCCCCTCGTGCAATCGTATATTGTGTATTCAGCGATATTAGCACTAAAACTACTATCTGTGAGCACGATGACCTCGCTAGTGCGTATGGGACGCGGGGTATTTGCTAATCCGGAGGACGCCAAATCGATGAAGGGAAAGGTCAAACTCGACGATCCGATCGTGGAGCGAACGAGGCGCGCTCATCTCAACGACCTGGAGAACATACCGGCCTTTTGGATCATCGCCGCACTGTACGTGAGCACCGGACCGGCGGTGGCGTGGGCCACGATGCTATTCAGAATCTACACAGTGAGCCGGATTATACACACCCTGGTGTATGCTGTGGTTCCCTTACCGCAGCCGACGCGAGTTATAGCGTACATGATCCCCTACGCCATCAAGTGGTACATGGGACTCCAAGTGGTGCTCCATTACATAACAGCTTTGTAGATTACAATAATATTACTAATTTAATATGTAATTAATCAATACGGGTCGTGTTGTTGGGTGTGTTTTTTTTTATATTTTTTCATTAAACGAAGTGATTATACAAACCAGTCTTTTATCTAAAAAACGGTTGTTATCCTCGGCATACCTACTCGTAGATATTTTTTAACATTTGTTTAAAATTAAACCAACCAAAATGATTCACAAATTTTTGCAATGTCATGTTGCCTTTTTGTCATTTAAAGCATCAAGTATTTAGCGCCTAGGCTATTTGTAATTTATAATAATATGTAAAAAGGCATTATCACAGTACATCGTCACAATTTAAAAAGGTCATGTAATGTTGTTTACTTCGCACGTAAAAAAATACTAACAGTTTTTTATCAGTTGTTTATCTTTATTATGATAGTAAGTTTGATACAATCTTTTTTTACACTACCTATACTCGCTATATTCACTTATCTCACTTTTGATGTTTATCACACATATGTTGAGTGCTAGTCAATGCTTTACATACAATAATATATACACATTCCACGTTAGATCATTCCGCGTCGATTCGTCGAGACACTAGCACGTATCATTCATAAATAGAGATTACATAACAATGGTGGTCGTCTCGGTCGTTGAACCGGCCGTCAAGTCGTACATAGTCTGCTCGGGGATACTGGCCCTTAAAGTACTGGGTATGTCGCTGCTGACGGGGCGAATGCGATTCAAGAAGAAAGTTTTCGCCAACGTCGAGGACGCTAAAGGCAAGGGGAGCGTCGTGAAGTTAGACGATCAGGATGTGGAGAGGATCCGCCGTGCCCATCTCAACGACCTCGAGAACATCCCCGTGTTCTGGTTGCTCGGCGCCTTGTATCTGACGACGGGTCCATCAGACGAGGTCGCCACGACCCTCTTCAGAGTGTACACGGCTGGGAGGATACTGCACTCCATTGTGTACGCAGTCACTCCTCTGCCTCAACCCGCCCGGGCCATATCTTTTGGGGTTCCCTACTTTATCACCATGTACATGGGGGTACAGATTGTAACACATTACATCACCTCTTTGTAAAGGTATGTTTTAATATTGCTTAGTTACGAACTTTATAAATCTCCTGTAATTTCAAAAACAACACCGCCATCTTAATATAGTGAATATTCAAATATATGTTTATTGTATTTGACAAGTAAATAAATGGATCATCACGTCTGTTACATTCATAATAAACTTATAACAACTTTGTTTTCTTTTGTTTTTTTTAAGGTTAACTTTAACGGTCAAATATATTACTCATAAAAGTGTTAAGCGAATGTTAGATAATTAGTATCTGTTTGTACAAAAGATAAAGTACTCACGTCGTCACAACATAAGTGAGGTTATTTAGATATTATCCGATAAATATAAGAATTAACTATTTAGATTTGTATATATTTCCCAATATACAGTTTTTTTAATTCGTTTTAGACAATTCCCACGAGAGTTGACTTATTATATTTACGATTATTTTAATTTTACATAATTTATAAATAACACGTCGGATACCTTATGAAGATTACGAAATAACTAATGATGAGGAAACACAAATAATATATGAACACAGTGTCTGTTACTATAACCGCAATACAATCCCGTGAAACTAACGAGGAAATATTATAATTTAATTAAATAGATAACAAATTCTTCAGTGGTGTTCTAGAATCTAGTGTCATGAGTCTAATTTGTTATATCCACGAGACAATTACTATTTATCATCCGCCGACCGACTGTTTGATTGTTCAAGGCTTCTAAATATACTCGACCACAGAAGACACATATACTAAGAATATATAACAACTACTCGGAACTACCGAAGCAAATCACGATTAGATGCTCAGTATTTCATTACTAGGGGCGCCAACAGACCTTCAATTTCGACTCGCTGCGCTCGCGAAATCTCGGTTGCCGTTTGCATATTGAGCGAAGCGGGCCCAGTGTGATGACTCATCGTTTCCCATTGATTTCAATGAGATATCAGTCTTTTGATGATTATTACTCATGACATGACATTTCCAAAAATTTTTTTTTAAACCATCTTTTTGATTGCAAAATTTCATAATTTTCCGTCAAGTTTTTTTCGAGCCTATTCTTGACAAAGAATGCGAAAAAGTATACAGTAGAACGCTCCGCTCATTACGTTCGCTTCGCTCAATTACAATGCATCTTTGTAACTAATTAATAATAATAATAAATGTAATTACAAACCCAGCCACTAAGATTTTTTCTGATCAAAGGTCGAGACTTGCGACTTTTCATTACTATTATATCCACTAATGACATGTTAAACTCAATCAAACCCAAGTACACAATATTGTTAATCCTCCAAGATTACCTTTAGTTTGTGTTCAAGGATGTAGGTTATGTAATGTTATATATAACGCACTGTATAACCTACATAAAAGCGTAGGAAGATACTATTGATATTCTACAAATTAAACGACAGAATTCTATCTGTATCAGTATTTTATATTGTATATACTATTAGTATAACTACTGATCGAATTAATAATCAATCTAGCAAACAAGATTAAAATCAATTTTGATAACAAAACATGACCGTAGTCCACACGAGTAGTTACCTACAGTTAATTGATTGATGTTATCTGTTTATTTTTAACTTTTGATATTTGAACATTTTAGTTGTTTTAATAATACTAGTTTTAACAGGAAATTAAGAATTAATTGTATTTTGAAACATCACAATGTGATGGCCCAGAATTATTAGTGATGCAATATTTTGAGGAAAACAGAAATTCGTATGATACAGCGCCGCGGATTCCGACGATGACTGGGCGCTTTAGTACTTAATATAGCAGTATCAAACTGTGACCAGTCACTCGTGATTTCTTCTTTGTGGTGACTACACGTGTTAACAAAGTGAAATATATCTAATCCCATCATGTTACCTGCGCCGCTAGCCGACCCGGCCGTCCGGTCCTACATTTTGTACTCCAGTATCCTAGCACTGAAGGTACTCTTCATGGCCGTGCTGACTGGAAAAGTTCGATATACCAAGATGATATTCGCAAACGAAGAGGACGCAAAAATTGTAAACGGAAAAGTGAAATTGGACGACCCCGAAGTGGAGAGGGTCCGACGAGCTCATCTGAACGATCTCGAGAACATACCGGCGTTTTGGTTACTCGGAGCCCTATACTTGACAACGGGACCCGTCTCTGGATTTGCCACTGCGCTCTTCAGGTGGTATACAGGGTGTCGCATAGTTTACACCTATGTGTACGCGATTAGGCCGATGCCTCAACCTGTGCGGGGCATTGTACACGCCATACCATTCCTTATTAATTGCTACATGGGATTCCAGATCATATCACATTATATAAGTGCTCTTTAATTGTAGTTTATACTTTGTATTGAGTATTTGTGATTGACTTTTTTTATACCATACAAAAAGAAACAGAAATCACTCTATAAGCAGAAAATTATTATTATTTTTATATTATATTCCTTGCAGTCATATTTATAAGATATATTTAAAAGATTGACAGTTGACATGCTAGTTATAAAGAACGGTCGTACGTCTGTCACAACTTACAACAAGACGCAGTGAAACAAGACACAAAATGGTTACAATTATAAATATATATAATAACTATAATAAAAATATGTGCATACTTATTACGGACAGACATCTCCATGTTTCAATTACGTTAAATGCATTACATACAATAATATTATATATTACTTTGTACCTCTAATATGCATTTTAATTTTATAATTATTCGTCTTGTTATGTTAGGTTATTAAGAGTTTTTAATTATTAAAGTCTACACATTATTTATATTGTTTTTTATCTTAACACTAAATCTACCGTCAATTCTTGTATACCTGTTCCTACCGCACGCCGTCAAATTGACCGGTAATTAAAAGTTAATTTATTATACAAGGCAGGTAATAATGGAAATAACTAAAAGTGAAGAGTGAAGAAAATATTATATGCATATTCTAAGAATTGTCATGTAGTTTGATATCGATATTATAACGTTTAAAAATGTGTAAGTTTTTAAAAAGTTGAAGAACGGTCAATTTGACCGGTACTTGGTAGGTTTAGTGTTAAAGCCGCATTTAATATAACCCGATATTCAAATCAATCTCAAGTTACCCTCTACAAACTCGATCCACATGTCGATGGATAACTCAAGGAACAGATTGTATATTTAATCTTTCGTATCTAAGAATGAATCAAGATAGTTTATTGATATAGCTCGTTATTGTGAACAAGACAATTTAAAATAATATTCGTTGTTTGTTTTTCATTTTCTAGACGTAATCATTGTATATGCAATATTTTAATATACGATATTTATCATGTAAGGTGAGGTATCAGGACGAGTCCTGATGGTTCAGTAATCAAAACGACTGGGAGACTATTCAGAGGTTGGAGTTACGATTAGTGTTCGTATTAATGAATATATTCTATTCCATAATGTCTTGAATTACTACAAAAATAAACTTAATAGAACTAACAAATAACATTTGTCGCGACTCACATATAACACACACCAGGTAACAGTTGAAAATGCAATTTGTCACCGAATGCAATTTCAGCACCTGGTGAGGATTGATTGGTGAAATAAATACCACCGCCCCCCCCCCCCTCCTAACAAGAGTTAACAATCAGCCAACCCCTATTATAATAATCATCATATTCACGCAACCTTAAGTGACTATTTAGTAATAAACCTGATATACAAGTGGTTTAGTTCCAACAGCACTACATCTAATTGTTAATTATTATTAAAAATTATATTCTAATCCATTAAGGAGTTTCAATAATGATTCTCTGTCTCCCTCTAAACCGTGCAACACAATCACACGTCTCACAAATGCAATGTAATCTCAACTGAAACTAACTTCTATTTCAAGTTTTCATTGGATAACTATATTTGTTTATGTAATAATCAAAACACGTCAGGAACTATGAAGGAATAGCGTCTGTAATATTTATGAGCTCGATGCGACTAACGAAGTTAAAATTAAAATTTACTAAAATATTAATATATATATTGATTTTTACATCAAACTGACGAAGCTACAATATTTATCTGTCGATCAGATGCGGGACACGCAATAACAAATCAACCAATTCGATCTAATGATGTGCTGTTTATATTTAGTTTAAATTAACTTTCCCGTGAGTTATAGTGTAATATTTTTACATTAGTACCAAGTATAGAAGAATAATAATACCTACTTCCCATTTGACATATATATTATTCAATATTGTTCATTCATTTATTATGCATTCTTTTAAAACATTGTAACTTCACCGATAACAAAAATGGAGAAATATGAACGCAAAACAAGCCGATCCTAGCTTACAACGTGCAACGTAAAATATAATATTCTAAATCCAGTTATTACTTCGTCCGGTCGGTCGACATCGGTCACGGGCGTCCGGCAAATCGAATAAATCTGGTAAGCCATATTAATAAATTATAATTTCTACATGTTTCTATTAATTTAGAAAATGCAGAATTGATAACTTAATATTAATTTATCAGTAATTGAAATAAGATATTATTGACACTCAGAAATCGTTATGCGTGTGGTCAATAAAGTTGAGAATGGAGATTGTTATAACCAAGTAGCAACAATCTTGACGTCACGAGAGCCAAATGTCGGCTAGCTCTCTGTCCCTCTCTGCCACGCGTGCAGTGTCTTCCCTTCTCTCTTTAACGTACGATCACTTGAGACTGCGTATTGAAGGTCAATGGAGTTTAAATTAGAAAAAATGTTGCCACATGAGAGAAAATATAAAATGGAACGTAAAGTTTCACGCATACATTATTTTGTGGTGATAACATATTAATAATTAAGGTTTTATAAAAAGATTAATTTTTAAAGTAGAGAGATATAAACTCAATTAATTTATTATATTAAAACATTTGATAACACCGGAAAAGTTTAAGAATAAGAAGCCTTCTAATTAGACCTACAATTTTCTTACCCACATCAATACAAGTTGTCGATTTATTTAAGTCATCTTATTAAATAATATAAAACAGATTTATTATGTGCCTAGTAGTGTGTATAATGTGGTAATTGTACAATAATTGACTAAACTAACAATCACGTCATTGAGTAAAAAGATAACGATCTAAAATACTGCATGTATCTTTAAATATATTATGTAAACGTCACTACACCAGTCACTGATGACAGAAGAAATTAAATGAAATCTTCATTTTCTTCTACAAAAAGTGGTATTTCTTTGCATTAAACATATTATAACGATATGAGTCCCGTTTCTGTTGCGTATTCACGTAAGGGCGAGTTACTTTATATATATTTAGCTACTTTTTAGAAGGTCAGGGTATACACTTCAAAATCAGGGTATACACTTTTTTGACTGAAGATGAGACTTTGATGAATGAATATAAAAGTGAATAAAAGAACTTATGAAACATTATGCTTACCTTACCTTGCCTACATTTGCGAATAAAACATTAAAACTCAAACACCCTCTTTATGATGGAGTGGAACATCCTTTGCCTTATTAAATTATGTTTTATTTGGTGTGAGTGATTTATCGACGATCTGGTCATTTCAGACAAAAAAAGTATCTTTATTCATTAAGTTTAAATAAGTTTCCCGTCTTGTCTTCTATTATACAAAGAACTATCTCGTCCTGCAGCCAAATTTGTGCACTTAACAATGGTTTTCTGTTTTTGTAATTAAGAATGAAGAATAATGTAGAATGAAGTCGCCTTTTATAAACGTTTTCTTTGATATCGATGTCTGCTGTTAATCCTCTCTCTGATGCTTGCCTACATTTGGTGTAATGATCTATATGCTGTCAGATGGTTCCTATTTTTCACTGCCTAAAGGCGGACCGTTAACTTCGACGCTGAAATGTATTATGAAATGAGTCAGATCATTACACCAAGATTGAATTTATCACATTTGTATTTGGATCTTGAAGTAACTTTTTAAATAATAGACAATTTTGTATTATTTTTCAATATCTTTATATTCAACAATTCCTGATGCCTACTCAGAAGTAACAGGTGAAGTTTTTATAACTTCTTTAGCACTATCAACAAAGCATCTTTCTTTAGCATATGTTGTCGCTGATAAAAGAAATTGCTAACACAGTTTCCCGGACTGGCATCCCAAAATTGGCCTAAACATGCTGTGCCAGAGCCACTAACCGCCTACATTTATAGACCGCCCGAGACCGAAACCAACGCTAGCCATCTTAACCATCGGGCTTTAAGGTGAAGGTTTGAGTAAAATGCTATTGAGAGATATTACTCATGCAGCTATAGCATATACAAAACATTATCAAGTGAGCTAACTTTATATTGAATGAATAATATAATAGTCTTCAGCTCTCAGCTATGATCATTGTTGTTACATGAAAAAAAAGTCATTTTACAACGTTTTAGTGGAGACACATTGACCTTTCAAAACTACTGCAGCGCGCTGTTGCGATCCAAGATCTTAGGTTTGTCGACAAAGATTTAAATGAAAATATTTATTGAAAGTCAGTTTTATACGAAACATTTTTTCATTCTCAAAGCTACCTAGTAGTACCTATTGTGTTTAGTATTAGCAATTTCACGTTGATACGCATCTACTATTTTTTCTGTATATTTACGGATTTGTGATCCAGAGTAGTTACGACAAGAAATATGACATGTGACAATAATGAAGTTCGCCAATAATTAGGTATGAACGAATATTATTAAATTTTACGTTAATAATACTTAAGTATTAATGTTACAATTGGTGAATATTCTTTAATTTGGAAATTGTGACAAAGAAAATACGTACAGTCTGCGTGTTTAATTAAAACGCAAAGGGGTTAAAAAGCCAGAGGACCGACTTTTACATACTCCAGGTCGAAAGTTCGGGAAAGTCTACCTCGATTGGGCAATGAGATGTAATGCTACTTATAAAATACGTAAGAAACGCTGTGATTTATTGCACATAATTACAATATATGTATAATATAATAATAGCCATATATATATAAACATATATAATATAATGATCGTCATATATATATGGTAGAATCACTCATGTAACTATAATCGAACTTATATACTGACTGCGATGGTACGACAACTTAATCAATTAATAAATTTTATCAAAATCCGTATTTTTAAATTATACTCATAACTATAGCCTAAATCAGGTGTTGTGATTTTTACGATATGGTATGGTTTTGTGACATTTGTGATGCTATGAAGAAATAACTATACTCTAAAAATTTGCTTACATATTATACTATTTCCATTTCTTTAAGTTCTCGATGACAGTTCTAATTTGATAGTTGTAGTGTTGTGACAAAATGAGTAATGATATCGATAGCATATATTAATTATAGTGACGATTCATCAGATTTTGATTAAAATAAATAAATAAAGATTACCTGTCGTTATAATTATTTCGTTTCATTATCGAGTAGCTACCTACACCTACTCATTTTACAACCGCTTCGAAAATTTTAAAGAGGTTGCCATTATTAATCAAGAATTAATACGTGTGCATCAACATCTTGTTATGTAAATATAATATTAGTTAATAGATTTGTACAAAAGTATCCGGCAGTAGTTTAGTTTCTTATTTTTAAATTTTATAAAAAAAATCGGGTTTGTTATCGTTTTATGTTTATCGATATGGCTCCATCCCTATCAGTTTCTTCGACTACTGTATAACCTTGGACGTGTATAAACGTCATATTTTTATAAAAAAAAGCTTACATAATTTAAAAAAGACGTTCGTTCAAGTTTTCACATGGAGCTGTCATCGAGAGCTTTAAGAAATGGAAATAGTATAATGTACATTATTTGTTCTCATTTTGACCATACTCCGAATAATGTTTATCAGAATCATGATAATACAATTAATACATTGCTAACTACTAAATTAGTCATAGTATTGATATATCCCAAGTGAATGCACAATATCAAAAATTTCATTTGTTTTGTTTGAAACTAAATTCTTTCTTAATTTTCGACATCCAATTAAGGACCGTTTTATTTCTACAAATACTAAAATAATATATCTTCTTCTTCTTTACAGTTCTATTCATACATATATATGAATAAAGTTATAGATGAATAAGAGTATTCCTATATATTGTAACATTATAAAGACTCAAAGGTCACTCTTCATACAGCAGACTCCTCAACTAATCCTTAGTCACAAATGTTATTTATTTATTTTAAAACAAATGCACAAACAAAAGTTAAATGATTACTACAATTTTGTGACAGCACGGTCCGAGATAACCCTCCCGCGTTTAGGATTGGGGGGGAAGCTTCTGTAGTATCTTAAGGATATCTTTAGTGATAAAAGTACAGCTTTAAAGAGAATAAAGCTACTTTATCGTGTCTAGACCAAAAATAAATACGAGTGTGCACTCAACATAACGTGGACCTTATTAGGGATATGTATGTATGATATATTATAACCATTCTAGAAACCAAGTAAGGAGATATTGTTAATTACGTCATCTTTTTTAGTTCAGTTTAGTTTTTGTACACAACATTTTATTGAAATACAACTACCACAATTATAAAAAACAATTTAATTTGAATTTAACGAGCCTAAATTTATTTAACGTATTGAATATATTACCTCATTTACATGATGCATGACATGTCTAAGATAACGAAAACGAAAACGAAACGAAACGAAACGAAACGAAACGAAACGAAACGAAACGAAAACGAAAAGATTAATTCTAAAGTCGAAAACGAATTTAAAAGTAATCCAATTTTTAAAAAGGTTTTATTTTAGAAAAATAATGTATTAATTTGTATTGTACAACTTGTAAACCTTCATATACATAAAATACAACCTTCTTGGTCAATTATATTAAAAAAAGTTTAATTAGGCGGCACATATTTTCAAAAACCTTATACTTCATACTTCTTTGTATTAATTACACCGTCCTATTAAGCAATACCCAATTAGTAATGTTGAAGCCCTGATAGGGCGATTAGGGACCGATTAAAATATAAATTGACTATTTCATTGACGGCCATTTCGTGCTTTGTGTACGGGACTTATTTGAAAATATTGAACTTATTTTCAATACGATTAATATGTTTCTTTAATTGGAGGAACGTTTACAATATAATTAATCAATAAACACCCTAAAATATAGGTTTTTTTTTAGTATATTAAATGAATGTTACCTTTGTGTAGAGGTCGCAGGACACAGTGTGAAAGACCTTTCCGTATATGCAGATGTCTTTCCCGACGTCCAGGTCCTTCCAGTGCCAGCAGTCCCCGAGGTCGTTCTTTGGAATCTTGCCTCGCTTCACCATGCGACCTTGCCATAAACCAGAATTCTGTGAAAAATAATTATTTTAATAATATATTTAGTAAAGATGCAAATTCGGTACATTTAATTTTTGTCAAAATAACCAAATTTATTCATTCCCCCTTTTTCAGTTCGCACAGATCGTATTATTAAACAGATAAGTAGATTTCACTCTAGACTTTTTTTTCCAAATTACTGCAATTTTAAATTTCACGAAAAAAAAAAAAAACAAAAATTTTAGAACAAAATCTTACGTATTCTGAATCTGAGACAGTAACTGTAACTTAAATATATGATGATGAAAAAAAATAGAGTTAAAGTTCGTCACACTGGACGCACGTCAGCAGTCATAATTAGACATTTAAAAGAAACAAATGACGGTTAAACGTTGATCGTCACGTGGTTGTATAGAGCCTTCCTGCAGTTTAATGCAGACAAAGGCGTTCATTCCTCCAGTCCGCCACTTATGATCAATCAATAACAATAATGTTATATGGAGACGAGGATTGTCACGTCGTTTACGTGATTAACACTAAACCTACCGACAATTCTCGTATGCCTGTTCCTACCGTACGCGGTCAAATTGACCGCTAATTAAAAGTAATTTTATTATATAACGCAGGTAATAATGGAAATAAATAAAAGTAAAGAGTGTAGACAATATTATATGCATATTCTAAGAATTGTCATGTAGTTTGATAACGATATTATAACGTTTGAAAATGTGTAAGTTTTATAAAAGTTTAAGAACGGTCAATTTGACCGGTACTTGGTAGGTTTACTGTTAACAAAATGACGAATAATTATATTATCTATAGTACGTGTAATTGAATAATATTAATACTTTTTTTTATTATTTGGCTGTCAAATCGACCCCAATTTGTTATTGACTGAAATAATATATAATATTAATATTATTATTAACTTTTTTAAATCTTGAATCTTTATTATAATAGCCAGCTTTAAGCACAGAGTCTTTAAGCACAATAAATTGCACATATGACGTGCATAATCGTTCCACCGTCCTCATCAATCACTCTTTAGTAACCTGTAAGGTGGGTACTGAAATAAGTATAGGGTACTATATCGCGACTGGGGATTTTCTTATCTACTGAAGGTATAGTCAATTTCCAGCAGCAAAAAGTACATTAATTATTGTATTATTTTCGAAATACAATATTATTGTAAACTTTTACTGTAATTTGAGCTTTGTGTCTCAATTTTGCGAAGGAAGAGTGACAAGTTTCAGTGAATCAAGACTGATAGAAATACGCCCGTGAAATGCAATATATATGAAATGACAGAAATATGGCAATACGTACCATTTATTTAAAAAACAGACCAGTACGATACATTATAAATATTTAATATTAAAATGTATTTTCAAGAAACTTATAGTAGAATCTTAATTTAAGTCGATGTTAACACAGAAACTTTTACGTTTTATGTCTCAGAAGAGCTCGAAGCGAGAAGTTCTGAGAAACGTAATGTTCAAGAAGCGTAACGAAGTGTCCTCGTAAAACTACTACAAATTAATATACTTTAAAACATAAAGTTACTGAGGGTTAGAGGACAAAGCTATTTGAGACACTGCAAGCAAAACGTTGCCGGCTCCGAGACTATTACAACTTGTAGTTAAGTGTAGGGAGTCATTATAGCTACGGGAGGATGAACTAAATATATCAAACTGAACTACAAAAATGTAACTAATTTTAAAATGTATGGTTCGATGAAGGATTTCAAGAGGCTCTTGTACTTAAGATTTTACATGTCTAAAGTCGTTTAAAACTAATCATATATATATATATATTGGATTTCTAAAATGTATATATAATGGATAAATATTTAATATTTATTTTTCTTAAGGCCAAGTTAGGTATAAGTTTTATTTCAAAAATTTATTATAAATAAATTTATTCTTAAAGAGAATTTCATAATTATCTATATCAATTATAACTTTCATGCTATCTTAATTTATACTTTTAATAAAAAGATCTCGACAGTAAAGTAAAAGAAAGGAAAGAAGGAACAAAAACAGGCTGGGTTTCCGTTCCCGTAGACACTGAGGAAACGTTAAACTAATTTATGTCTAGACTCACTAATTTATATCATTAGAGGAGAAGCAGAGTTTTTGTTGTAAAATACGACCGCTGGCACCACTTGGTATTATCACGACCATTACGGACACGCTCCTTATTGCTATTTCGATTTTACATTCTCTTAATCACCATAGACGTGTGTGCGTGTGTGTGTGTGTGTGTGTGTGTGTGTGTGTGTGTATGTGTGTGTGTTTTTTTTTAAATAATCATTTGTGAATTATATTTTTTTCAATACCGACGATATTCAATTTGAAAAAGTAAAACCCGAACGTCATCTTAAATTAATTAGACTTCCTCTGAAGTAAAAATACAAATTCAGTAATAAATTTGTATTTATTGCCATAATTTATTAATATCCGTACTGAATTATCTTTTTCGCCGTTATTTTCCTTTGATAATATCACAATAATAAAATGTGTAGTGAATGTTAGATGTTGAAAGAGCGTCTCTTCGAGCAGGAGATGCTTTGTCAGTGTTGATACACGACACGATCTTTAAAGCTCCAAAACAACATTCTGAAGGAATAATAAACAGTCCAGCAAGTTGTATTTCATTCCATTCCTTTGTTTTAAACAATATAAATGGATATCTTTGTTTAAAGAATCGCATGAGAAAAGTGAAAATACGTGAGTGAAAAATCTCAATCCGTTACATGTTCTTTTAAAATTTTTATTTAATGTAAAATATATTTCAATAAAAAAACTTGTATGTGGGATACATAACATAACGTTAGACCAAAAAATAAATAATATATTAGGTCTACAACTTTGCTCCCGCCGTTTTCCAAAAGATGGCGCTAGTAGCCAGTAATAGTTCAAATAAATAAATCACAGTTGTTTTCCATCAGTTTTGACATCTATAAATATATCCTTACATCGATATTAGTTAATTTTTGTTTGCGTCATATAGTTACGCTTAATTAAATATGTCAACTTATAAACCGAATTCACGTCATTTGCGGAAGATTTTACTTTTTCATTTCAACATGAAAAAATCGGCGGCTGAGGTTCATCGGGTTATTTCAAGTACTTATGGTGATGATACTATTAGTGAAAGAACGTGTCGCGAGTGGTTCCAGCGCTTTAAAAGAGGTGATTTTGTTGTTGAAGATCGGCATAGCGGTGGCAGAGAAAAAACTTTTGAAGATGATGAACTGGAGGCTTTACTTAATGAAGACTCGTGCCAAACTCAAGAACAGCTAGCAAAATCTTTGGGAGTAACTCAGCAAGCAGTATCAAAACGCCTGGAACACCTGGGGATGATCCAAAAACAAGGATACTGGGTACCGTATCAGTTGAAACCAAGAGATGTTGAGCGACGTTTATTTGCTTGTGAACAGCTGCTTGAAAGACAAAAACGAAAAGGATTTCTTCATCGTATTGTAACTGGGGACGAAAAATGGGTGCACTATGACAACCCTAAGCGACGCACATCATGGGGATTGCCCGGCCACACTCCTACGGCGACACCTCGACAGAATATTCACGGATCCAAGGTCATGTTGTGTATTTGGTGGGATCAGCTTGGCGTAATTTATTATGAGCTGCTAAAACCTTCTGAAAAAATTACTGGTGCACTTTATCGAACGCAATTAATGCGTTTGAGTCGGGCATTAAAAGTAAAACGGCCGCAATACGCTGATAGACACGAAAAAGTAATTTTGCAACACGACAATGCTCGACCTCACGTGGCGAAAGTAGTCAAGACGTACCTCGAAACACTGAAATGGGAAATTCTACCTCACCCGCCATACTCTCCAGATGTTGCTCCATCTGATTAGCATTTATTTAGGTCGATGGCACACGGCCTGGCGGGCCAGTGCTTCGATTCTTTTGAAAAAGTGAAAGAATGGATCGATTCTTGGATCTTATCAAAGGATGAAGAATTTTTCCGACGCGGGATTCGTTTGTTGCCTTAAAGATGGGCCAAAGTAGTGGAAAGTGACGGACAATACTTTGAAACATAAATAAGATACCATTTTTTTTATATAATTTTTAAAATTAAAAAAAAAAGGCGGGAGCAAAATTGTAGACCTAATATATATATATATAAGAGCAGTTATAATCACTATTGTTATGCTTGTACGTATTTCAAAGGAAACTCATTTCAGCGCGTTTCAGCAAACGAAGACCGATAACATTGCAACAATTAAAAAACTAATTATAATTTCCATTAAGAACTTAAAGCCGATTGAGTTTATAATTACGTTCATATAAAATACTTATTAGAAATAAATCACAATTTCCCGCAACCAAGAAAATGGTACAGGAGAGTAAAATTAAACTGCTTCTCTTTAAATCCTAACACATTTTTATTTACGAGTACCCTTGTATACACGCTTTATTTCTTTGCATCTGTTGTTTAACTTCTATAAAAATACACATTCAACAAGTAATATCGAACTTTTACATTTATTTTTTGTTTATTTTAATACCTATAACAATAATATTTATAATGTTCCTGCCCGAACAGGAAGACTTTTAATAGACAACGTTAAACAAGTACAGATAATAACAACACTAAACCTACCAAGTACTGGTCAAATTGACCGTTCTTAAACTTTTGTAAAACTTACACATTTTTAAACGTTATAATATCGTTATCAAACTACATGACAATTCTTAGAATATGCATATAATATTGTCTTCACTCTTTACTTTTAGTTATTTCCATTATTACCTGCGTTATATAATAAAATAACTTTTAATTACCGGTCAATTTGATGGCGTGCGGTATGAACAGGTATACAAGAATTGTCGGTAGGTTTAGTGTTAATAATGCAAACAATCTATAGAAGATGTGTACTCAGGTTACATCACTATTTGTGTTAAAAGAATCAAAATCGTTTCTCGTTCTTCAGATGGTATTTTGTATCTGTAGATATTTTTCATCAAGTATCATCCTTAAAAAACCGCAATATATTATTCTTTAAGACACTAATGTACAATAGATATTCATTTATATTTCATTGAGATTAAATGATTTAACGAAAAAGTTATATAAATTGGTTGGAACCATTTTAAATATTAAATGAAATATTATTTAAGCGACGTTGAGATTTATTTGCTACAGTTCCATTGAAAGGGAAAGGTAAGTTTCGAAGGACTGAAGGGTTTATGGACCTTCACAGCGATCATAATTGGAATTCTGAGTACTGTTGACTTTTTTAAGTACTTTTGAGGATTCCTATAATGCTCATATAATTTTGCATTCCTTTTAACTACTCAGAAATAAGTACAAATAAACTTCAACAGCACTTCAAACGTTGGAAAATTTAATAAATTGTTTCCAAATTAAAACTCATGTAGAATTAATTACAATGAAATTCGAGAAATCTGTAATCCAAAGTCAGATACAGGGGCCATTAATTATTGTCATCGAGATGACAGTATGTTTTAATGTAATATTCGGTTAATGGAGTGGACACCGAGCGGTATTTGGCGATAATAATAAAATATAACATTCATTAGCGTCAATGATCTTTTAATTAACTTTTACAGTGAAGCTTAATAACTTATCTTATATTACCTTCACACGAGGCTCTATGATCGTTAGAGTGTCATCTTCTAGGAAGTACACGATATTGACGACGCGGACGCGGTAGTTCTCGTTTGGATTCTCGAACACCGGCTGCTTGAAGAAAGCCGTGAAGTTGAGACATCGCTTGTCGTAGTGCACCCAGTGCGGGGTGACGGCCGGCATGGCCGCCTGCTTCACTCGCCCGTACGTCAGGGAAGGATCGTAGCTGAAGGTCATAAAACAAAAATTATACAGACGCGTGGATAACTTATAAACGTGTTAAAGATTTTGATAGATATCTGGTAGCATCTGATTACACAGGACGCTAAATTCTTTCATACGTTGGAATGGCATCCCAGTTGTCAAAGTTTCGACTCCAGGTTGTATGGATAATATTTTATTGTAATCCAATATTGCTACCAAGATCACCGACATAAACTTACGTGACAGAATCGTCGGGCAGAGCGAAAGCATTGCTATCGACATCAGTCGCCGTTCCCCCGGGACCTCGTATCAAAGTGTCCGGGAACCTGTGGCCCTGGTAATATCTGAGCGAACTTCGTATATGATATTGTGTTTTAGTAGGGTCCGAGAACGTCAAGCCCGGCAGCTTGGGTAGACCCCACGCCATCGTTGGCACTTTAAAAAAGTTCTCCGATTAGTTTCCAGCCCTATTGACACTGCTAAAGTTTGACTTCATTATTTAGTGTTTTTTTTATAATTTACTGAAATAATCCTTTAGAAAACCTTAGCATTTTTTTAAAGGCAATCATTACAAATCTTAACCTAATAATGATATAAAGTACAGACCTCAATAAAATAATAGGTCGACAAATTTCTTGGAACTCGCCAAATTAGTTTAATTTGGTGAGTAGCTTCCTTCAATCTATTAGCTAGTAACTCCTCATAACTTTGAAAGGTGAGCTTATTCAGGAAATAAGTACATTGCAAGTGTTTTACTTTTATATATTTAGAGATAATAATAAACATTATTCGTATTTGGAAGTACTTAACGAATAGATTTCATTACTAATAATATTATGATTCTACAGTGTTGCAATTTAGTCAATAACTAACATATAATATTGTGTAAATTGCAATTATATTTTCTTTATTAACATCATTAAGAACAAAGGCAGTCAAACAATGCCGATACAATTATCCAACATATATAAGGTTCATTTTAATATACTAATAAGTTTCTTATTAAGATGTTTGTACTATGGGAGTTACATGGAATGGACTTGGAAAAAAAATATCTACTTTGATAAGTTTCTCGCTAAACTCATTTATATAGAATAACTGCATTAAAATAATAGAAAAATCTTGTTATCTGGTAAGAGTATGTACATATTGCGGTTAATACGTACGATTTATTAATTAATATATTATAGATGTGCTATAGACCATAGCTTACATGTATTCTTAACAACACTTCTTATGTAAACACATTAAAAGAATATCATAATTTTTAATAAGATTTGAGTATTATTTACACACACTATAACTTTATTGGAATCCGAGAACATTTAAGCACATAATTTTATATTATGATTATAATAAATTTAAAAAAATTCTCACCAAAAAATAATTAAAATTAGCGAAAATATTAGTTATTATATAAAAAATATAAATTCCACATCTAATAGAGGATGACGTAATATTTTGGGCGAAGACGTTTAAAAACAGGTCGGTTGCTAAGAAACCACAGGACACGGTTCGTTACTAGGACTCTGTTGCAATATTGATTAAATACTTTCTTTACTAAGCATTGTTTAGTTTAGAGTCCAATTATGTACTAGAATCCGCCAATCGTGCGTAGCGGGTGTTGAGCCTAGCCCCTCTCCTTTCTTCTTTTCTTGATAACTTTTGAATAGCTAAACATTTTTTCAATCTGTTTTCGCTATAAAATCCGCGTTCGGCTCAAACATACATGAGAAAATTTTTAGCTAATTATCTCGGCGCATTCTGGAGATAACTAAACATAAAAAAAGGTTTTCCAAACGGTGAAGAGCTTCGTTTACGCTCAGTTCAATAATATAATCTTTTATAATGAAGAATGCGTAATTTATAAAGACATCGAGTTTTTGTAAGCATGTACTCATTTGGTTGCCTTGTCTTTTATGGTACACTTGATCAGAGTCGCGGCAACGACTAGTTAAGTATAAATTACAATTAAAAATGTAATTTCCCTGTTATATCTGGTGCAGATGAAATTGAAGCTACTCATGAATACCGGGGCACCGCAGATGGCTCACATATTATAGAAAATAATAATTATACTGGAACGAATCCAAATAATTTAAAAGCGACCCGAAAATTAAAAACAAACATCCCTCTATAATATTCTCCTATAAATAAATACTGCGACACTTTTAAATTTACTGTCAAATAGAATAAGATTATTAATTACACAGGCACACAAAAAAAAAAAAACGTCATGAACCAGAGGGGAGACCCCATTATTCCTAGGTTTTTGGGATCGCTGAAACCGAATATGACAATAAAAACTAATTTTAAATGCCAGTTTTCCCGCTAGCACCCCCTTACTACCTCTTAAGGGGTGAAAATTGAAATTTTTGTAAAAAATCAAGATAGATGTGTATTTCTACGTTTTATGGGATGCTGAAACCGAAAATGATAACTAAAAATAAATTCATGACCACTATCACCCCCTACCATCCCTTACAGGGGGTGAAAATTTCATTTTTTTCTATAAAATTAAGACAGATGTGTATTTCTACGTTTCTTGGGATGCTGAAACCGAAAATGATAACTAAAAATAAATTCATGACCACTATCACCCCCTATTACCCCTTACAGGGGGTGAAAATTTCATTTTTTCTATAAAATCAAGTTAGATGTATATTTCTACGTTTTTTGGGATGCTGGAACCGAAAATGATAACTAAAAATAAATTCATGACCACTATCACCCCCTTACTACCCCTTAAAGGGGGTGAAAATTTCAATTTTTCTATAAAATCAAGATAGATATGTATTTCTACGTTTTTTAGGATGCTGGAACCGAAAATATCTGAATTTCTATGTTTTTCAAGATGCTGAGAGAAAAAAATATTATAAAGTATATGGTATCCTTATTGTATGCATATATTTGTTATTATGATACTAAGACTGAATCATGATTTTTGTCCTATTCTTAACAAGTTGTTTCATTTTTTGTTTTTTTTTTGCTTTCTATTTAATTCTGTTTATACTGTTATCCATCCGGCAGTCTTGTAAAACGCTTAAAAGATGCTGAACCTAATTCTATGCCTCCGAAATAGAAAGGTTACTATTTTTCGGCCAATTTAGGAGACTACAGTGAGGAGCAAGGTGAAAGGTTCCATCAGACAGGATCTTAAGACAATGGAACAGCGCTATCAGGGTAAATGGGATGTCAATATGTTAGCAGACTACTGTTGGAATTTAAAGAGAGATTTGCCAGAACAGAAAAGAACCAATAAAAGGAAACCACTTAGAAGAACTTTTGACAACAAGAGAGTTCGTTATCGTAGAAACAGGTAGACGCTGAATAGTGTGAGAGGCAAGGGGACTCACTTTAATTCAGCACCCCGGATAGTGAGAGGCAAGGGGACTCACTTTAATCCAGCACTCCAAAAGGGAACAGAAATCTACTACGTCCACGCCGTTGTTCCTGGGTTACGCTAAGAATAGAATTAAATCATGAATATATATCAGATACTTCTGATCGATAAAGCATTTGAATTTCTAATATAAGAGCTAAGAGTAACTTCAAACTAGTTTGATAAACATGTCATTTACTGTAAATCGTCAAAATTTCTTCATACATCTTGATTTTATACAAAATTGAAACTACCCCCACCCCCTCCCCCCCGTTAGGGGTAGTTAGGGGGTGATATTGAGTAAAAGAGGTATCAAATTCACTTTTGGTTGTCATTTTTGGTTTCATTATACCAAAAAACGTAGAAATACACATCTGTCTTGATTTTATAGAAAAAAATGAAATTTTCACCCCCTGTAAGGGATGGTAGGGGGTGATAGTGGTCATGAATTTATTTTTAGTTATCATTTTCGGTTTCAGCATCCCAAAAAACGTAGAAAGACACATCTATCTTGATTTTTTACAAAAATTTCAATTTTCACCCCTTAAGAGGTAGTAAGGGGGTGCTAGCGGCAAAACGGGCATTTAAAATTAGTTTTTATTGTCATATTCGGTTTTAGCGATCCCAAAAACCTAGGAATAATGGGGTCCCCCCTCTGGTTCATGACGTTTTTTTTTTTTTTGTGTGCCTGTGTTATCACGTGATTGATGATCCGTCTGTTGGTTTGTGAAGTGAATTAATTTTAAGAGGATGATAAGTTCAAAGAGTGATTCTTTTAAAGAATATGTTGACTTTAAAAGATCTAATATTGAAAGATGTCATACTTCATCTTAGTTGTTGAATAAATGCATAAAAGTGGTCCGTCCACTGCACGATGTTTTGTTTAAGTTTAATAATATCAATTATTTGATAAGCCTTTCTTCCTTTGGATTTTTGGAAAGCACTAACACAATGGATGCATTGAAATTCCTAAAGTTTTATTTCTATATACGTATGTATACTAAAACTAAAAAACATTTATATGCCTTATTTAGTATGTTTGGTGATATAGTCACATCAGGAGATGTAAGTTGTACACGAAATTTCACCGCACAAACCCGTTAAGTGGAACTCTGGGTAGATCAAATCTACTGAATACCAAGAAAATAATGTCTGATTTTGTGGACATATTATCTGGAGTGAAAGTAATCCATAAACTCAATTATGTTAATAAATAAAATGTAATTAATTTTCTGATAAAGGAATGGACGTCAAAATCAAATCACAGAATAGCATTTTAATTTCCTTTAAGTCATGAAAATATAAACAAATAAACGTTGACGGGACGACGGCTCGCAGTCGCCGCTCCCTGCGGGCGCGGGAGCTAAGCTTTACCGGAACATCATAAAAGCTAACATAATATTTCGAGTTAAAATGTTCTAAAAATTCTCACTCGAAATACAACTCTGTGAATTCTACAACATTTTTTAAAGACAAATGGAAACACCTTTATATGGAATATTGCATTGCGAATTTTAAATGCAGTTCAGTTATTTTGCACTTTCAATGTCACATAATTTAAATTTAAAATATGCATTTTGCATGACTATTCACTTATGTATCTTTACGTCTGTAGTTTCGTGGAATTCATTGTGTGTAGTTGGTAATTAAACTACCGCATAAAGACAAAACAACATCGCATGTCTTTCAAACAAATTACTTATAATTAATTGGTTAAGTGAATATTACATTTACATAACCTGACTATGAAGAAAGAACTAATAGAACAATACATAACTTTGTAGAAATTATAACAAAATAAATGACTATTAAATCTTGAATTATTTTAGTACAACACGGAATCAAGATGGCGTATCTGTTGACGAGGTACAGAGCTCCGATGTCTAGATTTAGTCACAGACACTTTGGTGGCCTCGTGTACTCGGAGGAGGTGCGTCAAGCGAAATCTGATAAAAAACCAATAGTGGCGCTAGAATCTACCATCATCACACACGGCATGCCCTATCCGAAGAATATGGAAACTGCCTTGCAGGTCGAGGAGATAATACGACAGCGAGTAAGTAAAATATTTTATACTAATCTTTTGATTAATACATCATACTAGGGGCGCCAACATACCCTCAATTTCGACTTGCTGCGCTCGCGATATCTCGGGTGCCGTTTGCATATTGAGCGAAGCGAGCCTAGTGTATTCACTCATCGTTTCCTTCAATGGGATATCAGTTTTTTGACATGACATTTAAAAAAAAATATATTATTTTTTTGTCATTTTTCAAATATTTTTTTTTTAAACCATCACCTGATGTGTGTCTTTTTGTTTGAAAAGTTTCATAATTTTCCATCAAGTAGTTTTTGAGCCAATTCGTGACAAAGAATGCAAAAAGTCTCCAGTAAAACGCACCGCTCACTTCGTTCGCTTCGCTCAATAATTTTAATAAATGATGAAGGTACATAGATACATAGATATTGACAGATTATACCATGTTATTTAAATCCTATTAATTTTGAATGAGTAATCCGACAATGGTGTATAAAAAGTAATATCACAATTTAAATAACGGGATTATATCGTTCAGAAACCAAGAATAATAAATACTGTTTTAATGCTTTTTGGAATTCGAGCAAAGCATTGCAATTCGCAGAGTTCCATTAGACGGCATGTGAGCCGGCCTTAATTGAGTAAAAGCGGCTTTCGTCTTGTTAATCCACGGCTCCATGTCACGCCACGCTTCACCCTCATATTGTTGTTCACTTTAGCACAAATCCATTTAGGGCTGCATTTGTGCAACTTTGTCTTTGACTTTCTAGTTTCAGACGTGGAAGAAGTATCTTTAACAAAGTTAATATATTCGTGTCACAAAAATACTAAATATTGTGTATGCATACATAGATAATTAATTTTTTATTAACTTTTAGGGAGCAATACCGGCAACTATTGCAATACTCAAGGGCCAGCTGACTATTGGTATAACTAATGAGCAGTTGCAATATCTGGCACAAGCCAATGGCGTGGTCAAAGCGTCGAGACGTGACCTGGCTCCGGTGATGGCAAAGAAGCTAGATGGCGCTACCACTGTTGCCGGTACCATAATCGCCGCTGACTTGGCGGAAATTCCAGTCTTTGTTACAGGAGGAATAGGTAAGTTAACGTAAATGATTCTTTAACTTAAACACATTATTTATACGTATATTTATTGTATGTGTTGTATGTTGTGCATTGTGTATACCCTTTACTCCCACCCCCTTTTAATTCGAATAATTCTTCTTATGATTACCTAAATCGACACATTCTCAGTTTTATTCTATGCACAAAGTTACAAACTATTAGTTTTGGTATTTTATCATGTACTGAACAAATAACATGTTTAAAAGAATAACAATTGCTACGTGCAATTGTTATTTTTTTTAAACATTGTATGCACAGGTTTCGGCGATGACTGCTCTATTTGAAGGAACTAATTAAATGAGAAGTACATTTTACACAAACGTTGGTCGGAACATAAACCAAATTGAGTGCGAGCTTTCTGTAAATCACCCCGCATTCAATTAGAACTTGTGTTTCGCGAATGAGAGATAAAATTAAAATTTAATTCACTCTACAACAATGCTCCCCGTTATTACCTTCGAGCCATCGCAGCTTTGATGTTCAAATAGGAATTATATTGAGCAACTCTGTACACTCGCGCGGAACCCTCACTTATTATATTTATTTTATTATTGTATTAAAAGAAAAGTAAATAGTTTTAGATCATTAAGGCACTGTGATTCAAGTTTGACATCTGATAGGCGATCAATTAGAGCTACAAATAAATTAGTTATCTAATAAGGAATGTATCTTTAAATTAAATTAAACTTAATTTAGAGAATCAATGGGAATATCTCAGTATGCAAATCATGTATATTTCTATTCTTATTCAAACTCAACAAATACTATATAACACTTATAACATTGAAACGCCCGTGTCATGTATTCCCTCATCACAAAGTGTACAGATATTCAACCACGGATGAATTCCCGTGCAAGTATCAAATTCAATTAGAACGTACAGGAATGACGAAATTAATAACAAATTCCCCAGAATTGCTATGAACGCAAAATCCCGCGAGTAAATTGCAAACAGAATCCCAATTCAGCGCATAAATCTAAGATCTATTCTTTTAACGTTTTCCCGAATCGTCAGCGTTTAGATTATTTGGAATGGAATGGAATTGGGCCATCGCGCGTTGGTCCGAGGACTTGGTTACATCTCCAATTTAAATCACTACGTATTGCATTTTTTTACTTCAATTAAAATACCTCTCCATATCAAACTGGGTATATCTAGGTATTGTACTTTACTGCACGGCTCATGATATATATAAAAAAACAAAGCTTCCAAACTTGTTTTAATCAATTATAATATTACCCATATATTAAAATACTAATTGCCTCTTGTTACGTTAGGGTTCAAACAGGACTTAGCATTATTTAAACCTCATCTGTTTTCTATTCACTGTGCACGCACTGTGGACACACTCATTCGCGTCGGAATCTTTTACATTGACGCATTTACTTGACATTCAGCTCCGAATGGACGAAAGTAATGAAATTACTTATCATACCTCTTGTATCTACATTATTAACCACGATAAAGTATTCAACACATGTAATCACAATACTCACCCCAATGGACAATGCATCGTGGTGAATAAATAATCGACCGCTTTTAAAATAATCAGCTATCTGGTAATAAAAACTAATAATTATTAGCCAGCTGCATGGAATACTACTAATATTAAACGAGATATTGTAGGTGGGGTTCATCGCGAAGGTCAGAGCACGATGGACGTGTCGGCCGACCTCACCGAGCTGGGGCGGAGCAGCACTCTAGTCGTGTGCAGCGGCGTCAAATCAATCCTCGACATCGGACGCACGCTGGAGTATCTGGTGTGTCATTCTAAATTATTTAATATAGATAGGACAGATATACAAACACACCGATTAGGATGTCCACACCATATTATAATTTTTCTGCATGACAAAATAAGGTAATGAGCGATTGATAATAGAATATATTACTGATTTTCTAACACGACGTAGATATATGAATGATTAATTTATATTATTCTTTACAATGATAATATACCGAAAATATAAACGTCTTCTACCCGATACTAGGATCCGCCAAGCGTGCGCGGTGGGTGTTGTGTTAAGCCCCTCTACTTTCTTCTTTTCTTGATAATTTTTGAATGGCTAAACATTTTTTCAATCTGTTTTCGCTATAAGATTCGCGTTTGGCTCAAACATATATGAGAAAATTTTTAGCTAATTATCTCGTCGCATTCTGAAGACAACTAAACACAAAACGGTTAACTTAGGTTAAGGTTAACACATATGACTAGTGTACTATTACATTATATTTTCCTGATAGATGAATTAACACAACCAAGATTCGAATTAAGCCACCCTTTAAAAAAGACGAAACTCTTATAATTTATTTACCTCTCGTCAGTCTGTCTACCTTTGCGTTGCTCGTAGTCTGTATTGATCAACCATTAGTGTACCGTCTCCTTGTGATGTTTTGTACAAAGATGTCTTATGTAAATCGGGGGAGGGGGTAGTTTTTCATAAAAAGAAGATAAATATTTTTGTACACGTAGCCTATATGTATAACATTGTATGGGTTTTCAAAATAACATTTTAAATAAATTGCATATTGTACTATAAAAATTTTACATATTTACAATGAACTTAAATGTCAGAAAAGAATGAAAGTCTATTTTTATTAGATAAGGTGTTTTTTACATTAAATATACATATGTACATATTATGTCAAAATATCTTTTATTCAGTTCATATTTCAGAAAAAAAATCTATTATTATGTAGCCAAAACAATTTAACAGTAATTTTAGTTAGTGTATATGAAATTATTTAAACCTTAAGTCACGCTTAACTAGCATTTTTAGGATTGAAGCTGTTTTTCTTTTTTATTTTTTGTGATTAATGACGTCTCATCATTTTGTAATTAATCTTTAAACAACATATTTCTTGGTAGACTAGGTCATTTGGCAAACAACCACTTATAGGTTAGCAACCTTATAAAATAGGTTAGGTTGGTATCCCTGTAGTATTTTTGGAACATTGGTAAAGTGCCAGGAATAAGTTTAAAATAATATTCCACGATTTGCATTCGCAAAAAGCTTTTTAAAAGTATATTTTAATATCATAGTAAATGTAATGTCAATATAAAGATACTTCACTAAGAATATCCTGACTTATTTACTATCTAATTCATCCACATATAAAGTAGTCGTAAAACTTAATTCACTATTAGAAGTATTTCCTTGTATTTCATTATATTTGTAAAATGCAATGTTGTGGTTGTAACCTTTTTAAGACATAGTATTCTATTTTAATGTAATAAAAAATATACAATTTTGTAAAAAATCAACATCAAACATCAGATTATTATGCCGTATATAATTTAAAATGACCAAAACAAAATCATTCCAAAGGAGAAAATAATACGTGTGGACTCCTTACGTTTAGTATAAGAAGAGATTTGGAAATAATTTTTCAGTCATGACAACGCTAGAACCTCTCCGTCGAAAGATACATTATAATGATATATACATAGATAAATAAAATATTTTAATCCACCACAAATATTCCAATCCGGGGCAAGGCCTCGGGGGATTTCTAACTAATTAAAACAAAAACAAATACTACCATGAAATTTAAAAATATAATAAATTTCACCGAAAACCAAAAAAAAATGGATGGATAAATAAAATAATTAAAATAACAAGATTTTATCTAAGTACAAATACTTTAACACATTCTATTTAGTTATTTAACATAACACACTTTAACATAACACAATTCTTATGCTATGAGTATTAATCTGTATTATATTTAGTATTATTTATTACATTTTATATTATTTAACAGGAAACTCAAGGCGTGACCGTGTGCTCTTTCGGTGACAGTCAGGAGTTCCCAGCATTTTACACGACTCGGTCCGGCTTTAAGTCTCCCTACCATGTAAGAGACGCCTCCGAAGTCGCCCTCCTCTTACACTCTGCGCACAAGCTACGGCTCTCCTCTGGCATCGTTATAGCTGTGCCCGTTCCTGAAGAATATGCGATGGACGGTACGTCTCTCTTGACGATTTGATTTTTTTCACCCAAAACCTAAACGTGTGACTGTGAGCCTAGCGCATTGTTCAAAGTGTTTAAACGTATGACTGTGAGTGCCACTAGAAAGATTGCCATCTTGTAAATTATTTATAAAATTCGAAAGTAATGCAAGAAATATGCAAATGAAAAGACACGGCTCTTTTAATTTGCATATGATATTACATCGTGGCAGGCTGTAGTTTGCATATATTTCGCTTTTTTGCATGCATACGTTTCTTTTCCCACATACCCTTTAATAAAGGCCTTCGGCGAAAGGTGGAAGAATAATAAAGACATTTACTCTGCAAATTATCCGCAAGCCACATATTAAGACATCGAAATAATTAAAATAATAAAATTATAGCTAAGCAGCTCATAAAGTTCACATATAATTTCATTTTGTTTTCAATTCCTCTGTAGTTCTCAATAGCTCGTAGAGGCGAGCGGCCTGTTAATCGTCTCCATTTATCGGATTATAACAGCTTGTTGTTGTGACTGCTTCCTCATTGAACATTTCTAATGATCACTGATAACATTAGTAGATAGATTAATACTCTTAAGATAATATTTAGCGGCGAAAGTTAATGACCACTATAATCTAATGAACTCCAATTACAAATAAAATATACAGAAAAGAAAATCGAGACGGCTATACAGAGTGCGTTAGTTGAGGCCGACAAGCTCGGAATTCAGGGTAAAAAAGTGACCCCATTCGTCCTGGGCGCGGTGTCTGCAGCCACGGGCGGGGACTCACTCGATACTAGTATCCTTTTTATAATTTAAATTTACTAAATTCATCCAGTCTACCGTAAACCATTAACCGTTACCTATTATTTCGCAATGCTTTGCCACTATTGTTTTGATTAGAATCTTAATATGAGAAGATATATAATATATATAATTTAATTATTATTTTACTTCATTGACACTTCCCCAATAACTAAGTGTCTGACGGTCTATCTACATATTAGCTTTAACCAGATTTAGCATAGATTAAAAATCGTAATGGCACTGATATGTTTCGGTTTTTAATAGTGTATTAATTTTCTTAAACGAAAAGACATCGCCCTCGTAAAGAACAATGCCAAAGTCGGAGCCGATATCGCCGTTCAATTTCAGAAAGTCAGGAATGTTGACAATTTAGAGAACGGTTTTAATATCGGAATCACAAAGAGCAGGAAATGTAAGACAGATTCTTCAAGACAATATCATACGTGCTCTGAGGAAGCCGCAGACGGGACGAAAGAGGTCGGGGCCGGAGGGGACGTTCTCGTCATCGGAGGGGCCAACGTCGACACCACATACAGACTCACCGAAGATAAGGTTCAGGTAAGTTAGGTTCATTGAACGTGTATTCATTATTTATACATTAATAAAATATCATTTAATTAAACACTTTCTGAATTCAATCCTTCTATTAATAATACGTAAATATTGACATTAAAATACATAAATTAGAAGTTAATAATTTATAAGATGCCCAAATCCCTTTCCGTTAAAGTTCAAGCGGCAAGTTGTGATATTCATGAAGAAAGACAATAAACATTCCTTATTGGAGTATAAAATTTAATTATACCTACAGTCTGCATTTTATGAAAATTCAACTGTACATTTTAATCAGATTTTCCACTTCAATTTAAATATTCACAGAAATTCGTTATTTTTGTGTTATAGAGTTGTAAGAATTACAATCTGCTACTTGTTAAACAATTCGATGCTACGTATATGAAGCAGTAATTGCACCTAAACTTTATTCACTTAAGAAGCCCTCAGATACAGAATATGCTAATAGATATTTCATTTAGGTGTCGTGTTTAGTTACCTTCGTTAACGGTTATAAAATGGTCGTTTCGGCAACAGTCAGGTTTTAGTATTGCTTTAATGGTACTGCTCAGTCGTTTCAACCTACAACCTTTATTGGGAGGTTGGTGACATTAGGGTTCTGTAAATATGGGTTTCGACCACAACTTTTGATTAAGTTTTACAAAGCAAATTGCAATCTCAGTAGGAATCAGTGCCGACGATTATATGTCACTTAAGTTTATTTTAATAAACTGTTATTAATGTCAACTTCATTTCATTTATTTTTATAAAAACTTAATACACATTTTTTTATATATTGATAATAATGTCAGTGATTAATAAATATCAATAATTTAAATAAAAGACAATAAAATTACATTTCAATATCATCCTATAATATATTTACTTTTGAACCTTAAGTAATTGATAACAAATAAATAATAGTCACATAATGGGTACAAATAAACACCTTTGTGACTGTAAATATTAATTCTCGACCCCCGTTATCTACTATAACAATCGATTAGGTAATTAAAGTAATCGGACCCTCCTCCTCCTCCTCACTCAAATTACAGAGGGTATAATAATTATTGTGTACCAACAGTCTAAATGACTTATATTTTTGGAGTTTCCTCGAGGGTTTATAATGTAATTTTATATGAAGTTATCAATTACTAAATGCACATTATTCAAGATGTGTATGATGTTATAACAATGGAATAAATAAAAAAAAAGAAATCGAAGCTTAATGGATTGAAAAGTTATTTTGCTTGAATTATTTTTAAGTGGTAGTGGAATGTGTGTGTGCTATTATCCTACTTTTATATCATTGATTTTAATTTTAAACTTGCCTTAATTTTTGTTTGAATTCATTTGTATGTTGTAACTTCACAATATATATGCATGCATATACAGTCACAGTTTGAAGGAGACAAATAATTTGAAACATTTTAGTAACCCAAACAATTCAGATATTGACATAACATTTATATTAAGTGTGTATCATGTTATTAATCATCACAATATTGCTATTACAGGGTGTGATTTAAAATCAAAGTCATAAATTTTAACAAAGATTTTATTTAATGCATTTATTATGATAATATTAGCTCTCAGTCGCCTAGTGCGTACCTTCGGAAAGTTGTAACAACACTACTTATAAGACTTTAGAGAACACACATTACTTAATTAAAATTAACTCAGTTATATAGTATGATGAAATAAAGAAGTGCTGTCAGCAATAAAGTTAGTACCTTACAGATATTACACCAATATAATATAATTCAACATCAATATTACTTTTGAAAATAGTGATTTCATTACAAATAACGTATGGATCTTTCTAAACATTGAGTGTTTAATGTTGTAACTTATCACGTTTACAAGACATGTCGACACGGAGATGAATCAGCTTTCCACTTGCTGTTGTTCCTCGTTCAACTACGTTTACATCTGTTACTCATTGACCGTCTAAGGCGGTACGTGTCTATAACATCGTGAATCATTTAAAAAAGCATAATCACATCCTTAGTGCAGTTTCATTTAGAAGATCGGGAAAGAGTAGAGGAAGGTGTGTAGCACGTCGGAGAGGTCCCAAGGTTTAAAAACCTAAGAAACATGGTTCCAATAACGAATTCGTTTACATTCAAAACGTCTGTTATACAAATTTATAAGCCAAGGCACATGTAATTTTACCATTTGGAAGAAATGCAGGATTTAGATTCAATCCTAGCTACAAATTATCCAACTTTCCGAATATAGGTACAAATTTTTAATAAGATTGGTACATTCAGTGACAACAATATTAAAAAACTATTTTTTTGCATAAATTCACAAAATATTATACCTACTCTAAGCGAACGTAATCATATTTAATAGTCGTTATAATATTTCTAAAAAGTTACCTCATATTAGTACAAACGTGTGTGTGGTTGAAATGGAATTAACATGCGGCGTCAGGCGAAAGAACTAGTCATGAACATTTAGGGCTAGATCACCGATACTGCATAATACTTATCTACATATAGTGTTTACTTTGGTTCTTTTTAAAAATTCTAAATTTTAACGTTAGACATATTAACTACGTCATGCTAGTTCTTTCTATCCGTTTAAAAGTAGTAGCCATTTCAAATATACCCGTTCTCTCTGACTCACGGCGCTGCACAGCGCTGCACAGCGAATACAATTACTATCAATAAAAGAAATAAGTAAATAAATGATGATTAATGATTTACACTCGGAGGAACCCTCACGATTCCCGCCTCCGCTTTTAATTCAGGTTAGATCCAGGAAGAGACGAAAATAAGACGAGGGCTTCCCAAAACGTAATTATGATTTAGGGATAGGTTACACCTACTTCTACTGACACAGCCATTAATACGTAAATGCTCCCATGACCCGGTTTGAAAACGAAATAAATAAAATCGTGGATGCCATTTGAAATTACTGAGCTTCGAACGATACTTAAGGAACAAATGTATAACCATTATTACTTTTAACTGTTTATAAGCTTTTATTCTTAGGCACTACGTCGAATAAGCTCATATCAGTACTATTTCGTCAACCTGTCCATGCACGACTCGCACACTACACACTGAATCTAATATCATTATATACAATCATAATTAAACAGAGGATGATATTAAATTTTATTCGTCTGATCTTTCGTTTGTCCGTCGCTAGATTAAATGTTTAAATACGCCGAATGATGTTCAGTGTAAAGATATAAGAAATTATCCATAGCTAGCTTGATACAGGACCAACGAATGAACAAATGAAACAACAAATTGACCTAATAAATATTATAAGTTAATAAAAGATAATAATTTCTGAATCTTAAATAACGTACATAATTCTAAATCTATTGGTATACAATAAAAAGCTGTCGACTTATGCCTAAAATTAATAATCATAATATAATCAATCTTTTAATGATTTATATATTTGGTAGCGATGTACTCTTAGAGTAACGCACGGGCACACTACACCGTCCTGCCGTGGATGAGGTCTGACATGCTATTCTTTTACTCTCACTCGTCTACTTCTTTAACCACGCAAAGTACCAAAAAACAAATATTTCAATAATTTCTATAAGTCAAAGTAATGATTACCTGCCAAGCATAGGAACTAAACACAAGCTTTGCTCGTGGAATCAATTTACCTCATCTAAATTACTCGTTGCATTTAACAATAGTTCATGCAGATCACAATCTTCTAATGTTACAGCACAAAACTTTCATTCACTAGTCTGTCAGGATTCAACTATTGTTGTAAAAGTAAAATATAGGTAGTCACACTAACTCCGTGCATTGAATTGACAGCTGCATTACTATGTCTGCGAGAAAGCCACTTGCCATATCCTGGCAGGCGCACTACTAACTTAGAGTTCAAATTCGGAGCGTGTGTGACGGCGGTGGTCGAGACGCACGCGAGCTCCAGACCGACGCACGCACACCGGCACGCCGCGCACCATCGGAGGCTCTATCTCGAAGCCGTCTGTCGGGAACGAACGCCATCGCCGCCCGAACAACCGCTCCAAGTAACATCTTAGTCAGATTCTAGTCGCCGCATTGTCTGCTGCCAAGGGTCGGTATTCACCTCGTGCCAGTTCGCGCATCTCGCAATTGTTGTTTCCGTTCACAGTTTTCGGCCCGAGGGACTCGTCGTGTAAGCTACGTCGTGAGCATGGCTCCGAGGCTCGACCTAGAAGGGCTTCTCTTTCCCCCGCCCGTTCTGGGCTGCCACCGTGGGTGCGCACCCCCCCGTTTGCATTCACAGCGTTCACTACTACAGTTTGTGATAATGGTCCACCGTGCATCGGGCTGCCGTCAAGAAGCTCTCCCGCACCGAGCTCACTTCGTAATATTTTAATTTTCTGTATCATTTCCTTTATTTCGTATCGCAATATTCCAAGGAAACACAACTTTAGAAATGCTATAACACAATAACCTAAAACAAATAACGCATCAGCAGTTCTCCGGAGCCACGCGAGTAATCGTTCAGTACAAGCGGCCGTATGCGGTACACAATGAACGGGTGTAAACGGCATATTAGTCGTAGCAGAGGTGGCAGCAATCGAGGTCGGCGTTACGGCAAGTGAATGCGCCGGTATTCGACAACAACTGGGCGGCAAAGTAGTTCGATTAAAAGCGGTAAAGTCCGACGGACCCGTCACTCCGCAACACCGCTGTTCCCTTTGGAGACGATCCCAAGATTCCGTGAAATCGACGTCCAAATCGTAATCTTTCGCTAGGCGTATTCGAAGTTGCGGCCTCAGTTCTCGGCAGACACGTTCAAATTTAAACGCCCAGTACACACCTATCGCGGCGTCACCCACCAAAAGCGCGAGGAGAGCGAGCCAGTAGGCGTTAAGCATGCGTTCGGAGAGACGCAATGCAGCCAGGCAACCTAAAAGTTGCAAGAGACCGGCCTGTGCGGGTAGAGCAGCGTAACCGTAAAGAAAGCCAGGCTGCGCCGCGCCAAGACCGGGGACCAGAGCCCGGCGGTAATCTGCGAGTGCGCGGCCCGCTGCTGCGCAAAAGGCCAGCGCCCCGAGCAGCAGTGCCCCGTTGCACGCGTAGATCCAGATGCGGTAATAGCGCATGGCGCGGTGCGCGGCGGGGTAGTGCGCGGGGCGCGCGGGCGGCGGCAGCGTCATGGTGGCGGGCGCCGCGTCATGGCGCCGCCCGCGCCCGCGCCGCCGCCACGCGCCGCGCCCCACGCCTCTGCAACAAGGGTTGCAGGTTTTGTAAATAAATCAAACATTCCGACCGCAAACAAAGTTAACGACGATTACATTTAATTGATTTATATCTTACGGAATCTTCTTAACCTATTTCCAGCGAGATGAATGGCCCTAACGAGATAATACTTAGCCCTGAGCATTTATTACGTGATTCGGAACAGAAGTTGTATAGAACGGCAATAAAGTCTTTCACAAACTTTACGTATAAACATTTTCGAGGCAAATCGAACATAAAAATAATTGTATGTCAGATTCTGGTGATCTTTGAAACTAAAAAGATGATAGTAAGAATCAGTGGGATGTAGTAAAACATATAAAATGCCTAAAGGTAGAACGCCTGGTAAATTAACGTGTCATAAAATATTCTGGGCGTTGAAAGTTTCCGCTACAGAATTGACGCTCGAAAACGAACGAACACAACCAAATAAAATCGCAGGAAACGACAAAACGGTAGAATAGTTTGGTAAATCCATTTGCTCTGTCTGTGTTGACGTTGTTATCACGGAACGTTGACGTTGTGTATACACTTTCTGCTATTGCTTTTCATAGAATAAATAGATAATAATTTGTGCTGTGAAAATATTTCCTCAATTTGATCTATAAAACTTCATTAAACTTCATATTTGGCTTGGCAACTTTATTTAAGAATAAACATATATAAATCTTACAATCCGCCGCCCGTGCCTTGTGCTCGAAGCCTGGCTAGTCACAGGAGGGGGCGGGCGAGCCTTTGAAGAGCACCTAACAAACCGTTACGGGGCCTGAAACAAACAATTGTTATGTTATATATAAATGTATGTATAACATAAGATATATACAGGGCTCAACGACATAATTAGATTTCAGTATTAAATAAAATATTACAAGTATACTATTGCATGCTAAACATGGTATATAAAAGTAAAAAGTATTTAAATAAACAAGAATATAACAAGTTAGTTGTGTATTGTGGTTCTAAATGTACCATACAAGGGAGAGACCCAAGTCGGTTGTTAGCCGCACGTAAGAGGCGGTTGTCTGTCGGGGGACGATCAAGATTGAAGATAGTTTGCACTATCAATAGTATATTGAAAATAGGGTACGATGTATCGAGCAAACGTTTATCTCCCAAGATGGTTTACAATTTGCGTGCCTCTGTGGCACTTCTAAGTGATATTTGTCTTATTGTTAATTATCATATTCCTCCTTTATTTTAATTTATAACCCTTCTCGCAAAAATATCTTAATTTTAATTATTTCAAGAGACAGTAATACTTTTATCTGTATAACGCCATATATAATAGTGCTTGAATAAAATATATATATTGAACATAAACCTTAGTTAACAAGAAAATTTTGCCTTCCTTTTACATTTTTCACCGAATGACTCACAAAGTCACAAAGACTCGCTCGAGGGCGACACTTAATTACTTTCTTGTACAGGTTTTATTGATATATGAAGACAGAGTACATACACTCGAGTGTTGACCGTTCCCGGGGTCGCTAAAAATAGCACTCAACAACATGGCAAACCTTGGGAAGAGGACTTGACATTCACCACTGCTGGCGAAGCTTTGAAGCTCGCACCGGAGGCATTTTACTTACATTATGTATCCAATGGAAGGATTTTATATCGACGGAGTTATATAATGGCTTAAAGACGAGTTGATTTTTTAAAGATGAATTAGAAAAATAATGTTTTATTAATTACAAAATTAATAATTTTATATCTTCGACTAGGATAGTGAGATTGTTTAAGACGTTTGGTAGACTTGAGAAAGTTTCAAAAAGAGTTTTAGTTTTTGAAAATATAGGTATATTTATTGGTGTGTAATAATATTTTTCCTTTTTTCATGTTTAGGTTCACTGTAAGGCCGGGAACGGCTCGAAACATCGCAACTCTCCTTATTTCGCATGATGATTTAACCAAAGGTTTCACGACCCATGTTTCGTGTTGTTAATGGTTTAACATTTGCATTTTAAAGACGTACGAAAGATATTTCTATATATACTAAATGCAGTATTTCATTCACTGTTTCATGATTCCTTAGTACTAAAATTTAAAATATTTTAATTGTTAGTTCGTAACGTCGGTTATTATTCCCGGGTCCGTTAAAATAGTTTGAACGATATTTTTTATGATCCAACTTTTATATTGACCATAAAAAGCAATTTCCTGCTTTTCGAATGAAACGTAATTCCAACACATCCGATATAAATAGAGTAATAAAAACTAATACACCCATTATTATTCCAGGCACGCGTTCTATCTAGTTCAGTTATCGGTAGCATTGTATCTCCAATGCTCGGTCACTTAAACTCCCCGTTCGAGGTGTAAAAGTACTCTGATGCGATACAGGTTTCGTTCAGGGGAGAGACGCGTCGGGTGGACTGATTATTCAAACGATTTGCAGAGTAATATTGAAACAAAATATCTAATATCATGAATTATATTATTTATTATTATGAAAGTTATTTTTTAAGTAACTAATAGAGGTCTATTGTAATAAAATAAACAATGAAGTAAATCTAATTATGACAGTGGCTTAAGTTATTTCTCAAGAGCTACAGTTATAACATTACGTTCACATATACTGACAAATCATAATAGTAGATTTTAAGATGCTAAGATGTTATAAATAATAAATATTCTAAATTCAGACATCGGCACCACTCACGAGACGTGCACAAGTGAAATTCCTTTTCAAGAGGGATTTATTTCGAACACGGGTATACTTTTTAGTTTCCAAACTACTGCGATATCGCCCGGGGTGAATCAATTTGAGAATCACTGCATTAGCCCTTAAGGCTTTTAAACTTTGTATCAAACTATAGAAGAGTGATAGGATATTATCAAGTACTATGTATTACGACATATATATAATAGGTTTTAATATACAAAACTAGAACAGTATATACGAATTAGTACAAGGTAATTATGGATAATGTAATATCTACATCAAAGTAATGAAAGTTGTCAAATTAGAGAAAAACTATTTCCGAGCGACAAATAGAATTAGTTGAAAGCCAAACAAAGTGTAGTTCTATTGTAGTTTTATAGATGGCTCGAGTGTCTTAAGCGGGCTTTCTTATTATTATTGCACTAATTTCTAAAGTATTTCAGAAACGTAACATATTTTACTATTATAACATTAAAGATAGAACTTTGTAAAATTCTCAGAAAATTATCCAATGTTTTTGCGCAAATAACTATTTTTAGGGCAACAGGAAAGCAGTGACGGTTAAAGCAGTTAAAAAATATTAAACTTTGTGTACGTTGTAAACTCGCACAGCGGTTAAACTTAGTTTTATAGTATAGAGCTATAAATACTGATATAAGAAAAATTATTTTAACAAACGACTATCAGTTGTTTAATAGAAATAAAACACACGGAGTCGAGGTATTAATTAGTAACATTACAGATACAGCTTAAGAGCATCGGATTCTTGAAAGTTCATTCGTTCATGAAAAAGAAAAGTTGAGTTCGTTTTATCAATCCGTTGGATTAATTAATCAATGTTTGTATTTATTAGACGTTGAAGAATGTAACTTTTAAAGTCACACGTTAATTATTTTTATATTTATATAAAATGTTCGTGTCCTAGCTACTTAAATATATTTGATATTTAAAGTAATAGGTGCCTTGTACTTTATTATCATTTCAATAATATTTCCATCAATAATAATATGATTCGCCAACCAACCGACGGGTGTTGAGCTGAGCTCCTTTCTTCTTTTCTTGATAACTTTTGAACGGCTAAACATTTTTTCAATCTGTTCGCAATAACATCCCCGTTCGGCTCAAACATACATGAAAAAATTTTTAGCTAATTCTCTCGTCGCATTCTGGAGACAACTAAACAAAAAACAAAATTCTCCCAAACGGTTAAGAGCTTCGCTTACGCTCAGCTCAATAAAATAAAATAAAAACTTATCTCATCTTTTTGAGAAATTATTACGAAAAATAACAAGGATTTCTATAATCTAGTCTTGTACTATATTTATAAAAAATATATAACAATGACCAATTGATTCGGTCCCGTTGTTGTTTTATTTTAAAATATAAAAATAAGATATCATTTTCCACAGTTTTATGATATATATTATTTAACATTTCCATTTCATTTTTCATTTGTTATATTTTCATGTCGAGCGCCTCGCGTGTCTTTAAATCATAAGTCATCAATCACACCACACATCTATTAATATTTTAAACAATCTATAATTTGGAATCGGAAGTTTTCATTTTTGTTTTAACCACTATTATCTGTGCCTTTAATTTCAATAAAGAATTTTAAGAATTTTGAAATGAAATAGGTTTTTAATACCGTAGTCGTCCCGCTTATATCGGTCGAGGAATTTAAAAGGGACATAAAAACTGAATCCTCGTATAACCATTTGCCGCAGACGATGGGAGGGAGACCAGCGGGACGGTTACAATGTATTAGAGTGTATTGGCCGAGCGCCAGACGACTTGCGGCAAACGCTGCGACTGATGACTGACTAATTACCAGACCTACAAGAAATACTGTGTACTTTGAGAATGCTTTAACAAACATTCGACGAAGCGTATTTTTTAAATAAATTAATTCATTATTTAATTAACTTTAGATTTAAATTTATGTGACTCCCTTCTGTAATGGAGCGAAATCATCACTACCAAAACAATAAATTATATCTTTTTTTTTGTAAGTCATAAAACGTTTTATAAAAGTTCGAACTACGATTATATACAATCAAATAAAATTTCAATGTTGTCTCAATTTAGCCTACATATTGTGAAGATTATGGTTGTCAAAAAAATAAAATATAATATTGCAAAAGGGTAAGTGAGGAAATCGATTTAGGAATAGAAGAGTACCCTTATATTATTTATTATAATTTTATAATATTTTTTTATAATTTTCCAGAAAAATACACGAACAGATAATTTCTAACTTTGTCAAATACGCTTTATAATACATATTTTAAATTAAACCATCACTTAAAGATTAAAAATTAAAATGAGTCTAACTTCTAACTCATATAGTAGAACCCAGCCTTAGTGTCACTTAATATCCATAACTATTTAACATGCTCGTTCTGGGTGTCTGTGCACGATGAATTATAAATTAATATCATATAATTATGTGTGTAAAAGTAAGGGTCAATTATCCATGAAAAAATTTTTTATGGGTGGTTTTCATAAACCAGGCTGACAGTTTCTAATCTGGCATAAAAATACCTGCTTTTGTAGGTATATATATATATATATATATATATATATATATATATATATATACTTATTAGCACCTCCTAATAGCTCCTATGTATCAAAACTATCAGAATCTATTACATAAATAATAGTAGGGCCTAATTGCGAACTCTGTTGTCGTAATAACGTGTCGCTATTACCTTTGGTAATAAGGTATAATAAGAATTTAATATGTAATTGTCTTAAATTTCAAACTAAGATAATAATTATGTTTCTAGTTTTCGCAGTATAGTAAAGATGAGACAGTCGAAATCGTCTTTATTCAAGTTCATTCTTCACATCATAAAGAGAACTTCTGTGCAAAACTTCAGCTTTCTAGGTCAAAAGATTTCATCTGGGTGTTGATGACACAGTGAGTCAAGATTTCTCCTTTTATCTGTGTATGCTTATAAAGAAAGCTTTACCAAAAATATTAATCCTAATAATAATACTAGCATACATCAAAATCATTACATTTTAAACTAAACTTGAGGTAGTAATAACGTTAAATCAAACCGAGGCTAAAGCGGTTTGCTTTGTAAGAAAATGCTTTAAAATTTAACCTGTTAAATAAAATATTGAAAAAACTCTTATTGTAATTAAGAAACTACAAATCAAAGTTATGAAATTAGATTCAAAATATAAAAGCAATTTTTTTTTTCCTGAAGAGCCATATTTGAACAACGTAACACTTCAAATAATGTGACGACAGAATGTAATGGAAGTGTTGATAAATCCTTGAAAAAAATATACGTCGAACCTTTGTGAAAACGACGTAAAAGTAGAAAATAATAATTATTTGTTTCTTATTTTAGAATCAAATATTTGTTTTTACGATCTAATAACGGGGAGCAAACCTGCCTTCGGGCAGTGATATATACGCAGTAAATAGACCTTGTGTTTGCCATAAACTTATTTGTAGGGAGGGTCTCGGGGTAGCCGCCGAGGTGCTGGCAGGTAATATCATGCAAATGAGGAGCTTTGGGTCACCGTGTCAACGTAATTTGAGATAAAAGATTATTTTGCTACTTCCGACGATCACATATTATTATAAGGGAGTTAAAAATATTGACTATAAAGTTAGTTAATAAAAATAAAGCATATTTTTATTGAGAAAACCGTGGTTTAAAAGTAGTTCTTGCGTGACAGCGCCGTGTTTACAGCTGTTCGTTAAACTAATTATATCTAACATGTTTGTACGTTGATGGCTCGTTTCGACGCTTTTCGAACAAAACAATCACGCACCATTCTTAATTTTCCCAAGTTTATAAACTTACAAAATTGATATTAATGTTATAATTGCATATTTACAGGTTTCAATTTTCAAATCGGACTTTTCCAAACATTTCATTTCATTTATATATATATATATATATATATATATATATATATATATATATATATATATATGTATATATATATATATATAATTCCATTATATAAATAGAAATATTATTAGGACTTATATATCGTTTGTAAAATGCAATCTGAATGTACTTCATAAAAATTCACAGAAGAAAAGGTTTATTTTATTTTATTAATAAATTTTCGACAAGATTTCTGATTTAGAAAATTCCTGATTTTTCCGAATCATTAACACGTTTACCATAGTTCTAAATAGTATACTACGGAAATATACTTTAAAAGGCGAAATTGTTAAATTTTATTATTACCGCTAGTCCTAAATCAGGTCACCGGACAAAAGATTCAGGGCAAAGATATAATGGGGCGACAGGCAAATGACTGCAATAATCCTGGTCGATGTTACATTATATTAGAAACCATAGCTCCTGGTTAGAAATCTTACTGGAATATTCTCAGAATATTCTGCTATTGACAGATTATGACTTTAATATCGGCACCTATTAACGTCATTGGAACTCGTTGATACATGAATGGGAATAGTACAAATGAGTGACACGGGTATGAATATGCATGCCTCAATTCGGGTTCATGGATGCTCGAGGGTGAACGTCAAAGTCCATTTCACGGAGCCCGGGGCTGCAATCTTGTTTCAACAACAACTGTAAAATTATTACCTTAAAATCTTTATGCAATACGTTGTTTACACATGTACACATGTTATAACATGTGTAGCCATGGTAAGGTTATTTTTCATTTCGTATTTACTTAAAAATATGTTGTTTACACTCTTGTTACGAAAGCATAGCCAAGGGCAATTCTTATAGTAATCACCAACTTGGTTTCACACGGTTAAATGCTGACACCACGCTTCGAGTATCCTGAAGACACCATACGGCTTGCATTCTCACCATCGATGGGAATCGAGGATAAAATATATTCATTCTTGGGTCAATCGCTGACCTGGAATCACCTTGTTTTAGTATTAATTAATTATTAGTTTTAATTGTAACTCGTTAATATAATTTTATAAAATAATTGGTTTTTGTTGCATCCTTCGCTGCCACCAAACTTAATTGGCGCAGTCGGTAGGATATTCGAGATATATTCGGTACGCGTCGCGTCAAGATTTCCCCTAATATCGGTGCGAGATCCCGCGTGACTAACCGATTTCGAGTATCCGAATCTACATACATCGTGGAGGCCAGCGGAGGTGAATCCGAAAATCGATTCGGCAAGAAAATCATTTTCATGTAAGTACTCTGAATCTTTCAGATCCTTATCTTTCCTAATTTTTAACCTTAATCTTTACCTAATCTAAGTATTTTTTTTAATTTCAAGTAAATTACTATTTAAAGTATTTTTTGAAGTTACTTAGAATTTTAAAGCATAGGGGAAGGGGGGGCATAGCGGGGCCACGGGGCAAAGCGGGGCGCGCTGTACATAGCTTGAAGTAAACGCTGTACGAACTGTCAGATGCGTCGCTATGATTGATCTTTAGACAGCATGGGACCTTCATAAGCTAGCTACGCCCTTTCGGCAAGTGTTCGTGTGATATAAACAAAAATATCAAAACTAGTATTTTTCTTAAAATTTTTAGTGAAATTGAATATCAATTCTTTCTAAAACGTATTTATGTACTATGGTGTGTTATAGTTTATTAGGAATCATATTCTCTGCTGATTTTTTAATCAAAAAGCACACGGTGATTGAATGAAAGGTAAAATGGCATCAGTTTCTCTTTAATTTTGGCCAAGCCGGTGGGGCATAGTGGGGTATGCTGCCCGGGGCAAAGCGGGGTACTCACACAAAAGCCCCACTTTGCCCCGTTTTAAAGACTTCTAAGTAGTAATATTTTTTTTTACGTTTTTAGCTAATATGGTGCGCACATATAAGAGGAAAACTGAACAACATTCCTGGTCTATGCAAGCTATGAAACAAGCTGTACAATTTTGACTCGTAACATTACACAACCATTGCAAAAATAACACAATTGGATATGAATATGCAAACTCATCCTAGGCAGCCTTCTCCACAACCTGGTTGTTCGTGGATGGTCCAGACAAACAGACTACAGAACAAATAATGGCGGTGAAGAATGAAAAAAGAAAAAATAAAACTATTTTGTTTGGAAATTGTGTTTCGTTATGACCACCCCACAATGCCCCATAGGCAACCCCACTTTACCCCTATGCACGGGGCATAGTGGGTCAAATGCCTTTATTTACTTAAGTGTTCACATCTCTTAGATTAATTATGTTATCAACATAAATGTCTCCATAGTAATTCGAAATGAATTAGGCTATGATTTAAAGTTAACACCTTTAATTTAATCACATTATTTTTTTTTTTTGAAATGTTTAAACATTAAGTACCCCACTCTGCCCCCCCTTCCCCTACATCGATATATTCTGAGTGAATTACTTTTTTATTTGTCTATTTGTAGTGTTTTAAATTAGTTTTAGATTTTCTATTCAAAAGAATCGAGTAGCTGTAGTTTGTAGAAGTAGACCTAGCAGCATTAGTAAAAAAAAATATAAGTCAAAATCTAAAAAAAAAAACCAGGAATTATTTCAATTTGTTGATTTAAGACTAACTATTCTCATAACTAGCGATAACGTTTATAGGTTATCATAAGGGATATCTAAGCTACAGAATTTTTTAGCTTTTGTAAACAACATTTACAGCTGACTATGAAGTTTTTAATTTAAACTCTGATAGAACTATAATTAATAAGTAACGTAGTATATATGGCAGTAATAAAGTATTAAATATACGAGCGAGAGAATATTAAGATATGATACAGTTAAAGAAATAATCATAGTATATCAATTCCTAATTTTTCTATTCCACACATGATTTATACAAGATATCCATAGTAACTAACGAAAATCATGAGATTCCTGTCCCTCACTTCCAATACCGTGCAATCCATCTGAAAGATTTCAAGTACACAGAGGCAGAATGCCCGAAGGTCACTAAAGGGTATCTATGTGAAGAGATACACAACATACATAGTCGTACATCGCCGGATTGTGTAACAGCCCTCGTTACTACGCAGCAAAAACTACCCGAATGTAAACCAGTCACCGTATCCGTACTTACGCCAGCCTACGAGAAACTCGACGATCGACACTACACCATCAGCTTTCCAACTCTTACTAAAGTACGCTTGTCCTGCGATCAAGATATCTACAAGATGTTGCAAGGAAGTTATCTCGCTATAATTCCATATGATTGTTTCATTCAAACAACAGAATTCATCATCTCGAACCTCAACGATCGACTAAAAGATCAAGCCTTGAAGATAATAGATGTCCCTAATGAAAATATACTCAGTTCAGCAGCACATCTGATATTCAAATTAAACTTTATTAATTTGATAATCTTCACGCTACCAATAGAGAGGTTATTCTACAGTCACTAGTAAACTTGAGCAAGACCAACGATATAAGCATCTACCATACAACAATACCTCTATATACGTTACTATTCGGTGCATGTGTACTAATTAGCGGCCTTGCATACCGGAAATACCGACTTAAACATACGAAACACACCATCCAAAAAACTCAAAGGGATGAATCAGATCTACCAGCGCAATTTACGACCAAGGTCTTCAATAGTCGCTGTTCTACGGGGGGAGGTGTTACGAAAGCATAGCCAAGGGCAATTCTTATAGTAATCACCAACTTGGTTTCACACGGTTAAATGCTGACACCACGCTTCGAGTATCCTGAAGACGACACCATACGGCTTGCATTCTCACCATCGATGGGAATCGAGGATAAAATATATTCATTCTTGGGTCAATCGCTGACCTGGAATCACCTTTTTTTTAGTATTAATTAATTATAAGTTTTAATTGTAACTCGTTAATATAATTTTATAAAATAATTGTTTTTCTTTGCATCCTTCGCTGCCACCAAACTTAATTCTCTAAATGTTTTATTTTTGACGAAATTTTATCTTTCTAATATTTGTACAATAAAGAAGTGATTTTTTTTCTATATTTATCACCTAGGTTCCAAAACTATTGGACCACTTTTAACCAGTTTCTCACTAATATAAAGCTACATTATCAAGAAGTAATATGTTACTTATTATATAATATATATCTAAAAAAAAAATACATGTGCAAAAAAACAGATTACGATAATCAAAGTATAAAAAATCAACTCAAAAATTTCTTTACTTTGCGTGCACTACTTAAATGATTAAAAATAAGATGAGCTGACGAACGAATGAATTGTGAAACTAAAAAAAGATCTACAAAGAAGTTCGCAAGAGAATATATCTATCTGTAAGAAGCGTTTTTATATTTTAGAAATCATTAAATAACCACTACATGCCTTATAAGCATTTTTCAATTGATAATATGAATTCTTATGACATTTATCATCTAGATTTTTTCAAGTAGATAATTTTTTGTCTTTACATCATTAAAATTGGTCTACTCGTTGAGCAGACATCGTTTCGGATATCAAAGCAGGTACTCGTACCAGTGGCTCGGGCGCGTGTCGGCGCCTTCCGTGGCGAGTGCAAGCGATATTACATTGAAATTTTAACATATTATTAAAATTTATTTCAAGGAATAAACCTAAACAAAACAGTTCTTTTAAAAGCTACACCGAATTGGTTATAATATTAAGTTAATACAATCTTTTGGTAAAAAATAAATAAACATTCCTTTAAAAAGGGATTGAAATAGGGCATAAAAGATTGTGTGGAAGTCGGTCACAGTAAAAGATAAAACAACGAAACTTTCTATTTAGGCGTTTGATAAGAAAACAAATACAAATACGTTGCTATCTTCTATCACGTAATAAAGGATTGAAGGGCTCGAAATAGGGGAGGAAAGATTGTATGAAAAAACGTATTTAACCATTGTCTTTAGTCTACGAGGCCGGAGTCTCGAGCAAAGCTGATCAAGTTATATATAATCTGCAACGGAATTTCAAAATCCTTATTTGTATGTTACTTTATTTATTATTAATTATATTAATATGATTTCCATATGTTTGGTGGGGTTTTTGTACAATATTTAATTTTTTTTCTCTTAACATTCAATTATTATTATACCACAAGTTTGCCGAATCATTTTAAGTTTCTAGATGTATCTTGACATAACAAAGTTCATTCTCATTTACATTCATTAGAATAGAGAAACTGATAGTACGTTTGTACATTGTAAGTCATCTTTAGTCATCTTTTGATTATAACCAGATGCCGTTATTACCAATTTTAACATCTTCCACACGGGACGGGAATGTAATGGAATGTAATGACACATACTGTCTTCATTTTATATATTCTCAATATTAATGTAATTATTTGTAATAAATAATTTTTAGATCAACAAATAGCGGTCATGTGTTGGTCCTCCTCCAATATTCCTTAACCACTGCGACCAAAATAAACGACTATCATAGTTTATTAAATATATTATAATATGTTAAATATTTTGAAGGTAAAATAATTACACAAATAACTTGATTGCATAATCATATTAATTAGTGTACCTCAGGTTACAGGAAGTCTCTAAAGGGCGTCCTTCAGCCAATAATAGAATAAAATTAATGAGAGTAGTGTGAGGCCAACCGTCAAATAGAAATCTGATAAACCAGAGAGAATGCTGTTAAAAATCTTTGCAATTTAACGGACTGCAAGATAAATTAATATGTAACTTGCTCATTATTGTATTTTCCATCGACAGGAAATGTTTGAAGATAAACTGATTGGCGACGGACCTTCCATGAAAATGATTTAATAAAAAAAATAATATTCCAAGTTGCGTTGGAGCAGCTACACCAGGTCCAGGCTCAATCTTCTTAGTAATTAAAAAGGTTATAACGGAATTTCGATTTCCTTTTTTAGATTTTAATGATTTCAATATTTTTATTCCAATAACGTGTTATTTTTATTCCATTCGTGTTATTTTAATTCCCACAAATTATTATTTTCAAAATAAAATAAGAAATATATATTTTTAAATGTTCATATGTCAGAACATAATATCAAATTTACTGAGATCGTATGTGCTGTTTTTATATAATGTTACGATTAGATCGTTTCAGTGACGGAAAAAATATATATTATCGTTATTTTTTTTACGTAACGTTTACGTTTTTAAAAACGTTTTATTTTTACAACGAATTGAACATATTCTATACGTGTATTTAACATTTATCTCTACTATAGTCAAACAAATATGCGACTTTTAAATTATATATTATACTTGTTATACTTAAAGTATATATTATATTATACTTGCCTCCATATATTTTTTATTATATCTTGATTCTATCTTTCTGTAATATACATACATATATTTATGGTTTATTATTTGTGTTAAAAAGTGTAATTCGAAACTTTGGGTAATTTTTTCAATTAGCTATACAAACGTAAAAACAAAGTCACAGCTTGTGGTTGAGTTTTGTTTAACTACAGCGGCAAATATTCAATTTATGTTCTACGAGTGTGTTAAGAGGTGAGACCTTTTAATTAATTCATTTCAACAAAGTAGATAATGAAACTATCTATATGGAAAAGGAAAAAAGATTTTGATAAAATGAAATATTTACAATGTCGTGAACCGATGAACAGTAGGTGAGAGTTCTGAGAGACAAATCGATCTCTGCCATTGCTTTGTGTCAGGAAATTAGTTTGTAACTCGTGAACGAATTCCTTCTATAGCCAAATCAAGGTCCGACGATATTACGATACGACCTTTACGTCACGTCGGTGCAGTGATTGCGTTGTCTATAGACTGCCTTTTGAACTTTTAATTCCGGAAAATATTTTATTTTTTACTGAAATTTAATTCCGGCCACTACTATCACTGTGATCGGCTTTTCAGATTTTATTTACATCCTAATCTTCAGATATCTTTAAGCCGCTATTATATTTAGTTAAAATTCTTTAACAAGTTCAATATTTCCTAGACATGTTTATAATTTTATTGAAAGTAACGCAGAGCAATTTGTTTTAATTACAAAAGGGTATTTCGATAATTGAAATCAAAATCAGTATTATGTTTCAAGTTCCGAAATCTTCGACATATTATTATAAGTGGTAAAATAAGCAATCAAAGGTACTACTTCCTCATGCCTATAAATCATAGTGATAAGTCTTAGTACCGCAGTCGCAAACAAAGAAAATAGGAACTTGCCACTATCTTCAATAACACAAATCTTGCTTACATACTATATAATATATACATATTGATTTCGGGCTTCTGTTTGAATCTCAAGCACTTACTTTAAGTGTACTTGATATTGTACGTCAGTATGAAAGTATGTACACTAAGAATCTGCATAATTTTAATATTTTCAACAAAATTTAAATATCGGATAACAATTTAAACAAAAACCATTTATATATTTAAGTGTTATGATCAAAACAACATGATTACGAGATATTTAAGACATATTTGATGTTGTTAATCTTGTTATAATATGATCTGTTTGTTTAGGACATGGATTTATAGCATAACTTGTGTTCCCCGAAGACTTTATTTGGAACACCGAAGTAAACACGACTAATACGACTGACTGGATGACTGAACGACTGAACGACTGAAACAAACACGTGAATCAATAATTCAATAAATATCGACGTGCAGGTACTATTTATTGATTTTTAATGACTTGAGATAAATAAACTGTTTAAAACTAAACCTACCGACAATTCTTGTATACCTGGTCCTACCGCACGCGGTCAAATTGACCGGTAATTAAAAGTTATTTTATTATATAACGCAGGTAATAATGGAAATAACGAAAAGTAAAGAATGAAGAAAATATTATATGCATATTCTAAGAATTGTCATGTAGTTTGATAACGATATTATAACGTTTAAAAATGTATAAGTTTTACAAAAATTTAAGAACGGTCAATTTGACCGGTACTTGGTAGGTTTAGTGTTAAGATCGTGAAAGACACGTCACTTGATAAACATTTATTTAATGACGATCTCCATTCTTTTTTATAAGAACTCATGGGTATTATATAATACTATGTATATATTTTCTTTGTTTTTGCTTCATGGCAAATCAAGTATATTACAGTCGTTGATAGTTTGTGATATCGACGTCCTTCAGTTCAGATAACATCACAGTCTGCGTAATAATTACGGATATTAACAGCTTCACGGTCGAGTGTTGTATCGAAACAAAAAACACAAAAGTTATATTAATTATAACAATATTATAACGTAACTAGAATTAAATTAAACTAAATAATGTAATGAATGATTTCATCAAAAGCGGTCTAGGCTTACTTAGGTGGCATTTTGATGCTTGGACTCCTACACCCTGGTTACTTCCTGAAATAAAAGAAATTCAGAATAAAACTCTAATAGAAATAACAATACAGTAAATAGCAGTAATAATAGAACTAAACAACCAATCAGCAATAAAACATTTGGAGACTGTATAGAATATAATTATCAATATTTTACAAAATCTTAAACATCTTGAGGGGAATCAAAATAAATTCGAATTTAATACAAATAAATGCTTATTTTAGTTTAATTACTGTATAAAGTTATATTGCTGTACCGACCTCCAAAGAGGTTTAAAAGTTCGGAATAGTTTGCACAAGTCTTGATTAGAACTGCGAGTTATTTAAATAACAAAATCATTAAAACAACTGAACTACAACTACGAGTGTGGACACACCGAACTACTATCATATACGACTGGGGGCCTGATTAAACTTTGTCCTTTAACATTTTTAACATATATTTAACATATTTTATTTTAGATTCTATAAACCCAATGCTTGTAGTCCAATGCAATTTGTGGTTGTTATTCCTAACTTTTATTATGGGTTTATTGCTATATGCTGGTTTATATTTAAGCAACCTTCGCTTAATACAAGTCTTAATTGTAAGGGCCTTAGGTGCTACTGTACATTATTTACGAGTAAATCCGTAATACGTGAACATATATTAATATTTAAGACCCCATTAATAGGTTTATTTTTAACACGTATAATTGTGTAAAGCATTTTGTTCATATACGTTTTTTAGAAAGAAAATAATTGTTACAACTTAATATTATGTTTTTAAAACTATTTTTTACTTTTCTAACCTGACTTATTAATTAGTTCGAACTTTAAAATATATATTATACTAAACTGCAGTCAACCAGAGCAAAAATGTTAGAACACTGGAATAATTTGCAGGTTAAATTTCAGCAATGTATGAAAATTTTAATCAGTTTTAAGTACGGTGAATGACAGATAACAAGGACATTTTATAACATAATAGTCCTTATGTCGAGGGCAGTAAAAGTCAAACATCCATGTATATATTAAAAGGCCTTCACCAAAAAGGTTCATAAAGTTAAAACAAACAAATTTCGTTTCAGTGACATCGCTCTAATGAGGTTTCGGCTCTCCTTTGTTTCCATTTGAAGACAAAATTTAAATTCATAGCATTATTAAAATTAAAACATTTATCTTGAAAAAGTTTCAATGCACTGCATCTGTTCAGCACCAGATAAGCAGAATTACATTTAGTCGACGAGTGCTCACACAGTGTCACATCTAATTACATTAAAATATGCAGCCCTGAATCATTTAAAGTCTAGTTCCATCTCGGAGTCGTGACCTCGGTAATTGGAGAGACTTGCACTGACGCACTGAATGTTATAAACCCGTCCATACTGATACTGAATTAGAAGTTTAACGGGTTTCTTATAAGTTATATTAATTTTATTTAACACTAAACCTACCGACAATTCTTGTATACCTGTCCCTACCACACGCCGTCAAATTGATCGGTAATTAAAAGTTATTTTATTATATAACGCAGGTAATAATGGAAATAACTAAAAGTAAAGAGTGTAGAAAATATTATATGCATATTCTAGAATTATCATGTAGTTTGATAACGATATTATAACGTCTGAAAATGTGTAAGTTTTACAAAAGTTTAAGAACGGTCAATTTGACCGGTACTTGGTAGGTTTAGTGTTAATATAGTATAATATTTTTAATTATTTGGACAATGATCAATCATAAACATAATAATGAATGTATGTGTATAATTTGTTATTCGCAATATTTACTTTATTCAATCTTACTGATATAAAAAACGTCTATTTTTATTTCATCGACAAGAGCCGGACTCGAACTTACGACCTCTGGAAAACTTCCCAGATTTTGTGTAACGGTATAATTTAGATTTTAGAGCGACCCTAACGGTTTTTTATAAACACAAACATAAAATTGTAAGTTGTTTATAAAGATTACCTCCTCCTCCTTCTCCTCCTCCTCCTCCTACGTACAAAATAACAATTTTTTTCCTTTTTTGTTTGGAATTGTCTATTAACATGGATAGTCACGTTAAGCTTCTATAAATATTAAATAAATAGGTATATGTATAATGAAAATTTTATCAACATGAGAAACTTGAACCTGCGACATCCGAGATACTGTCCCTGTCCCGGTTCTTGTTTGTCCCTGTCCCTGTCCCTGTCCCTGTCCCTGTCCCTGTCCCTGTCCATGTCGCTGTCTCTGTCCTTGTCCCTATCCATGACCCTTTCCTTATCCTTGTCGCTCTACAAACATGTCTTCATGAAGGTGCAAAAGTATTATATATAAATCATATAACTTAATACCTTTTCTATTAAAACTAATCGTTGAAGATTCAATTTACAATTCATAAAAATTATATGTCTACAGATAATAAAATTACACACACGCACACACACACACAATCATATATTTTTTTCTAACCTCATTTACTGAGAGGTCAACATCCATAAATCTAAGGCGTATTATACATTTGTTAAAGCAAGAAATTTATAGCAAAAGCGGTGTCTACATTATGGCTGAATTCACTCCCTTTTATGCAAATGAACACGAGTCCCACATAGGAGTACGTCGGGAAGGAGTTCGGTTTTAAAAAGAAAATGAAGCCAACGAATACATACAAGACCTCTTTATTAAAATGTTATATAATATACCAAGTTAGAGTTGTAGATGTAGAAACTGTCCGATTCGATCCCATTTCAGGATTTCTTAATTTATAATGAAATATTGTTTTATACTTTACTGTACAGAGGGCTTAACTTTAGGCTAAATATATAATATCTCTGTTAAGTCTAAATTACTTTATAAGTTACATTACAAATAGATCGAGCGAAATCGTTTCTTATAAATACATTCTACAGTTGTCAACGCGGAGACGCCTACAGCAACTAATTCATTAAAATAAAGTTAATATAAATATAATTTCTTTAGGTTACAACACATTTTAATCGATAAGTTTATCTTTAGATAATGTTGTCAGATGCTTCGACTAAAATCAAACTTTAAAATAATATTGTGATATTCATCATACAGAGATTTATATTATATATATATATATATATATATATATATATATATATATATATATATATATATATATATATATATATATATATATATATGACGGTCTCATCGCTGTAATTTCCTGGCTCGAATTGTGTGGTGAACTCGCCGGTCGCGTCAGGATGTACTTACATGACACTGTATTAAATTCTCGTTAATATCCGTTTCACTGCTACATTATACGGCTATACGATAGCAGTAAAAGTAAGACCATAATAATATAGAATTAACAAACATATTGAAGATACATATATAGTCAACAAGCAAAGGTCATATTATTAAAGAATAAAGAATGAATGTTGTGTCTCTGTTATAGTTCTGACGGCGATATTGAAGTCATTAACGCCCCGCTCCTTCTTTTATTGCCCACAGCGCGTGCGTGGGCTCGTGTGTGGAGTCGAGTCTTGGTAACTTTTATGAAGCATTTGAATCCATTAATTCGAAAACATAAAACAGAGACAGCCCGATATATTCAATAAGCGTCTCTGCCGGATCCACTAGACTACGTATTGATTTGTGCCCTGTAACAAATCTTATCAATGACTTCTGTCTTCTTCATCCAGTATTAATAATAAATATGTGTTATCTATCTGCAAATATTTTTAAATTACACCCCTTATATATACATCACTTATAAAACAGGTATGTGTGTGTTAAATATTTTTAACTTACATTCTTATATTGTGTTATATCATGATCAATAGAAATGTAAAATATGATATTACTCCATGTAGTATATAAGATTACTGACAATATTATGAAATTAAGTTGTATTTTCTATTTTTTTAATGCCAGCAATGTCTCTTCCGGGTATAGGCTTTGAGAAGTAGTTCAGTGTTGGGATCTAAGGTGAAACCCGGAAAGGTTTATATAATTTTTTTTATTTAATTCTTTACCTTTAAGAAAGTGTGTTGTTTCTTTAAATAATCACTGGCAAAACCTGCACCAGAGCTCTGAACGGTATCCTAAATAATTGGAGCATGGCTAATATGTTTATAGATAAATTTGCACATAACTCAGTTATAATTCAGTACATAGTTGGCAAACTAAACAAAGTTCGCGTGTTCATGCATAAAGTAAAAATTCCCCGTTAACTTAATTAATTGAATAAATTAAAATGTGGAATGTTTACTTTAAAAGGAATCCCGAGTTTCTATGTTGTAATCTTTACCTATATTTTATAATTGTAGAAGGAGAATATAATAAAGATAAGTTATATTTTATGAAGAGGCATGTATGAAGAGGTGAATGTCTGTGGTCGAGGCGAAAGAGGTGTGCAGGGACGGTAGCGTTTGGCGCTCCGTCGTCTCTGGCTACCCCGCAAGGGATATGGCGTGAAGATAAGTTATATTTTATCTGTTTCAAGTCACTGTCGGTGTCAAGTCATATTAAGCTGATAAAGATTGAACTTGACGCCTCGATGGAAATTCAATACGATTTGATTCATAACTTACAAATTTAACATTAAAATGTAAATTCAAAATACCAAAAATATCTTAAATAAAAAATTCAATAGTTTAAGTAATGCCCATTAAAGAACTGTTTCCAATGGTCAATAATAATGTTGATTGTTGATAATGTTTAAATACTTATTATATATATGTAGTGATAGGTAGAGATAGAACACGTAGATACATCTCTACAATAAGGCTAGGCTACAGTAGAAGACAAGTGCTGTTTCAATAACAAAGAATCTTCAAATGAAACTATTTTTATAAAAGTCATTATATAAAATGGTTAAGATATAACCAAGATTCTCCAGAAAATATATAATCTTAATTCTTTAAACATCTTACACTGCAGATTGAGCAGTCTGGTACGAGTCTTAAGTCGGGTGAGGTATTGATTCGCTGCGTACACGTGCCAAATTTCATCTCGATCCTTAAAGAAACAAGAGACATCCACGTAATCATACAATTCTTTTCCTTGATCAAATAATCCTCGAACCCTGTATATTTTCTTTGAACTATAAAATAATTGCGATACTCGATACACAAGAGTTGTATTTCTAAGTTTTAATTTGTAATAACCGTATTGTTATTAGTGGGACGTTAATAATTACAATATAATGTTAGTTCCTTTCGAGTCTAATAATAGTTTTGTTGTGAGAGAGTTAAAATAGAAGGTTACTCACAAACTTAACCTTCGACATTCAACGATCCAAGCTTGGGTTCAAAATAAACCTATTCCGTTTGTCTCCACGCCTCGATGCCGAACACTGGACGGTGACGACCGCGAACAAGGATTATGATTACTTATAACAATCATAATATAATAAAAAATACTACAATACTCAATAATGTTGAACAATAAATGTATTTTTATTAAACCCTCCACATAAGGCATTCCATAGTTAAGTAACAAAATCCAAAAACAATGAATAAATAAATAAAATCATTTATTTATTTATTCATTGAATCCTTAATTAAAGTAAATCCCAAAATTCATCCCCGTCCCGTAATATTGTAATTAAAGAGCTGTCAATAAACTTAATCTGGTATTTGAATATCATAAATGCGACATAATTGTTCGGAGGCGACTTTATTAAGAGTTAATTCCAACATTTAATTTATTTTCATTAAAATGTATACGTATGGGTGACTTCATATATAACACGAGTGGACTATTAAATGTAAAATCAACTGAAGGTTAAATAAACAGAGAAATGAAAATTTAAGTATCCATAAAATGACTACATCTGGCTATTGGAATATATATTATAATACAAACTGTATTATATGTCCTGATAGTCCTCGTATATGATTTTAAACATTTCAAATAAATCCTATGTTATACATACATGTTATTGTTTGGAGCAATGTTCACATAATAAATACTTTCGTATTAAATTATCATTATCAAATATTAAATCTCTATAATAATTCAAACGATCGACATGCCCTTGTTTAGACATAGAAAGTATCTTGCTTCAATAGATTTGAATTAATTCTGAATTATTATAGTTTAATGTACATATAAAATCTTTTCGTATCAGAGATAAGATATAAGGTAGATTGTAAAGCCCGTCCAGACAGTCCGAGAGTCAGTCAGTCAGTCAGAGCTCACTCGTTAAATATGCAATTGAAGGCTTCGCTGTAGGCTGGCATTTGTCCTGAGTATAAATAACTTTTCTAAGTTTGGATCCCTTAAGTATTTAGGTTGAGATTAGTTTCGAAATGTTCATAAAAGTATTGCACCTAATTATTACTTTTAATATGATATATTAGGAACTGTGTTATGATATTCTTTATAGATAACACAGATATTTTACTATTTTACAGTTTTATCCTCTTTAAATTGTTAATGAGTATTGAATGGGAGATTCATGAACACTACCCCGACCGAGAATGATTCGTGAAGGTGAGCGACACTATGAATTCAATTAGATGAGCGACGGAGTGCCATCACAGAGGTTTTCAATTCATTATTTACTAATATTTTAAGAGATATTTAAAGCTACGTAGAACGTTTATAATAATTAGTTTGTAAAAAGTACCAATTTAAGATGATCAATCATTTGTTCTCTCTTATAACATATAACACAAGACATTCAATAGGAAATCATAAAATGGACAGATAATATATCGTGTAATCTATGGAGGTATATCTCACTTCAATATGGTAGAAAGCTAACAAACTCTGACCTCATGTTTCTGGAAAGTAAACAAGCGGAGGCAATGTAAATGCAATACCGCATCTTGGCTCCAAATTTACAATGAATATTTGGCACAAGACGTCTCAGTGCACGGACAGGCTATCGATCTTTAAAACAATCTCTCGGTTATGACATAACCTTTAACTCCATTTTAATCGACTTTGTCACCGGTGTTGCCAACTTAGAGTATTTACCACTGAAGCTGGCGGTTTTTAAGTCGATTTTGATGTATAGTTTATTTTATTTTTGGCAGTACATATAGTGCAGAAAGATTAACACATACTTTATTAATAAAATAATCTGCATATATTTGGACTCTCAGATTTATTTGGAACTGATTTGTTTATAATATTTATAATATATTTGTATACAAAATTACCTTTGTTTAGATAACTATTAAAAATAGCTATATGTATGTATTATATTAATAATATGATGATGAGATCTAAGATATAATGAGAGAAGATGAGATGTAACGAGATGAGATGAGATGAAATAAAGTGACATAGATACAGTACAAGTGGAGCAGTGCGTTGGAAATGTTAAAAATATTTTATTTAGTGATGTGGCAACATTGATTGCGTTAAAATGCAATAAAAAATAATTCTAAAATCAATTTCGACGAAAAGTATACGAGATAATTTATGTCCTAACGAAATGACTGCCACATTTTAAGGTATTTTCAACCTTCTCGGGGGTCGTGAATACGAAATGGTTCTCGACTCGTTAAAGTATGTCATCAGAACTCATTTACTCATGAAATTATTTCCGTGGAGTGAACATCGGCTCTCATTACGGCCGCGTGTTACTCGCCGGTAGTGACTCTTTAACTTTTAAAATGCTATACATTCGTAATGAACGAGTCGCTTTTAGTTTATATTGAAATACTAACTGATATTTAACGTGGACAAAAACATATTCTTTTTTAAAAATTATTCGGTATTTGTACAGTTTTATTAAGTATCGTAATTTAATAACCATTGACGAAGTCAAAACTCTATTGCTAACTACAGCAATAGAGTTTTGACTTCGTCAATAGTTATTCAATAGAGATAGTATATTACTAGAACAACCCCTTATTGTATTGTTCCTGATTTTTTGGATATAATTAAATTACGATACTTAATAAAACTGTACAAATAATGAATTATTTTTAAAAAAGAATATGTTTTTGTCCACGTTAAATATCAATAATAAAAATTACGTTAAGTTTGATTACAGCGGCCTTCCGCTGTTCATAAATATAGCTATTATTCCGTTTCCCAAAAATAGACAACAGTACAAGGTCAATAAGGGCTCAAAGGGAGAATGAAATATCTTCATACGAACAATGATCCGAGTGCGACCTTCACCCATATTGTAACACTCTAATCTAGATTAACGAAACATCCTATTTTCTAAATTACTAAAGCTTCGAACGTCTGAATCCTTTTAACTTATTTAATTTTTATGTTTAAATTAAAGTAATTAAATATATATTTTTTTTATTTCACTCCCCACGCTCACTTGGAACATTTGACCTTTGAGTTTGTTTGTATTTGAGTGGATATCGTCAGTTATGGATTGTAATTGACCAAGTAATTGGTGTCGGAGCCCAACATCAATCACTACGGGACGAAGAAACTTACGATTTTAAGAAAACAACTTTCCAAAACACATTAACAGCTGACGGAAACATTAATTACCGGCATCAATTACTGTAACGATGTGTATTGGTAAGTCTGGTTTCTTTAAATTATGACCTCCCCGTAGGTTACAACAAGTTCTTCTCGCCACCACAATATTGAGAGCAAAAAGGAGAACATGTAATTCAATGCACTTTATTAGAATTTTCAGTCTTTGTAATATTTAAATCGGCATTGAACCTACAATGACATGTCGTCGTCCGATATCACGAATAATGTAATTGAATTGCATTTCAATCCATTCTTACATATGTCTATTCATAGAATATAGTCACAGTAAATATGTAAAATACATGTATGTATAGACACACACATAATATTTATTATTTTTATTATATTTATATTGCATGTGAATATTTGGTTATTGAGAGGATCGCATCCATTTATCCAAAACATAGAAACCCAAGGACACAAATTTATAACAATGGAGAATATATAATGTGTTAAAATTCACACACATGTTGTGTTATATTTTGAGTGAATTCAAACCTGTACATAAATATGACAGCTGTAGAATTTCTTCCGCCCGAGGCACGTAACAGATCACAGTGTACGCGCCGAATTATGAAGGTCACGACCCAGTGACGGCTCGATTGAGCAGAATTTCAACGACACTCCCATAACCATTATCACGAGAACTAATCAAATTCTAATTAATATGTAAGCGAAGTCTGAACAAACACTCGACTGATAAAAAAACTGCGTACACACGTTGCGTTTACATTACAACGTAATTACTGTGCTTTGATATCCGTGTCTAATTGATTTGTAACGACCGATAACGTTACTTAGGATTAAGGATATTGTATTACCCCTCGGTTTAATAAGTTCATATTGCGACCAAAATGACAATAACGTTACGAGTCAGGAAAGTTAAAATCGCCAATGGGTTGGCTATAAATAATAAATGTTGTCCTCACACGGGGGAAATTAAAAATTAAATTTTACGCGAACGCTTCAAAAAAATGACGTTCGCTTTAAACAATTTTTAATTAAACTGTAACGTTGAATGTTAGGGAAATGGTAAATGTTCGCAGTTTATGAGCGAAAAGGAGCATAGTGTATTTAACCATTGAAAATTTAACTCAACAAGCATTAAAGTCATTTAAGTGTTATAAGTACTGATATCAGGTAAAAAGTTTATGATTCTATACCGAAATAAACAGTTTGCTAACCAATTGCAATTGCTACGATTGTACGATGTTTAAAGACTTAATTAAAGGTTAAAAAGTTTAAGAAAGTTTCATTTAAAACCTTTTTACAACGTTACAATATATTTTTAAACTTTAATCTATGAGCTGGACTGTCTGTAACTTGAATGTATTTGGAATATTTTCAAAAGAATTCTGTGAAATATAAAATAGATTTGAATACGTTGTAGCCGATATAACCAATTGAAGTTATTGAATGGAGTTCTATACATCATTGTGCGCTGCGAATTGCATTTAAATGAGAATCGTTCATCGGCAGTTTGCATAGATTGAGTTTGTTTAGTCCCCCGATGCACAAGACGTGGCATTTCTCACACGACACGACAATGTATTTGTGATATTAACCACGAATACTGAAATGAAATAGTCTAAAAGTATTGTGCCACCGTTATAAATAAATCTCAATAAGAAATGTTATTTAAGTTAAGCTACTTGATCTTTATAAGTAAACCTACGATGTTATGAGGCATAGGACATCTGTGTTTATAAATAAAATGTTTTTGCTAATGTTGATGTTGCAATGACAGCTTGACATTGTTATTAACCTCTGATTATATATTGAGATTGAGGTAGCGGAGTAGTGTGAAATTACTTTAAGGCCGTGCTTGTGGTTGAATGTTAATCTACCACTTCGTTTATTTGGAATCGAAAACCTTTTGATCGTCTGCTGCTATTGATCAACTTCCATTTCCTCCTTCAACGTTTTCATTATATGCGCTGAGAATAAATTTGCCAACATTTTGGTTTCGTATTCAATATACAGAGTCAAATTTATATACTATATAAGGTTACTTGTAATACCTTTAATAACAAAATAAATAATAAGAAATTTAAAGTAATAAATGTTACATATGATATTCAAACTATCGACACGAGAGGTCTCAAATCCGCGACCTCTGTCATTTTCCCAACTAAACTTTTATATAAATTCTCATTTTGATGAATTTATCATATGCATCCAAGAGTATCGCTATTTCTTAATCCTAATTAATTGACATAAGTATCAAAGTAAAAAAATAACAGTGTTTATTATTTCAACCTCTCCAAGTTTAACTGCAAAATTTCATGGAAATCGCTTCAGCGGTTTCGGATTAAAATTCAACAAATAGAAGGAGTTAATTCGGCATTTTGAAAATGTTAGTATAAATTGCATTAAATTCAAAGTTACACCGCGCCTAAAATAGGGAAAGATTTAGCATTTCGTTGACAGTATTTTTTTATAAATAGCGAATAAAAGCCAGGAATTCCTTAAGAATTCAGGAACACTGACATTGCAGGTAGTCACGGAAAGTCACAAAGTACGAGGACGCTAAACGAACCATTGCATAAAAATACTTACGGTAAAGACATAAAAATAAAAAGCCAGAGGAAAAGTACGGAATTACCTTATGTTCCTAGATGTATTTCAACCGGTGGAAATACTTTACTTCAACTGCTACTCGTAAATGTAACTTATATACGTATTTGTAGTGTTTGTATTTGAATAAAATTCATGACATTCACGTTTCTTATACTTCTAAGTGACTGTCAATAACACATTATTGACAACTTGATAGACTTTAAAAATATATGCGAGATAGCTTACACGTGAATTTAAAGACACATACACGTCAAGTTAAACAAAAAATTGGAGAAATTATTTTTTACACACATATTATTATTACACACATACACATATATTATTATAAAGGTAAGTCTTCCGCCTCATACTGTCTTCTAAGCCTAAAATAATAAGCTTCCGTCCTTTTTTATTAATACAATCAGTATCCTAACCTCTTTCGGCGATAAACAGACCTACTTACATAATAAAAAGATAACTGCCAGGCTCGATATAACAAAGAAATCTCCATTGATTTAGATTCAATCTCAACGTTTCTAAAATATTCAATAAGTGAACCAAACAATCTGAAACATTGTTAAGTATGAGATTGTAAAAAATATTTGATCAGACAAAGACCTTACACGTGTTACATTCAGAGGTCTCGGATCGAACCCGGAAGACGTCAATTCAGAAGGATGGATAATATGATTACACTATCCTTATTTATTTATATCCGTATTTCAGTGAAGTATATTTTATTATAGTTTATTCGTCTTTACATTATACTAAATCAGTTTTTAAGATGAATCTGATCTATCAAACGGAGAAACCACCGTCATCTACGGAGCGCTACGAACTGCTACGGACTACAGAATGTCTTCCACAATCCTCTTAGCCCTTGGGTTCAGACACTTTTAGATATTTCAAACAATTTGTACAATAACGAACTAACTGTTCATACTTACACTTATTAAAATATATTTATTTTAATTTTTGATTTTGATTTGACTCACTTCTATGTAAGAAATATTGTTATATTTCTTACATAGAAGTGAATCAATGTCTGTTAGTGTAAAAGCAGGTACGCGCCAAACCAAATCCTATCTAATTATAGCAACAGAATAATTAATTTAAAACGTAAACCTGTTCCAATTTCGTTTGTGAACGGTGTTAATATAATAAGTTTTGATAAAAATATATTTTTCAACTTATTAAGCAATTTGAATATTCAAGACTATATTTTTTATAACAAAAAAATATTAAATATTAAATAAGTCATCATTTTAATAATACATATAAGAAATAGGTTTATACAGCTACATTTTTATATATGAAACGAATTTATTTAAAATGCTAATTCTTATTTGACTACAAATTAGCATTAATCTAGGGAAAACCTTATAAACTTGAAGCTATTTTTAGCTTACTCTGTCGGTTAAAATCCTTATAAAAAGAATATCATCGTTCATAATCCAAGTTCAATTGTAAGTTAAAATTTCAATATGACTGCCATTTTTAATAACAGTTGGCGCTAATTTCAAAATATTGACATTACTTGATATGCGGGTCACACATATAACCATTGACATATAACCTTTTTGTAATAAACAAACTCACACACACATAACTGGTATACTGCGAAACTACCAATGTACAATACATTCGTTTATTTTCATTCAAAGTCAAATACATCAGATAAATTCATGCTTACTCGTAGGTCATGAACGATGTTATACTAATGTAAATCTAAATACTACACAGGTACTGGTACACTATGCATAGACGAAATGATCTGCGTATAACAGTGCGTTGAAATCCGTCCTTATTTTATGTTTCAAACAAATAAATAATACATTTTTAAAGACAATCCTAGTAAAAAATACTTATATTTACATTAACCCTTCTTTGCATAGTGATGGAAATTTCCATCATAACATTGAGAATAAAAATTACCCAAAACCTCGGTTTTCTGTTAGTTGGTTGTTGCTGACAACATTTTATACGACCATAGCATAAATAAACCATAGTTGTCAAAAAAAAAGAAATTCCAAAAACCATGCAAAGAAGGGTTAAATAAAACACTAGTCAATATATACAATGTTTCACATTTGATAAGTTATCTTTTTGAATATAAGAAGAAACCATAAATGAACTTATATCGATCTAGTTGGGTAAAATAGCATTCAAGTATGCAGAGTTCTTGGCGCCGAAGGACAAACACGGAGCCACTTAGTCTGCATTGAAAGTCTTAAATGTTGTAGATTAATTGGAAAGTACTCTCGGGTGCGAGCTGATCGAGTTAGCGCTAAAGTAATCAAGACAAAATAGCTTCTCAGAACGAAGAGTCATACGTCAATACGTCAGCAGAAGCAAGAAGTTGAGGAATTTATTAAGTATCGTTTGATAACTTAGAAGACGAATACGTTAGACATATTTTGATGTCCAAAAAGCGTCTGCTTGTAAAATTCTATCCAATATATGCCTACAACGGCAGTATTAAAGAAATTTTACAACAAGTTAAAATTTAATAATAAGATTTATTGGATTCATTTGTAACAATGGTTTTCAATTCCAGTTGCTCCCAGTTGGCTTGCTACAATAAGAAAAATGACAATCTTCAACTCGACATTCCCTCGGGAGGAATTATTCGCCGATAACAAAACATTGTGAACTTTTGTAAAACACTGTCATAATGGTTACGAAAAACAAAGTATTTAAATAAGTTCAAAATACTGTCATTTGAGACTCGATGCAATGCTTTACATATCATATTTTGACTACTTAGTACATAGTATTGCAGAAAAAACACACATTCCTGTTAAAAGATCGTTTTCTTGATATAAATTGTTTGTAGATTAAGATAGAATTAATTCATTAATAGTTATATTTTATTTTTAATTTTCGTCAACATAAAAAATAGAACCAAATAATTTGATGGCAACAAATATAGGTAAGAGCACTCGGAGGCGGGCTGAAGGTCGTAGATAAAAACCATCTATAGATAGACCGTGCCTTATCACCATCAGCCCACCGCCGCGACTGATGGGTAGTCGCTTTGTCATATTAATAAGTCCCAATTTCCCGAGCTTCATCTCTGAAGCGTGTCTTAACATTATTTAATTTTAATCCCAAAAATCAAACTTGTTTTGTTTATTTTGTTTTTAAATATACGTTATAAGATTATAATTAGATTCACGGAAATTTCTAGTGATAATTGACCATTACCAACAGATAATCCTAACAAAACAGTGACCCCTAATTGAGCGAAGCGAACGAAGTGAGCGGAGCGTTTTACTGGAGACTTTTTACACTCTTTGTCACGAATTGGCTCGAAAACTACTTGACGGAAAATTATGAAACTTTGCAATCAAAAAGACCCAAATAAGGTGATGGTTTAAAAAAAAAAAATTGGAAAATGTCCCCCAAAAAAAAATTTTTTTTTTTATATCTTGTCAAAAAAACTGACATCCCATTGAAGTCAACGCGAAACGATGAGTCAATACACAGAGCTCGCTTCGCTCAATATGCAAACGGCACCCGAGATTTCGCGAGCGCAGTGAGTCGAAATTGAGGGTTTGTTGGCGCCCCTAGTATATTTACTTCATATTAATAGTAATGATAACTTAATATTAGATTGCAAGTCACAAAATAACAATATGGTCGATAGTTTAATTTTAGTTGTTTCAATTAACGTTAAAAACAAATCACATTTAGAAATGTTTATTTTATTGATTAATCATTTTCGCCCCGCTGTTGTAATAGAAAATGTTTATATTTTAAATTATTATTATTTATTATTTGTTATAAATATATTGTGATACCTCGTATTTGAATTGTCTTGAACTTGAAGATATCTATCTTCATTGTGTGCTCCGTATATGTTGAAAACTGCTCCAATCTGAAACAAGGTAATTCAATTGTACAAAGTTATAACAACAACGTTAAAACCAAGTAAAAATGTAAGATGGATAAATGTAATGTAACAAAACATTTTCTTAAAACTTTCTTGAAATCTTGAAGAGAGTTTTTATTTTCTGCCTATTTTTAACTTCTTAAGATCGTTGTATAAGAAATTCATTTTGTAGGATTCTTTTTATTGTGTTTAAAAAGTTTATATTTCTGGAAATAATTACAAATTAAATAAAATAATCTTCTTCAATGTAATTAAAAGTAAAAAAACTTAAACAAGAGCTGTGCCTATCTTGATTTAATTTAACATGATAATTTATGAGACCTTTAGTTACAAAAATAAAAGTGTAGAGTGCTGATGTGGGTGATGTGGGTGATGGGTGATCAATTTACATTAAATGATTATGTCCTAATTTTAGATTACAAATAGTTTTTTTTTTTGTACATTTCTTGTTGAAAAGAAATTTCTGAAGAGAGGAGGTTGGAGGTTAGTATTAGTGACATTTTCTTTTAAAACCTGAGATGTTACAAATTATTAACGAAGAAGTATTTACATTTTTTTAAGTAGCCCTTTCCCTTCCTAAAGAAATATATGTAAATAAATAATTTCAGAAATTAATGTTTTCGTGAAGATTTGACAAAATGTTTGAAAATCTCTGTATAACGGGTTCGTGTAAGAAAATATGTACAACTGTACAATGATAATGGTTTGGCAAATGATAATAATGATACGTTTATACTGAAGTAAATTACTATTTCTATAGTATTGTCATCACCACAGACGATCTATCAAAACACTTCTCCCTCGATATTTAAATTAACATGCAAAATAGAGAAGGGTTATGTGAAAGTACCAAAAGAATCAGTTGACAAGATCAGCGACCAAATAATGGGACATGTGATAGGTGACGGTGAATATCTTTCGGTAGAAAATATCATGAAACATAAAAAGAATACTTTTTATCTTCAGAATTTCTGAATCCCTAGAATTATCAGACGTGTCTTCACACATATAGCAACTGAATATTGGTAGTCTAGTTCTTAAAATGTGCAGCCTTGATGACTTTAAACTGAGTAATGGCATACTGCCAGTAAAAGCCTTGCGATGTAATATTATTAGGCGATCGAAAAATGTAGCAATGACAGAAATAACAAAAAAGACAAAATGTATTGATTCCCCAGATCCGAATAATAATACCCCATTTTCTTTTGCAGTTTGAAATAGTACAATTTCTCTTGAAACTAACATTGACGACAAACAAAGATCAACGCCGAATACTTGAAGTAGATTTACTTGAAGTAGATGCATTTAAAGAAGTAGTGTTTGTGCCGCGGGCGACTATCTGTGACATGGCTCGAGTATCGATCAAAAGAAAGAACAATACAATAATTTAAATTAAGTAACACTTCTTGCAGTATTATTTTCTGGCATTACAATCTATAGACATTTCATTTATAAGTGATTTTCTTTCATTAATTTTTTTCTGCTTACTTGTTACCCTCATTGTTTTTATTTTTTCTGTTAATATTATTGGTTGACTGGTAGATAATGCCTAGATAGCATTAAGTCCGCCAATTGTACCATTTTGTTTGTGCAATGGAGTTTTAATAAAAAAAAAATATATATAGGTTTTAAGATTAGGAACATTTAAACACATTTCAACTGGAATACGGTTTAATAATAGCATCGTTTAAAAAAGTAAAAGTTACAGTCGCTTTTAAAATGCTTATCAGAGTTTTAAACTTCACTTCAAATTCTAAAAGTCAATTAAAACTGCAAGAAAAAAAAAAAGAATAAAGCGATCTTGGCATGCGATGTTATTCGTATTGTGCATTTTAAATCCTCACGATCCGATTGTTGACAGCTAGCTGTTATTGAAAATGTACTTCTGACAGTTTTTTGTAAGTTCACATCAAGACCCGGCTTTACCTGCCTCAGTCGATGACAATATGATTTTAATATAAGTCCCAAACTGTTTGCCAAGTTAAAAACAAAAATATATTCGTTTTTTAAACCTTCGAGAAAAATCGTGTGTGTTGAGTTCGATTTAATATATTATATTATGAACGTGGATTGAATTTTTTCCCCGAAAGTAAGATCTTCGTATAGATCTGCTGTGTCAATGTTGCTTGAATATAAAATATGAGGACGCCGAACTTATTTTATGTTATATATTTTGTTTCGTCATGTATGTTATATCCGTATTTATATATTTACTAGCTGATTCCTGCCCGATTCGTTGGGCACACTATTAATTTGGATGTGAACTTAGACTTCCTGTATTGACAAATGTGAAATTTTTATTTTATATTTAGTATAAATTTTTTAATTTTTAATTTGAGAAAATTAACGCCAGTTAGAGAAAACACAGATTTCCACAACAGCTATGAGGTACTGGGAAGCGCTCCCTCATGTAATTTAAATAATATCTATTTATTTTTTAAATTTATTAATTTCAATTTCGTAATTAATTATACGTTAACGTCCTTGATTTTTTATTTATGACAATTTTTAATATATATATATATATATATATATGAGCTTCATAAATTTGTTTTTAAATATATTTCCTAAAATATATACCTTTCATTCAGATTCTGTTACAGTTACGAATTAGTAAAGGAGGATTAAATATAGTCCAAAAGACGTACCAACATTTTGAAATTATAAATTATGTAATAATGCAAATAAATAAATTAAAGTACCATTATACATTAATTTTTGTCATAGAAATGTAAGTGTGAAAATAAATTTTAATATTAGATTTAATTCATGTATGCTTTATTTTTAAACAACAACTCCCACACTAAGTAATAAATCCCGTCAGAGGAATAACGGACACAAAGCACATGGTACAAAGAGACTCGCAACTATAATCTATGGATTATACAAAGAATGTCATGTCCCGTGGGAGTCTCACCCTTTCCGGCCTGAGCGACGGGGTCACTATCCGCTGGACCAAAAGCACATTTAATCGATAATTTTAAGTAAAAATACAAATTATATAAATTTATTTTCATATTTATGCGGCATTTCAATCCACACTTCGCTTGATTTTCGATCTTAAATCATTCAAACCTTTTAATAATTTCTACAACTCTTTTGTCGTTCCAAGGTATTTAAGACTTTGTTGAGGTTTATTTCTTCTTTAGTAGTAAAAATGATACACTGATTCATTTGCGTCGGTAACATTATTATAATTCTCTTAGTTAAGAAATATTATTTTGTAACTTGATTGGTTCTTGAAGTACTCTTTTGGCTATCATAAAATATCCCTCACACTGAGAAATATTTAATAATCAACGTTATATATAACCATTGTATTAAATTAGAAGAATTCATTGCATTTTTTTCGGTTTTCACGGTACGAATCCTCTCAAAATTACTTGGTACCTATTTGCTTATATTTTTAATAATACATCAAATGAAGTGTTTTCTATAAACTGACGTGTTTAACTTTACTATTTTCTATAAATAATTGATCTTGATAATAATCAACATATTATTATAATAAGGTTTGCATGTACGAGTACATAATATTACTAATAATATTTCACTTCATTGCATGTCTATTGAAAAGTACATAAATAGTATGTGCTTGTGTTATAATAAGTATAGGTTATATTATTTTAGTAATATTTAAAAAATAAAACAATAAATGTCATAAACTAAGTATCTTATGGATCTCTAGAATAGTATGCTCATTCGTTGGACGAAAAATAAGCCGAATTTCTTATTATTATCCGATAATAGCAACAATGTTGGCAATTGCGTAAAAGTCTGACGTCTTGAAGACGCGCACTCGGAGGAAGGCTTCCCTAAATAATTTCAGTCAATAAGTACACAAGTAACACTGGTTAAAAAGTAATAGAAGAGTTGATTCTTCACAAGGAGCTAATATTTTTAGAGAATTAATTTACCGACTGATCAGAAATTGACTTTTTTTTTATTTATCTCATCTAAAACTTTACTCCGTCATCGATGTTTCACAATGAAGAATAAAAATATTGTTTATTTAATTATAAATTTTAAACAGTTGTCACCCTGAAAATATTGAATGAATTTTTTTGGCACTATTATATATTCAAATAAAATAAAAAATGTCCGAACGGATGTAAATTTTTAAGTAAAATTTTAAGATTAAAAAACGATTATTACTCTTTAGAAAAATTGCTTGCAGTAATAAAAATATATATTTATCATTACATTTCCATAATAAATGTAAAACTAAAGACATTGTTTCTAATATTATTGTACTACTATTGTAACAATAACTGCCCCGGGGCCAAGCCAGGTTGGGTCACCCGCCGAGGAGTAATCCGGTACTCCTCCAATACTGTTATTGATTTTAAACAATAACTTACTTGTCATTTATTTGATAATCGTATTTTATTATTATAATTCAGAATAAATTTTCTGATTCTTTTAATTTAAAATATCGTTTGAAAGATTATTTAGAATTATAATTGTTTCCCGACAAATAAAAAGATTCGAATGTAGGTTTTCATATAACTAATATGAAAGATTTTTTATCGTTTCTGTTAAAACATCGATCGATTTCATGTAGCGTATTTATGTCGTGATTATTAAATTCTAATATGGACAAGAGTATTAAAGAAAACAGAAATGCAAACGGTGGTATACACTAACTGGATTTCGGTCTTTTCCACGATCATAAATAGACAGAACTACAAAGACTGTAAATGTTCTTAAAGCCATATTTCAACAAAATCCTATTAGAATAAAAAATAACAAGAAATAAAGATTTCTGTTGATTATTAACAACACCTAAAGTTCGGTGCTCATCAGCGCTCGGTCTATATAAAGACAAATACCCTCAATCATTTGAAAAGATAAACAGAGGGAATCGATCAAAATGCCTTTTGTCCCGACACGCAGGTGAAAGGCACAGAAATATCTTCTTTACCAATGAATTGTTCGCGATTGAATCACGTTACAAAAACAATAGTGTTCAGTGTACAGTCATACTTTTAAAAAAGCTGCGCAAATTATCGCCAAGTTGCAACGTAGTCATCATATTTTTCAATCATGTTTTGTTGAGGTTACTTTAGCAAGAAGTCACAACACATTAATTTTTTTAAAAAAGAATGGATAGTCTGGCCAAAATGATTATATCTTGTTATGAAACTTCTCAGAACACATTTTTAGGATGCACTGAACGCACAAATTATCCAAGTCTGTTCTGAAGTTAGCTTTTTGGCTTTATAACACCTGATGCTGTCCCTCGTCTAGCTGATGCATAGCATCTGAACCTTCACTACAAATTATATCAAATTTTAGAAGGCTTGATCTCCTTCATACCAACATCGAGTCTCTTAAAAAAAAAGGAAGAATTGTCTAAATTGCCCACGTTAACTATGCGTAATTCAATATATTCCGGTAGTTTGCCATTTCACCATACCTATATGTAAGTATTATATCAAATTATTTTTTTCAAAAGCATACATTGCACTTATGAACAGTAAGTCCATTGATATTCTTTACCTGTAAGTAAGGAAAGAATCGTAAGAAACATCACTCATATATTAATATGTGTTCCTGAAAGTTATTATAAAAGTAAGGACTGTTCTAATTTATATTTAAAAGAGCTGAAAATAATCAACTTACTAACTATTCTGCACATATTATTTCCATGTAACCATTTATTATTTTTGCGGAGACGTAAATAAGTATGTACACATAGTTTTGCTAACATTATATTACGTTATGAACTAAATACATTTTCATTTGGCTATTTATAACAGAGATTGGTGAACTAATAATATACACCTGAATAGTTTGTATTATGAATGCGCTGAAGTCTGAAACAGTTAATTAAACTTGTGAAATTGTTTTGATATTCATTAAAGAATCATATAGCCTTCATAGTATGACGTTGCGAACCTTTAACGAAGTAAGGAGATGGTAACAGGTAATTGTGAATAAAATTACATTGCAGTTAAAGATATATTGAATTGTAAAGAGCGCCTACATGGTTGATCCGGTCCTTATTATCAATTAAAGTTATTACTATGGGACGTAATGAGACATTAAATGAATATCCCCGATTGGTGAAAATGTCAATATAGCAAGAGTTATATAAGTTATATCATTTCGCTGCTTAGAAAATAACTGTTCATAAAAAAAATTGTATTTTGTAAACCAGACAAGGATAATAGAAGTGACGGGTAATTAAATATTGCATATGCGTTGCCACCGATGAAAAATGGAAAGATGCGCCATGATTTCTCTCTCTGTTGAAGGAGCCTAGGACATATAGAAAGAAATGATCATCCGGCTCTCTCGCTTATCATACACAAAGTAGCTATAATAGTCAGGTTACGTTAATCTTCTGTGAGAGGGTGGTACTACCTTATTTAAGCCAGCAGATATAAGAGTCAGTCACGTGACTTGGCTCTACTGACACTTGGCTCTACCACCATAATATACATGCAATACTTGTTAAAATTATACGTATTAAGTAACATTGTATTCCCTAGATGCCTTGCTTAAGAATTTCTAATTGTCAACTACTCTCTCAATAATCATCATATTACCTAATTATTAAGAGTCGGCGCAATATCTTAAATGTTTTCCACAATTTTCTACCACGGATCATCTCAGTAGGGATTTTCTTCTTTGCCATATAAATTTACACCTATTCCATCCTTATTTCTCACACTTTGATTGATTACTACTCACAATATATTGATTCTATAACTTTTCCATTGCGTACTTAACTAAGTATATTGTAAATATAAGACATTAGTAAATACAGGTGGAAAATAATAATAATGTGACAATAAGACTACCTCATTTTATGTTAGCAGTTCCTATCATACACATTGTTTGAAAGTCCTCAGTCGGTCGAGTCGCTCAGAAGTTACACTGTAATTTACAAACCAACCATTATATAAGATTTATTATAAAATATACTTCCATTCTTATCTATTTAGAAGACAACCTCTTTACTATAAAACCTTCGATTGACATAATGTATAATTGCAAAACAATCAAATTCTATCTTTTTATTTCCATTTAAATTAGAGAAGAAGAAATAAAAGCGTAGAGCGTTCAAGTAATAAGTGCGTGATCGATCATTGAGGTGGAACTGATCTTATCGTATAAATCAGTTAAAAATATTTATTCCTTCCGTAAAGTTAGTTTACAGCACGTTGATAAAGTAACCGTTAGTTTAACAAAGTGTGTCTTCCGGTAAACGCCTCATGACACGGCAGAATTCAACGCTACAGCATAAAAATAAACAAGGCCTGAAGTTGCGTGCCTGAACTCATTTCACGGTTAGAGATAGATTTTATAGAAAGGTGCTATCATTGGAACGTGCGACCTCAATACTCTATATTTATACCCGTGTAATATATTAAACAAAAAGTTCGCTAAAAAGTTTATTTTCAAAACGACTCAGTAATTATCAAAGGTTTTTACATTTGATATAATTAATTGAAATAGTATAAAATTATAATTTTAATATTTTATTCTATAATATTTAACATTTAGTGTAGAGTTTATGCTCAAAGCTGGACTTGATTTGCGACTTTAGGATATCCATTAATTTTTATCTCGTGATTACATCTCAATTCAAGGAGTAGGTTGTTTAACTATTATCCTTTGTTGAATGGTGAAGCACGACAAAAGCGTAGTGCGGCCTTGTATTATGGTTACCGACGACGTTGATATGTTAAATAGATCGCTCTCGACAAAATATTACTACTCCAATATTCAAAAAACTTTTTTATTAAACTTGTAGGTTCTGGTTTGATATTAAGAGTCTCCGAGTATTTATTTTATTGAAAGATTTTTTTATAAGAATTGTTGTGGTCCTTGATTGTGATATTTGTAAACTTAAATTAAATGTGACCGTTTGTTGAAAGTTTTACTAACAGAATATTCACAAAAAAAATAAAATAATTTTCATCTGTACGGCGCAGACGAAGTCGTTGACAAAAATAGTTTAAATAACCTACACGTTTAAATCTAACCGTCATATGGTTATTATAATATAACCTTAAATTACTATATATTTCAAAACTTTAAAGATATGTCGTGATCGAGATTACTTAGCAGTGTGTACGGCCCAGTTCATTCTATCTTAAGAATGCGAGTCATAAGTATGCTTACAAAGTTAGAAAAATTAATGTTTAAATTTTAATGTTAATACACACTCGCTCTAACTGTTTCTTTAGATGGTTGTCTGTCTGTACATTTCAAATTTCAGCGCATGAAAGGAATTTCAAGGAGTGTTATGCTTTATGTATTCATAATATTTACTGATGCTTCAAAATGTACACTAGAATTTCTATTTATAACATATGTTTACGGTAAAGGAGTAATTGGGAACACACGTTAGTATGTTATTATATTTTGCATAATAATGTTGTTTTAATGATAGGTTTATGGTTTTTGTCTGTGCCTGTCTGTGTTTGTGTATGTTCATCTCTTTGTATAATCGTACATAACGGTAAAAATACTCGCAGTAGTCAACAAATATAATATTTATAATTTGGAAAACTCTCTCATGAAGACAAAATTAGTTTTTTATGAGTAATTTGATGATTTATGATTTTAGTCGGAAAGGATGATGGTAGAGGGAGGAGACAAAGTCGCAACAACAGCTTGTATTCAATAACGATCTAGAATTAATCAAAATTTATTATAAAATACATTAATTACATTTATAAAACTTGTAATTTATTTATAGCGGTTTAGGTGATTTTTGTATATAACATAATTCACAAACACGTGGGAGTTTCGACGAAGTTATTTTGAAGATTGATGAATGAGTGGGTCTTCATCTGAATATCTAATGTTTCCGTTTGCGTTCAACAAACGTCTAGACATCATGTAACATTCACACTACGAGATAATCAATTCAATACAAACTAAATTACAATATTTATCACTAAACCTACCGACAATTCTTGTATACCTGTTCCTACCGCACGCCGTCAAATTGACCGCTTATTAAAAGTTATTTTATTATATAACGCAGGTAATAATGGAAATAACTAAAAGTAAAGAGTATAAAAAATATTATATGCATATTCTAAGAATTGTCATGTAGTTTGATAACGATATTATAACGTTTAAAAAGGTGTAAGTTTTACAAAAGTTTAAGAACGGTCAATTTGACCGGTACTTGGTAGGTTTAGTGTTAAAATAATAAAGGCTTCAGTTTTCAAATCTAAAGTAACAATTTGTATTAACTTTTGTATAAAGCGTATTCAAGACAACAGAGCCGTTTAAAGCAGTTTGAGGAAGGATGTTACCATAAAATACACTGTGACTGGTTTTTGGCAAAAAAAACTAAAGTTATTTAGTGACACGACGCCGCAGAGTTATGGCGCCAGAGTTAATTATATTTTAATTTGGCACACGTTTGTTGAATGCATCAAAATTTTATTTTATTAAACACTATCGAAATATAGTTATTTATAAAACTCGCAATATTAGATAACTCAGTTCGAGTTAAAAATATTTGGTTAAATAAAAAAAACGATCCTACCTCACAAGGTAGGTAAGGTAAGAATTCCATATAGAATGACTTAATTCGAAGTAGCATAAAATCTACGCACTTTAGCTTTAATGGCCGAATATTCGCGTCTAGCAAAACTAATATCTTCATCCATACATTATATGTTAAAATATTCAACTCTAACTTTTAAAGCAATTTAAAACTACCGTATCATGACACATTTCGATTAAAACTTTATTGATGTTGCGATTTTATATTACGATTATTTTATTATTTCTATTTTACGAACATTTAAAATTGTTTTCAAAAGGAATTTCATATATAAAAGACACCCTTCGTCACATTACAAAAGAATAATCAACTGTTATGTCAAATTTCATTTATCATTTTCCCTTACATTATGAGTAATTTATTTAGTACAACACAAAAAGATTAAAAACTTTTGATATCACTCACCAAAGATTAATGAGAAGCAGACACCGCTCAAATATATTATTATTTTTATTAGCTGTGTTGTCTGTATGCTATAAACATTGCTTTATACGACTAGCTGAAATAAACTGTTATACACACACACGCGCACACACACACACATACACACACACACACACACACACACACACACACACACACACACACACACACACACACACACACACACACACACACACACACACACACACACACACACACACACACACACACACGTACGAATGATCTTTGAAAGCAATTGAACAATGAATTGAAAAGACAATTTCCTTGAAATAAATGAATCAGATTCGATACCTCGTGTTATTAATAACATGGAACGCTAAAGATACTCCATTATATTCAAACAGACGATGAACAGACGATATTATATAAACTTAAAGTCCTGCTGTAGTCTATAATTCATATTTTAGCTATAATTTTACAGATTAAAAAAAGTTTAATCCAACTGAAAAAATATAACGGTTTTGTGAACTGTCAAAAACTGAACTTAAAAATAATAATCCACTTTCTCTTTAAATTTCATTCAAAAAAGTTTTTCGCCGAAGGCTAAATCTTTCTTTTTATAATAATAATACCTACCACGGTTTAAAATAGACATAAAATTGTAATATTCACACAATACATATAATATTTTATAAATATCATAATTATATTATAAAGAAAATAACTATAATTCAAGTGTCGTAGTATTACATATTTCTCCAAATGTTACCCTATAATGTAAGTAATAGCACACAACCCATGTAATTTTCAATCAATTAATAATTAATTGGTCAATTTCGCTGATATAATAATCATAAACGAGTAACGAGCTGCGGTTTTACGTGTGTTACTGCCATAGGGTAGACACAATTAATTACAGTTTTCTGTGAAAGAATTTGAAGTCATGAACTTTAATATTTGTTTAACCAACAATTAAATTAATTATTATTATTCAAATGCTTATTTTCGAGGGTCTTTAAATAATGAATACTTACTTCATATCTGAAACTATATTTTCCCAAACATCCGCACATTCTCTGCCTGTCTGTCTATTGGTCGAAATCAATTGAACGGAGTTACATTGTTTAGAAACAAACCAACATAATTCAATGAACATGATGGATTGGTTGATCAATCACACCTCTCCACGTTGCTGTCAAAACATTATTATTTTGATAAACTCTCCAGCATCCTGCCGTCAGAGTTGGAGGCAATGCATTGAGCGTTGCAGTCGGCAGACAGTCGGTGTCCTAGAAAATGCTAGTGTAGTAAAAAAAATAAACCAAACTCAACAATTTACCTTACGAATGATAAATAAAATGACAACGTTATTTATTGGGAAGTATATCCCTTTAACCCTTTTCCATCAGAATGAAAGATGTCTCATTCTGCCCTTTAGGTTGTGTCAATAACACGACCCAAAGTGAGATAGGAATACTTTTTATATTAGTGTTAGTTCTATTTATAAGACATGTTTACTGATTAGGAAGAAAACTACTCATATCACCCTAAAAAGGTTTATATAGACCTTTTTATCTTTTCACAACTAATATTTTACATATCGTGTGTGTGTGTGTGTGTGTGTGTGTGTGTTATATTCCTGATAATATATTAAAGATTTACTTTTTCATCGTCATATACTTATATTATTAACGTAAAAGTTTTGTTAATAGAGTTTTTATAATTTAGATTAAATAAAACGTTTTTTATTATTTGTATTTGGCAAGAGACGATTATCATGAAATAATGATTGAAATAACTGATAGAAGCAATATACATAACGTAATTATAGTAAATTTAGAGACATCACAATAAATTACAATCAAATTTTAAATAAAGCATCATCATCACCTTGTCTTCTGTTAGTTCACATTACATACATCACAAGTAAACATCTATTCTTCTGTCGCTAGACCTCATTTCTTATAGACTCTATTAACAAAATGGACACCTCGTCATCGATCACTCACAGCCAATTGAAAAAAAAGGTGTGATACTAAAACACCTTATTAAAACATATAACATATATGTCATAATAGATAATACAGAGTTAATCTTAGAGCAAAGTATGTTCAGATAATTGTTGTATGAAGACGCAAAGTGGTGGCGATTAAGAGCAGCCCGCGATGAACGACGCTCGCTTGGCTCCCTTCCAACCGCGACGGAGGCGGCACTCTGCTTTGCTTCATACGATAAATAACGCCCACGGATTGATTTTAATAATTGGAATGTATCTTATTTTTGGTGAATTTATTTATAGTGCCAAAATGATTATGAAAATAACAGTCCCCGGTTACAAGTTATATTTATTTTCTGGTCATTTTGTAATTACAAAATCACCTTTAGATCACCTATCGATCTAACTGCTTAAAATAATTGGGTAGCGTTTATTCAACACATGTATTTTTTCAGCAAATAAGGAACGAATAAACAAATGAATTGGAAGTTTTTTATAACATATCAACATATTTCAAATAATCAAATAAAGTAACTATTATGTGAAGAGATGAAACAGCTCCAGATATGACGTTTGCATTACTCACGGCGTATCACTGAAAGCAACGCGGATAATGTCATGGAAAATATTTATTTCACATACACACACCGTCCGTATATAAAAGTTGGTGGTCTAGTTGACATAAACTGTGCTCAAGGAAACGAGAATACTGCTTTATTATGAATATACAATAATATTTGACATGAAATGGTTTTTGTTCATTTAAATTAAAACAAATAATATTCAAATATATTTATCGTTAATAACATTTGACAAAAGTTATTTTAGGCATGAGTTTTAAAAATAATTATTATAAAAACTAAAGAATCGATGACAACATATTCATGTTTATTTGGTAATATTTTTGGTTTAGAAATTTCTCAAAACTATTTCCAAATATAATTTTTCAGTTAGAAAATGTTAATAAATAACGTAGTTCCATATAAATTGTATAAAAATGAAATTGTAGATTACATAAATACTTAAGATTCTCTAATAACATATAACCTTAACAGGATTCATTTTCCTCTTTGCAATAATTTTACTATTCTTATTGTTTACATTACAAGCTGGTCCAGCCGGTCTAGTTTACAATGTTTACATACTCTCGAGTGCAATCACGGTAAAACTTTAGTTTTAAGTTATCTTGCTGGACAATTTTGATATGGCCCCACTTAGAAGTAAAAATAATGTCAAATCAAAAATATCGAAATATATAACATTGATTAAACTATATAGATAAATCACCTGGATTAGGTTCTTTTACAAGACTACGGTGATGTGATCGTATTGAAAATACATCTTTAGTTAAACAACAATCCATGTCAAAAGTCTGAAGGGTAACCGACTGGCCATGGGTACGTCATAGGTACGCGGTAGTTTAGATGCCCGTCAAGTGGTCCAACTTTTTTATTATAAATAATAAATAGTACCAACGCCTCTTTTATAAAAGCACGTAAAAATTATTGTAACTGGGTGCGCCAACAGACCCTCTATTTCGGCTCGCTGCGCTCGCGAAATCTCGGGTGCCGTTTGCATATTGAGCGAAGGGAACCCAGTGTAATGACTCATTGTTTCCCATTGACTTCAATGGGATATCAGTTTTTTGACGATTATTCCTCAACGACATGACATTTTTCAATTTTTTTTAAACCATCACCTGATATATGTCTTTTTGATTGCAAAATTTCATAATTTTCCGTCAAGTATTTTTCGAGCCTATTCATAACAAAGAATGTAAAAGAGTCTACAGTAGAGCACTACGCTCGCTTCGCTCAAAAATAATCGAAAACAAATAACGAAGAAATTCTCGTATTAATAAATCTTAAATAAACCAAAATAATGCTAGAAGAATATATAACTTACTCTCGGATTTAATAAAAAGTACCAATGACATGCCAATGGTAAGTTATATCTATTAAATGACCTCTTACAGGAGTGTTGTTCAGTAATACAATAAACACAGACAGTTGAACTTCTTGTGTCCGATCGATAAAATATTTAAGAAGCCCTAAAAATACATAATTCTTTTATAAGTCTTAAGTCCAAAGTATTACACCTTGTAACCTTACAAACACACAAAACACGCTCAATATCAAACTATTTAAGTGGAAAATTAGGTTGTTTTCTTAATTCTTACGTAGACGTAATGACTCCATTACGTATCGAGTTGATTATCATTAATTCATAGTCGTTATTAAATTTAACTGGTGTTATTTTCATTAGTATTATATTAGAATTAAATAAATAATATAATTGAAATATTGATATGCTGTATTGTATGTTTATTGAGTATCTTACGTATCAACATCACTAACTTATCCAGAGTAGAGATAAATCAGCTGCAGCGAGGTTCCTCACTTATTCATACACGCGTGATTCAACAATACTTATATTCTCGTCCCCGGGAGGATCACCACCGTTGCCTGTTTTATTGGATTTATGATTGAAAATGGCACTGATATTATACAGCATCCCGAAAGTTACGTTTTAATATTTAATATGTAATTTATAGGTTTTCGGCTAAATTGTAAATATATATTATAACTATCGACTGAAGTACTCAAACGTCGTTCTGAAAAGGCTGCCTGAAAGTTACGGATCTCATTAGCGACGAAACGAGGGGTACCCTAAGAGAAGCAAGAATGTATTAAACTGAAAACCAATATTGTAGGGTATTTTAAAAAGTATTTTTAATATAATCTGTAATCAGCAATAAAACTAAAATATAGTCCACAGTAATGAAGGAGCCTTCCGGCCAATAAACTTTAACAATTTATCAATATTCAACATCAACGATTAATGGGGTCGCCATTACTAGACCATTAATAGTTCAGAGTCAGGTAAAAGCTGCATTTAATAATGTGCTGCGATTTAAGCTCCAATATTTAACCCACAGCTCCATCTTTATCGAGATCTATTAAAAGTTCACGATAGCATTTTATTACAGATAAAGTGATAGTGGTTTGTGTGTTCTTAATACATTATTAATAATATTACATTATTTTCACGACAACAAATCGCTGATTCTTAACTGAGTAAAACAAAATGTAAAATTATTTTGAACACGGATAGGACACGATCTGTACCTGGCCAAGTTGTGGATATTTAGATATTTGTGTTATTATATCTGAATATAGGAGAATCATATATTTGTATCTCTTAATGTCTTATAAGAATTAATAATGCATCGCATTTTAGGTGCAAATAATATAGACTATCAACAATATACATTTAAGAAATATTTTGATAAAAATGAAGGAAAAATACTATAGAAATGTAGAAATATTATGTCAAAAAATTGTTGTAAATTGTTGTTATATTGAGAAAATTTTGAGCATTGTATAAAGATGTCGCCTCTGTATCACACTTTATGTTTTCCTTGACGCACCTCCCGTCGACACACTCGGAGTAAAATGTTTATTATAATGAACTACGGCTGTATAAAAACTGAGTCGAAGCCAAGTTTTTAAAGACGTCCATAAAGTCATCGTTTTGCGTCCTCGAGGATGACTTCATTTCTTTCATTTCTTTTACTAACTCAGTATATATTATTTATAATTATATTAAAGCGTAGGACACGAAACTTTAACAGATAACTAAAGAAGCCACCATTCAATATCTCCGATACAAATGCACGAGCTGGCAACAAAATTTACAACAAATATCAATTTATCTCGTTTTCTCAACCTCACGATATTAAAAGTGAATATTTACTGAACTCAAAGAGAGCGAGCTCTCAAACTGTCAACTGCAGCCGATTATTCAATTCCAAATGGATAACTGTAACTCGAACTGCAAAGAGCGAAGAAGAACTCCACTGACAAAAATCTTGTAAAAAGTTATGGCAGCGAGTGGCGAGTCTTATATATTAAGTTTAAAACTTAATGTTTTCTAGCAAACGTTAAGAAATAAAGGCATTCTTTACACCCTTGGGGACTTTCGGGTGGCTGGAGCTGTTTTATCTCCGACATCTTATGATACTGACGCGACATCGGTGATTAATTGCTACTTTACCTGTCAGAGGATCGACCTCTATCAGCCTCCATCGGTGACAAAGGTTAGTTAAGTCATTTTATATCTATCTATCTTAGACGTTCATCACATCTACTTTAGGTTTTTTAGTTTTTTTTTAAAAGAAGTCTTTACTATTACTACAAAAAATATATCTTATAAGTATTTTTTTAATCTGAGCAATTTAAAAAAATACTTTGCCCTCATGTTCATGGACCACTTCCACGATACCAAAGGACTTATCTGTATTTAAAACCTTATTATATATCTAATACCAGCTGTATGATTTTAAATATTTTGTGGGCAGTCTTTAGCTCGGTCAAAGCGAGTGAAATAGGCGACAACCGCTCCAACTAAACACTTAAAGTAGGTATGTAAGTCCTGTCTTACGCAAGGCCATTACAGACAAATTCCGTTGTTATCATTGAAATCGTCAAAGATTCGTTCAAGTTTGTCTAAACATCTCGTGATATACGATTATTTTTAGCTGCGATAGAATGCCGAAGAGAGGACGGTAACGATTGTACCCGGGAGAGCCTTTTTCCGGAATACGTAAGCGTTTTAGGAAATTAAACTGGAGTAGATTTTAGCTTGTTTAACATTAAAACCATCAATCCAATTACGCTCAAATAATAAACATATTTTGATTATAGTGCACATTTGTTATTATATCAAGGCGAAACCCTAAAACAGAAATCAATACCCGCCGAGAGCTAATTGATGTAACCTACATTCATTGATTATTAGATTAGGTTTATAATTAATTATTTTGTTTAATTTATGCATAATTAAAGTCAGTGAATTTAATCAATTAAGACTCTCAAGAGACGTCAGGTTTTGGTTACACCAAACAAAAGCTACGTTTCTAGTAAAAATAGTATTTTACACAATATTATTACAAGTATAAATAAAATATATTTTTGGTAAGGAGAGTGAACCTGTGTATTAATATAAGTCCCACACTTCTTAAATATATTTTAAGTAAATTTATAAGTAAATTTACCTAATAATAAATATAAGTATGTATATAGTGTATTGAGAGGGGTCCTCGTACAAGGTGGACACGTTTCGCTGAAGGCTAATTGGAAACTCGACGCAAAATCCTAAAATTCAAAGCATAATTATAAATACCGTAAGCTTTTCCTTTGACTAAAATAAAATACTACCATCGTTATATTTCACCATTCGTGTACATTTAAGTACAAAGATCAAGTTACTTTTCTTCTTAATTAGGATTTCTCTTAAACAATTTATCTGTATTTTATAAATAATACTTTTATATAAATTTTATACATACATAATCTTCTTAAGTTAATTTTAATACATTTTAAAAGTTTACAGCCATGCTTTTTATTTGATTGATTGATGAAAAATATATATTTGAAACTGAAAAGTATTATTGATTAAAAAAAACAATGTTTTTATAACATTAATGTTAGCATAGTACTTATACTATGAGAGTATTTTAACTGTTGTGGATTTAAGATTTTTATATAATAGAGCTATAGTTACATTATACTCATTATAATACAATTAATAATTAATTTATATATGATTAACTAAACTTACTTTAATAAAAAAACTTAAAGAATTGCTTGCATACTCTAAATAATATCAGTCACTCTCCTGCCAAAAGGTACAATTACGAGACGTCAATTTACTTAAGATAATCTAATATTCATAGATTATAAATTATGCTAAAACAACTAATTATAGAAGAAATTTACAAGACATAAACCCTTAGGCTCCTTGGCCAGTCCTGAGGAACACCGTTTACATAAACCAAAACAACGCACTTAGTTCATCATGGCTGCCATTCATATTTGATGAAATGATGACTTGGCGTCTTGGAGAATCTCTTTTATCTTTTAATTAATTAAGGTTAAGTTCATTTACAATACTAATATGTTGTCAATATACAATTATATGATCGATTCCACTCGCCCTACTGATTGATTGATTGATTGATCATTGATTTATTGATATTTATCTATAAAAGCGTAATAATATTTTATTCTATATTTTAATGAGGCACTTTATGTAATATTTAGTAATTTTGTAGTAGTTATTTATAACATTTGCAAAATAAATATATCCAAATGTTATTATTTAAGATTCAATTCATTATAAAATTGATAAATATGATAATTAAAAGGCCGGTATAATTATTAGCAGAAGCGATATGTTTTTAAACGTTTATAAATACTTTAATTAGATCATTTTGTTACTCTGCTTATTCAACATTAATATATAATTAAATTATTACGTTGTCGCAATGTCTTACTAATATATCTGGGTATTATTTTTATTAATGTCCTGAAACATCTCAGTGTATACTAGAGACATGACAACAAATTTATTGAGTTCTATCAAACCGTACCTTGAATCATGACGTAGACGATCCGCCGCCACCCGACGTGTTCGAAAAACACTTATCTGCCGTCACAAATCATTTCAATTTATTAAACACCATGTATTACAAGTGTCTCGCGAAAACAATAATAAATAACGCTCTAAAAAAGTCGCAAGGGGATAGGTAAAGAGGGCGCCGGTGATGAAATCTCACGTGAATATGTGTATAAAACTTGTATTGTCATATGCACTTTGGGACAAGTTTTGCGAGCGGAGAGAGCGGTGTCGCGCGCGGTCGCCGTCGTCGGACTGCCCGTACTTTAGGGCTTCAGTGGCGCGGGGCGGCGCGCCCACGCTCGATACGGCCGCCCCCTACCGCCCTCCCACATTACAAAACCATTGAAAAACCAACTGTTTGATGCCAAAATAATATCCAATACATTCAATTAACGATATCCAACATCGTACCGTTTCAAATTATAACTCGTTTTTATTTTATAACCCTTAGGCCTAAACTTTTATGGCTAGACTGTAAAAACAATAAACGTAAAAACTAAAATTATTTTTGAAAGTATAGAACTTAGAAGAGACGAAGCTTCTTAGCATTCCATGGATTCACCGTGCGGGTGCCGGGCCCATCGCGTTGCAAGAAGAGGAGCGCAAACAATGCCTGGGACTTGCGACCCAGATGTAGGTTTAAGGGGCCCCTTTACTATGCGCATACACGCTCACCTTCACTGTTTACGCTCCTCTCCCTACCTAACCAAATATCGTAAGAACCTACTAAAGCCGCCTTTGAAATACGTTCCAGAAATGAACTGATGATCGTTCTAGAAAGGCCGAGATCCTTAAATAAGTTGTAGAGAGATTTTGCTGTTATACCTCTCGCTCCTACTTCTACAGCGTACAAATTAACTATAAATTTATTCCTGATCAGTTCGTTACACAGTTCGTAATACTTGTTAAGCTTAAATGTATGATCTTTGGGTATGTTTGTTTCCCAGGGTACAGTAAGCTCCACAAGTATAACGCGCCTTAGTTGTTTTGAATACAGGAATAAGTCCGGCCTAGATGACGAAACACAAACATCCCCGGGGATTTTGTATTGCCTTTCATACGTGTCCATCATGAGAGTCCAATCAGGAGACGCGTCCAAGATGGAATAAGGTTTTAATTTAGATTTTTTGGACGAACCTGCCTTTACGAACTCTACTGATTTTTTGGTGGTTGTTATACCCCTCTGCGCTCTTGCTACAGAAAGACTAACCGCTTCTCGTATGATTTCTAATACTTTATCGTGGCGACGCGAGTATTTACCTCTATTTAATAGTACCCTACACCCTACTAGCAAGTGTTTCGCGGTTCCTACTGCCTCCCCGCAGATGTTGCAAGATTTTTCGGTGGCTTTGCCCCATCTTACTAAGTTACTTTGATCTGGGAGAGTCATTTGGAATGCATTAAGATAAAATTTTAATAATGCTGGGGACCAATCATGAAGCAGGGTGCGCCATCGTAAAGCTAATGGAATACAAAAACCTCCTATGGTCACCCATTCGTTTTGCAATTCTAGGCTCATCGCGTGCAACCGGTAATTATCATTTTCATCGTGCCGAATAAAGGATTTTATTATTTCTATGTCTGGTTCTTTCCTACTTGATCCTAGCCCTGCTTTATTTGTTTGAGCACCTATCATAAATTGTTTATGGAATTGAAGTCGTGACTCCAGCTCTGCGGCAATTTTATCTTTTGGGAGAGATGTTACAGTATCATCATTCGACTTTGAGATGATATGTCTCTTGGTCACTCTTAGGTGTTTATAGAGTTCCGATGGTTTCTTTAATTTTAACCCAAAATTGTGTCGGTCTCTAAATAAGGTAGAAGAGTCCGCTGGATGCGCTAACCCGAGCCATGACTTCAATGTCCTTATGACGCTTGCATCTAACTTTAACAAAAGGGTCTTATTAATATCGTAAACGAGGAAAGGCCAATTTAAACGTGATGTTAAATAATTATCGTATATCCAAGCCTTTTTGATGTTACTTATTGGCTGATTGTCTACCTTTTTAAGATCATTCAAAAAGCTATCGACTATTATATCTAAAGATGGAGTACGCCCTTGGTAATCGATTTTTTTGCCTAAGAATTTGAACGGAGCTGCGTCGGTAATAGTAGTAACGCACTTACCGCCTATTATAAGACCCGGATCGTAAGAGGTATATCTGGTGTTCCGCCTACCCAGACACAGACTGTAGCATTTATTGGGTTTTGTCCTCAATCCGTCCGACCAAGCACAGAAATCCTCCACAACATTTAAAAGTAGCTGACATTGTTTTGGATTACGTGTCAGTATCGCGAGATCGTCTGCGAATGCTAGTATGGATTCTGTGTATTTATTGTTAAACTTAAACCGATAACCCCATTTCTTTTCGTTTTTAATTAATTTATCTATTAAAATATTGATCACTATGTTAAATATAATTGGAGAAATACAACAACCTTGAAATAAACCTATGTTGTAATTTAATGGTTTGGAATGATTTTCATTTGTGATTATGGAAAATTTTAATTTTGAATAATATGATGCAATCATGTCACTTACTAACGTAGGAAAGTTATACCACCTTAGCGCGAACATCATCAGTTCATGTTGTACCGACCCGAAAGCGTTCTCTAAGTCTATCCAACATACCGTTATTTGTCTTTCACTATTTCTGGCATCTTTAAGGCTTTCCGATAGTAACGTGTTATGTTCGAGGCATCCAGAAATGCCAGGCAAAAACCCTTTCTGGTGATAAGGCCCGAAATATTTATTATTTATCATGAATTGCGTCATTTTTGTTTGTAAAAAAGAAAAAAATATTTTTGATATTGTATTTGTTAGAGCTATCGGTCTAGTGTCCCTAGGATCCGAGACATTGTCGCGTTTGGGAATGAGGACAAAAAGAGCATTTCCGAATGTTACCGGTGTTTGTCCTCTTGACCAGATTTTATCGAATATATTCAATAGATGTTTATGAATCGACGGACATTTTTTATAAACTATATAAGGGATACCATCCGGACCTGGTGCTGACTTAGATGGTTTCTTTTTAATTATTTTATTGATTTCCTCCAAAGTTGGTGGGTTGGCATGAAAATCTATGGATGGACTCTCAGGTTTTTGATCGTTGGGATCCCCATACAGCTTTTGATTTTTAGGCACTTCGTATGTGCTTTTATAATAATCAAAAATTTGCTCGTTGGTCAAGAGGAGTTTACCTTTTTCGTCTTTGAAAATGTTTTTAGAGTACTTAAAAGGATTTTTATCAAAGTCTACTTCGTGTTTTGCCCGGTCAAAGCTATCACGGTTTTTTGTTATTTGTTGTGATATGCCTTGTATTAATTTAAGAATTGACCTTAATGCCCTAGACAGTTGGTGACTAAGTTGGTTGTCGCCCATGGCTTTGGCCCTACGAAGTTTCTTTATGAGGTCCCTTTTTTTCCTTCTCATTTTCAATTTAAAACCGTTTTCTTTATACTTGTGAGCATAACGATTCGAAAGTGGATAGTGCTCATTGAAGTAGTCAAAAATCGTATTTTGTAGAGTCTCTACTTGCGCGTTGAGTACCTGGTTAGAGCCCGGGTGCTCTAACAGGTCCGCTATATTTTGGTCGTGTATTTTCCATGTCGATTGTTTAATAGTGGGAATGCTAAGACGCGTCCGGATGGTTATGGACTCCTGGTGATTCGCATTCAATGGTTCACCATGGGATGTGTGAGGGTAAACTCTATCCGAAGTGAAAACCGAAGATATTACCGGCGGTTGCCGCGCTTCAGCACCATCGTGTGTTTTGAGATGTTTAATAAACCAGGCTCGTCTTTTGTAAATTTTCCCGCACGTAAGGCATTTCAATTCCGTTTTCGCGCCGTTTTCGCCGTTATTATCAACCGATGGACAGTTCTTCCGCCCCCCCTCTCGGACTGTCCCAGGGGTATTTTTCTTTTTCGGACTTTTAGCTTTAAACGAAATTCCCGGGCTTGGCTTGCTAGGCCGTCACCCTCGGCTGTCTTTCCAGCAGTCATCTGTCTTCCCAGCTGCCATCTGTCTTTCCAGCGTCAGCTGTCTTTCCAGCGTCATCCCGTCTCTCCGGGCTGTCAATTAAAATGAGACGAAGCTTCTTAGCATTCCATGGATTCACCGTGCGGGTGCCGGGCCCATCGCGTTGCAAGAAGAGGAGCGCAAACAATGCCTGGGACTTGCGACCCAGATGTAGGTTTAAGGGGCCCCTTTACTATGCGCATACACGCTCACCTTCACTGTTTACGCTCCTCTCCCTACCTAACCAAATATCGTAAGAACCTACTAAAGCCGCCTTTGAAATACGTTCCAGAAATGAACTGATGATCGTTCTAGAAAGGCCGAGATCCTTAAATAAGTTGTAGAGAGATTTTGCTGTTATACCTCTCGCTCCTACTTCTACAGCGTACAAATTAACTATAAATTTATTCCTGATCAGTTCGTTACACAGTTCGTAATACTTGTTAAGCTTAAATGTATGATCTTTGGGTATGTTTGTTTCCCAGGGTACAGTAAGCTCCACAAGTATAACGCGCCTTAGTTGTTTTGAATACAGGAATAAGTCCGGCCTAGATGACGAAACACAAACATCCCCGGGGATTTTGTATTGCCTTTCATACGTGTCCATCATGAGAGTCCAATCAGGAGACGCGTCCAAGATGGAATAAGGTTTTAATTTAGATTTTTTGGACGAACCTGCCTTTACGAACTCTACTGATTTTTTGGTGGTTGTTATACCCCTCTGCGCTCTTGCTACAGAAAGACTAACCGCTTCTCGTATGATTTCTAATACTTTATCGTGGCGACGCGAGTATTTACCTCTATTTAATAGTACCCTACACCCTACTAGCAAGTGTTTCGCGGTTCCTACTGCCTCCCCGCAGATGTTGCAAGATTTTTCGGTGGCTTTGCCCCATCTTACTAAGTTACTTTGATCTGGGAGAGTCATTTGGAATGCATTAAGATAAAATTTTAATAATGCTGGGGACCAATCATGAAGCAGGGTGCGCCATCGTAAAGCTAATGGAATACAAAAATCTCCTATGGTCACCCATTCGTTTTGCAATTCTAGGCTCATCGCGTGCAACCGGTAATTATCATTTTCATCGTGCCGAATAAAGGATTTTATTATTTCTATGTCTGGTTCTTTCCTACTTGATCCTAGCCCTGCTTTATTTGTTTGAGCACCTATCATAAATTGTTTATGGAATTGAAGTCGTGACTCCAGCTCTGCGGCAATTTTATCTTTTGGGAGAGATGTTACAGTATCATCATTCGACTTTGAGATGATATGTCTCTTGGTCACTCTTAGGTGTTTATAGAGTTCCGATGGTTTCTTTAATTTTAACCCAAAATTGTGTCGGTCTCTAAATAAGGTAGAAGAGTCCGCTGGATGCGCTAACCCGAGCCATGACTTCAATGTCCTTATGACGCTTGCATCTAACTTTAACAAAAGGGTCTTATTAATATCGTAAACGAGGAAAGGCCAATTTAAACGTGATGTTAAATAATTATCGTATATCCAAGCCTTTTTGATGTTACTTATTGGCTGATTGTCTACCTTTTTAAGATCATTCAAAAAGCTATCGACTATTATATCTAAAGATGGAGTACGCCCTTGGTAATCGATTTTTTTGCCTAAGAATTTGAACGGAGCTGCGTCGGTAATAGTAGTAACGCACTTACCGCCTATTATAAGACCCGGATCGTAAGAGGTATATCTGGTGTTCCGCCTACCCAGACACAGACTGTAGCATTTATTGGGTTTTGTCCTCAATCCGTCCGACCAAGCACAGAAATCCTCCACAACATTTAAAAGTAGCTGACATTGTTTTGGATTACGTGTCAGTATCGCGAGATCGTCTGCGAATGCTAGTATGGATTCTGTGTATTTATTGTTAAACTTAAACCGATAACCCCATTTCTTTTCGTTTTTAATTAATTTATCTATTAAAATATTGATCACTATGTTAAATATAATTGGAGAAATACAACAACCTTGAAATAAACCTATGTTGTAATTTAATGGTTTGGAATGATTTTCATTTGTGATTATGGAAAATTTTAATTTTGAATAATATGATGCAATCATGTCACTTACTAACGTAGGAAAGTTATACCACCTTAGCGCGAACATCATCAGTTCATGTTGTACCGACCCGAAAGCGTTCTCTAAGTCTATCCAACATACCGTTATTTGTCTTTCACTATTTCTGGCATCTTTAAGGCTTTCCGATAGTAACGTGTTATGTTCGAGGCATCCAGAAATGCCAGGCAAAAACCCTTTCTGGTGATAAGGCCCGAAATATTTATTATTTATCATGAATTGCGTCATTTTTGTTTGTAAAAAAGAAAAAAATATTTTTGATATTGTATTTGTTAGAGCTATCGGTCTAGTGTCCCTAGGATCCGAGACATTGTCGCGTTTGGGAATGAGGACAAAAAGAGCATTTCCGAATGTTACCGGTGTTTGTCCTCTTGACCAGATTTTATCGAATATATTCAATAGATGTTTATGAATCGACGGACATTTTTTATAAACTATATAAGGGATACCATCCGGACCTGGTGCTGACTTAGATGGTTTCTTTTTAATTATTTTATTGATTTCCTCCAAAGTTGGTGGGTTGGCATGAAAATCTATGGATGGACTCTCAGGTTTTTGATCGTTGGGATCCCCATACAGCTTTTGATTTTTAGGCACTTCGTATGTGCTTTTATAATAATCAAAAATTTGCTCGTTGGTCAAGAGGAGTTTACCTTTTTCGTCTTTGAAAATGTTTTTAGAGTACTTAAAAGGATTTTTATCAAAGTCTACTTCGTGTTTTGCCCGGTCAAAGCTATCACGGTTTTTTGTTATTTGTTGTGATATGCCTTGTATTAATTTAAGAATTGACCTTAATGCCCTAGACAGTTGGTGACTAAGTTGGTTGTCGCCCATGGCTTTGGCCCTACGAAGTTTCTTTATGAGGTCCCTTTTTTTCCTTCTCATTTTCAATTTAAAACCGTTTTCTTTATACTTGTGAGCATAACGATTCGAAGGTGGATAGTGCTCATTGAAGTAGTCAAAAATCGTATTTTGTAGAGTCTCTACTTGCGCGTTGAGTACCTGGTTAGAGCCCGGGTGCTCTAACAGGTCCGCTATATTTTGGTCGTGTATTTTCCATGTCGATTGTTTAATAGTGGGAATGCTAAGACGCGTCCGGATGGTTATGGACTCCTGGTGATTCGCATTCAATGGTTCACCATGGGATGTGTGAGGGTAAACTCTATCCGAAGTGAAAACCGAAGATATTACCGGCGGTTGCCGCGCTTCAGCACCATCGTGTGTTTTGAGATGTTTAATAAACCAGGCTCGTCTTTTGTAAATTTTCCCGCACGTAAGGCATTTCAATTCCGTTTTCGCGCCGTTTTCGCCGTTATTATCAACCGATGGACAGTTCTTCCGCCCCCCCTCTCGGACTGTCCCAGGGGTATTTTTCTTTTTCGGACTTTTAGCTTTAAACGAAATTCCCGGGCTTGGCTTGCTAGGCCGTCACCCTCGGCTGTCTTTCCAGCAGTCATCTGTCTTCCCAGCTGCCATCTGTCTTTCCAGCGTCAGCTGTCTTTCCAGCGTCATCCCGTCTCTCCGGGCTGTCAATTAAAATGAGACGAAGCTTCTTAGCATTCCATGGATTCACCGTGCGGGTGCCGGGCCCATCGCGTTGCAAGAAGAGGAGCGCAAACAATGCCTGGGACTTGCGACCCAGATGTAGGTTTAAGGGGCCCCTTTACTATGCGCATACACGCTCACCTTCACTGTTTACGCTCCTCTCCCTACCTAACCAAATATCGTAAGAACCTACTAAAGCCGCCTTTGAAATACGTTCCAGAAATGAACTGATGATCGTTCTAGAAAGGCCGAGATCCTTAAATAAGTTGTAGAGAGATTTTGCTGTTATACCTCTCGCTCCTACTTCTACAGCGTACAAATTAACTATAAATTTATTCCTGATCAGTTCGTTACACAGTTCGTAATACTTGTTAAGCTTAAATGTATGATCTTTGGGTATGTTTGTTTCCCAGGGTACAGTAAGCTCCACAAGTATAACGCGCCTTAGTTGTTTTGAATACAGGAATAAGTCCGGCCTAGATGACGAAACACAAACATCCCCGGGGATTTTGTATTGCCTTTCATACGTGTCCATCATGAGAGTCCAATCAGGAGACGCGTCCAAGATGGAATAAGGTTTTAATTTAGATTTTTTGGACGAACCTGCCTTTACGAACTCTACTGATTTTTTGGTGGTTGTTATACCCCTCTGCGCTCTTGCTACAGAAAGACTAACCGCTTCTCGTATGATTTCTAATACTTTATCGTGGCGACGCGAGTATTTACCTCTATTTAATAGTACCCTACACCCTACTAGCAAGTGTTTCGCGGTTCCTACTGCCTCCCCGCAGATGTTGCAAGATTTTTCGGTGGCTTTGCCCCATCTTACTAAGTTACTTTGATCTGGGAGAGTCATTTGGAATGCATTAAGATAAAATTTTAATAATGCTGGGGACCAATCATGAAGCAGGGTGCGCCATCGTAAAGCTAATGGAATACAAAAATCTCCTATGGTCACCCATTCGTTTTGCAATTCTAGGCTCATCGCGTGCAACCGGTAATTATCATTTTCATCGTGCCGAATAAAGGATTTTATTATTTCTATGTCTGGTTCTTTCCTACTTGATCCTAGCCCTGCTTTATTTGTTTGAGCACCTATCATAAATTGTTTATGGAATTGAAGTCGTGACTCCAGCTCTGCGGCAATTTTATCTTTTGGGAGAGATGTTACAGTATCATCATTCGACTTTGAGATGATATGTCTCTTGGTCACTCTTAGGTGTTTATAGAGTTCCGATGGTTTCTTTAATTTTAACCCAAAATTGTGTCGGTCTCTAAATAAGGTAGAAGAGTCCGCTGGATGCGCTAACCCGAGCCATGACTTCAATGTCCTTATGACGCTTGCATCTAACTTTAACAAAAGGGTCTTATTAATATCGTAAACGAGGAAAGGCCAATTTAAACGTGATGTTAAATAATTATCGTATATCCAAGCCTTTTTGATGTTACTTATTGGCTGATTGTCTACCTTTTTAAGATCATTCAAAAAGCTATCGACTATTATATCTAAAGATGGAGTACGCCCTTGGTAATCGATTTTTTTGCCTAAGAATTTGAACGGAGCTGCGTCGGTAATAGTAGTAACGCACTTACCGCCTATTATAAGACCCGGATCGTAAGAGGTATATCTGGTGTTCCGCCTACCCAGACACAGACTGTAGCATTTATTGGGTTTTGTCCTCAATCCGTCCGACCAAGCACAGAAATCCTCCACAACATTTAAAAGTAGCTGACATTGTTTTGGATTACGTGTCAGTATCGCGAGATCGTCTGCGAATGCTAGTATGGATTCTGTGTATTTATTGTTAAACTTAAACCGATAACCCCATTTCTTTTCGTTTTTAATTAATTTATCTATTAAAATATTGATCACTATGTTAAATATAATTGGAGAAATACAACAACCTTGAAATAAACCTATGTTGTAATTTAATGGTTTGGAATGATTTTCATTTGTGATTATGGAAAATTTTAATTTTGAATAATATGATGCAATCATGTCACTTACTAACGTAGGAAAGTTATACCACCTTAGCGCGAACATCATCAGTTCATGTTGTACCGACCCGAAAGCGTTCTCTAAGTCTATCCAACATACCGTTATTTGTCTTTCACTATTTCTGGCATCTTTAAGGCTTTCCGATAGTAACGTGTTATGTTCGAGGCATCCAGAAATGCCAGGCAAAAACCCTTTCTGGTGATAAGGCCCGAAATATTTATTATTTATCATGAATTGCGTCATTTTTGTTTGTAAAAAAGAAAAAAATATTTTTGATATTGTATTTGTTAGAGCTATCGGTCTAGTGTCCCTAGGATCCGAGACATTGTCGCGTTTGGGAATGAGGACAAAAAGAGCATTTCCGAATGTTACCGGTGTTTGTCCTCTTGACCAGATTTTATCGAATATATTCAATAGATGTTTATGAATCGACGGACATTTTTTATAAACTATATAAGGGATACCATCCGGACCTGGTGCTGACTTAGATGGTTTCTTTTTAATTATTTTATTGATTTCCTCCAAAGTTGGTGGGTTGGCATGAAAATCTATGGATGGACTCTCAGGTTTTTGATCGTTGGGATCCCCATACAGCTTTTGATTTTTAGGCACTTCGTATGTGCTTTTATAATAATCAAAAATTTGCTCGTTGGTCAAGAGGAGTTTACCTTTTTCGTCTTTGAAAATGTTTTTAGAGTACTTAAAAGGATTTTTATCAAAGTCTACTTCGTGTTTTGCCCGGTCAAAGCTATCACGGTTTTTTGTTATTTGTTGTGATATGCCTTGTATTAATTTAAGAATTGACCTTAATGCCCTAGACAGTTGGTGACTAAGTTGGTTGTCGCCCATGGCTTTGGCCCTACGAAGTTTCTTTATGAGGTCCCTTTTTTTCCAATACAATAATAATAAAATAGCGTATTTAAATCAATATTACTCCAGCGATAATGGGACGAACTTAGCACTAGACGAGGCTTACTCAGGATTAACGAGCATCTTCAAGTGAGAACGACCGACTGAGACATCAAACACTTACTTACTTACAGCACAGAGATAGATTTTAAGCCTTTTAATATATGCACAGGTTCCATTCAGCCGAGCACTTCATTCACACTTCATCATCAACTTGTCTAATTTAACTGGAGCTAAAATAGGTGTAGAAATATGCCATCTCGTAAGCACATCACAGATACTCGACTGTAGTTTATTACTGAACAAAAATAACACAATTGATATGAATGAATTTCACTTAAAATATATATATTTGATTTTAACATATCACTGTGTATACCTCTTTTTTTATTGAGCGAAACGAGCGTAGCGAGCGGAGCGTTCTACTGGAGATTTTTTCACGTTCTTTGTCACGAATAGGCTCGATAACTACTTGACGGAAAAATATGAAATTTTGCAATCAAAAAGACACACATTAGGTGATGGTTTTAAAATTTGTTTTTATAAAATTAAAAAAAAAAATCAAAAATGTCAAAAACTAATATCCCATTAAAGTCAATGGGAAACGATGAGTAATTAAACTGGGCTCGCTTCGCTCAATATGCAAACGGCACCCGAGATTTCGCGAGCGCAGCGCGTTGAAATTGTGGGTCTGTTGGCGCCCCTACTTAATATTATAACGTATGAACATTAAAAAGTTTTATTATTATTTATAGTTTTACCTTACCTATCTGGTTTCATATTGCAACGAATGGAATGGAATGACAAGTAATATAAAAAGATATTCTTAAATAATTGAGACCTGAACAATTAAATGAATATAACTTTTGTCAAATTTTTATATCTATTTAGTTAGTAAATATTTGTAATGAATTAAAAATATCTTTTCACCACTACCATGGCGGCGTGGGAAAGAAATACAGATTAGTGCAGGCGCTACTCTCTGGGGTGAGGGACAAGGAGTGCTATTATCCCCCTATTTGATTCAATGTGCACTTAATTTTTGCCAATATTACCATTTGTTAAGTCTATACAAAAAAAAATGATTAATGTTTAAAATCCCAAAAAATGCCCTCTTCCCGATGGACTATGATTGTTCCCATGAAAACTCCTTATCTACTCCGAATCAGGGGCTGATGTTTATTCCAATATGGTTGATTTTTTGATAACCCTGAACAAATATGATAGAGATAGATAGATAGATAGAGAGATGGTTAGAGATAGATTATTCTCTGTCCCTAGAACTATTTGTGATTAAGGCAAATGTGATATTACTTTTAGTTGTCTGTTAATCAACCAAAAACTTTAGTAATTTAAAATGGTTCAGACTTCAGACGCTTTTTAATTTTGTTTCCACTTAAAATAACAATAATTTAATGTTATTTATTTCTTGATATCTTTTCCACTTTGAATCAGTACCAGTGATCACTTTTCTAGGACAAATGGGAGTGTCAGAAAAGCCTTTTTTGATAATTATCGAAATAAGTAAAGACACTTTCCAACTTTAAATTAACGCTACGGGGGTCCCAAACGCGTTCTGCTCTGAGAAGAACCACATATCAAACTCAGCCGGGTACTTCTCTATTGTGATTACTTTTTCACAAGCATCATATTTATTTATTTTTGTACACCACAAAATATATTACATTACCAAAATAATAATTGAAAGTACAACAGGCGGCAGTATCGCCTAACGGTGATTTCTTCCATGCAACCTTACAAATATTAAGTAATTAAAAAAACAATAGTACGTAATAAACTAAATAATGCCACACCTATATTATATATAAATAATTGTGACGATCTCAAATCTTCTGGTAGCCCTAGAAACTCAAATCTTTCCTTTAGGTATGAGAGTGTCGTTGGATAATACACAGTGCAGCAGAGAAAATACATTTCTTTTGCGAGCAATTTACTTTTATTTGTATTTAAGCTGAGAGATAAATAGTAAACATACATTATTATAGAATAATTATAAATTATTTGGTGTCTCTAAACATATTAATCACTCAACTCAACTCAACTCATTAATTTGTTATTTGATCCCAAGTACACCCACATAACGCTAGTTATCACTCATAACCCGTTTCTTAATTATTGACAAACGAACCGTTATCAACACACTATTTATTTAGAATTAATACAATAGTATGTAGTTTTATTCTTTCAATTATAATATTCATAACATTTATGAGATTAACTGATGGGAATCTGAAGATATATTTTCTATAAAAAACAAAATAAATAAAAATATGATTATAATTGATTTAATTTTTAATTTAAATTCGATTGAAATGTTGCCATCTACGAAAAAACATTTATAATTAAATATGGACATTGATATTGCAGGCCACGTACTTTAAGTCAATGCACCCATTCACTAGACAGACGAGAAATGCATTTAAAGTTGCATTAGTCAACGAAATCCAGAGACATTCAAGGTGCTATACAAACACAGACAGACGTCATGCAATCAGTTCCCGAGCTGTAGTCAACCGAAAGATTTCAATATATTTTATACATGCATGTAGCAATTCCAGCGAATAACATTTGAAGGTTTTAGATCAGATTACTATTCAATTAGATAAAATATATATAAATAAGAACCTAAATCACATCCAACTTCACTAATCTAATAATCTAACCCTTCAGAGTAACGTCTGATATGAAAAGGGACGTTCGGTTGCTCGTTGCTCGGTTGCTCGGTTGCTCAGAATAGAATGCCTGTCCACCCGACACGCAAACTTATTATAAATTGCACAAAAAAGATTCAGTTACATCTTCTCAATTGAGTGAGAACTATTGAATGATAACAGGATGTAAAGATAAACGAAAATCTATAATAAGATAAAGCTGTACGTGAATCAAATACTAATATATAATATCTATGATATATATAATATATATATACCAAAATCAATTGTTCCCCGAGTCGGTGGGGACAACGGCACCCATTCCTCCCCCGGCTCCCTTTCCCTCACCCTTATACCCACGCCCGAATGGCACGCAGTTTTTATTGCTTAGTTAGAAATGTTTTACAATAATGGGATAAGCTATTTATAAATGGTATTAAAGCTAATATGATACAATTATCTAGCGGCTAAAAGATTACAATTAAAAACATAATAAAGTATAGTGATTTGTTGTAAACTCTACATATTATTTTATATTTATTGTGGACGCAAAACAGGTAGATTGCATATTTAACCGCAGTCTGCTTCGCGTGAGGTTGATAGCATCTCTGCGGTCAGCGACACGTGCTGGTACCACCAGACCATAGCCCGCAGCCCGCAGCCATAGCGATATGGTAATTTAACACGAGGCATACACTACAAAGTAATCTATGTCTGCACAAAGCTACACTTCGCTAATATTATGAGCTTAAGCTAAGTAAATGATTTGTAACAGATATACTCGATGTTAGTCAATGTCCATTATCAGATACGTTTTCTAATGATATAATATCAACTACAAAACAATACTCTTGAATACAATCATTCAACTCATAACAGTTACTGAAGTACTGAATACACTCGTTTTGTTTTAATAATTTTATGATACGCGGTACAATAGTATGCTAATATATCACTTTCCTCATATATGAAATATTCAAACAAAATGAAAAGAGAGAACCAGAGATTAGATAGAACAAAATTATCACCTTTATAATGTAGCATATATTTTAATTAATCAAAAAGAAGACACATTAATATGTTAACCAAGCAATCTAATAATTGTGTTTAAAATAACTAATGGTAGTAGTTTGTTGTGTAATGTATGCAGCAGTCACAATTTCGGATGGTATGGTTTGCGGTGTCGGAGCCGAGCACCACGATTAATCCAGACTCCTATTAGTGTGTTCTTGTTAGACTTGTACTTATCTACAACTTCCTAATGTTTGTTTATTTTACACTAAACCTACCGACAATTCTTGTATCAGGTATACAAGAATTCCTACCGCACGCCGTCAAATTGACCTTTAATTAAAAGTTATTTTATTATATAACGCAGGTAATAATGGAAATAACTAGAAGTAAAGAGTGTAGAAAATATTATATGCATATTCTAAAAATTGTCATGTAGTTTGATAACGATATTATAACGTTTAAAAATGTGTAAGTTTTACAAAAGTTTAAGAACGGTCAATTTGACCGATACTTGGTAGGTTTAGTGTTAAATACAGATAAAATGTTTCAAAATATTATAAAGATTGTATTATGTTAATAGTGTACTAGTTTGCGGCAAGTAAAGTAACTTGTAAGCATGTTTCATGCGCATAAATATCGTGGTTATGACTGTAGTAATTGCATGCAAAAAATAATCTACTTAAACCACGATAAATGTAAATTTGCACACGATTATAAAGTTACAAAATCAATACGACTTTAAAGTGTGTTAAGTTTTATTCTAGTCTAGTAAACAATTTGAATTGCTTGACTTCTGTAATATATTATTAAACACTTATATTGGTCTAATTCAGCGAATTAAAAGCTGAATTATAAATTATTTCCCTGTTGATTTTTTTCAATTCTTAAAGACAAAACAGATATCTGACAAGTCCCATAGAAAGATACAATATTTAGTAGAAACACACTTGTATTTTTCTAAAGAGACAAGAGACGAAAGAAAAAGAAAAAGAGATTTGATCTAAATGAGACGAGAGAAAGAGAAAGAAGTTTTTGTATACTGATCGTAACAGTCGTTTTCGGTTTTAGAGTCACATTCAATTGACACAAATCCTTTATAAACTATTAATGACACCAGATTTCGAATAATGTCATCAATCTTGCTGTAAACCCCAATTACTCCAGATTGCTATTAGAGTTAATTATGCTGAGTCTTGTTGGTTTTTGCTTCTTTGTTCGTAACATTCGTTTAAGTGAGAAATATAACATGAATATTTTATTATAAGAAAAATTTTATAATTTTCAGTTGGACGGAAGCACCCATGCTTGTGAGACGGAGCAATGCGGTGGTGGGGTTGGACGGAATATAGCCGAAGCACTGTGGAGAATGAGAAACGGTCGTGTGCGTCTTCTCACCGCCATCGGAGACGACGAAGATGGACTGTTTTTACAAAATATTGCTCCAGGACTTATACTGGACGGCAAGTTAACTGAACTAGATAATATAATGACTTAATGCGGATTAAAAAGAAAAAAATAAAAAACATGTCCTCTAAATTATCATGAATAACTTAAAATTTTACCCACAGGTTGCGTAATAAAAAATCTACGAACTGCAAAGTACGCAGCGGTGTTTGACGGAAGAGGAGAATGTGTTCTTGGCCTCGGAGACATGGCTATACACGAACACATCACTGTGGATCTCGTGAGTTGTAATTAAATATCAATATATGAAAAAACACAATGTACTTCAATATCAATTATAGGTGAACAAACATATGGATAAATTGAGAAACGCGCCCCTCGTCGTACTCGACGGCAACATGCCCTTATCCACAATGAATTACATACTGAGATTCTGCAACCACTACAATAAACCAGGTGAGTCATTAGTACGTTTTTCTTGTTCTAAAATTTGATTCACACTTACATACTGGGACTTTATATAATCTCAAGTAATCTTCATTTCCCTTGTGATAAATTCATGAATTCAATTTCATTATTGAATTCCAGTTTTCTCCTATAACTAATAGTGTCACGTTCACATCAAGAGAATTACTTTTGAACCGACCGAAAGACCAATTCACTTTGAACGCAAAATTAAATTTCACTATTACCAAGTTAGGTTTACATTTTTATATTACTACCAGCTGTTGCAAGCGAATTTTTCTACTCCCTCCACTACCGTTTCAAATTATAAGTGATTGTCATTTCAAATTTAAACGAATGCATATATTTATATTCTTATTATTATTAGCCTAAATTTAATTTATTTAAAACTTAAGCTGCATCACGTCAAATTTCAACAAAATTTCGTATGAAATTATGCTTTCTTTCCCGTTCCTTTATTTTAACATAAAATGAGATGAGATTATGAAATATTTACATCCACTTTCATGAAAATCAATAGTGATTTAGCATGACGTGTTACCAAACAAATAGACATACATTTTGAAATATATAATTATAAGTTCGGGTCATGTAAGTAGTGTTTAATATATATATAGTTTATAATCAAATATAATATATATATAAATATATACACATATATATATATGTGTGTGTGTGTATATATGACCATTTAAACTTAACGCATCATAATTTATCAAAATTCAATATCTACTTTGAAAATAACTAGTTGAGAGTTTTATTAACGATTTAAAAAATATAATGATTTGGTTACTGCACTTTTATTTTGACCACACTAAATGAGTAATACATAAAACTAACTAAAAACAATGGCTTAACGATCTACAATTCAACTTTTCGCTAGTTGTATTTTTAAATGACTGCACTCCGAGTTAAAAAGGAGTAAAACTTAATTCATACTCATAAAAATATATAATTAATAAATTGCAAATACACAGCAACAATGGCACTAGGTATATTTGGTCTGAAGTTGATATTTGTTCAAGTTAAAAAATCATAAGATGTAATAAACGATCCGTGGCTCAATATAAATGTACATGTTAAATGGGATTAAAGAATATAAAATAAAATCAACGGAAAGCAATTTTCCTTCTGTCAAAAAAAAGAGAAGATGTAGTACTATTTCTATTCGTAAATATATCAATTTTGCCACTTCCTAAGTTCTCTCTCAAATTTAAAGAAATGCGTATTATTGTGTTCATAAATCTTGACGATCGATTGGACTGAAAATGCTGTGAATTACACACTCACTCAATTTTCACTTGCTATGAATATAGATGTACCATATAGAAAAAGAAAGAAGACGTAATACCTCTGAAGTTAAGTACTGTAAGGTCATATCCAGCAAACCATTAGGGACCCAGGACATGTTCCTTTTACTGGAGGTCAAACCCACAAGCTTTACGCTTCTGCCTAATATCAAATGATATGATATGATTCTTGAAAAGAAAAATATGCGAAAACGTACCTTATTGGTAATGATAAAATTAATAATAAATTGACAGTAAAGTCAATAATGTTAGAATAAAATAGCTTCATTTATGAAAGGAGCAGAGAAGGATATTTTTGGAATATAGAAAAGAGAAAGTTTTCAAAAGATACGCGGTAGAATGAGAATACACAAACAATTCTTAAAAGAATAATGTATTAAAAGAGTAAAGAACAAGACGTCACTGACTCCAAATTAGAAGGTGCAGTAGAGCAGTTGCTGTCTGTACGGACAAGGTACAAAATAAAATGCATAAATTTTTAAAACCCCAATCTCGTAGCGTTTGGCGCTCCGTCGTCTCTGGCTACCCCGCAAGGAATATGGCGTGAAGCTAAGTAAGTAAGTAACTTTAAAACCCCAAGGACGAAATGACCTGTAATGCGTAGCAAAAGAAACTGATGAAAGAAATTATCATAATATTATGATATAAGATGTATAATATAATTATGGAGACATTAAAGGTCGGTGAAAAGATTTAAGCCATTTACTATTTCAAATATTTCTTTTTAACTGCAAAAATATTTGATTCTTAGTTCAGAGCAAGCTGGGAAATACAAGAGAAATTGAAGAACATCACATCAAAAATCAGGTCATCTAAAACCATATTTACTGCGACTTCGGTGTTGCATACAATTCTTCCCGATTACCTTAAACGGAATAATTCTGGGAGTCCGATACTCGGTTCGGTTCAGATTTCGGATGTGAGGAACAGAATTAATGAAGAATGGATAAAGTGGCGACAGGTCTGATACACGACATATCCCCAAAATTCCTCTTAAAGATAAGGGGAAAAATTTACAAACTGGTCATTAGACCTGTCAAAAATTGTGAAACAATGTTGAATATTGAAAAATTGCAAAAAAAAATGAAAGTGGATGGATTTCTCGTTAAAGGGAAGCCAAAAAGATATAAATGGACAGTAAATGAGGAAATGAGACAACAGGAGAGGAGGAGAGGAGGAAAACAGGAGTGGAAGAAAAACTCTGCCTAGATAAGGGAAGAAGTGATGACCTTCTATCAGTTTGTCTATAAATAGTAACATAATATTAAAAATAATCTAAAATAAAATCTCACGTTAATATTTACTAACTACCTACTGTGCATAAATAAAATATAAGGACATTGACAATTTACTTGTAATATGTATAAGGGAGAAGCATTACACAATTGTAGCTGTGCCCACGACTCAGTTCGTTGTCGTTCGTCGTTTTTTTAAATAAAAGCAACCTAAGTTAGTTCTTACAATATCAGCTATCCGCTAGTGAAAATCTTGTTAAAATCGGTCCAGCCGTTTTAGAGATTAGCCGAAGCAAACAGACAGAGACAAATATATATATTTTTTTCTTTTAATACTGTTTATACCATATACCATAGTGATATGCTGTTAATTTGGAATTACAAACGGACACTTGAATTTTTTTTTATATGTATAGATATAACTTATATTTGATCCTACATTGAGATTATAATATAACATGCTATAGTCAAATATATATTTATCCGATTCACCGTTCTGTGGTTAGTCATTGAACTTCTGACTACTGAGCATTAACTGACTACTTCAAACACTAACTATCTTATCATGTGAACTAAAACAAAATAAAACTCCATTTGAATACAAAAATACACTTTATTGAGAAAAAATCTAAAGCATTAACATGTGCTCCTCTACAAATTATGTTTTTGCTCAAAAAATATATTATTAATTTTCGAGTAAATTCATGACATGGCAAAAGTAACAAAATTGTTGTAATTCTCTTATCCTAAACATAAAAAAGGTATTGTGAACTTTTAATTACAACCAAAGCGGACATGTCAAAAAGAACTGTTGAAATATTAAAGATTTCGCTATTATTACTCATAAGAAAAACTTAACTAACTTGTAATAAAGTAATCCTACAAAACACAATAAACGCTGAACAATATTTATAACAAAATATTTTTCAGTGCACAGTAATACTATTACTAAAAGATATGTTAGTGTGGACGGACGGACTGAGATTCAATGTTACTACATAATAAATGCATTGTAATAAAAAATATGGACACCAATACTCCATTGTAATGTTGAGGAATTCTAAATCATAATTTGAATGAATTCTTCATCATAATTTGAATGAATTCTCCATCATAATTTGGATGAATTCTAAATCATAATTTGGATGAATTCTCCGTCGTAATTTGAATGAATTCTTCATCAAAATTTGAATTAATTCTCCATCATAATGTAGATGAATTCTTTATCATAATTTGGATGACTTCTCATCATAATTTTAATTAAATTAACACTAATTCTCCATCATAGTTTCAATGAGTTAACACTAATTCAAGCTTATTTTGATTAAATCTTAAAAAATACTATTTCTTATATTAAAAGTTGCAAAATGTTATATAAAATAGTACATAAGGCACTTACAAGAAAAACTATTTGATTTCATGTGTTTTTGTGCACAATATAGAAAAATTCAGGAATGTATAAAAATAGTACAATGGTTCGTATTAATAGTAATCATTAAAAATTGTGCTATCTATTATTTGAGATATTTTAAACAGCATATAGAGTTGCCAAGTGATCAAAACACTACAATAGCAAATTAATACAATAAGCCCCCTATAACACGCTACTCATATAACACTTGTTTTCCCCCATATAACAAGGGGAATTCCCATGTTATATTTCTGTACTATGAAATTCATGATTTGTACGGTTCATAATAAATTTCACTATATTTGTAAATAATTAAATTGAATTCTTTCTTAATATATAATTTAAACCCCTTTCATTTCATTCATTTAACAAGAAAAATAAATCATTTACATAACGCGTTATACGGTCAAATGAGGGCTTTATACGAGAATATTCCTACAACGTGTTTTCCTATAACGCTGAACTAATCCACCGTGTTATAGGGGAGATAACAGTACTTTAACATTAACTGATAAAATGTATGTCTAATTCCTATAGTAGCCCAGCTGTTGTTGATGTAACTGGTCTCGTAACTGGTGTAGTGCATGCTCTGGCTGGCTGTGCTGCATCTGAGCAACTAGATTCTTTGCTTCTAAACGTAACTCGTATAATTTACGAGACTCCAAGAATAAAAGAATTGCTGCTAAGCCTATAAAAGATATATTATTTGAATAAGAGTATTACTTTATCAAATATATAGTTCAGATCATAATTAATTAGTTTCGATTATTGTATATAAAAAATCTTACCAAATAATATGAAAGCAATAACAGCAAATGCGTATGACCATGACAAAACATTGAACGAGGGATAGAGAAGCCAGTCTCGGCGATAACAATTACCCCCAAATATTGCAACAGCTAAAAACAGGAATACACCTGGAAAGAAATATATATTTAGATGATCTTTTACATCACTTTTTATTAAAAATTATATGTAATAAATTTATTATTTATCTATTTATACACATTTGTACACTATCATAATTAACTTACTCGAAGATGCAACCAAAATAAAAGATGTGGATACAAATATCCATTCATATCTTAATACAGTGCGAAGAGGCATGCGTATGATCACACAAGCTAACAGAACTTGAGAAGTAAATGAGAACATCAAGCCAAGAGTTACAAAGGACTGCACTGCCATTAACCAGCCAGGTAGTAGCCATTCACGGATTTTATATAGTTCCTGGAATAAGCACAAACATGCTATTTAAGGATATTTAAAAACATACAAATACAATTAAAAAAAAAAAAAGTAACTTTAGAATTTAGTACATGACGGCATTAGGGCAGGAGTCTTAAGTGATTATATTATAATCATTGAGGCAAATACAAATTTAAAAAATTACCGAAGACATTATTATAGTAAATTTAAAAATGCCTTCCTCACCGTTCCAAAAATGTAGTGACATCCATCAAAATACTTGTCATATTGATAAGCCGGAAATCTAAAGCGGTCAAAGCAGTACTCCCATAAACCCATATGTTTGAAAGACGAAAACATCTCTGGGTATGACTGTATCCAATACGGTCCAGCGAACGAGAGCAGGAGAAACAAACCGGCCACATAAGTTATTGTGGCTCCGATCAAAGTCGCATCTATAATAAATGTATTCTTTACTTATAATTTTTTAAGGTCCATAAAACATGGATGTCCAGTTAATAATTTCGACCTGCTTTTATTTATATTTACAAATAATAATGTATTTCAATTAGATACCCGTTTACGGGGCGTGCCCAAAATATAACTTACTCGAAGCTTTCGGATACTCGTTATTAGCGTCGGCCGTCATGATATTCGTTTACAGAATTTTCGTTATTTAAATTTGTTTGATACTTGGTTTATAAGAATTTGAAATATAATAATTGTTTATTGTTAATAGTATTGTTACATATAAACAGTTTTTTTCATTTCTCAGTTTCAAGTTTGACGTGACAGTTATTTCTGACCACAGATTAAACTACTAACTTGAGAACTTTAGTGACGTACGAACAGATTATAAAATTATTCCACAATCTGTTAAGAAACTTATATTTTTTTTATCATAAACTCAAATTACGTTTCAATTAGATCTATTGATTTTTAATTAATGTCATTACGACAAAAAACGGGTTGCAAGAGCATAACAAATTTGTATAATTTATGTCCATTCATAAGAATTAATAGTAATAGTTACTCGTAATAGTTATATACCCAGTACAAAGGAATTTACTTTTGCTATATATGTTTTTCTAATCGAAATAGTCCAATTGCATATTTTTCTTTATACCTTTTCGGAGAGAATCTTCTTTAGAGTGATTTGAAACTCGACGTAACGAAACAATGCGCCAAGATAAGGAAACAAACACATAAATGTATAGGAGATATATGTCTATTGCTCAATCTTTAAACTCTTTAGTTTATATTTGTTATTAGCGGCATATTTTGGACTTATTTTTTAAAACTTAGGATAGATGGCTTTGGTATTTTTGTAAAAATGTCAGTTGAGGTAAGTTTAAAATATTATATAAAAATACAAACATTTAACATTTAAGTATTAAATAATTTTTATTTTCCCTAATACTCCTGATTCTCTATATCCATCTCAATTTCTTGTAGGCTACTGTTTAGAAGTTTCACTTCTGTTGTGCAGAATTCGAATTGACAGACATTTTTGTTTATTATTAAGAGTACAACACCATAATTAATAATATAATAATAATAAATATAGAAAAGACGAAGGAAACAGGAACAATAAATTATTGGTTAATTTGTTAGTTTCATTATTATTATTATTATTAAATGCTGCTCACTTGATGAAACTTTCATCTACATATAAAATTAATTTTGATAGTCATATGGTGTCGTAAATTACAATAAAATAACAGATATTATGTAAAATTTAATAAAAGTCAATCCTTAAACACTAACATTACTATATATAAAACAGATCTTGGACGGAATTCATAATACAGGAATGTCAACCTCACCTCGCTTGTAACTTTTTACTTTAAACACATATTTTGCAAGAAACACAATATGATCCAGTTATACATATATACGGGTAGATTAAAAAACTTACATAGTTATCTAAAAATATCAAAATAATATCTAAATTACTTTAATAATAAAAAAAAATACATTACATTAGTAAAATGCAAGTATATTAAATGTAATAACACTGAAATAATTTGAGATTAAACTGGCATACTCTTAAATATTAACTGAGAAAATATTTCTATGAACAATTAGAATGTACAAAAAGAATAATTAAACCTCGGTGGATGTTATACTAAATATCATATTTTATATAAAAAAACGATTTATGACCAAAAATCTTAAACAACTAAGATTACAGTAATCTTATAACCTCGTACCTAGAGAACACAGAGAAGGACGGAATTAAGAATAATAATTGGCAGTCCTAGGCCTTGGACTCGGTGACGAGCTCGAAGCGGGCCTGGGACTCCTTGAGCCGCCTTCGCTTCTTGAGCTGAATGGTGGCCTCCGTGAGGAACAGCGCTGCCGTCACCAAGCACGCCACCGCTCCCACCACGCCCACGCCGAACGACCATCCTACCGTACACCAAACCTTTAATAACTACACTGATACATAAACTCCAGGGTTCGCCGTTCACCCTACAGTACACGTCGATACATAACCTAAAGGGATTGTTTTCAAATTCAAAATACAAGGTGTCTCAAAAGTCAGTCCGTTAGTAAGCTACCACTGGCTCGGAATGCGGCTGAGAAGAGTATAAACTCAACAGTTACTCTTTTTTAACAAATGACGTACATTATAATATCAACCCTGCAAATGAGTTAACACCATAAATTTCGCATATTTCGATCCTTTAAAAACTTTTGAACTTAAATATATAATACTTACCTATATATATATTACTTACCTAAGTGTATATATTACTTATCTAATTTGTATTATACATATACTTACCTAAATAATTGTTTGAATGATCTGGCATCCAGCCGTCCGTGTTGCCGAAACACGCAAAAACTATTACAGCTATACCTCCACTTATACCTGAAATATATTATATATAGTAACAAACATTGTTCATATTTATGAAGCTACTTACTCTATATATTAATTAGTATGTATGTGTGTATAACTCACCCGCAGCTAACATTATAAAGCCTATAGTCTTGATGGTGACGACGAATCTGTTCTGGTCGGGGCCGCAGCAGAGGAAGAACACGATCACCAGCACAGTGGATATCAGCACACCGATCAGACACAACGTGAAGAACAGCTGGGTGGCGATCATGAAACCTAACAAATATATTTAAAAAAAAACATTAAACATGAAACAGACATCGTTTTGAGGTGAACTTGACCACTGACCGTGTATCTTTTAGTTTTTATTCGTCACTGTTATCTTTTTTTAAAAGACATATTTTCTACCGATATTATTATTATTATAAAATTCATGTATTGTGAGAATTGTTAGAAGAAATATGCTAGAAGAAGAAGTTAATATAAGTTCTGCAACATCACATATACATTTATAATAAAAATAAATGTTAACCTGGCAGCAAGTAGCCACGGATTTTGTCATATCCAGTAGTGAAAGGATCGTACACCCAGCGGCACCCCACGAAGAATCGTCGCTGATATTGATCCAAGGGATCGGCCAGGGATCGGAAGCAGTGACTCCATAATCCTAATCTGATATAGGATTTAACACACAAGAAAATAAGACCTACGGTTGAAGAAAACAGAAATATTATAAAAGCAATTACCTGTTACAAATATTTTGACCCACATCTAGTGTGACGTGTGAGTCATAAACTTTAATATTCAGTTACAATTTTATCGTTCGTGTTCTACAAAAGTGTAGTTACAATGTATCTACACTTTTGTTACTGGCCATAAAAATTTAAAATCGGAGTAAAAAAAAAAAAATGATTATATAAAAAATATATATATATACAACACTAATTGCGAGTTCCTTACACTTAACTACCCTGACCCTAATTCTAATTGTATTTCCCACGATCGTTACATTTAAATGACATAATATTACCTGTCGAGTTTGGCACCTCGTATCCTATAGTCGCTGACGAGCCAGCTCGGCGTGCCGAATGCCAATGCCACAGTCACGAGGGCAATCACAAACACAATGATACCACAATTACCTGCTAAGCTCCTTTTCCTCATTTTGTCTGAAACAAACGTTTTACAAACGCGTATTGAAAAAGATCAACGACCTTTACATCTTTAACGTTAAATCTTCCAATATTTACACTAACAAATCATCACTATATGATTATTAAAGTTTTTGAAATTAAAAAAATAATAATGAGTTTCGAATGCGTTTTCAATTTCGCGCCAAAAAAATAACATTTTGCCTTCACCACTAAAACTTCATGTACTGAAAAAACGTAGTCTTCTTCATTGAATAATATTGATTTAAGAAATGATAATTGAAGAAGTCGGAATGTAAACAAAGAAGTGACTCATTTTTCGTATGGTTATGTCACAAAACGAGTAAAAATGAACTTAATAAGACACCGTACAATGACGTTGTGACGTCTGTCAAGATTCAGGACTCTCGGGAACATTTATGGGCATGAAGTTGAAAAAGAAATGCTAAATTCTAATAGCACTGAGCGACGTAAATCATCAGAGGCAGGCAACCCGTAAGACACGTTAATTGATGACGCATACTGTGATACTCGCATATAAGTTACAACCAGTAAGATGCTTCTTGTTCATCTAGAGAGTTAGAAGTCTAGAGAGTTTATATGCCAAAACAAAGAATGACTGACCACTTGATCAGTGGTCATCCTTTCATCAAAAGAAAGTCGTTAAATGTTTTTAAACCAAAGCATGTTACGAGAATGATTCAAGAGTCGTGTAACAAAAATCCATTTACCGTATTTAATATAGACTAAATGGATTTTTAAATCTTTAATCAGTCAAATATTTCTTGGATCCTCATTGATAAAAAATTAATTTTGTAGATGTAATGGTATCGCGCAATGATTTATTACTTTCATCGAAGGAAGTCACCAAATGATTTAAAAGACTACATTATGCCAGTGCTAGAAGCACGAAATATTTCAAAAGTAACATTTGAGGATTTAAAGGAAATACATACATACATACCCCTCCCCATTCACTTTTACCACCTCAATCTATTACTTTAACTGTCACATTATATAACAAAGACATGTCTTAAATTGAAAATAAAAATAAATATTTATTTAGATTTATATTATAACTCTTTTTTGTTATGACTCTAAACAATAAAATTGCTACTTGGTCCTTTAGAATTAAAATCCTTCACTAATCTGAACTGTTAATAAATAGTTACATTACAAACAATTTTTTAAAGTATTAAATTATTTTATAACCAAAAACTTTTATTACTGAGACTTGCATTTTGATGTTATATTTAGTATCGGTAGTTTTGAAAATAAAAATCTTCTATTAAGTGACCTTAGACCATACCTTGTTATGTTACAAAGGTCCCAAAATTAGTCTGAAAACCTTGGTTGGTACATTAATTTCAAAGACGAAATACACTTCTATTTTACACAAACCAAGGTTGTGAGAGATGTTACACAATCTACAAATGAATGGGGCAAGTACGTTAACTACATTACATGTACAATCCTAAGAACTTCACACGCACAGCTCATTGTGGGAACACAAAAAACAATCCTTTCATAAACACACACACACAAACAGACCAAATTAATTGTTTTTTTCATTTACAATGCCTAGAGTACAATTAATATTTGTTATTTTTGTACATATTTGTTATAGTATATTAATATAATCAATGAAGCAGTGAATGAATCATTGGTCTAGTTGTTATTGATACTTAATCAATGACTACTTAGCTATGTATGGTTTGGTATGCTTAAGTTTAACACTAAACCTACCAAGTACCGGTCAAATTGACCGGTACTTGGTCGGTAGGTTTAGTGTTAAGTAAATTTAAGCAAATCTATTTAATTATATTCCAATTTAACATTTTGATATTAATATTATAAAATACTTCTACTATTTTATTTAAAAGTGACACAATATGTAAGTAAGTGAATTTTATGAAATACTAATCGGAGGGTTCCAACAATATCTAATAACTATAATTATGAAAAAGCAACATAAAGTAATGGAAAATATTGAAAGGAAAACAAGATAATTGAACACCCACTGCTTTTACAAAGTTCCAAGTTTCCACAAGTTCTAAATTTGTTAAGTTTTTAGTTCTTCAAAGGAGGCCTTCCCAAGTTAATGTAATAATAACTTAGAGGACAGAAGCAATACCATGTTGTGGAAAATCTTATTAAAAAGGCCTTAACAGTACATATATTAGTGAGTAAATTAAGAGTTAGTTAACTTAAAATTAGTTAAAGAGGTCACATAATGCAGTGGGATGAAAGACATATCACAAAATGAGTTAATGAGCCATATGTATGATGAAACAGTGATCATAATACAAAAAAAAACCCGGCTGAGTGTGCAGTGTTGTTCTTCTCAGACCAAGTCACGTTTGGAACCCTCGAAGTCCTCCCTTTAAGTTGGAGTGTCGTCACAAAAGGACTTATTTTGATAAGACTGGTATCAAAATAGGCTCTCCTGACACATTTGACATACACGAGTGATCACTGGTATGGATTCAAAATATATAACTAAATGAATATGAATGTAAATTGTTAAGAGTGATGAGTGACCAAAGATATGGATGTGTGAAAAACAATATAGCTAAGGAAGTGTCCAATGAGATGATGACAGTGTTGACAGAGGAGTACCTATTGTGCTGACCCTAATACTTGAAAGAAGGTCAGTTTATGACATATTTTACACTTCCATTCTTTATAATATAATAGAATATAATTAATAATCTCTAAATAATAGAGGCCAAAACTTATTTTTATTTTAGAATTAAAAACTGAGTAATGGATTTTATATTCAATATTGTTAATTTTTTAACACATATCAAATACTTAACAAAATCAATATCATATAGCAATTTTTCATACAAGTTTTATAATATTTTCAACTTTTACAGACAAAATAATGCCTGAACTGTGTGAAGTATTTATTGTTATTTTATGAATTAATTTTTATTATAACATAAATTAAACCAAACCTTTCCAATCAAAACTTTTTTTGTTAAATAATATAACTTACCTTTATCAGATAGAATATTCAAGTATTCAAAAATATATCAGCGTATAACTTCTAAACACTTCGATCAAACTATATACTTAAAACAAAACTAGAAACTTGATTTTATATATTTGATATAATTTTGAAGGCTGGAATTCCGCAACATATAGTCAATTCAATTTTGTAAACAATTTATTATATAGTTCTCATTGTTATTGGAGTAAACCTTAAGTTTATACAGCGTAGGGTGGAGTCAACAATAATTGTAAATGAACTCAGTTCAATGAAGTCATTGACAGTTGTAAGTTACAAATCCGTTGGTGTTCTGACAACTTATTAATGTCAACTTTGCATCACAGATACTAAAACGTATAAGTTGTTAAGTTTTAATAAATGTTGTGCCGATTCCTTGTGACGCTAACAACCTGTCAACTATATTTAATAATAACTGAAACTAATTCAACTGAAATTAATTTCAACTGTTTGTAACTTTTACTCAATTAACGCTGATATATTTTAGTTATCTGCCTCTCTAAAAGATGATATGTATTAAACTAAAATATGTGGAGTAAAAGTCACAGAAACCTAACAGTGTCATAACGTAAGAATCTTTTTAGGATTCAAAACCTTTAGAACTTATATATAACAGACCTAACACATTTCCATTGTTGGAACACTAGGCGTAAAACCGAACAAAAAAAACCATCTATATCAACGTCCTAATTCTTAATAGACTTCTTTCATTATGGATAATTATTTTCATATTTATATTATTATTAGTAGTTTAATTTTCAGTTAAAATTAATGTAACTAGTACAGAAGTACATGAAATCGTATTTAAACCTTCTGTATCGTTTCAGAAAATTAAAAATATCGATTATTTTATAATTACGGTAATGATTAATATGTTATAATTTAAGTTGGGCAGCTTAAACGAAAATTTATAATTATATATTAATTATATTAAAATGATACTCAAAAATAGATGACACTATCTTTTATAAACACCAATCGACAGGAGTCTAAATACTTTATAAACATGTATGGTTAATAAATTAACAGTTAAAATAAAGTTGCATCACTTCTCTCTTCCTTCCTTCTTTTCTCAATGTGATAGATAGTTACCTATTTTTCATTCGTTTTGTGATATATGATTATATCTAACCATAGTACATTTTATAGTTTTATGTTTATAATATTAAATATAGTAATTTATTTGTTACAGTATTTTTTGAACCCACGGACAGACGAAAAGCAATCAAACCCCTAAATGGAATAAATAAGATTACATACGCGTCACCCAATATTTTAGAACTGAGAGCAATGGCGAAGTTCCTGAAGCCAAATAGTAACATTAACAAAGAATCAGAAATAGATGAAATCTTCTCTTTGGCTGCAATCGTTTCCAATGTGATTACACATTTAATTATAACAAGAGGGTCAAAGGGCGTTATGACTATAAAACGTCGACATATAAAAGACACATCACAACTTTCTCCCGCGCAGTTGGAAGTTCGTATATACTCTGTGGACATCTTAAATTCAATAGAAAATGTATCAGGCGCGGGAGATTGCTTTTCAAGTGGATTTCTCCACGGCTTACTTCTTGGATTAGAAGAAAGTTCACAAGTATCTATTGGTTTTCAGGCTGCTAGAGATGCATTAACAAGTAAAGGGACGGTTCCTTTAAAATTTAATATAGTAAGGAGCCAAGACATAAAATGTACAGATTCTTTGATATATGATATAGAAAATTAAGTCACATTTTGCAAAAAACAATCACAGATACTTATGTTAGGTAAAAATAAGTGTCCAGAGTTATTCAGAATTTCTAAAATGTACACAATTGTTAACTGTAAAATGCTAATTAAACTTAAGTTTCAACATGTCAGCGAGGAGTCAGCACTAAGGAAATGATTGTTTAATTGGTGTATAACTTTATTACAAAAAGGTAAAAAAACTGAAGCTTAAAAGTACTCACACAGATGTAATAAAAACACATTTAGTGGAATGTCATTTTCAGTTAAATAGAATGCATTTTTATAAATATTGAATGCATTTAATGCATGTATCTCACTTTATGCGAATATCGCGATAATTGTAATGTCTTGTATTTAATTAAATTTATAACTTCCATGATAATATTATATAACTATATAAAGAAAGAGAAAATCAGAACTCGTCAATTATTAATAGATCTTAAAAAAGAATCTCAGAAGTTAATAATCTATTTCTAATATCTCTATTACTAAGTGCACTTGTCTTTAGTCTCTAATAATTTTGTATATAAAAGTATGTTTTTAAATTTAGTTTACAAAATATTTTAAGCTTTAACTCACATTAAAATATTACCATCAATGAGATTCCTATTACATTATTTTAAGTTATAATAAAAAATATCTTAAATCTATTCTGAAACAAAATCACACAGTAAAATATATTGAAATATCAACTTTGGACGGAATTTGTTAGTAAACAAATATTAAAATATGGAGCATCTTAAATATCTGTGTGCCCCGGGTAGGTAGCTTTCCGTTCATGCATTGTGTAGGCCGAAGGTTCCCTGCTCTGCATTTCATGTAATCTTTTATATTTACGTACTCTTGCTTCTACCAAAAACAGTATTCCTGCTGGGAAAAGGAAAATGACACCAATAACACCTAAAGCAAATGCCCAACCGAGATCATTATGTTCCCAATTAGGCATCCAGTCCCTGCCGTCTCCCCTCGCTCCAAAAGTCACCACAGATATTATGCCAGCAAAACCTGAAAGTTACAAAACACAAATAAGTTTTAAAATTACTTTTATTTATTCTATGTGAAAAAAAATATAGAATTACCTCCTATAACAAGAACGGTACCAAAAGTTACTAAAAGGGTCACATAGCTATCATCATCTTGATCCTTTTTTAAATATAAGTATGATAGAACAAGTGATATTAATACACAGCACAGGGATATTGTAAAGAAGAATTGAGTAGCTATAAAGAATCCAGGTAACAGAATGTCATGTATTATGTAGTACTCCTCTTCGAAAATCCACCAACAACCTTTGAAAACTGTATCATACCAATGGTGTACTTCCTCAAACCCATTAAAGCATACTTCCCACAAACCTGTAATGAGTTTCAAATCAGTTTTGTAAATACAGTTAGATGTTTTTTACCAACCTTCTTCTAGTTTTAACTTACCAATTCTTAAAAACTTTGGATTCTTAAGTTTACCATCCGTTACTAGCCAGTACGGACTAACAAATGCTATTAAAATAAAAAGGGACGATAAGCCAAAGAAACTGAGAGCAAAAAGTCCCGTTTTTGATTTAGAAACCATCTTTATGCAATAATAAGTTTCTTTGTGTGATTTTCTGTTATTCTTTCTATTTAAAACATACACCACAAAACACACCCACTTTTAAATTCCATAACATTTAACAGTACAACAGTCCACAGTGACAATTGACAGTTAACCAAATTATGAGAGTTCATTGATAAATTTTGACAACTGACATTAGGAAACAAAGTGTAAATATATTCAAACATAAAGGACGATACTTTATGCATAACTTATGAATGTTACAAAATAATAAAAAATAATGGCATTATCCTAAAATATTTTGATTAAACAAGTTCAGTATGCTTGAGTCATATAACCCTCAAAGTGCTCTTTTACATTCGAAACGAACATCAGACTCTTTGGGGGGCGATCTAACATATACGATAAGTACTTTCATGGTAAAAGAAACCCTTTAATATGGAGAAGGAAAAGTGGATATGGAGTAAAATGGAGTCTTTTCCAATGGGCGAGCACGGTACGCACTGAAAACTGACGCTAAGTGCCGCAATGCAATATACGGTCCGCTGTCTGTGAGCAGTTGTCACTGGATCACCAGAAAATACTACAGTATATATTAAATTATCTATTTTTATTTAGTATAATTACAAAACTATATGAATTAACACCAGTTCGCATATATGAAAATTCTATAGGTTTCTAAAAAAGAAGGGATTCCGGTATATTAAATGTTACAATTACACAAACGTTGTGAAGGCGCAGTGAAAGAATTAACTGACAGTACAGTGGTTAGGGTTAAGATTGGATATTTGTGATGATAATTGAATGAGTATTTCTTGATATTTAATTGGCATATGATAACGTTTTTCTTCTAATAATCTGGCAAAAATAGCACACCTGAATATCCAATAAAAAGTTAACATGTGATCCAAAAATACTATTTAAAAAAATTTATATGTATTGATTTCATAAAAATATATACTTTATTGCTTTTGATATTTAAAGTAAATAAACTTTTCATTTACACTACACAGTTTGAACAAATAATATGGGGGAAGAAATATACTGAAAAAGTCACTACAAAAGTTGGTATATTCTGAGCAATGTAAAACTTAGAAAACTAGTGACACTATTGCATAAACTAGCAATCCATATAGTTAAATTTCTTCGTAATGCTACGTAATGTGTAGTTGTACAAAGAAGTGTATAATATTCATCTATACCAAAAGTTGACGTTGGCTAAAATATATTCCTTTTATAATTGTAATAATGTTTAAAAGTCATAACAGAAAAAAGTAAAATCTAATTTGTTTTATGATTTTCATACCACAGAGTAGAGAGTATAGATAATTGATATCTCTGTCATTTACTATTTATTACTTAATTTTACAGATTTTATAGTTGTAAATAAATGTCAATTTATATTTAAAATGTTTTGTAAACATTACTCCATAATATTAAGAAGTTTATATTGCAGAGACTCGCGTTTATTAAGTTCCATGTTAGTGCAGTCGAATTATATTTCGTACGAAGATAACCTAAATCAATTATGTAAATATCTTGATATAAGTAAGGAAAAAGCTCAACATTTAGGATTAAAATATCCTGTTATAAGAAAAGCAGACATAGCTCAAATAAAAAATGTTGTGGAGTTACTTTGCGAGTTAGGATTTAAAAAGAATGCTGTACTTGAAGAACCATCCCTATGCAGCTTATTACCTGTGACACTGAAATATCGTCACACAGTTTTAAAAGAATGTGGAATAACCAACATAACACCTAATATATTATATGCTTATTTGACGATGGTGAAGCAAAAGACAATAGGGGAATTAAAAGAATCTGGAATAATATCCAGAAATTATAATATAGAGAATCGTCTCGCCAGCTACATGACTCAATGGCCGACATCATTAACAACCTTAGTATATGGAGATGTAGATACGTTTTCATTATATTCGTTGAGAATTAAATTAATACAAAGATATTTAGAATTGACATTAGATTTAACGAATGAAGAATTTTACAGAGGATTGCATACATACCCAACAATTAAACACCGACCACTCCAAACTATTAATCAGACCCTAAATATATTACAGAGACAACTTTCAATGCCAAATGTTAAAATAAAATCTAATCTCTATTTAATCCACGCCGATCCAGATAATCTCAATGATATAATTTTCAAATTTACCTCCATCGGAGGAATTGATATAAAAGAAGTATTAAGACTGCATCCAAAGATAGCAATGAAGAAATATTCAACAATGTTAGAAATAAGACAGATTTTGGATGAATATAAAGTGAGTAATGAAGCCCAAGTGAGGTGCTTCCAAATATACACACTCAGTCCGGAAACCATTAGACAGAGATTAGAAAATGCCAATAATATACCAGAATTTAAAACATTTCACAATCACCCAAGATTTTTAAAAATGATACATTATAATACAAAAGCAATGAGAAGAATAATGAAACTTTATGAAAATAATAAGAAATGCCTAAGCCTCAATGTATTGTCCGGCAGTTCTGCTCATTACGAAGTGTTTGAAAAGACCCCGGGTGATAGATTAGGTAAGGGTAAAGACTTAATATTCTGTATTACACAGGCATTGGGAAAGTCATACAGTGTCAGCAGCATTCGTAACATTATGAGACGACACCCATTCTGGATTAATATGCCTCTTGTCCAAATAAGATATGTGTATGAAAAGCTTTCAACAAAGTTTTCTAATAATGATATATATGAAAATTGTCCTATTTTATTATATCCATGGAATAAAATTAGAGACACTATTAATTTACTTGAAAAGCAAGTAACCTCAAGTACACCAATGTTATTTTATGAAAATATAGATTTAGAAAAATTAAGTAAAAGTCAAAAACTTAGTTTAATATTATACTTACTTGAAAGAAATCATTATTTCACTGGAAATGGAGTATGGACTGAGGAGAATCAAAGAAATATTGTTGATGTATCAAAAGATGTACCACAGTTTAAGCAATCAGTACAAAATAAATGATTGAGAGAATGTCTAGTTTTCTTTATATTCTTAAATTGTAAAAACAATTTATTTTATACAAGTCATAAAAATACCAAAATAGATTTTAACATTCCACTAGTAAGATTCACTTGAATAAATATGAATCAAGAAAATAGTAATAATAAAAAAATATTTTAAATAATTATATTACTTGATTAGCAAATAAATATATACTTATATATTTTTAAAAATGTATTCTTAACTATGGATAAAAGTCAGTTCAGTAAATACATAGTGTGGAGAAAAACAAAAAACTTGTATATAATTTTAAAAAATTAAAATATGGTAAATAAATAATTTTATTTGAGTTGCCAGTTAAAATAGTTAAATAGTAAAATCAAGAAAACAACGCTGACATTTCTAATTTAATTGAGTGATTTATTTAATAAACAGAGAGCAACAGGCCTTAACAGCAAAAAGGCAGTTAGTTAAAATGAATCAAATATATATAAGCAGTAATACTTACAGATATTGAAATTCTTATCAGCTTAATAAAATAGTAAATATTTTTTTTCACGTGACAACCTTTTCATAGATGTCATGAAATTGTATAAATTATAGTTTAGTTGGCAATATTGTTACATGTAGTGAAAATGGCGACTTTACTACCTCGTTCTTTCGGTCTTGCGGAAACCTTTGTTAAAAATGGGACAAAGGTAATGTTATTTTATCTTACATTTATATAAATAAATAAATATAAAGAAAATGTAGTTTTGGCCGTGACTTACATTTTCATATTAATTAAAAAACAATATTTTGTATATTGTTATGCTGTCTTATCAGAATGTACTTTGTACGTCTAGTTTCAGAAAATTAGTCCCGCTAATTTTGAATTTAAGCTTAATGGCAGTTCATACAATTACGTAAATATCCTCGTGAAGTATTTATATAATTATGAATTTGACCTTGTAGGTTTCAGCCCGCCCTTACGTCATCAATCGAAAGATATTTATTTTTTAGTTTATAAGATTAGCACTCAATCAGATTAAAGTGAACTTGACGACTATTGTTACATAAACTTATTGCAAAATTATGACAGGAATTAATCTATGTTCATAAATACTGATTTTATTTCCTATTGTATAGCTACAGGAAAATACATTGATATATAAAAATAAAATGACTTATTATGTCCTAAGTATTATAATAAAGCTGCGTAATATACTCACACTTGTGTAATTAATTTATCATAGTTGCTGGCAGCAACAGCGTCCCAGAATTTGCCTACTAAACAGCAAGTCAGGAATTTAAATGTCCATGAATATGTGAGCTACACACTGCTCAGGGATAATGGCATCCCGGTGCCCAAATTCAATATTGCCAAGACCAAGGACGAGGCAGTCAAGTATGCCCAAGAACTTAACTCTAAAGACATTGTACTAAAAGCACAGGTATGTTTTCTTTTACAATCTTATTAAATGTTAATTGAAACCTTTGTTATAATAACTGTGTTATTGAGTTATATAAATAAAATGATTTTAACATTTCATGTTAATCACAATAATTATATACTAGGTTCTAGCAGGAGGTAGAGGAAAAGGTGCATTCAAGAATGGGCTGAAAGGAGGTGTTCGAATGGTTGACAAGTAAGCATATGCTATAAATAGAATTATTTAATATAAAACATGATATATCATAATATTAACAGTTAAACTGTACAGAGATCTTTTAATCAAATAGACCAGAAGTAGCCGGTGAGATAGTTGACAAGATGCTCAAACAATACTTGGTGACCAAGCAGACGGGTGCGGCCGGCCGCATTTGTAACATGGTGATGGTTACCGAGAGGAAGTTTCCTCGTCGAGAGTTCTATGTAGCTATCATGATGGAAAGGAGTTTCAATGTAAGTATGTATAGTGTTAAATGATTTAATATTTTTTTATCCATTCAATATTTGTACGTAAATTGCATTAGTGTATAGATACAAAACAATTTTACAATTATTATTAAATAAATCTTATAGCATTTAAGAGTTTTTAATGGGTTTAACTGTGAGGAAAATAGATTGTTGACTCATTTGCAGGGTTAATATTATAATGTATACATCAAACATTGTTCAATTTTATTTAAAAAAAGGAACAGTTGAGTTTCTGGGCGACTCTTTAGCAGAGCTGCATTCTGAGCCGGGGTTAGCTTACTCACAGACTGACTACACTGACCTTTTTAATATAATAATTGATTCAAAAGTGCATATAAATGAATAAAGATATTTTGAACTTGAAATAATGGTTATCGAGCTAATAGTATTTTTGTGAATTAAAAATGTTGTTTAATAACTTATGTTCTATCTTATATTGGCCTTTAATTAAATTAATATTATATTCTTGGCAACTAAAAGCATGAATACATAGTATTTAAAAAACTAAAGTTCATTTATTTGTATTCAATACAAGATGTACCATAGATTATGATAGTAATTGTGGTTCATTAATATCTATCAATATATCAATTAGAATTGTTTGATGCATATCAATATCTCCGTGGTATATATGTTCATAGTAACATGATATTGTTCATGGCATTAACAAATTAATAGGTTGATTTACAAAAAAAAGTTTTATAATAAAGTCACAAATTCCAGTATGTTTACAGTGTAAGAATATATTTGTATTGATGACCACAGGGCCCAGTGATCATAGCATCGTCTCAAGGAGGGGTGAATATTGAGGATGTGGCCGCCGAGAACCCCGATGCCATCACGTACGAGCCCATCGACATCGTCACCGGCATCACCGATGATCAAATCAATCGTGTCATTAACAAGGTACCAACATTTGTATTATAATATTTATATAAGTATTATGTAACTCTTAGCAGCCTTTGATAGTCATGATTTGTTATGTAATGTTTTTATTGTAAGATTATTCATGTGGTAATGAAATGATTCATGTGTATTTATTTTATTATGCTGATAATCATGTTTTTGAATAGATTGGGCTGCAGGAGTTCTCGTCTGCCGCTAATGACATGATAAAGAAAATGTACGACCTGTTCTGCAAGAAAGATGCTCTGCTGATTGAGGTCAACCCGTACGCTGAGGACGCTATTTCGGGACAATGTGAGACATTGACGGAAATATTAAAATAATAAAAGCGCTTTTTTACTATTTGTTAATAAAATATTGTTTGTTATATTTCAGTTTTCTGCCTGGATGCCAAATTCCGATTCGACGACAACGCACAGTTCAGACAGAAGGAACTGTTTAAATTGAGAGACATCACCCAGGAGGACCCCAAGGAAATCGAAGCTGCCAAGTTTGACTTGAACTACATCGCTCTTGATGGTGAGTTAAGTGGGATAATGGAATTGTATGTTTTAGGTTTTTTAATATTTATTAGTAAATAAAGTATAACCTCGCAGGCAGCATCGGGTGCATGGTGAACGGCGCGGGGCTGGCCATGGCCACCATGGACATCATCAAGCTGTACGGGGGGGACCCGGCCAACTTCCTCGACGTGGGCGGCGGCGCCACCGCGCAGGCTGTCTCGGTAATTTATTCACTGATATTTATGTAAAAAAAGGAAGAGATACATCAGTCAAATATATTAATTTAACTTTCGACCCCGTAGGAGGCGTTCAAGATTATTTTGTCCGACCCGAAAGTCACTGCGATTTTGGTTAACATCTTCGGGGGCATCATGCGCTGTGACGTCATCGCCGAGGGCATCATCAACGCCGCCAAGAACCTCAACATCCAAATACCCGTCATCGTACGACTTCAGGTAATTGTTAAAATTAACTATCTGTTGTTAGATTGATGTGGATATTCGACGTCGCCTTTTTATATTTTCAGGGTACAAAAGTGAACGAGGCCCGAAAGCTCATCGCGGACTCAGGGCTCCGCATCGTGCCCCGGGACGACCTGGACGAGGCTGCCCAGCTGGCGGTGCAGCTCTCCGAGATCGTGTCCCTCGCCAAGAAGGCCGGCGTGGAGGTCAAATTCGATATCCCTAAATACATGCTCGAGAAGTAAACAGTATTAGTGTCATATTTAATATTTGCAATCTTTAATGAAATCTATGTCATCCTATTAATCTCATACTTCTTCGAATACTGGCGCACACGTGCTCGTGTGTACGTCCGTGTGCAAGGGTCACTTGCGCTGTGCTATTTATTGATTTAAATCATTTAGACGTATTAATCGCTTTAGATCAGTGTATTTGTTAATGTTTTATTGTATTAATTAAGTCGTAACGACTCGTGTTATATTATATAATGTATACATAGCGGGTAAGAGCACTATTGTAGTTACTTCTCGCCAAATATCGTCCCGTTAGAACTATTTATTTAACTTCATCTAGGTTAAGTAAGTTATTATGATTGTTCACTGAATTTGATAGATTTGAAATTTATTATACATATTTTTTTAGTTTCATTATTTGTTAAGTATTTTACAATAATTGAAATGACTCTATTTACTAATACCACTACAATCGGGGCAGTCCTGGGACGTGTAGTACTCAATGTGTATTTGATACTAGACGCACCACGTTTGGTTTCCATCTAACTGTATGATCCAAGTGTATATCCTGTCCGTGGGGTCTCGTTAAAGTACAATAAGCTAAGTACCATTGTTTCCACCAAGTGATATTTATTGTTTTAAACAGTAATAAAAACATAATCTTGAGTAATGTTTCATTTCATTCTTAATATTCTTTAGAATCATGTAAAATTTTAAAATGATACTACAGTCAGTAGTATGCCGTACGTGTTATAACTGGGTCGGTTCCCGATTTATATAACAAATTATTTTACAGGTCTCCATTATTTACAAACACCAAAGAGGAGACAAAACGAAATGCTGAAACGAACGACGAATATTTTTTAAATTTTAGAATTTTTGTTTTACATTTAATATATAATTTTTGAATGTAAATTGAAAATAGATATCTAGCGTGTGGTTTTTCCATTTTTTAATATCTTAACAATAAATAAACTTCCAATAAAACTGTACACGATTATACATATTTATTACATCAATAGAAATATACGTCTTACTGAACGGACATACTCACTGTTGTCAATGATAATATATATTTAATGAATCTAACGAAACTAAACATCATATCGTTTGTTCGACTCGCACTGAGACGGCTGGGGACTGCGACTTCGCGTTACGCTTCACTAAATGACCTCCTTGCTGGGCGTGGAGATGCCCAGCGCCTCCTCGTAGCCCAGCTTGGACGAGGGCTTATCTGAAACAAATTAAATGTAAGTCTAACTCTATCCGTCCGTCAGTTCCACGTTATCTCATTTACCCGCGTACCTTTTTTGGAGGACCTTTTCTTGGAATCCTTATCTTTAGCGTCTCTCTTTGACTTTCTATGCTTTTCAGTCTTGACTTTTTCCCGGTGTCCGTGAGCGGTGACGTCATCGGCGGTTACGTCACGTGTGGTGACGTCATCGGCGGTTACGTCACCGGCGGTGTCCGGGGGTACATTCCCGTCGGTGTCTACGAGCAGCATGTCTCCTACTTTATTACTATCGGGCTCCGCCAACATGAGATCCGCCTCTCTGTTACGTTTCGAGTTCTTTGCTTTCTTTTTATGAACCTTCTCGGATTTCTTTTTCTCTGAGGACTTATTCTTCTTCGACTCCTTGTGGACGAGCAGGCCGGTTCCCGGCGAAGGGTACCGTCGCGGGCGTGGCGCCAGCAGCTCCTCCTCCCGCAGCGGCCTACGGCAGAAGGGTAACGGTTACGTATTGTTACGTTTGGGGGGCGCGAGGGGTGGGGGGGTTACGCACAGGTCGAGGTCGAGGTCGAGCGCGGCGTGCGGGTCATCGGCGTGCGGGGGCTCGTCGTCGGAAGGCGCTGCGCCGTCGGGCAGCTCCGCCCCGGAGGACACCGCCGGCCGCACCCACGACGTACACTCTGCGGACACGGTCGTGAGATTACAGTGCGCTCAGATATGTCACCGATTGGAAATATACACTCTTGTCTCCAAATCCACCAGCACCACTACTCGTACTTATAAATAAAGCACCTCACCATCGCTATCTGACTCCGAGAGATGTCTCTCCGCTTTATGCTTCCGTTTCTTAGAGGGCCTCTTTTCTTTCTTCGTCTTCTTCGAGCTCTCTTTGGGCACCAGGTACTTGTCAGACCTCTTAACTGAAATTAAACGACGTTACACGTGAATACCCAAGTTGGAAAAAAGATTAAAATGTTGTACTGCAGCAGCACCTTCAGCGCCATCTCTGCGACGGGTTTGTCGCGTAGTATTAACGGTGAATAGCCTCACCTTGCAGTTGCAGTGCCATCTTTGTGACGTGTACTTCGCGTGGTAGTAACGGTGAGTAGTCTCACCGTGCAGTTGCAGCGCCATCTCTGCGCCGGGTGCGTCGCATAGTAGCAACAGTGAGTAGTCTCACCGTGCAGTTGCAGCGCCATCTCTGCGACGGGTGCTTCGCATAGTAGCAACAGTGAGTAGTCTCACCGTGCAGTTGCAGCGCCATCTCTGCGACGGGTGCGTCGCGTAGTAGTAATGGTGAGTAGTCTCACCTTGTAATTGCAGCGCCATCTCTGTGACGGGTGCGTCGCGTAGTAGTAACGGTGAGTAGTCTCACCGTGCAGTTGCAGCGGCACCTCCAGCGCCATCTCTGCGACGGGTGCGTCGTGTAGCAGTTGTTGGTAGCCGAGGTCGTCCTTGAGGTAGTGCGGGTTGTTGGCGCGCTCTGCCCGACGCGCCTCCCGCAACTGTACTCCAAAAATAACTTTACCCCTTTTCTTTATAGTTTAGACTAGTTTTTAGAAAGTACAACAGTGCAGCTGTTTAGTCAAGAGTCACAGTGAATATTTAAAACTCATATATGATACTTTTTACGTGGAAAATTATAAACTCGAGAATTATAATTGTTAAAAAATTGAAACTGTATAGATGTCGATGATATTTTTATCTATGTACCATTTAAGTCTGACTCAATTGAAACTATAAACAAATTAATAATAAGTTCGATCAGTATTCATAGTTTCTTGTAGCCTCCATGGGCTATGCATATTTGAAAAAAAAAAATTACTTTGACTCTGGTGTACAAAGGTCACCCACCATGTGCAGCTGGTCAGGGGTGAGGTCGTCGAGAGGCGCACGTTCCGGCGGCGGCGCCGTGAACAGAGCCTCCTCCTCAGCCTCCGAGCTGGAGCTGGCTGACGACCAGCGGGACGACGACAACCATACGCTCAGGTCCAGGCTATATTTTGAAAAAGTGGATTCTGCATCTCTATTGTGAGGTGACGCGTCACACTAAAGAAGATATTATTATATCCGGAGTCACTCACTCGGGAGGCATGGGCACTTTCTTCTGGGCCTTGGGAGCCACGGGCTTCAGTTCGCCCTCGAACAGGTTCGCCAGTTCCTCGATGAGACCGCCACTGAAGCCTCGATCGCCCTCCTCCACGGCGTCCTCAATATTATCTATACCATTACTGAGAAAAATAGTATAGAGTCAGCCGCTCTCACAGAACACAATACATATATGCGATGAGCACCTTTGTTGGTGAGGGTGCTCCACTAGTGAGTGTGTGACGTCACCGGGCGCGTCATCGGGCAGCGCGGAGTCCGCGGGGTCCAGTCTCCGGAGCACCCCCGCAAGCAGGGCAGTGGCGTTGTGCGCACGCTCCTGCACCTCCATGTCCTCGCTGCAGAGGAGCGGCTGCATGCCGGCCAAAGTCTCGTGGATAACCTGGGATATACAAAAATATGGAGGTCAGCCGAGCGATCGATCTACTGCGAAAGCAACATTTCAGAGGTTAAGTTAAATGTGTATGATGTTTAACAAATTTTTGGATCGTTAATCAGATCTAAAATGTAACGGAGTACACACCGACAGCGCGGCGTCCCGGTCGCCTCTCCTCTCGTGCAGCAGCAGTAGCTTGGCGGCCAGCTTCAGCGCAGCGTGCACGCAGACAGCGCGCGCGCGCACGTGTGCCGAGCCCCCCGGGGCCGCCGGCGCCGCACCGCACTGCGTCAGCGGCGTCAGTGACGACCGCATCACGGACTCCTCGCTGCGAAGCACTCGACGGTCGGTAATTGGGAGACGTATATGCGAGTCGACGCGAAGGACGACGTTTGTGATCCTCACGTGCAGTACTCCCCGAGCACGTAGGCGGCGGCGTACAGCACCTCCCTGGTGGCGGCGCGCGGGGGCTGCTGGTGGTGCTGAAGCTGGTCGGCGGCCCGGGCCACCAGCGACGCGCACTCCCGGGACAGGAACCCGCGCGTCTCCGCCACGCGGGCGCCCACCTCCAGCAACTGAGCCGCTATCATGCACCCTGATAACATAAGCGATAATTTTAGAGAACTATGAACTCGGCCCTGTGAGTGAGATATATACGACAGACGCTCTCTACACACCGTGCTTGGCGCTGGTCTCCATCTCCGTGAGTTCCGTGAGCACGGTGATGTACCACTCGAAGTGCACGACGTGCTGATAGTTGTTCTGCGAGCAGATCTCTATCATGCGCGTGAGCAGCTCGTCGCGGTAGAGCGTCCCCTCGGCGCGCTCCATGTGCACCATCAGCTTCTTCACTATCTCTATTAAATTCTTCTTAGATACCTACGAACAAATCGATTAATTAATTCGACCACGACGTCGTCGCCCACGATCGTCCCTTCTGCGCCCACACACCATTCCGTACAGCAGCCCCAGGGCCCGCAATCTGATGGATTCGTCCTTGTCGTCCAGACACGCCAGGACGAGGTCCTTGTGGGCCTGCACGGACTTCGGGTGGGACTTGAGTATTCGGGACATGGCCAGCAGACCCAAGTACTTGACTGGAAGGAGAAGGTGACGTCACTCGTTTGCGATACGATACAAGCGGGACACTCGTCAAGGATAGTACTGACGGTTCTGGTCGCTGTCCTCGATGAGTATCCGGAGCTTCTGCACGCAGAGCTGCACGGAGGCGGCGTGGCCCGGCATGCCGCTGCTGATGCTGATGAGCACCGCGATCACCGTGTTGATGCACTCGTACAGCAGCGACATCGCCGACGTGCTGCCACACAAGCGGTTTATACCACTTACCACCACATACCATGCGGTATGCGGTATTACGCACTGCTCGAAATACTATGTAGCAATTTTTAACATTACGACAAAACTTGCAAGTGCTGAGCGTGCACCGAATTAGGTTCTATCTATTTTGTAAAGTGCTCGGCTATCGATATTACAAAAGCGTGATTCTAATCCGTTACTCTGATAAACTATAAGAAGCGTTCACACGATTCGTAATAAGCGGCCAAGCTTCGATTTCATCTACTCCGCCCCGTGTCCCCCCCTCCCTTACCCCACCCCCCCGCTAACCCTTCGCCGTTATGATTCTGACTCACCTATGTATTAAATTAGTTAATGGTTCTATCAGTTTCTTGCCAAGTCGAGGCTCTAATGGGGTTAAGGCACCGAACTGGAACAAATACAATGACACTACATAAAACTAGCTTATGCACGGCGCCTCCTCCTGGGTACAGTGACATTCACATTCCGTCCCCCCGGGTCGTCTATTCGTCGGCGGCAACGAAAAATAATATAAAATGTGTAACATGCCAATTTTATCGGTGTGATATGTGACAATAGAGGAATTTGGTCAAAGTGTTTGTATTGTGTTGTGATGTACACTGACCGAAATGTTAGCATTGGTCGTGATAAAGCCAGTCTGTACATGTATTAGTTATTGGTGATGATGGATGTAGCCACTAGCTTCTCAACCGAGAGCTGTACCTGCAAATGAGGTCTATCAGGCTCTGAGTTATTTTCCGTCCAATGTCTGGTTCATAGTGTGTCATTAAACCAAACTGTGGATAATTAACAATGAGTGAGAATATTTTCAGTCAGTGAGTTAGTCAGTTAGGGTATACCTCAGTAATAGATATTGGTGTAACCGTCAATTAAATTAGTAAGAATTCCTTCAAATAAAAAATGTTAATAAAATTAATATATTTCTCACCAGTTTGATGATCTTGATCAACATCCAATTGTTTGTAGAAGTGGTCATCAATTTAAAGAAAACTGGTGCTAGAGAGAGATAATTCTTAGGATTTTTCCGAGCCAGTTCACAGACCACGTTCACAGCGGCCGACTGGACACCTGTTACATTTTATACATTGTAATTGTTAAGTATGTTATTTCATCATGTACCTCAGCTCAGTCATTTAAGAAAACAAATATAAAAAGCAAACTATCAAACATATGACCTAGATGTCAACAAATTTATTTGAGCTGTAATAACTATTCAACACAAGGGCTGACCAATTTATATATATATTTATTTTGTGGGGTTTTTTATTATCAAAGTCAAAGATAGATGTTTTTCTCTCTTGAAAAAACTCAACATAATTTAAATTTTTAAAAACGAGTCTGAAATATATATGAAATAAATAAATATTTGATATGAATGAAAATAATTAGAAATGGTAATGAGGATAAACTGGTTGTTATTTCTGTTGGGAGGACAAAGCAGACAATGGCAAGTTAGCAAACAAAGTTTTAGCATTCATTAATAAATTGAAAAATATAAATTAAATATATATCACTCTAGTTCTCGCCCACATGTTGGAATATTTTATCACCGCTTTGCAATTCAAATTAAACTGATAGCAATCTTACAATCTCCACAGCTGTTCTGTTCAATAATTTAATTCATAAAAGTGGATATAAGATTACAATATTTACCAGGATCGGGATCCTCCAATTTTTCTTTTAATTTAGGAAATGCCGGTCTCAAAGCTTCCGGGTATCTTAAAAATACTTTATACATCATCAGCACTGCCTTCATTCTAAGATAGGGCTTCGTAGAACTCATCTGTAATTGTGTTAATATATTATAGTGTGTTTCAATTTATAATATTTTGTCTTACAGTACTCACCAATGTCATGATGTCATTTGCTAAATCTCTTGCGAGATCATGAGATATGAAACAACTGAGCCCACTTAGTGCTAGGCCGGCTTCATACTGATTTTGAGCATTCAGATCCTTTCTTATCATATTTGTGGTGAGCATTAGCAATTCAGAGTCTGCATGAAATGACTGACTAGCCGCTAAGTATCCAATGCGCTTATATGTAAACTTAGTAGAACTCATTACTTCTATTATATTGAATATAGCCCAGGATATATCATATCCTAACATTTGAAGCTGTAAGAAATACCATTTACTATTTTTAAACTTTTCTCTTTATGTATAATTTACAAAATAATTGATATAAAGATTTAGAACATTGGAAATTTTACAATTTATATTATTTGATTATTAACAATATTATTTATTATTTCTTATTAAGTTTGTTACCATGTTATATTTTGACTACATCATATATTTGTAACATTTAATTTTCTTTTAATAATCAAGAAAACAATTTAAAAAATCTTATAACTTCGAAATTTTGAAGATTTTGTGAAATAAAATAATAAGTTTGGGACCCGGTTTTGACATTCAAACTATAACAGATAAAGTCTTAAAACTAACTTACATATGTTAGTTTTGCAACAGCATTAGCTTTCACTCCGATATTGTCTTGTCGCAATTCCACTTTTATTTCTTCCATACATTGTGCGATGTACTTTGCCTTAAATTGATACAACAAATTAGATTATCACTTATAAGGTTTAATTTTAAGGTATGTAAGTATTAAAACGAGTTTTAGAGGAATACGTACCTCGTTATCTTTGTTATTTCGTATCCCACGAACTAAGTCCGTAAGATTTTTATCAAACATTCTTTCGAAGTTACCCTTAACCTTTTTTAAAGCCATGGCGTAGACTTTTGTTTTTTACTCATAACTTCACAATGTATTATTAATTTCAATGAATAACACTGAAATTAAGAAACCGTGAATGATGTCAAAAAGAAATAATTAAACTGACAGTCCATCAAAATCGTCTACGCAATGTTGGCTAAAATGTTGCTAGTAACCTAGTACAATGGTTCAGTATTTTAAACTAATCTTAATGTTTAAATAAGACAGAGAGAGAGAGAGAGAGAGAGTAAGACTTTTGGATTTTTTTAGCACTCTATAGGAGAAATATATAGACAACAACATCATACTTATAGGATACATACAAAATAGGATTTTCAAATAACGATCAAATATATTAAAACAGATCCATAATTCAAAATAGTAAGAGCAAAACAAAGCCATACATTATTTATTATATACTAAACGTGATCCCTTGTTTTATGTATTTTTGTTTTAGGGATACCTCCCTGACTAGAGGACGGTGTGGAAGTATGTGGATCACCAATGTGGTCGTTGTGTCCTACCTTAGGTTGTGAGGTAGGTTGTAATTAATAGTCCAGTGAAACACAGTTATTTTCACGGATATTATTTATTTTACACAAACATATAAAACACACAATTACTAGAAATAACATATAGGAGTGAGCAGAAGAGCAATACAATTAGGTAGATGAGAAATAAACTAATTAGTGAACGTAGTCACGCGAATACGTGAGAATACGAGTTGAGAGTTGGGCGCTTCGATCCTGACTGACCAACTTTAGGAACTAACAAACTCGAGAACCGTAGCTGATGGAAAGACCGGCAACACAATAGACGGCCAGCCGGTCGACTGATGTGCGGCGTGCGCCCGCGTCCAGCGGACACAATAAACGGGCAGCTCGACAGTCCAGACAGTTCGACACAGGTCCTGCAATAGACGGTCAGCCGGTCGTTAGTTATAGTCTGTCGTCGTTAGTTATGTAGTTAGTAAAGTAATAAAAAAGTGAATAACGATAAAATTTCAACTTAACTAAGAACTATTTAAATGTACTAAAAAATAAACAAAAATATAATCCTGTAATAAAAATTAATTACTTTAATATTAATAATAATAATAATAGTGTCAATACGCCACAGCCTAGGGTTCTGTTGGAATCATCAAAATAAGATATTTATTAGAAACTAAGGGTTATCCTCATCCGTAATATAATATATACAGTTTCCTCGCCAACCGACATAAAATTTTCAATTTAACTACCATATATATTTTCCATATTTACATACGATTCATATCGTCCATCGTTCTTATATTGACAGTACGAAAGATCCCTAAATATAATTTTTTTAAATTATTTTTTTATTAATCTATCTATTTGATTATTTTCTCATTTTGCATTATTAAAAAAATATGTATAAATTCACAAAGAATAAAAATATGAATAACAATTTTTAAAGATTATGCAAACTCATAAAATTTTTTTTTAGATATTTTATAAAAAATTATACATCGACAGACGCCTTGATTTCTAAGGTATATTTTATGATATTATAAGAAAATATCAATCGTTTTTGCAATTCACCATCGTTTAAAATCAAACTCTAAATAATTAATATCAAGGTTCTGTATAATTGTCTGACTTATGGCAAACTCTATAAAAAAACAATTCATAATCTAATGTTGACAATTGACATTTGACATAGTGTTTATTTTTATGATTAAAACTTGTTTACCTTCAATTTTTAATCAAGAAAAAAGTTAAGCTACATATTCATTATGATTATATTTTTAAGTGATTTACAAAAAGAACATTTAAATTTACTTCACCAACATTCGACGCAGGGTAAAATAATTATATACAATTTCATTAATTTATAAAAATAATACATAATTATTACCTTTAATTTTATTTAAAACTGTTTGATTTGTTAATAAATATTTTGATGAGAAAATTTGCCGATTTATTTTTCAGTACTAGTGGATTTCTGCAAACTAACTATAGACTTTCTTAATAATGGAATTAATCAGAAGAAATGTGCCATTGCTGCAGGTAAAATTAGATTGATATTTAATTAAATTGTGACTGAATATAACATAATATAATAAAGGTCAATTCTTTGCTGTTTTTGTTTTTTTTTAAATTTACATACTAATCTTTTTCTTTCAGAAAGATTGTCAGTATCTTCATTAGTTGTTCAAAATCTAATTTATGCATTGGCTTATCTTCTCGTTGAAGGATGTAAACATAATGTTGGTAATACTACATATCATCATTTGATTATATATTTATATAGAATTTAATTCTCACCTTTTAAATTATTACAGCTCTTAGAATCAAATTTCAATTCTTCATTAGCAATAGCTGGTTTTTCGCCTGAACATCAGCAAATTTTATTAAAATTGTACAATACAAAGAAAACAGAAATATCTGGAGCGCTTAACTTGCTTCAGCAAAATGAACCCAGCTATCAGGACTTCTTGTGGAGGTTTGAAGTTCAGGTAAATACTTAATAAAATATTTTATACTGCAGAGTTGGAAACATATGTAAAGTTCAAGTAAAGAAACATACTGGAAATTATCAGAGTTTATTAATTAAAATATATCTAATAAAAAATATAAGCATAACCCATTCTATATCTTTAAGGTCAAAATTAGAGATGAGAGTGTTTTGTTTCTGACATATTTGTATAAGAATAATATGACAAGTAAAATCTACATATTATGATGTCACATTACATTTTGTTAACTATTGTATATCAACAGTAAATGTGCATACTATAAAAATATATTTAAAAAATCTTTTTCTATCAAAATATCATCAAGTGCAGACATCATTACATACATATTATTATCACAATGTCTTATCAGTTTATGTATCCTAATTTAATTGTGTTGTGATGTGATGTGTGGTCCCATTTAGGTGAAAGCCTCCTACAATGTCCATCTTTCCTTATTTGTAGTGGTGGCTATACCTTCCTTTTCGCTATATCTCATATGTCATCCCTATATCTCTTTGTCTGTGTACCTGCTCCCTTTTTGCCATTTAAGCCCTCTCATAGTGTGGTGCAATTAGTCTTATCTCTTGCCTCGGAGTCTTGCTAGATGTCCGTCAAATCTCCACTTCTGTCTTGCTGATATCTATGTTCCTTCTATTCTTCTAAATTTCAAGATGCTTCTTTTCAATGTATGTTGACAGTCAGTGTTTATCCAGGTTTGGCTTGCATAAATTAAGCATGCTAGTAAACAGGTATTCATTATTAACTTTGATGTTTTTAAGTCAGTCTCCTATTTCGTCATGCACTTAAAATTTCTTTCAAGTGATATTTATGCATCTATCTACTTCATTTTCATTGCTACTGGTATTGACCAGAACAGCTCGCCCAAGTAAACATACTCATCCACACATTCTGTTGCTTTTTCTTCTAGTTTATGGTCATTATTTTTGTTTTTACGAAAGAATTTCCTTGTCTTTTGACCTGCTAACACTCTTGGAATACACATTATTTATATGTATATGTATTTAGTGTTTTTATTATTAGTTTCTAAACATTTCATATTGATAAATTTGTTAGGCCGTCAAATGCTTTGGAGCAGTTCACAAATGCTATGTAAAGAGGTTGGATAATTTCTAAATTTCTCAATTACTCCAGCACATGTATGTGATCTAATATTGAATATTATAGCCAGTAGCCTGTCTGTTTTCTCTCTTTTCTCTATATTACGGCTTATTCTACATAATATTATGGATGAGAAGAGTTTGTAGGTAATGGATAATAAACTGATGGGTCTATAGTTAGTTGCCGATATCTAGGGGGTTCCCTTTTTTGTATATTATTATTACATTTGATTTTCACTACTGTGTTGGGCTTCTGCCTATTCTTTTTTCATTACCAAGTTAAAAAGTTTGTTTAGTTATTTGACTAGCAAGGGTGCTCCAATTTTTAGGGATAAATTGGTGACTAAGTCTAGATCAAAGCATTTATCAGTATTCATTTTATTTGTGTATCGTTATCTCGCTTTCACTTAATGTATCTAATTCTATTTGTAATGACTCAGAGTAACTTTGTTTGTATATTGTATTTCCCTGCAGTGGTTTTTTATATAATATCGAAGTAGCATGTTTTGTTATGTTTTCTATTCTAAACTTTTTAGCGTCTAAACTCTTTATCCAGGTTTTAGAAGCGGTCAGCTTTTTATACGCCCTTTTACCTTTTGTTTTAATATTAACACTTTTATAGATTTGTGTAAGTTTATATCTTGTTTCTTTACATTTTGGTCTGGTAGTCTGAAGAAATCCAAGTCAACTCCGAGAGTCTATTTTCTTAAAATATGTGTTTATTATTGACATGCATATTGCATCAAACGTTTCTTACCGTTACCTTTGATAGTCCGCTTCCCATATCCATATTAACCAATTATTATATTTAATGCTTTGGTTGGCCTATATTCGCTACGAGTAGTATGGTGTTATCTGCTAGGTCATGAGCTGTTCTTATGTTACTGTAAAACTTGTTAATTTCTTTTTCACTTGAATGTAAAGTTAGTGCGCAAACTTGTATTGTAGATGGCGGCACATCTTTGAAGTTTAGTTTTGGTAAAGTGATTTCTTAACAAGGGATCCCTCGCCATGTGATCCAGCGGTCTCATCTAGTATCAAATGATATAGTTATTATATTATTCTATGGCGTATCCCATCCTTTCAATTTTAGAAAGTTCTATTATAGCCGAGCTTATTTTATAAATTTTTCAGGTCTAACAGTTTCGCCCTTATGGAAAGTGATCTTACATTGTATGTGCAAATATTTATACTTGTTTCTTTTCTTAGTTTTTTGTTTTTGTTCCATTGTTAGTTGTTATTTGTTGGAGGGTGTTGATTTTTTTCCCTCACGGCGACCAATAGACTTCGGATGATTTGATAGTTTTTCTTTGCTTAGTTTTATTTTGGGTAGTTTTGTTTTTCCAGTATCCGCCTTACTTCTTCTGGTTGTCGCTTTTTTGTCCTCTGAGTGTGACCCGTGTTGGTCTTTGATAATTTAGTGGGTTGCCTAGTTGCTGGCTCTCTGAATTCGCTAAAGGAGTTGGGCGGTGTTTAATTTGGCGAATAACGAGCCCTTTTCCTTTTATCCTTTTATCATTGTTTGCAGTTTCAGGTTGTTTTTTGATTATGAGTTTGACACCTTGAAGGGCAGCATATTTGTCTGCTTTCTGGCTTCGAAAAAACCTATCAGTGTGTATAATTAAAAATGATCCCAAAATCATTTAAGCTACTTGAAAAAAAATATTATGCTTAGCTCTTCTTAAAAAACACTTAATATATGACAATACATACATATTAAACCTTTTATTATTTTTTTCTGATATTTGAAAGCAAACAAACAAACAAATTTTCTCTTCTTGCTCCTTTACGGACATAAAAAATTATTGTATTCAGGTTATTAAACATAATTTATAAGAAATTTCATTTAAGACAACTTAACCTTATACACAACGCACTTCATAAATTGTAAGTTAAGTCTAGAAGCGGAACATTATTAGTATAACATTTTACAGTTGGCATCGAAGAGTTCAAATGAACAAATAATACCCAATGTGGTCATGGACTTTGTTTTGTCTACACCGAAGAACGGTCACGGCTCTAACGAGGATCACGCAAACTCGGATCGTATCGATAAGTCAATATCTGAAATGAAGATTGACGTTTCAATCGAGGACGCGAAGACGGCACGTCAATGTCAAAATGTCATTAATCACGTGTTAGTTGAATGTGATTTACCGAATTTATTACATCTTACAAACAGATTAGATGAAGCCCTCAAAGAATCTAAGACCCAGCACGTACGTAAAGTACAAAACGCTCTGTGAATATCATAACATAAATATTAAATATACTATTAAACACTAGTTTGTCGTTTTATTTCTTTACATAAACTAATTTATTTACACGACCCCTGCATATTTTATTCACGCTCCTTTACAGTGCAAGCAGAGTTGCCGTGGAACCACTACCTGACGAGTTCTATAAATGTCCGAACGTTAAATCTTTTAAATATAAATTAAAGCAGCACTTTCACTCACTTCTTTGATGAATATAAAAAATAAATGTGTGTAAGTATATATGTGTATATATATATATTATATGTATATATATATGTATATATATATATATATATATATATATATATATATATATATATATGTATGTAATATTTCTTTTTTTTTTTTTTTTTTTAATGTACCCACCTACTTACGAGGGCCAAACTGAAAGTTTTTAGAACTGGCCACTTAAAAGCATTATATTAAAAAAAATAGTTTAAATTTAGAAAATAGAACTCTTTACCAATATTATTCAGTGTACATTTCATTCATTTGTCATTTGTTTTACGATTTGGCGGCAAATTGAAAATTGTCTGTGCACGTCAGAATGAATTTAAGCCGAGAAAATTTTCGTGCAATGATTTTTTATGACTTTCGATGTCATTTAAGTCAACAAGAAAGTTATGATAGACTTCGATTGGCTTTTCACGATGAAGCCCCATCTCGTGCCACAGTTTACAACTGGTTTAATGAATTCAAACGTGGTCGAACTAATCTCACCGATGATTTGCGTGAGGGACGGCCTTCTACAGCGACGACTGAAGATAACATCAGTGTTGTGCGGCGTATGATAGAGACTGACAAAAGAGTGACCTATCAGTAGATTCGGACAAGTCTAGGCATAGGTTCATACCTATGCACTTGCACTTGTGCACTTGACTCATGTCAAGTGCACAAAATCCTCCATGAACATTTAGCGGTCAGGAAGCTTTGTGCCCGCTGGATACCGCATAAATTGACCGAGGCTCAAAAAGTCCGCCGCGTTGATTGGTGCCGAGAAATGATCCAAAAATTTAACGGAGGTGACTCAAATGCTGTGTTCGACATACTAACGGGTGACGAAAGCTGGATTTACTGTTATGATCCGGAAACCAAAAGACAGTCTGCTCAGTGGGTGTTTCCTTCCGAAGAGTTGCCAACTAAAGTGAAGAGAGGTCGAAGTGTTGGAAAAAAGATGGTGGCCTCGTTCTTCGGAAAGACAAGTCATTACGCGACAGTAGTCTTAGAGGATCAGAAAACGGTTAATGCAGATTGGTATACTAACAATTGTTTGCCACTTGTCTTGGAAAAAGTTCGAGAGAAACGACCTCGCAGCAGGATCCTCCTTCATCACGACAATGCCTCGTCGCACACCGCCAGGCAAACGATCGACTATTTGGTGACCTCAGACGTGGAATTACTGGATCACCCGCCGTATAGCCCCGACCTCGCACCCTGCGATTTTTATTTATTTCCGAAAATAAAAGAAAAACTTCGAGGAAAACGTTTTATAGACGCCGAAGAAGCAGTAGTTGCGTTTCAAAACGCCGTCGAAGAGACCCCTAAGGCCGAGTGGGCAAGGTGCTTTTCTCAATGGTTCCATCGAATGCAGCGATGTATTGATGTAAATGGACGCTATTTTGAAAAGTTACAATAAAACTAATAACTAGAATGCTTAGTTTTTGATTTTCTAAGAACTTTCAGTTTGACCCTCGTACGTCAATTACAAGGCACTTACACTCGGGGGTGGCTGGAAGAGATCTCTTCTAACAAAAAGGTATCCCATGTACATAATATAATTTTAAGTATATATCTAATGATGAGGTATATAAATAAATAAATAAAGTTCTATTTAGTATACTTTATTGTTTTAATAATACCATAAGGTACATTGATAAGGTCGCCAATATAATTTTTTTGATCGCCCAGACTATTAGTGATATACACTGTCAATTCGTTATAAATATCACTAACAGGATGGCTGTTATCACATCTTAGCTTGTTATCATACACTATAACATGAAATGCTGGCTTATTAAATATATCATAAAAGTAATAGAGCTTTGTAAAATGTTATATAATTAAAAACAATTCATACAGACGGCAGTGCGATTTGAACCATTACGGAACAGATGTACTTACTTACTTATCTTCACGCCATATCCCTTGCGGGGTAGCCAGAGACGACGGAGCGCCAAACGCTACGGTCCCTGCAATTCCACCGGTGACGCTGTCATGGCCAGTAGGGCTAACAGCAGAGACACACAAAAAAAAAAACAAAAAATAGGTTCCTGCATACCTCTTTCGCCTCGGCCACAGACATTAACCTCTTCATACATGCCCGAGGGGTCCTCATGCTTTTTACGTGACCAACAGAACAGATGTACGTTTGCACTTTACAAGTATATTAGCAATCTCATAAGAATTCAACTTTTTAAACATTCAATAATTTACTAAGATAATTGAATGTAAAAATAATCTTAAAGTATTATATCGAGTCCAAGATAAAGACTTGGATAATTAAAGTGATGTACGATTGAATTAAAACAGGACATTCAATCGAATTTCATGTCAATTTTATTAGAATTTTGCGTGGTTTTAGTAATAGTATAATATTAATATGATATTAATAACATACTTTCGGAAACACTTATGCATGGACGGGATCAGTAAATAATTATCTTTTTTTATATCGATTTTGTTTCTTTTCCTCAGAATATATTTAATTGCCCAACAAGGTCCACTTATCTCCAAATACAACCCGGACCTTGTTAAGGATACTAAGTTTTAATGGAACCTCGTTAAATTAGAAAAGGAGGGAAACAATTTTGTAAATATCCGTGTTTAAGTATTTACCTTTTAATTTTTAGCTGCAATAGTTTCCATGATTGTGATGGGGTCCATACTATATAATACTCAATAAGGTCCAAGGTTAAGGGACTCAAAATTGACTAATTAATATTATTTTGTGATTTTCTTTATTAGAGTTATTTAAAAAAAGCACAAGACTATTATTTGTTTCAATTAAAACTTAAAAATAGATGAGCTACAACTCATATACATTGTCTAGAACTTTATAAGGGCCAGGACAGAATATTTCTATGAATTTCTGTCCTATTATTCGAAAGCTGCTAACTTAATAGTAATCTAGAATCAATTTTTCAGGTATGATTTTGATATACAACACCTAGAATCTTGCTATTCAATAATGGACTTTATTAAAAACCCTAGTTCTCAATAAGGACCAGAGACAACACTTTTAAAACATTCTTTAAGTAACTGACAGTTGGTGTTTTATTTTTGTACAATATATTCTCTTTAAATATAAATAGTTTATCTGATAATGGTGTCTTATAAATTAACCCACATCCCAAAATTGATTAATAAGATATTCCAACAACCCGGTCCTTATTAGGTACATTGGCCTTACATTCTACACTTGACCGTTAAATCGTATATAACTTATTAAATAATTATAATTAATTGCTATTTTAAAACTTTTCCTCGTTTACATCAACATCAATCGAGTAGTTCTGACTTAATATTTGAAACCTGTGAGGCCCTTATGATGAGTTGTCCAACAGCAACAATATCACTACAGCCCCTTGTTGCTGGGTTACTTATATTGACAAAGGGCACTCAATTTTCAAGTGTGATGTTATAACTAAGTAATAAGTCATTAAGTGCTATATATTCGTAAACTCCCACGACATCTGGATCAACGTTAACAACCTTGAATTACCTAATGGACTGAACTACGAGATGAAGCGGTATCCTTATTAGTTACTTTGCTGACACTACAGAAACATGAATCACTGAAGCCTAATATTTGATAATCTGCATGTAAAATAATAATGAGACTTATACGTTGAATATATAAAGTAGATACGTAAAACTATTATTATATTATTGATGCATTTGTGTATTTGTTTATTCACCTCACCTCAAATACCTCATAAAGCAGCTCAATGTAGTCCAAAAATGGCGAAAGCATATTGAGTAAATTGAACAAACTCAGTTACAGTAACATTCAAATGAGTTAGGGATATAATTACAATATAACTATGAATTTCGGGATTATGGGTAAATGTTTTGGTATTACAGATATCTTGTTATTAAGCGTGTAACATCCACATACACACACATACATACTAATACATAAAAATACAACTTACTCTCGTATCTATCCCATGTCAGTTTTTCATCAATCGAAATATTTTTTTATGAAGAGACTTTTGAATGTATGTATGAAAATTATGATTGTAAAATCATATTGGCAATATATGGATTATAAATTGGATAATTATTTTTTAAGATTTGTTATTTGTTTTTCAATAATGTGCTTTAGAATAGACAATAATAGCTTGGATACCACAATTTGTTACAACAACCATTACAGGAAGCATTTTAAATATTTTTTTAAAGATTTCTTGCTTCCCTTTACTTTCCCTTACATTACGTAGTTAGATCGGAAAATAATACTATTGGCTGCTTTAAAAGTTTCTTAATGTGGGTTTCTTAAGATTTTTGTTACATTTCCAGTTACAGTTTTGATGATCTGTTAGTGAGTGAGCGAGAATCACCTCTATAATTAATGACGGTGACCGAAATAGAAAAAAAATACTTGAAATATTTCGTGGACTATATTAGAAATAAAGTTAGGTGTTGAGTTTAGGTACAGGTTATACTATGTTTAGGGTCTCCTAAGAAAACTTGGCAGCAAAATTTTAATATTTCAAAGAAGATACAATAAGCCAAGAAGACTAAGGCGCGTTTGGAAGAAGGGTTTTACAGAAGGGCTTATTTTGATAAGTATGGTATCAACATTCGTCCTTGTGTCACTCCCTTTTGATACACCAGTGATCGCCCACATTGATTCAAGGTGGAAAATATATTAAAAAAAACAAAAACCTTAATTAAAGTTGGTAAAGTCGTCTGCAGTCTGACTTGTTAGCTCGAAAATTTTATTAATATAATTTTTATTTGTCGGCGTGGGTAATGTGTATGTTCATGATGAATTACAGTTTTTTCTATAATTTTAAGAGAATTAAAAAACTTGTATCAATCAAATATACGAATTCATCTTTAAACGAATCGACGCAACACATAAATTGAGATATGTGGCGGTTGTAGTTAAGTTTTGACCTATTTCATCGGATCATCCGCCTAAAGAAAAGCAGCCCGAGTCATCTCGATGCCAAATTGACGGGAGATTAAATAACTCGAGTCATTCATAGCCACACTGTCAATTACAGGCGGTGCGTCTGGTATCAAAGACTCTCGTTTTCATTGTGATCTAAACAACCATGTGTAACGGTGGTCTGTTTGTGTTATTGTTAAGTTTGTTCGTGCCGGGCATCGTGTACGCAGATTGTCCAGAAAATAAATCAGAATATCAGCTCGAAGCACGACTCTTTAAGAATCTGACATGCGCCTACAACAGTGACTATCGGCCCGTGAAGGATCACAAATCTATTATTGACGTAAAAGTACGATTTGATTTTAAGTATATGAATTTTGACACTGCCAAAGAAACTATAACAGTACACACTTGGATCCTCTTTAAATGGCAAGATGAACTTTTAACTTGGAACGCCAGTGACTACGGTGGGATTAAAGAAATATTTGTGCACAGCTACAAGATATGGACACCGGCGATGGTCCTGTTCAACACCGATACCAGCTCATATCACCCTTACATATATACAATGTGCTTATTGACTAACGACGGCGCAGTCTCGTGTGTGCCCTCAATGGCGTTCACGGCAATATGCAGTATGTCACTCGGCCATTGGCCGTACGACGAACAAAACTGTACCTTCCTGTTCGGTTCCTGGATGAACAGTGAAGAACACATGAACCTAACGTTTTATGAAACCATGCCTATAGTGCTTGATGAATTTCAAAATGCCCCCGGTTGGAATCTTTTTAAAGTGGATCACGAACGTTCTCCAGGAAAACATTCGTGCTGTCCAAACAAAAGCGATCCAATGTTAAAGGTTACGTTTCTGTTACGTAGAGAAGCAGCCGGACTAGCGGCTATCGTCATCATTCCCTCTATGGTTATAGTCCTGATAACACTATCATCTCTCCTATTAGATGTAAAAAGTACTACACGACTGATGTTGATGTGTTTTAATTTATTTAATCATTTTGCTTTAATTATCGAAATAGGATACCTCGTGCCCAAGCTGAGTCCAGATACACCATTCATATTGTTGTTTGTTCGCGATTCGATGATCGTAACATTGGTAGGCATTATAGAGACGCTACTACTGATGTCATTAATAAGGAAAGTGGTGCCAGCTCCGAGGTGGATTGTATCTCTCTATCGGTTTATAACCAGTGGCCCGGGAAGATATTTAGTATTTACTGAGTTCGAGCCCTATGGGGTGGAAGGACAACTGATAACTGAAGAAGGCAGTGCAGAAGTTGAGAAAAGGACAATTGATACGGACTGGATTAGGTTCGCCAATTTAATCAACAGCTGTGTTTTTATCATCTCTATTGTAGTTTATTTTCTTTTAATTTGTATTTATATTCCTACATGATAAAGATTGATGCAAAAAATAAAAGTTATGATAGTTATGTTTTTTCTTTGTGTATGTGTAAAGTAAGGAATTATAAAAAATCACTTTAATAAATGTCAATCTATGGAGTCTAACTTTTCCAATTTAGTCTTTAGTAACCAGTGGGTCGTTTTAAGTTAAATATCCAATTTAATATTTAAGATTCAATTTATCAATATTAAATAGATAATATGCCAGCTAGACTCAGCGGTGGGTCACTTGAGGTAAAAAAAAAAGCAAATACTTATATTAAATAATATTCTTAATATTAATCTTTTAAATTAAATTCCTAAGCGCCACTGACAATGGACAAGTGAAGACATATACACAGCCCCCTTGTTTGTCAGTACATGAAGACTGCAGTCAAACACTTATTCTTTAAATATTAATTTATAGTGTTGTATAATTAATTATATACAAAGTAGTACATCACCAGTTAATTTCGTAATATTTTAACGAGGTTTAGACATTTAAAGGCAGACCTCACATGCTAGCTACAGGTACTGCAACAGATTAGGAAGCAGGACATGCAGGTCGACGACCCGAAGTTACACGTATACCACGTGCGGTAAAGATTATTATAAAATAAAAAATTTCCTTACGGAGGAAAAAGGCGTCATAAGCAACATTACAACCTATGTCGACTCCAATGTCGGAACAGGAGAAACACATGTCCCTCAAATGAACTCAAGCTGACCGCGAAACGCCGGCAGTACGAATTATGGTTAATCCATAATATTTTATCAGCTCGGAGGATAATAAAAAAAGCCATATCAGAATTGCTTCCGATAGAAAGGAACTCGAAAGGTCATGACGTTGAATTCTAAACAATCAATAAGCGACTAAAGTGACCTCACCACGCAAAACGTCAAACTAAATTTAGGTAAACTCTAAATTATTAGTTATGAAACTAATTAATTAAATTAAAGAACTGAATGTCTTTGGAAACAAATGAGCATTATTAATTGACAACATTTAAATATTATAAATTTATTAATAAGACAACATATCTGAAACGAATGACAACTAATTTTAAATAATATACAGCAGTATGCTATCAATTTGCATAATTTATGACCTAAGAATAACTCTGAATCTATATAATAAAATAATTTCGAGAAATCCAAAGCATCCTCAAGCTGGCAACTGGAGAGTTTTACTGTAGACTTTTTACATTCTTTGTCAAGAATTTTTGAATGTTTTTTCTGGAGACTTTTTACATTCTTCTCACGAATTGGCTCGAAAACTACTTGACGGAAAATTATGAAACTTTGCAATCAAAAAGACACATAATTAGGTGATGGCTTTAAAGTACCCAAAAAAATTTTTTTTTTGTTTTTTTATATCATGTCAAAAAACTGATATCCCATTGAAGTCAATGGGAAACGATGAGGCAATACACTGAACTCGCTTCGCTGAATATGCAGACGGCAACCGAGATTTCGCGAGCGCAGCGAGTCGAAATTGAGGGTTTGTTAGCGCCCTTAGTATTATAGACACTGTTATCAAATATGACATGCTAGCGGTGTTACCGACTGCGTCAGCAGTCTTGTACATACACAAATAAATAGTTAAACGTTATATATGTTAATTCAGATAATAAACTACCAATATGCAAAAATTTCATTTAAACCTTTAAAATAATTTCTTTGCATAATAATAAAAGGAAATTTTCTATGTTTAAAAGTATTCTAAATCCTGGGACAAAAATCTATATCACACCATATCACACTACATTTCATCAAATGTATACAACATTAAATATTCTATTTATATATACAAATAGACATATAATTTTGAAAAATTTGTTAACATTTTGAATTTAGTGTCTCGTGTAACGTAGCAACAAAACTAGTGATGATATAGATTTTCTATAAATATTTCATACAAGTTTTTGCTAGTGACGTCACCTGTTTTCCTCTCACCCTAAGAAAAGTGAAATAATAATAACCCTTATGCCTTCCAACATGTAATAATTGTAAAAAATCAACATGTGCACATGACAGCAAAACATTTACATTGAACCCTGGGTATGTCAGGTAGAATTTTGTATTGACATACGAGTAAGATTAACTTTGAAATGGTTACAAAGACCATTTCATTGTTGTTATTAACCATTTACCATTATACTTTTTTTTTTACCATTATAATTTTTCAAAACGATAATTGTGTATCGTTTTGAATATTTTTTGAGTTATTTCTTTATATTGTAACGTAATATTGCCTTAGATTTTATATGTTAATTTTTTCAATCTATTGATCGGTTTAGTAACGGAAAATATAGAAATATTACGCCATAATTGTTTATTTTATTTCTAAATGGTTACAAATTATATTTCATAATTATTATTTCTGTAAACCTTGTATGTAGTAGGTATTATATAAAGTTAGAAGTAAATTAAGCTTGTGGGAAATAATTGAAGTAACCGAGAGCACAGAACGTGTAGGTTTCTTAAATAACGAGTAGATTTGTAATCGGAACTATTTAGTAAATGAGGAACATCCGAGTAATTTACTGTTTTATCATTGTAAGGACACCTTGAATTACGTTTTGGAACATGAGCAGGACACGCTAGAGTTGTAATACATTATTGTCAGAAAGAAATTCTATTGTCTTGTTAGCCACGGATTACTTTTTTCTTATTTTTAACTAACCATTAGACAAGGCGAATTGATTGCGATGGTTCTAGTTGTTCGTAGATACCGCACTAAATATATTTACGTTTGTGACCAGTGATCACAATAAAAAAAAGGTCTGACTTTTGTTGTGTGGTTCTTCTAAAATCAGGGCGCATTTAGAACACTCTTATCCCTAATTTAAGTTGGAGAGTGTCATACAGAAAGACTTATTTCGATAAGACTGGTGTCAAAATAGGCCCTCCTGCCACTCTCATGTAACGTATTCAAGTGATCATTGGTATTGATTCAAAGTGGCAAAGATATGAATAAAAGAAATGAATGATTATTATTAATCTTCTTATAAATGTGTGAGGCATCCTTATTTTGTTGACACTTGCTAAATATTTTTATTCATTTTTAATGTATCTTCCACAAGCATTCCAATCACGAAACGACTACTTACAAGAGACAAGGATGTTCTAACCGAATGGTTATTCGGTTATTTTGTAATAATTTCTTAATCTGATACAATGATCATGATAGATGCATAAAGTAGATAAGCTTTACCTCGGTTTTGTCTAGGGTTTAACTAGGGTCGCGAACCGGACCTCGATTTTGACTCGGTTCGGCTAATTGAGCGAAGCGAGTAACCCATCTTTTCAAAGATATAGAATAATCAAATATCACATTTTTTTTACATTGAAGTCTATGGGACTTAAATTTTTTGGTGATTATTTCTGAACGATATGAGTTTTTTACTTTTTTCTATAAACCATCGCTATAAATGTGGAAAATTTCATGAAGATCGGTAAAGCCGTTTTCATGCCAACCCAGGATACGGGATGCCAAAGATATCACATAGAGCGCTCCGCTCGCTTCACTCAACAAAACACTAGCACGTAATCCAAATAATATACCTTACAATTAATTTCAACTATATGTAAGTACCTTTTTGTAAAAAAATAACTTGAAAATCTAATCCCGTTATTACAATTAATTTTTGAACGTCAAACTTTAATTGCACGGTATCGAGAGGTAAGTCAATGGAGGGGTATAACAAGAAACTCCCTGAATACTCATTTTACTTAACTTCTTCTTCTTGTTACAATATGATATCCCGTTATGCGTTCATTATACCCCACGTTAGAAAGGTCTTTAACAAGATTAAAGAATCATTTGTGAAATATCAAGCATTAAGTGCAAAATTTTTGTTATTTTCAAGTGTCAATAAATGGTCGATTGTGTTTACTCGCACTTGGTCAGTTTTTTAGTACATAGAACAGAGGCATTAGATTGGCAAAAGCTTCATATAAATATTATAGCAGCTCTATTAATTATTTAACCTCGCTGTAAAAATTGATTGCCTTGCCCAAGAATAAATTTTTCGTCAATCTATGTAATATCAAACAGCAAACTTGGAACATTCGGATTGTATGTTTTCACCATAAACTTTGTTATAATACTTTTTATTTACAAATAAGAAATGATATCAGTAGTATAGAAACAAAAAAAAAGTCAAGCGTAAATATTTTTTTACGAAATCATCATGCACAGAATAGACAGGGAATCGTAAAATTATTTCAGGAACCGTTTCTTGTTAAACTTAGTTTAGAATTAATTGCCCAATGAAAACAACGTCACTTCATGACAACGTGATGTATAACCAAATGCTTGGCAAGATTTTATTGCTTCGAGCATGCATGCATGCAAGCATGCTTCGAGCAACAAGCGACAGAACACTGGACTCAAAACGAACACTCTGCAATGAAGACCAAGGATCTCCAAGACCAGACCGGTAAAAGTTTCAATCATACAGCCCCCATTGGATACATCAAAGTACCTATTGCACTTTTTGAAAATGTTACTGACGCAAGAAAATATTTAATAAATAATATAGCATATATAACATTTTTATTTTATTGCATTATTTTCAGTGTGTTAAATGTTCAAATAAACTAATAACTGCACCGTCGATCCCAACGTCATTTTACAAGTATCTTCTTTCTCGATAGATGGCATTGGATTGAATTAGATCACGATATGGTTTCGTTACATTGCTATTTGTTTTCAAGTTTTCAGTTATATTAAACTAATTGTCTCGCTCTGAGGCACTTCATTGTAAGTATTCCAGGCTCCAGGTATTTTGTACCCAAACTGTACATAGTTAATTTCAAAGTAATTAAATTAAAATCAAACATTTGGAGTTGTGGTATATTGTTCTCCTATAATTTACAATTTAACTTTTAAAATTCTTTATATTATCTGCTGTAGCAAGCGCCAACTCGTCCCCACCAGATCTCATTATTTACTTCACGCACACAAACCGCTAATAAATGACGGACATATATCATAAACGTGTTTTAGTTTTTAGGTGTTAGCTAATGTGACCACTATATGAAATCATTTCCACCGTTGACATTGAATATTTACCATGCAATTAGTAGTACTATTATTAACAATGACTCTGGTGAGTTTAAGCTGGACTGATACCAAACTATATCCAAGAGGATGCATTTATTGGGAAGGTCGATGTAAGTTTTCCTTGGTTGTTTATTATTGTTCATTTATCAGGTTTAAGATTAAAAAGAAAACAAAAAGTATTTTGTGTTATAACTATGACTTATGTTAGTAAAAGGTGCATCACAATTTGGCAATTATTTTTAGTCAGTTTTTGAATGGATTTTTTTTATTTATTTTAATTTATTTAAATGCTTGCAAAATTTATGAAATGGACGATAGAAAAAAAATATATATTTTTTAATATGTGCTATGTCTTGCTTCATTAAAAAAAAGCTTAGTTAGTTTTCTTTGGACCTCATTTAACACTAAACCTACCAAGTACCGGTCAAATTGACCGTTCTTAAACTTTTGTAAAACTTACACATTTTTAAACGTTATAATATCGTTATCAAACTACATGACAATTCTTAGAATATGCATATAATATTTTCTACATTCTTTACTTTTAGTTATTTCCATTATTAAATGCGTTATATAAAAAAATTACTTTTAATTACCGGTCAATTTGACGGTGTGCGGTAGGAACAGATATGTATGTATGAATTGTCGGTAGGTAGGTAGGTTTAGTGTTAAAGTACGGAAGTTCTTATAAGAAATCGAACATCTATTTTCTCTTTAACCAAAAATACAAATTACTGTAGCTCAAATAAATATACATCTCATACATCTTACATTAAATATCCAAGAGTGTCTTTTAATCTATTAAGAAAGATATATATTTACAGGTTACAAAGAGTGTGAAGAAGGCACTCATGCCTATTCAGTTACTGCGAACTACTTGCAACCGGAACCGACTTGCGAGCGACCGAAACCTCTAGAAGATCAACACATATATTACGACTTCTCCGCGTGCTACTGTGACGCACCGACAGTTAGAGACACTGTCATTGACAAATGTGTCACACTTGATAAGTGCTCCTAGAAAAGCTTACGTCAACAGGAAGCAGTTTCTAAAATAAAATAAAAAATCTGACGTAATATTTGTTTTCTTTATAGTCCATAACACACATTACTCATAAAACAATCAAAAAGCTTTATTTATAACTCTTATTAACCATAGTATCAGCAATTAAATCGGAAATTTCTATCTCGCTGTCATCTTTTTCGGTAACTTTCTTTGGTTTTACAATGGGAGCACTGTCATCATCGAGTATGGAACTGCCGAGGCTGGTGTTGCTGCCTCCGAAACTAGCTTTCTGGATAGGTTTAGGTGTCGCTAAAACGTCCACTCCTCCAATAATAGCTGTCGAAAGTTTTGGATTACGTCTCGTAAGTTGTGATTCAATAGTCTGTTTTAGTTCAGCTATCTTCGGACTCGTACGTGTTGAGAGTTGAATTTTGGTTGTCGATTTCAATGGTTCATTTTCAATGCTGTTAAAAAGTAATTTAGGTACAATTAAAACTTACATTACACATATTTAACCGGCTAACGTTGATTATATCAGAATTTGCCGAATAATATACTAATTAATTTAAACATTAATTAATTTTATAAAATAAAAAAAGATTAATACATATAATGATTGTAAAGGTGTATCTTTATCAAATCAATAAAATAAGAATAAAAAATAATATTTTTGAATATTTTTTTAAAATTTGATCTTTGAATTATCATACAATTTCGACAATTTGGAGACAGCTATTTATATTAATTATAGATTATGAAAGTTTAATAGAAAAAAATATACACTGATGTATTTTTATATATACCTTGAAATATCCCATTCTTCAGTATCAAGATTTACTATTCCTAGTTCGTATTGTTCGTTTTTGTCGCTCTTATCAGTAATGCTCTGCGAGGGCGACGCACTCACAGACTTCATCTGTATCGCGTCCATATCAAACAGGACTTTTTTTTTATTAAGGGAAGAAGTAGAGGATGCATTTTTTAAAACACCCTTGGAGTGTTTTGGACTGGCAATATTTTCGAATGAAGTATTCCTTTTAGGCGATGTATCTTTTATAGATTCCACGTCATCACTACTGTTTTTGTCTTTCTCCATATAAAGGTGTTTGTTAATATCCTCAGTTGTGGAAGCAGATATAAATTCACTTTTGTATTTTGAACGATTACCATCTACGGTGTCACTGTCGGTTGGTCTCCGTGCGGGTGATTTAATAAGGCTGTTTATAACTTTGGATGTGCTGTCAAGGTTCTGTTGATCTTCGTCGGTATTGCTTTCTGTTTCGTCACTACTCTCCGTGCTTTCTTCATTATATTCTTCAGGCCTCTTATTGTTGTTGCTAACAGCCATTCTTGATTTTTTTGTATTTTTCTTTTCTACCGAAACATTACGGCCATTGTTATTTGACAAAGCTACAGATGCCCGTCGCTGCATTACCGGACTTGAGTTAATGGACTCCGGAGGAGTTTTTAACAAAGCTATTGCTGTTTTTGCTACCTCGTCGTGGGATTTGATATGTTTAACACTGCTTTCATTGGATTTCACTAAGGACAAAGCCTTTGTCTTCACATTTGATAAAACGGAAGAAAGGCTAAAAGCCTTGGGATATTTGTTCGGAGACACATAGTAGTTTTCTTGAGCATAACTTGTGCTAGATGTATTTTGATCCAAATGAGTCATAATTGAATGTAATATTTTTTCCCGAGACGGAGTTTTCTAAAAAAAAGCAAAATAATAACATTAAAAACTTAAATATATTGTTTTCATATGGGAATTAAATTAATACTAATATAATCTACCTTTATTTTAGCCTGTTGTAGTTCCTGCAACAGCTTTCGTTGTTTTCTAAAAATATTTTCGGGAATCCGGTTTTTAAGTGGATCAACCCCTAAAGATATTAAGCGGTTGTTTACTTCTTCCGTTATTTTTGCTCTAACTACTTTTATTGGACTGAAAGTGGAAAGTATGAATGTTGTTGTATATCAAATTGTCGAGATTTTTTATTATAACATATACAATAATATTTATGTAAAAATAAACACATAAGAGAAAATTTACCTTGCAGGAATATGAGCACAACCATTTTCTTTTTTTTGTTGGTGACTATCGTTTTTAGTTTTGTTTTTGCTTTTTTTCCCCTCTATTGTTTTTGTTTGTACGTTATCACTTTTTTCGTAAGATTGGAAGTTTTTCTTAGACCTAAGTAAATTAGTTTGGTTTAACTTATTATCAGATTTCTGTTTATTCTTATTGCTAACTTTATTGTCTTCTTTATTGCGCTTAGTTGTAAGCTTAAATTTAACATCGCTTGTGTTTGAGTTATCACTGGAACTTGATTGATCAATATTGAGAAGCTCCTGTGCTTTTTGTTGAAGCTTCTTTAGGGTCAAAACATCTGCTGTTGGACTTCTATGTGTCATCTTAGTCTTTACAGGTTCATGTTCTACTTTCGCTTTTTCTACTTGATCTTCTATGACCTGCAATTAACTTAGAATTATAAATTCTTTATCGAAGTGAAGTAAATAAATATAATATAAAAGTTGTTTATATAAAATACATTCAAATTCCTAAAGGGCCCTGAACTGTAGTTTTAGACATCTACCATATTACGGGTATTCGTCGGAACAGTCATTAAACCTTAAACGGTCACTGTTACACTATATTACTTAATAAAACATTGCAAGTTTCTAACTTTTACATTACAAAATATATTAACAAAAAACCTTACATTGCTTTTAATTTTGGCATGACTATGTTCTGGCGATGATTTATTTTGTTGTTTTTGCAATAATAATTGTAAATGTTCGGATTTTTCTTTTTCTTTCTGAGCCTGTGTTCGAAATTCTTTCGCTTCATTTGCGACTTCATTCAGTTTTTGTAACAAAGATTTATACTCATTCGATTGTATTTCGGCTTGCTTAGCCCAATAAGACATTTGGGCTTCAATTTCTTTTCTTTTTTCAACTTGGGTACTCTCTTCATTTAAAAGTTTACATTTAAGTGTTGATATTTCTTCTCCTTGTACTTTTATTGTAGTATGAAGTTCTTCTATAATCTTAAATTCATTTTTAATAGACGTTTGATCTTGTTTTTGTTTACTGTTTATAATATCAGTTATTTGTTGACGCAGCAATTTTATCTCTTCATTATATTTATCATGTTCTTCCTTTTTCCATTCTTCAATTTTTTCTAGAATAAATCCTTCATCATTAGTCGATATTTCTGGATCTTTAATTTCCTTATTTTCAATCTCGACGGGTTCAGTAGTTTTCACATTTAAAGAGGTTATATCTGCTGGTAAAGCTTGTTCTTTAGTGGGATTACAAAAATGTTGAGATTTTTCTATAAGTTCCTCCATTTCTTTTAGTTTTAATTTTAATTCGGATATTTCATTGTTTAATTTCTCGTTTGTGTTGTCAGTAGTTGGATGATTATCTGTAATATCCCTTTGTGGTAACTCTAAAACGTTGCCGTGTCGCCTAGAAATATGACCTTTTAAATAAAGTTGGTTCAAAAAAACTTTTTCACAGTAGTTACATTTGTTATATTGTATTGCATCTAGTTGAGGTGTTGAATTAAAAATATCCCCTCTACTTTGGTTCAACGTTTTTAAAATCATTGTTGCTATATTTTCATTTCCGTAAGGGAGAGGAGTACGTGAGAAGTGTTTCGATTTTTTTCTTAATTTTTTATTTTCTTCTTCCTTCTCTCTCAAATTTCTTTTAGTTAGGTCAAGCTCCTGAAAAATGGAAAATATATAGATTGGTTTTTATGGTTATATCAAATTAACCCCCCTCTATTATATATATGTATGATAATGTCATAATATTGGGTCCTGCTTTTTGTTTGAAAAAAATAACCAAGAAAATTGGCTTGTAGGTGAAAACTGATAAGGTTAAAAATATTAAAATTGGGTAATACATATTTCAAAGAAATACTATAATAAATAATAAAAAATATATACAGACCCTCTTTTAATACTACAAACTCATTTTGTAAGCTTAATCTTATACGAGGGCCAAACTGAAAGTTTTTAGAACTGGCCACTTAAAAGCATTATATTAAAAAAAATAGTTTAAATTTTGAAAATAGAACTCTTTACCAATATTATTGAGTGTACATTTCATTCATTTGTCATTTGTTTTACGATTTGGCGGCAAATAGAAAATTGTCTGTGCACGTCAGAATGAATTTAAGCCGAGAAAATTTTCGTGCAATGATTTTTTATGACTTTCGATGTCATTTAAGTCAACAAGAAAGTTATGATAGACTTCGATTGGCTTTTCACGATGAAGCCCCATCTCGTGCCACAGTTTACAACTGGTTTAATGAATTCAAACGTGGTCGAACTAATCTCACCGATGATTTGCGTGAGGAACGGCCTTCTACAGCGACGACTGAAGATAACACAGTGTTGTGCGGCGTATGATAGAGACTGACAAAAGAGTGACCTATCAGCAAATTCGGACAAGTCTAGGCATAGGTATGAGTCAAGGGCACAAAATCCGCCATGAACATTTAGCGGTCAGGAAGCTTTGTGCCCGCTGGATACCGCATAATTTGACCGAGGCTCAAAAACTCCGCCGTGTTGATTGGTGCCGAGAAATGATCCAAAAATTTAACGGAGGTGACTCAAATGCTGTGTTCGACATACTAACGGGTGACGAAAGCTGGATTTACTGTTATGATCCGGAAACCAAAAGACAGTCTGCTCAGTGGGTGTTTCCTTCCGAAGAGTTGCCAACTAAAGTAAAGAGAGGTCGAAGTGTAGGAAAAAAGATGGTGGCCTCGTTCTTCGGAAAGACAGGTCATTACGCGACAGTAGTCTTAGAGGATCAGAAAACGGTTAATGCAGAGTGGTATACTAACAATTGTTTGCCACTTGTCTTGGAAAAAGTTCGAGAGAAACGGCCTCGCAGCAGGATCCTCCTTCATCACGACAATGCCTCGTCGCACACCGCCAGGCAAACGATCGACTATTTGGTGACCTCAGACGTGGAATTACTGGGTCACCCGCCGTATAGCCCCGACCTCGCACCCTGCGATTTTTATTTATTTCCGAAAATAAAAGAAAAACTTCGAGGAAAACGTTTTATAGACGCCGAAGAAGCAGTGGCTTCGTTTCAAAACGCCGTCGAAGAGACCCCTAAGGCCGAGTGGGCAAGGTGCTTTTCTCAATGGTTCCATCGAATGCAGCGATGTATTGATGTAAATGGACGCTATTTTGAAAAGTTACAATAAAGCTAATAACTTGCTAGAATGCTTAGTTTTTGATTTTCTAAGAACTTTCAGTTTGACCCTCGTATCAACTACATTTTACCTGCATCAAGTTCGTTACTTCTTCTCGAAGCACGAAAACACTTCGATCTAGATAGTGCCGACAAAATTGTTGATATTCCACTGCCAATTGAGCTAAGCGAAATATCTTCAACACCCCTTCATCAAGTATTCGTACATCAAATTCAGATTCCAAAACACAATCTAAAATCTAATTAAAATGATAAATATATGTTGTTTTTAAGACTTTAATTGATTTTAGGTACTAATTTGGTAGTATTTTAACTTATTTAACTGAATTTTATAAATAGAAAGCAGATACGTCATTTGATAATTCAACTTTGAAATTATTTACAAAGATGTAACGAATGTATACCATGAACTAAATGTAATGATGGTTCACAATTTACTTACGGCTAAGCCTTAAAGCTGTGGGATTGTACTTATCTGTATGTTTAAATAATAAATGAGTTCAAACTACTTCTAAAACATATCTAAATATAATGTATATTATTTGTTTTTGTAAGCTATAGCTATAGCTAGCTATATCCTGAGATATAAACAAAGTTGCTTACGTCATTTATGTGTTGTTCAACCGTGCTAAATTTTCTGTCTCTTATTACATTTTCTATATCAATCAATTCTGAAACAAAGTTTAATTTAAAATTGTTGCTTTATAAGTAGGTAGAAAAATAATTTTTTCCTCATTTTAAACAGTCGTAATCTAATAGATATGATAAAAACTTACTTATTTTTCTCCATTCAATATGCACTTTTGGTTTGTGTGTATTGAACGTGAAGCCCGACTCTTCCGCCAGTTTTGGGAAATTGTGATGAAGTTCGAAGGTTGTTTTACAAGCCATTTTGTTTTTTTTTTGTTTTTTAACACTATACTACAATTAGTAACCTTTTTAAATAGTTTAATAAACAGATAAGTGCCAATTTTCATAACTAATTGGATTTACATTGTTTTTGTTTGTAAGATGGTTGCTTAGCAACGATACTCGTGTTTATGGTTTGGCTTTACAAATATTTTTTTAAACATAAATATAGTTTGTATTTTATTTTACAAGATTTATAACTAATATTTTTAAAACTATTTAAGTTTTAATGTATTTACTACAAGCAATATGTTTTTAAAATATTTTTGATAATAGGAGGTCTTTAATATGAATATCTAGAAATAAAGTAAATTCTGTATATTTATTGGTGAAGTGGGATAGGTGTCGATAAATAAAAATCTTTTGTATGTGGTCATTAACCACTTTGCCATTTGTTAACTTTATTTGTCCAATATACAAAGCATCTTTTCCGTCGTCAGTATCCGTTGTCACCTATGTCTACTGGGAGCAGTCTCATGGTTTCGGGGCGGCCTAGCGACACCCTACCCTTGAATTTTTTTATGTTTTTTATGCCGCCGGCCAATGTTTAGAAACAGAGGCTTAAAAAGTGTGCAACGTTCAACTCGTCGCTCGGAACGCTAACTCAAAATATGCAGACATCGCGCGGATGGCCGCTACGCCCTCCGGCAACCGCCCGAATATCTCGTCCGCTCTCGCTCCGTGCTCGAGTATATCACTTTGTACAGTTGTAATTTTAAGTATAAAAATAATAAAGAACATCGCTTTGGCAGAATCGTTTCCGTGGGAGCGCAGCCGGGTGGCGAGTGGTCGGGTCGTTGTGAGGGTTCACGCGGATGGTTTCTCCTCGGTGCAGGCGGTGGCTGCGGAGGCCGCTGAGGCGTTGTCGTCGGCCGCCGCCTGGCACGACAGCCCCGGGAACCGAGCATACAGCGCCGCGCGGTATTTAGGGTGGCTGCAAATTGGGAAATGCGGGTTATTCTAGATTTGAATATTTTTCGGGTCTTCTAAGTGATTAAACGATATTTGTTATACCCACCTGATGCCATATACAATGGGGTTATATACGGCATTAGCCTTGGCGAAGACGGAGCCCCAGATGGTTGCGAGGGGGCTAATTGGGGCACCACCGAAGATGCCGGCAAAGTTGATAACTAGATAAGGTGTCCACGCCATGAACCACAGTGAGATTGTCATTAATGCTACCTGTTATTGATTTGATAAAGTAAAAAGCATTAAGGAACGACCGTAAAAGTTATAACTGAAATGAATAATTATAGTCATAAAAATGTGCTTTGCCTTGGCCAGTTTGCACTCGGCGCTGGTGTTAGATTGGTCTGCGCCCTGCCTCAGGGAGGCTACGTTCATTTTCTTGGCCTGCTCCCTCATCGCTTTCTCGTGGGCCGCTACAGCCTGCACCGTCAAAGTTATCAGTAGTTGTGAATACTTACAGGTATATTTATATTTGTGGTCTCGTTGTAATTACCTGAACAATGAAGAAGTAGGAGTAGATAATGAGAAAGAGTGGAGCGAAGTAGCAAAAGACAGCGTAGGTCACGATGTAAGTGCGGTTCGAAATTGATTTGTCGAAATAGTCTGTTCCGCAGGCGGTCATGTTACCCTCCGGGACGTATCTATGGGGGATGGATATAAGTTTTATATTTATTCATAAATAATAAATGTTGTTTATATGTCAGAATGGTCCTAATTTCTAACCTGCCCCAGCCGAACAGTGGTGCCACAGTCCACGCCAGGGAGAAAACCCAGATGGCTAAGACCCGCAGTATCGCTCCGTTGATGGTCATTGGTTTTGCAGCAATACCCTTCACTATGACGTTGTAACGATCAAACGCGATCATTGTCATCGTCCAGATCGAGGTGCAACCGTAGAGTGAGCCGAATCCGGCGTAAAATTGGCATGCCATAGGTCCTGTAAATATATGGATGGTTTAGATAATACGATCAAATTAAACTAATCGTACAGCTTTTTGTTATTTTTCACTAACCGAATACCCAAGTCTCGTTGTAACAATTAATCATCATAGGCGGAGCCATCATTGCCATCATGAGGAAATCGGAGAACGCAAGATTTATAACGAGGATGTTTGATGGGGTTTTAAGAGACTTAGTCGTGGTGAAGATGTAGACAACCATTCCGTTTCCGGTGACCGATATGAAGCCGAGGACGCCAATTACAAATCCCAGTAGACCGTGCCACAAGGGATTCATTGGCGGAAATTGGTACCTGTGTATATATTACTGGTTCAGTAAAATCAAACAGATACGTATTTTGTAATTATAAGATCAAAAGTAGGAACGAAAATCTTGCAAGCATCTCTGTAACCAGATACGCTTATGTTACATTGATATGTTAGTTAAGATATTTACCAGTGAGGGTCGATGAGATGGAGCATTTCGGGTAGGACTTTGTCGACAACCGTCTCGTTGCTTCCGAAGGCGGCCATTTGACCGCCCCAAGCCTGCAACGCAGCGGCTCCTGGTCCAGGGTCCATGCTTGTGATTGCCATTGTGAATTAAGTAGGCCTATGTGCTTAACCTGCAGAAGAGATAAATCATTTAGACATTACAGCGTCACGTCTATCGACACGGATATAAGAGAGGTATAGGAAAACGTAATTTTTAAAAATTGTATTATAAGTAATACTTAAAATTCAATTTCCTAAAACCACGAATGCAATGTGTTTTAGCACCAAGTTTTTTACTTTAATTAATATTTTTTTATGATTATTGAAATTATTGAACACGACAATTATTTTAAAAACATACGAAAATTTAAGATAATTTAAAAATATTTATGGTGTTAAAACAAATTATTCTTCATGACTCACAAAAAAAAAGGTTACAGTGGTAGGTCGCCCCGAGATGGTTAATACCAAAAATACTGAAGAAAATCGCTTCACGAACTACTCCAGTCTTTAGTTTGCTATAACCAATCTCCGGCGGGAATTGCCGCGGCGATGCGGTGGCTACTCGGTCTTTCGGCTGCTCGGCTTGTCTTTTATATTAAAACACCCTCGTTTACAGATCGATATTCATAATTAAATATAGGTAATAGGGTGAATATATTACTTGCTGGTGGTCTTACACAGATGCGGCGCGTAATAATTTTTGTAATTGTTTGTAATATTAATATTAATTGTAAACATTATCGACGTATTCAAATTACATAGTTAGGTTTTCTGGTTGCCCAAAATGGTTGTCACGTTAGTACGGGTCCTTAATATTTTGACAATTTCGATATTGAAAGTTGATTGTGATTTACGCAGTGATAAATATTGTGCCATATTGTGCCATCATTAATATTATTCCTACAAGCTATTATTCTTAAAACTTATTTATTTACAATGAGCAAAAGTGTCTAAAAACTGATATAAACAAAATTGGGTAGAATAGGAATGGCACAAACGAAATAGATAGAACAGAAATAATATACAAATTGGTCCAAATAAGACAAATTTCTGGTGAAGAATTCGTTTATTAGTTTATTTTTTCAGAATATTAAGTATATTTTTTTCAATTTAATATTTTTATAAATCACGTAAGGTCGTGTGAACGCACTTGTATTAATTATTATTCATATTTCTAATACCGCCCTGGCCTTCTTTAATTTAAGCCGGCTAATATTGTTATGGCACCACTAAGCATGTAGAAATATAAGTATGATAACAAGATTATATGCGCAACAGCAACGCGTCCATCTATCATTTTATTATTGTTTATTATTTACTAGCTGTTGTCCGCGGCTGCGCCTCCACCGAGCCAAGGTAGTGTGGACAAGTCATATGGATCCCAAGACGAGCGGGATTGCGCAATTTGCAACAAACAGGAAGCTATTCAAAATATCTTCTAGAGGTTCTGCAAAATGTTTGTACGCTAAATTAAACAATTGTTCAATAAATATTGGTGTATCGGCTGCTTGAGTTATAATTTAAATTTTCATCTATATGATCTGATTCATTTAGTGATATAACACGGCCAGAGATTTAAACCACGCTTTCCCGACTATCTCTATTAGATACATTTAATCATTTTTTGTTAAGGGAGATTTATTAGTGGTCCAGTAGTGGTCCTGTGAGTTGTGGACTAGCTGCAGCTCCTCACCCTCCCGCTTCTTAAACTTTGTCGTATTATAAAGTTGTTATAGTAACAAAAGATTATGATATTTTTAAACATTTTTGAAATGAGTAACGTTTTACTTTTTGTAACCTTTGAAACTCCCAAACATTCGACTTCCATTCGAGCTTTGTGTCCGCTCACTGAATAATAATATGTACAAAATTGTTCAGGTTTTAACGTATGGGAACTACTTAAAAAAATAATTGATGCATACACAGGGAAAGAAGCGACGCCATAGCCAATAAACTTAAAAAAATTGATTTGTTAAAAATGTGAAAGTTGATTATTGCTTCATCCTAAAAAAAGCTTCAGGATTAAAATACTCAATGATTGGTTCACGTTACTATTTATACGTCTTACAAAATATATTTATTTATTTTGGTTTTCTTTCTTCTATTTATATATAACTTTATACTATAATATATATATATGATGTTGGGAGATAATGTATAATAAATAGTAATGCATAATTTATATTTCCACTCCTGCATAAGTGTTGTTAATTTATCAGAAAGTTGATTATTGTTTTAATAGTACACAATATAGATGACCATTGACATATTATGACCACTTAATGACCATTTTTATTAATCCTTTATGTATTTAACTAGTCCTCAAAAAAATTAGAAAAAAAATGTTTACCATGACCATCTTTAAATTCCAAGCGATAAAGGCGAAATGCCTTCTTTAAAAAACAAATCTTCTCTTACCTATCCTTAAAATCCTATTTCCCGTAACTAAAATTTGTTGTTGATGTCGATTATATATATATTGTTAGTATTATTTTTCTTTATTATATATAAATATATAACAATAATATATAAAATAGCATATCATAGCTTCTACCCAGAGGTGGTATGCAAGAGATTGCTTTTTAGTTATATAGCCACCTTTTGTATAGTTGTATTTTTTTATTCCTTTTTTGTATCATAAGCCTATTTAGCGCAATTAAACCCCTCAATCCCAGTAAGGTATAAGAGTATTTAATATTAATAAGAAATACTTTGAGGTTTCGGTAATTGCTTGGAAAACTCGATTAAAAATCGAGCCGCATTCTTAGTAATGTTTTCTTGTAGGCAAAAAGTAGTCATGGAACTTTGCTGAGATGATGAAGATAAATAATATGTTAATCAATATCTCGGTTTTTGTGTTATTAAAAGCAACATTGACTTATATAAACTGTTACCAAGGTGAAAAACTGAAATTAACAAATTAGATTTTTTTCATAGAATGGAATAGATCTTCGATCGTACCCGTATTACAGATAGCATCGCGCTGAACCCACGTAGATAAATTTGAAACCAACATTGACGTTGTTTTGCTTGAACATGACAAAATAACGGAATACTGCATATACAGTATACACGTATTACGTTATAATGTAAATAGTATTTTTTTTATGTAAATAGTATTTTTTTAATGTAAATAATATTATTAGTATAATTATAAATAGTTTAGTATATTCAAGTTAAATCAAATATTTTTTTATAAATACTATGTACTCGATGTAATAACGGATAAGAATAAAAATTATAAAGAATGTTATTAAATAATTTTACAAAAAAATCTGTAATATAAAATTATTATAATGTAAAATAATCTTATAACTTGTTAGTGGTTCTTATGTTTGTAAACTAAAAACAGCCTATCTTGTCTTACACCTAAATGTGAGGTCAAAATTGTCATGTATTTTGGTTTCGACGTATTTTCGTTAAGTCGTCTCCAGTGAGTGTATGCTCGAAGGCAGCAAAGGGTTAAATCTTTTCATATTAATTCTTTTGATGTGGTTTTTATCTTGCCAAATTGTGCACAATGTATTTTGCCAATGTGACAAACAACGAAGAAGACACGGTGGAGATTAGTCAAATAATAATAACATGTTAGTTAATCTAATCTAGAACAACGCAAATTAAATTTACATAGATTAATAAAATAAAAATTACATAGATGCACAAAATAATATAAAGACAGATCACAACTTAAGGTTATTACTTTAATATAAGGTTATTACACATGAATCGACACTATGGACTCAATACAAACATTAACAAACATTCAAAATTTATGGTACGAGGGATGTTGCAGGGGATAAAGAAGTTTAGGACACTTAAAAAGAAGGTAGGATATAGCGCCTTCATTCTCACCGCATTCACATAACGAGTGACACCTGACCCAAATGTTTGCGCAATTGAGTTGGCCTACACGCTTGCCCCAGACGCAGACATATTGTTAAAAGAACCCTCCGTTCACTATAAATCTGTATCCGATAAAAAAAAATATCTTGAGATGTCTGTATTGTTGATTTAACGTTAGATTTTGAACCAATCCATAATTTATACCAGGTCTTGTCCAGGAGAAGACCTATGTTCCTTAGCATAAGTCTTGGGAAGAGTTCTTAAAGTGGATTATGGAGCCAATACTGACAATGGATTTAGCGCATGAATCTCTCACCTCATTACCCGAGATCCCAGAATGGCTGAAAATTCAGACCAAAGTGACAGACAGACTCGTTTCATGGTCTCCCGGATCTTTAAAGTAATGGGAAACCTTGATTTACTTCGAAATTATTTTTGTCTAATGGACTCCAGATAGTCGGTCATAAAAACAGTCTGTATAAGATTATGGGACTTATCAAATGATATTTAGAAAGGCCAATAACTTCTCCAGTGAACATTGAGGATTCGGGGGAACATATAAACTAAAGGACGATATTACATTTAGGAAACCAAACGCCCCACCAACATATCCGTGTTATGATAATTTATAAATATTAGTATATGTAATTGAATGGCTTGATGAAAAATGCATGCCATAGTCCATGTCATGCCATAGTCTGGAGTTGCAGAGCAGCTTCTGAGTATTCATCCTTCTGCTAAAGATTCCTTCCTATACTGTGGTTGTTTGACAGTTGTCGTTTAAATGACAACGTCAAAGTCAAACAATTTAGTGGCGTATATTTATAATTTAGTATAACGATTTGTATTTTGTGTTATAGGTTATTTGAATTTAAGACAATTTTGTTTATAAAGTTTTAATTTTCGGCTAATAATTGACAAACTAATTGTAAATTGTAATAATTTAAATAATTATACATTGTTTAAGATTTTAATTTAATATAAAAGAGTTATCAAGATGGATACAGAAGATATTGATTTAAGTGAAGAAGAAGAAGAAATTACTGCCGAAACTGTTTTAAAAACACTACAAAATGCTTGGCAAAATGAACGCTTAGCTCCAGAAATTCTTCCCCATCGTAATGATATGGTTGAGTGTATGCTGGGACAAATACAACACATGGAACGTAATATAAATAAATTGCCTAAAAATGATCTTCGTGCATCTATCCATCAAATGGAGCTAAATAGAATTAAATATATAATATGCAACTATTTAAAGACTAGGCTAGATAAAATAGAGAAGTACTGTATTTCAATTGTAAATGATGAAAAACAAATGATAGAAAGTGGCAATAATTATTTAACAGTATCCGAATTCAGATATGCACAAGAATATTTAGTAAATATGGAAAATCATTTGAAAAATACTGTACTCAACCATGTTCCAGGGAATATGCAGTCATTTGAGATGAATAAAATGGCAATATATCCTAATTTACAATCACATGTATTTTTAAAAGCAAACGATACTGTGAATGGTATTATTTTGGAAGACTTGTTGGGTGATCACGACGAGGAAATAGATTTAGAAAGTGAGTAATTAAATAATAAGTAGTTAAGTTTATTTATTTACAAATATATTAATGTTATACATTAGATGCTGTGATGATCTGAAAAGATGCATGTAGATAGAATTTTTTTTTCTCGTAAAATGCTATTGTTACTTTTCATTCCGACTTTTCCTAGACATTAATATTACTTGTCTCTTTTAGATGGTTCACAACACATTTTACAATACAAGCCCATAGCAGAATTGGTTAAAAATGGAAAAGTTCAACTGGTGTGATATCATAATAAAAGAAAATCTTATTAAGTTTAATATAAAGTAAAAAGTGTTTTATTTCTTTACTCATTCATTTATTTATTTAGTTTCACGCCATATTCCTTACGGGGTAGCCAGAGATGACGGATCGCCAAACGCTATGGTCCCTGCATACCTCTTTCGCCTCGGCCACAGACATCAATCTCTTCATACATGCCCTCCAAGGGGTCCTCATGCTTTTTACGTGACCTTCCTCCAGTATCATAGATACTGTGTTTTCAAAGGTCACTCGAGGCCTCCCTCTGTCTCTCTTACCGCTCAATTACATTTATAACATGTTATAATACTTTCAATACAAAATCACCAAAAAAAAGTAATAATAAAGGTGAACTGTATTTTTTAATTGAAATCGGTAACCTAATTATCTGATCAAAAGAAAATGACATTTTTAAAGTCTATAAATATGTATCCGGGAATATATCTTATTTATTACATATTAAGTGTTATCTTCAAAGTTATAAAACAGGTGACAAGTTAACAAATACAACCCAAACATATTCATGTAATGTTAAAAACCATTTGCTGTTAATGGTACTTTAACACTAAACCTACCAAGTACCGGTCAAATTGACCATTTTTTAACTTTCGAAAAACTTACACGTTTTTAAACGTTATAATATCGTTATCAAATTACATGACAATTCTTATACTATGCATATAATATTTTCCAGACTCTTTACTTTTAGTTATTTCCATTATTACCTCCGTTATATAATAAAATAACTTTTAATTACCGGACAATTTGACGGTGTGCGGTAGGAACAGGTATACAAGAATTGTCGGTAGGTTTAGTGTTAAGTTGAATAATAATTCTCTTATCATTTCTGATTTGTTGATCTCTTTAATGAATTAAGGGTGTTACTGGAATAAATAAAAGCACTTTTTTGTAAAACTCCATCTTTACTAAATATATTTCAACAATATTATTGTCTCCAACATGAATATAAATATTTCAAGTATAAAATATTTAAATATTAAGTAATAAAATATTTAATATGGACATTTTACAGTATACATACATATTATATATAAATTGCACCTTAAAGCCTACGACTGGCGTAGTTCAACCGAAAAATGCAAAGGTAAATATTCCGAGTTTTATTTAATTTATTAATAATAATCAAATTTGCTTAGTAGTATACCTTAAGTATAATTAGTTAAAAAATTTGTAACATTTTCACTTGTTTGGACCTCTTTGTATACATTAAATGTTTATTATTTAGTTACAACGAGTTCCCTTTTTTATTGAGCTATAATCCAAAAAGTTTAATTAAGTACTCCTTATGAACAGTAAGTACTCCTTTCACATACTTAGCAGTGAGGCCATTAATTTAAGTACTCCTTATAAACAGTAAGTACTTCCTTCACATACTCGGCAGTGTTGCCATTACTTTAAGTACTCATTATAAATAGTAAGTACTCCTTTCACATACTTAATCGGCAGTGTTGCCATTGCTCTAACCTAATTATGTCATGAATGATTTATTAAAGTGTTTGTTCGTCGGCGTCCACGTATTTGATGTGTTCCAAGTAGGCGCGGTGGGCGTGTTCCCGTAGACTCTGCTCGGACGCGCTGCCGAGCTGTTTGACCATACTTGTGAAGTGGCCGTCCTCCTTCTGCAGCAGCTCGTGAGGGTGACCGCACTCCACTATTTGACCGGCTTCCATTACCTGAAAATAAATAACAATGTACCGCAAATTTTACCGGAAACTTAACTATAAAATGCATAATATTTTATAGTCACTTTTATGGTTTTTGCGGGGACTGGGGTTTACTGGTTATTCTTTCAAAAAACTACCAAATTATTTTTTTATATGAATTATATTTTTTTTTATTGCAATTCCCCGCCTATTAGTGAATTTATTTAAATAAATAAATATATTTTAAATGCCCTAGAGGTACATTTTTAGAGAAGAGATAAAAATATGTATAATGTTTCATAATAATTTAAACAAATATTGTCAGAAGATGACGAAATGTCATTTCAATGTTGCAACAGTGACAGTTGTCATATTAGATTAGTATCAACTATCAGCGACAGACGCGCAGGCCGTAGTGATTACGGAATCTCAATTGGCTGATAAAGTAGAGGTCGATGCGGATGAAACAGATATGAATTATTCAGTTATAACATCTACGTAGATAGATGTAATGCATGTTTGAAAGTACGAGATTATAATGAACGTCGATAACCACGCGAGGTTTAAGTTCAAGATTAAAACATTCAACATGTATTGATTTATAGATATATTTGTATTCGATGGATGTTTTTGACGTTAAAACGAAAAAAGTAACTTGAGATTATTATTTGTCAAAAAAAATTGTGAAAAGCCAAAACCTTACATTATATACAAAAATCCCCCCTGTAAGTTTTATAACGCGAAGATTTCCCACGTTATATTTCTATACTATAAAATTTATATATTTTTTTTACAATTCATAATTAATTTCGCCTACCTTTGCACATTGTGTTGTTCTATAATTAAATATAAGTAAAAAATAAATTTAATTAAGTTACTTAATATTCCATTTAAACTGCTTTTAACGAGATAAGTTAAACGTGAATTATTTTTGCATAACGCGTTATACGGTCATATGAGCGCGTTATACAAGAATATTCCTACAACGCGTTTTCCTATAACGCGGAACGAATCTACTGCGTTATAGGGGGGATTACTGTACATTGATTTGAAAACACTGCCTTCTATTAAGTTTAGTTATTAGACTAGTAGATTCTCAAATATCCTGCCATTATAAACACAGGTACACTATTAGAGAACTCGGTGAAGGTCAGCTTTGAACGGCGATCCGATATAAATAAACAATAATAATCTAAGGAACCTTTGTCAGATCAATCTCTATAAAAATGGAGATTATCAACACGGTGAACGATCTAGGAAGAAATATCTACAATGGAAAGATATCAGTTGACTCTCAGTATTGGAGTGTTACGAACAGGAGGCTCGGAGGTGACTTACGAGGACGCGGTCGGAGTCGGCGACGGTGTGCAGGCGGTGGGCCACCGTCAGCACCGTGCACTGCGAGAAGTGCTGCCGGATGGACTGCTGGATTAGCGCGTCCGTGCTGAGGAGGTAACATGTCAAGATACAGTGATGTTTGTAGTACATAAAGTGACGTTTTTGTGTGGTTCTTCCCAGAGCACGGCATGTTTGGCACACTTAACCCTTATTTTAAGTTGGAGTGTCTCTACAGAAGGGTTTATTAGGATAAGTATGGTATCAAAACCCTCCTGCCACTTCCCTTTCATACACAACTGATCACTGGTATTGATTCAAAGTGGAAATTATATAAATAGATAAATAAAAATAAACATAATCAGTGATCCATCTTTGTTTAGTTTAGACGCTATATCTCCGCCATCGACAAGTGAATGTATGTTTGTCTGATGTCTGTAATGATAACAACGTCCAGACGATAGACTCAAACACGCAGACGGGTGATGTACCGTGACTCTGACGTGAACGTGAACACGTGTTCGCGGTGACAATGTCGATAATTAAGTACAATTGTTTTTTTTGTCTGTTACACCATCACTCATGTATATTAATGTGGAGTAATGGATTGTCTACACGACTATAAATAATAGCGGGTTAACACGCACATATTACAAGTATATTGTTCTTTGTCGATTGAATATACATACATTATTGTAGTGTTTGTTTCTCCATGTCCAAAGATCTGTACAAAAACTAGTTGAAAAGAGTACCGCTGTGTATCTGTATCGATATAAATATTTTTAGAAATAATTTTAATTTTGCAAAAGACACTGACGCGTTCGTGCGTTTTCGTGTGTGCGTGTGTGTATGTGTGCGTGCGTGTCCTCACTTGGGGTCGACGTTGGCGGTTGCCTCGTCCAGCACGAGCAGCCTGTTCCTGGCGAGGGCGGCGCGCGCTAAACACAGCAGCTGTCTCTGTCCCGCGCTGAAGTTCACTCCGCCCGACTCCACGGCCGCAGAGAGAGACGACACGCTGTTCTTCAGCTCTACCTGCATATACGACTTAGACTTATTGATTTCTTTTCTCTTAAAACATAACATAACGCATCCCCTTTACGAGTCCTCTTAACCTACTCATATTTTGAACTCGACTAACTTTTTAAATCCTTTCAAGTATAGTGGTCTAATATTTATTTATTATAAGTGTATAGTAGGTGTGAGGACCTGTTCCAGCGCATTCCAGATGTCCGCGTCCGTGTACTTGTCGAAGGGGTCCAGGTTGTACCTGAGGCTGGCCGAGAACAGCACTGGCTCCTGAGGGATGATGGAGATCTTTGATCTCAGCTCCTGTAATCAAAACTATTAATATAACATAAGCACTGCTTTATCATCACTAAAAAAACATTCAAACGAATGCTACTCTTAAAACATATAAAATAGAAATTCAAAATATTGAAATAATTATAATGACTCCACTTTACGTAAATTAATTAATGAATTTGTTATAGGTATTGTCTGTGAGTGTTTGTTCTATTGGATGCTCTGGATTAATGAAAGTCCATTAGTATTCTCATAGTGTGTATACCTTGAGGGCGATGTCCCCGGTGTCCAGTTCGTCGATGAGCACTTGTCCGTCGAGGGGCGCCAGGCGGAACAGCGCGGAGATCAGGGACGACTTGCCCGCGCCCGTGCGACCCACCACGCCCACCTGCACACACACACACCCTTACTACCTCACTACCTCACACCCTCACGATAAGGTAGGATAAGCCAAACAAGTAATTTTTTATCCACAACTATGTATCATCGTCCGGCTGGCGTGGGTCTTTTGGGTCTCACATAATTAATGGTTTATTATATCTTCTGTGAAAATATGCCGACTGAGTGGAATTATGACAACCCTCAAAAAAATACGAAAAATATAAAAAAATAAAAACTAAATAAAAAATTTTATAATAAAAATTGTATAAATTATCATAAGACAAGATGAGAAGAGTGAAGATAAATAATATTTTGGTGCTTGATAAATCTGCAATGTTCACAACAAAATGTAAAAGCGGTTCTTTCATTTATTAATATGTATTAAAAAGAGGAACTTTTCATACTTAAAATTTCAGAACAAATAAAGGGACAGGGTGCGCTTATTTTAAAACCTACATTGTACTTCACTCTTAGTATATCTCGAAATTAAGTGAACATTTTAAATCGACATCCTTTCATTTTTGCACACATCAACAAGTATGTAAAATTAAATACATCTCTCACCTTCCACCCGCTCTCAATAACGATGTTCAAATTTTTCAACACCGGCTCAGCTTCTCTGTCGTATCTCAGGTAGAGGTCCTTAAACACTAGTTTAGCCCTCTGGGGCCAGCCCTTGGGGGGAGAGGGTCCGTCCGTAACCTCCTGAGGTAGTTTGGTGTACTGAAGCACGCGCTCCACGCTGGTCATCTGCGATATCACCTCCGTGGTCTGCTTCACGCCGTACTGCACCATGTTCACCAATATAAGTCCCTGGCTGATCGCTAAGCCGACGTTCCCGGATTTCGTCGTACCTGAAACCAATATCTGATTTAGTTTTCATTAAAAGTGAAAAAGGATACATAAAATAAATTGCGTACCGTCGTCCATTAACAGGAAGGTGTAGGCGACGACTATGACGTAGGTGGCCGAGATGAGACTCAGCCAGACCGCGAACGCAGTGTTGGTGATTAGGGTCAGGTACCTGTATGTAACATCAATGTGTGAGAGATGAATGTAATGAGTGAGTGTGGTGAGCGTGGTGAGTTCGGTGAGTGTGGTGAGTGTGGTGAGTGTGGTGAGTGTGGTGAGTGTGGTGAGTGTGGTGAGTGTGGTGAGCGTGGTGAGTGTAGTATGTGCAGTAACTGTGGTGAGTGTAGTAAGTGCAATGAGTGTAGTAAGTGCAATGAGTGTGGTGAGTGCAATGAGTGTGGTGAGTACAGGGAGCGTGGTGAGCGTGGTGAGCACGGTGAGTGCGGTGGTTACCAGGCGGCTGTGTGCACGTCCTGCTTGTGGTCAAAGTGCGTGATGAGCGCGGGCCCAGCGCCGCACGCCCGCACCGTAGGCAGCCCCGCCAGGCTGGCCGACACGTGCGAGAACACCGGGCTGCGGGACACGCCCTCCACCCTGCGGATGACACGCTGCACTAGTACCAAGACTGCCACGAGTATAAACTCCACCCGCCAGTATTACATTTAACCGTCAATCGAATTTGAAACGACCGTTAATATTATTTAACGGTTAAGTATTCATTACCTTTTGAAAATAAAAAAATAAAATAAAAATATGATAGCGATGAAGAATAATAATGTACGCTAATCAATATATATGTGAATAGATGTCGCCCCTCTCTCGGTCTGGACCCACGTCGTAGGCCGTCTATCCACATTTCAAATTCATTATTACACTTTTAACACACTTTTATTAGCTTCGATAGTATGTTTGTGTGTAACGGAACCTTTAAAAACGATTTTGACGTTCAAGATGGCGGATTAATTTGAAACTGCATATTATCAAGGACCGGTGACGATGGAATTATATGACAAATATGTTTTTATGAAATTCAAACTAAAATATTAAAAATAAATGAAAATTAAGAATTATTAAAGAAGCGTTGGGTGCTCTGTTGATAGATCACTTAAAAAGCGATAAAAAAAAACTTGTAAAAGTATGTTTTTTAGTTATTTTATCATAAAATCGTTTTTAAAAAAGACAAAACTTTGCTAACAACACAAAATTAGATCAGAATAAACGTAACCCGAAATAGTTTTTTTCCGGAGTAGATTATCCTAAGATAGGTAGTTTCGCGTGTAGTGTAAGGCAATTATAATAATGAGCGATCAATTATATTATTGAGCGATCCAATATAGTATTAAGCGTTCAATTGTAGTATTAAGCGATCAATTATAATATTGAGCGATTAATTATAATATTGAGCGATCTATTATAGTATTAAGCGATCAATTATAGTATTAAGCGATCAATTATAGTATTAAGCGATCAATTATAGTATTAAGCTATCAATTATAATATTGAGCGATCAGTTGTAATATTGAGTGATCAATTATAATATTGAGCGATCAATTATAATATTGAGCAATTAATTATAATATTGAGCGGCCTCGGTGAGTGCGGGTACACTTTGAATCACGGGTTGGAATGTTCAGTGTTTTCGAGAAAAAACAGCGCTCATAAAAATAGTCAAGTGTGTTGCATAACACACTATAATAATCCTTTTAACAGATAAGTGCATATTTATAATAAAATGTATTTAATTAAGTCCTTACACACAACGCTATCTGCACTCGAGATAAACCGACCATTGTAGACTATTTTTACGTTACTTTAATATTACATGTTGGCTTTTGCATAACTACTTTTTCTTTAAAAAACTAAATATTTCAGCATATTTTTTTTATAATCGTGTATTTTATTATTTTCATTTTCCAAATTATATTAGGAGTAAAATAGATGAAATAGGAAAATACTAGGTTATGAAGTGACTAATAACAGTTTGTGTAAATACAATTTTTTTATACATATTTCATATTAATATTTCAGCATATAATATTTAATATCTTAATAATCTATATATGTATATATCTTTAAGTCAGAGGAGTGGGGAAGGGGAGGCCCGTTGCTAACGCTTAGTAAATAGTCTTTTTATCTCGAGCAACATATTTTAGATGTTTATTTAGCGATTATAGCGAAGGTTAGGTTAAAAGGGTCACCTTTGAAGTATCATGTGAGCACTCACCGCTTAATGGCCTGTGCTGTGGCGAGGTAGACGATCGTCCACACGTACATGAGGACTCCGCAGACCAGGGTCGTCAGCACCATGTACGGGCTGACGATGGCTACCATCACCAGGATACCGAACATCACTAGGAACATCTAAACAAACATACAAATATATGAGTATATATCAGTCGTGTGTCCACCGTGGTATGGACATGTCATGAGAGATGAAAGGCATGTAATCAGAAGAGTTAGGTATGAAAGTAGATGCAAAGTGGATGACAGAAGAGGAAATGGATGATGATACGGAGATAAGTAACAGGAGAGTATGGAAGGAAAAACATATTGGACCACGAAATTGGAATAAGGGCAAGAAGATGATGATATATGATATAACAGTGTGTCTGTCTGTGTGGTGTGAAGTGCTCACCTGGATACTGTCCAGGTACATCCTGGGCAACACCTCGTCCACCACTCCCATGTCCTTGGAGAACCTGTTCAGGACCCGCCCGGACGGGTTGGTGTCGAAGAACCTCATGGTGGCCGAGAGGATGTTGCTGAACATCTCGTTGTGCAGTCTGATGGAACTCTTCATGCACACGTACAGGAACAGTATTGATCTACCATTTGTGTTCACTTTAGTTTTATCGTATACAAATATTTGAATACGAAGAAATATAACGTTTATGTTCACAATGACGTGATTTTCGTGGAAGAAAATATGTATTCAGAATAGTGCCTGATCAAATTCAAAATATCTTTATTCAAGTAGGAATTTACGGGCATTTGAATCAATTATTATATTAAAAAGGTATATTCAGTCCGTCAGTAAGCACCACCGGCTCGGAATGCTGCTCTGTTGAGAAGAGCCGCCCAGAAATTCAACAGATCCTCTTTTTAAATGAAATTCAACAATATTTAAATTATAATATCATGATAATGAGTTAAAAACTTAAATTCGACACATTTCGATCCTCTAAAAACTCTTGAATGTTATAAGATATTTAGTTATACACTTTTGGTTTTAGATTTAAAACTAAGAAGAGGACAGTCTAAGACATCTCGTGGATCTTTATTATATATGCGTAGTACAAAATTTAATTACCTTTCAGTGGTGATTACGATGCACCCCAAGATGGCGGCGCCCCATATGTATATATAATATGTATGGTTTAAGGGCTCGTCTGCCGCGATGTCCTGCATCACGAGCGCCGTTTTAACAATCGTCCCTATCACTGATATATTTGGAGAGCTGCTCGTTTCGGTTGTAAATGTATCATTTAGCGAATAATCTGATGTATCATTTATTTCGTTTCGCGTTTCCAATATCTCTCTAGAATGAGTGGCTTCTACGTTGTTCATCCTGAAAAGTTCATCATTGTGATATCCTCCAATATATATGTAGTATGTATATAACAAAATTATATACCAGTAAGTGAGCCAGAGATCACTGAAGGATGTGACGACTTGGGCGAGTATGATGGAGGCGGCCGTGAAGAATAACAGGCAGTAGCCACCGCCGGCTCTGAAGTACCTCGCGTACACCGACCCAGATACACGACCTACAAGTAAACTATCCTGTAGCCTCCTTTAGGATAATAACAATAAGACGTGTATCTAAAGCCTTAATTAAAACACTCTGAGTTGCTAGTGTCAATTCTAGATACTACATACATACATACATACATATATATACATACTATTACATATTTTTTATATTAAATCATTTGATTCATATAAATGACTTGTTATAATCGTATTCACAGCAGATGTTCACAATTACTAATATATTATATTGATTTATTACATTTAATAATAAGTATAATTGTTTATATCACTATTCATATTATAATCTACATGAATCAAGATCTAAACAATTATAAAATGTCTGTGTCTGTTTGTCCGGGATAAAATCGTATTAAAAAAATATAATTCAATTCATTATTATTTTTTTTTGTTTTTTATTTTTTAATTGAATTATTTAATTTAATCTATAAGATTTTATTTCTTCCATGATTGACAATGACACTTAGATTTCCTTCTTAACTAGGGGCAACAACAGACCCTCAATTTCGACTCGCTGCGCTCGCGAAATCTCGGGTGCTGTTTGCATATTGAGCGAAACGAGCCCAGTGTAATGACTCATCGTTTCCCATTGACTTCAATGTGATATCAGTTAACGATTATTAGTCAATGACATGAAATTTTTCATTTTTTTTTAAACTAACACCCAATGTGCGTCTTTTAAATTGCAAAATTTCATAATTTTCCGTCAAGTAGTTTTCGAGCCTGTTCGTGACAAAGAATGTGAAAAAGTCTCTAGTAGAGCGCTCCGCTCGCTTCGCTCAACTAAATACCAGAGCCCATTTGTACCTTTCAATCTTTTTATCTATATATAATAATATAATCTATATTATTTATAGCGTTGTAGATATCTATTCTAAAACATATCTCATAAAGTCACTGATTTGTTATTGTTATCTCTTAAAATACCTTTCTCCATGAGCTCAGTGCTTTCCTCCGGTTCATTTTCTTCATCGTGTACTGACTCTGAAGCGGTTGCGACGCTGGTCCGAGACTAAACCAATCCAATCCAATCAACTCAAATCAAATCAATCAAACTGTATGAATTACGAATGTCGTCTTGAAGACGAAAGTTTTGCATTGGATAAAAATAATATTTAACATTTTAAATTAATTCATTAATTAAATAATATCCAAAGAGTTTTTATACTTTTGAGAATAGAAAAACAATTGTTTATATAATTTCATTATTACTGACTGATGAAAAAACATTAAATGTATGTTTTAAATAATAAATATATTATTAGCACTAAACCTACCAAGCACCGGTCAAATTGACAGTTCTTAAACTTTCGCAAAACTTATACGTTTTTAAACGTTATAATATCGTTAACAAACTACATGACAATTCATAGAATATGCATGTAATATTTTCTACACTCTTTACTTTTAGTTATTTCCATTAGTACCTGCGTTATATAATAAAATAACTTTTAATTACCGGTCAATTTGACCGCGTGTGGTAGGAACAGGTAAACAAGAATTGTTGGTAGGTTTAGTGTTAAGTTCTTGTTATTTTCTAAAATAATGTAATATAAACCTGAATAGACATCGTCCTCTGCCTCAGCAGCTGCGGCAGAACCGTAACCGTTTCATCGGCAGACACTTCTCCGTCTTCCAGCTCCTTGAATAGTGGACACTTCGACACTTCCTCGAAGCTGCCCGTGGTCTCTATCTCGCCCTGGTGACAAATTACAGTAAACTAGAACAACCTTTAATTAACCGTACAAGACATACATACATACATACAATTTCTGAATCAGACCAGGTCAAGGAGAACAGCAATATATATAGATATAATTATAGTATTTAACACTAAACCTACTGACAATTCTTGTATACCTGTTCCTACCGCACGCCGTCAAATGGACCGGTAATTAAAAGTAAAGAGTGTAGAAAATAATATATGCATATTCTAAGAATTGTCATGTAGTTTGATAACGATATTATAACGTTTAAAAATGTGTAAGTTTTACAAAAGTCTAAGAACGGTCAATTTGACCGGTATTTGGTAGGTTTAGTGTTAACAAAATGTACGTAACATGTAGGTATAATTATTTACTACTTCCATTAACATTATAAAATATATGTATCTTAATTTAGATAGATTGATCTAATATTAATATGCGTTCCTTGGATCGATTATAAGTAATAAATAACAAAATCAATCTTACTGAGTACATCTATCTATACATATAAATAAAATTGAGGTGTCCGTTTGTAATTCCTAATTAACAGCTTTTAACTAAATGCGTATGAAAGTATATATTTATTTATTATTTATTTATTTATTTATGTACCATTAACTTACAGAACAGAAAATATACAATGACAAAAAAAAGTGTACAAAGGTTTAACTTATCTCTTTAAGAGATCTCTGCCAGTTACCCTTCGGCAAAAAGGAAAAATTAAAATAACAATGCGGATTGGTACGTTAAAAACATAAAAAATAAAAAAAAATGTATAAAAAAACCATGTAAAAAAAAATATAAAAAATTTAAGCAAATTTAGTATTATTAATATAATACTACAATACAATTAATATATATATATATATATATATATATATATATATATTATATATAATACGTATAAATTAACACATACCCTATACAACATTATATGAATATATATTTTTACACACTATATATACATACTATATATATACTATTATACATATATAAATATTGGCATACAAAAATTACATACTAATTTAAATATATTAATTATGATGAAGAGGAGAGGTAATATTATACTATATACTTACATAAAAAAAGTTATATTTTTTTCTGTCTGTCTATTTGTTTCGGCTAATCTAATCGGCTGGACCGATTTTAAAGGACTTTCACTGGCGGATAGCTGATGTTATAAGGAGTAACGTATTCTGTGCGAACGAAGTCGTGGGTAAATCTAGTTTTATAATAATTTTGGAACAAATACGGTACGTATTTAATTAAATTAATTAAAAAAAATAAAATCCTTCACGAATGTTTATAATTTTTTACATTTTTAATAATTTAACCAATATCTTATGAACAGTCCGGTGTTACTGAAGAGTTACCATAATATTGAAGATGCATAAGCATCAGATATGGATGCTACCTGTATCTTTGTACCGCAGACCGGTTCCAGAGTTCGAGCAATCAACAATAGAACAACAACAACATGAGGCGGCCGGAGTCGTTAAGAAATAAATTCAAAGAATTAAAAATTATGATTATGTACAATCAACATATTGATGAAATACTGGAGGAAGGTTACGTAAAAAGCATGAGGACCCCCCCGGAGGGCATGTATGAAGAGGTTAATGTCTGTGGTCGAGGCGAAAGAGGTATGCAGGTATCATAGCGTTAGGCGCTCCGTCGTTTTTGGCTACCCCGCAAGTGATATGGCGTGAAGATAAATAAATAAATAGAACTACTCAAAATTAATACTAGAAATAAAAATAAACTTGCTATGCCCGTCAATTAGGCTCCATAAAATAAGTAGTTCTTTAAAGTTTAATTGTATACTTTTTTACAGTACACCCCCCGTAAAGCCTAAATCTAACATTAAATAAATTGAAATAGTGTAATAAATAATAAATTTATTATAGTGTGAAGGATTACATTAACGACGGTACAGTCTGGGAATTAAATATATAAAACCAATTAACTAGTAAGTTACGTTTGTTACTCTCGTTAGATATATTATCTGCATCACACCGCTCCCTTAGATGTCATTACTTGTGGTAGCGGTGGGGGCTGAGTCACCCCCTACTCAAACATGGACAAGGGAGTGATGGCTGACCCTTGCGTTATGCTCGTGAACGGTACTAATCTAATAATTGGATCAGCTTATCAATTCATTGCGATGATTCTAGTTGTTCGTACATTGCTCACAAAATATTGACGTTTCACAGTAAAAAAAAAATCTGCTGAATTTGTTGTGTGGTTCTTCTAGGAGCAGGGTGCGTTTGAAACATAACCCTTTTTTTAAATTAAGTCCTTACAGAAGGGCTTATTTCGATAAGTATGGTATCAAAATAGGCCCTCCTGACATTTGACGTAAACAAGTAATCAATGGTATTGAATCAAAGTGGAATTGATAAAAATAAATAAAAATTGTCCGCAAAAAAATTTTGCGTTTGTGCGTAAACGGTAAAACAATAGATTTGAAATAGATAGATGGTTTATCTTGTCAATGTCAATATCAAGTACGTAATTTGACGCAGAGAGTCGAGTGAATGTTACTAGATTGAACAGATTAAAATAAAACGATAAATGCTATGATTGTAGAGGCGTAGTGTTTGTCAACTCTCATAAATATTCAGACTTTACATTTCATCGAATTTCAACCACTGGTTCACTACATTATGGTCGTAAATAATTCGTAACGATCTATTGCTTAGTGTTTCTTAAAATTGGAACTAAAATACAACCTCTAATTTATCGGAGTCGATATGTCAAATCAATAAAATAATATTTACAATCTGTTACATTTTCAAAATATTGTATACTTATAACTTTTATTTTTAACATGCAATTCTAAAAAGCCGCTCAATATTGAAACAACCTAATATAAAAAAATATTTTTGAAAGTTGGCAACATTGGATATTTGGCATTTAATACAACACAAATACTTCTTAATCAAATCTTAGCATTTATTTAACCTTTGGACGACCTCACAGCGTCACCTCCATTCAGACGTCTACAAATACGTTCAAATAACGAGTATCTATAAACAAATACGTACAACTAATAAGACACTCAATTCACATTGTGGCTTAAGTGCTGTGACGTCACAGGTCACGTGGTCACAATCTGGGAAGGTACAGTTTACACTCGACACTAGGAATAGACTATATTAGTTTTACGTTTAGTGATGTGTGTGATCAATAAACACTATCACTATCAATCAATTATAAGATAAAATTGACTATGGAATAATATTTGTATTTTTTCTGTTTAAAATCATGTCCGTCCGTCCGTCTGTGCACGGCCTAACTCAGACTTGTAGTACTAATAAGCTATTCGCCACAAACATACATATTACACACGCCGACGGAGTGGTACAATAAAATTGTTAGTTTTTTTTAGGGTAACGGATAATTTATTTTTTTCATGTGTGATAAAAAAATATTTTATATGAGCTGCTGATTTGCAGATCCTACGACAAAATGCGAAATGCATTATGCTTATTGAGTTTATCATTTTTAATTATTTTGTATCTTAATTTCTTACTTCTGTCTCAGCTCTAGTTAAGAAAACAACTATGTATTTTATTATTTTTGTAATTAAAAAAAAAAATTTGAAAACCTTTTCCTTATCGTCTGAACATAACTTGAATTAAACTCTTTTTTCGTTTAAGGTTAAGCAACAAAGTGCAAATTTTATAAGACTCAAACATTCAAGTACTCGCCCTCCTCCCCTCCACAAACTAAATGGTTAATTTTCGAGAAGGAATATTAGTTTTTTTGCACTTAAGTTGCAAACGTTAGTTAAATCATAGAACATAGATAAAAACAATTTACAATAAAATTGTTTATTTTAGAAATATCTACAAAAAGTGTATGTCTTCTATCAAGATATATATCCACAACGAACAACTAAGAAGCTCTACATTGCGCGAGGCTCGACACGCCGGCTTTAGTAATTGAGCGAAGCGAGCAGAGCGTTCTACTGGAGACTTTTTCACATTCTTTGTCACGAATAGGCTTAAAAACTACTTGACGGAAAATTATAAAATTTTGCAATCAAAAAGACACACATTAGGTGATGGTTTAAAAAAATATATATTTTTCGGGCTCGCTTCGCTCAATATGCAAACGGCAACCGAGATTTCGCAAGCGTAGCGAGTCGAAATTGAGGATCTGTTGGCGCCCTTAGTAGTTTAAAAAGTTGACTTCGCACGCCGTATCAGCATATCAGCTTTAAAATATATTAGTATAGAGCAAAGAGCACGCGTTGATAGACAGATAAGTATAATGTTTATAATTCAATTCATAAACATTATCTGATAAGGTCGCCGTGACATACATCATGTAAATAAAGTATTAGCTACTGATCTTCACTAAGTACAATGATATATTTTGTCTGTTTTTGCACATTGCTTCAAAGATAGCAACGATTATATGGATTATACCGAGGTGCTTATATAAGACAGATTAAGTAGTATAAAAATGCGTAATAGATAATTCTTGGCTAAACTATTATTAATCCCTCTAGTTTAAGAATTTAATGCCACTACTGATAGTAAGTAAAAACAATTTCAATAATAAATCCTACCGGAATTGTAGCAATTTACCTACAGTTGAAGAATACTGGTTTAGAAATTCAAACAATAAGCTCCTTCCGTCTGTTCAAGCATAAGCAGAATTCGACTAAGAAAATATATATATCTTAAAAAAAATGGACAAAATCACATATGGAAGAAATCCAATCAAACAATAACCGACTCTTATGTGGCTTGTCATACATAAATCACCGAAAAGAAACATAGAAACACATTTGATGATCACAACTAACTAGGGGCGCCAACAGACCCTCAATTTCGACTCGCTGCACTCGCGAAATCTTGGGTGCCGTTTGCATATTGAGCGAAGCGAGCTCAGTGTAATGACCCATCGTTTCCCATTGACTTCAATGGTATATCGGTTTTTTGACGATTATTCCTCTACGACATGACAATTTTCCAATTTTTTTTTAAACCATCACCTATTATGTGTCTTTTTGATTTCGAAACTTCATAATTTTGTGTCAAGTAGTTTTCGAGCCAATTCGTGACAAATGTGAAAAGTCTACAGTAGATGCTCCGCTCGCTTCGCTCAATAAGCCGTTGAAGATAGATGACAAGTTCACTAAGTACAAACAGACGACCACGTCTCGTGACTGAGAACAATCGACACGATACGAGTTCTAGTGTTATTTAATTATTTATTGATAACAATTTTTGAAAACATTCAAGTGACCAAAACTTACTTTCAATTTAAAATAAAACTAGAATGATATATTTACTAATTATTATTAATGTGTTAAGAAAGGAATGGCGTCGCACGTACCCTGCCCCGCAACTTCGACTGTCTGAATTCGCGCAAGCGGCTTCAATTTATTCCTATTTTAACAATATCCATAGGTCGCTAATTTGTAGTATTTTAATGATCACAGTCACAGATTGTATTCATGAACATTTATAGTAGAGACGCACATGTATATTACGTAATAATAATGACAAGATGGCGCCGGCCGGTAATTTCGCCTGTTGGCTAGTTTTCTGTTTTATTACTTAAGTAGCTATTCAAACTCATTCCCAATAAGAAAAAAATATTTTATTCATGTATGAAAATGTGTATTCTTATAATTTAGATAATAAATTATTATAATATAAAAAAATATTTAAATTTATAATAAGTTTTTCTCTTTACATAAATTTGTAAATCTGGCGAAATCATATAAGAGTAATCTTGATTACGAAACCTCTTCAGAGATAAAGAATGAAGTGCGTCGTCTTAGTCGTCAATCAAATATCTTTTTTCTAGGTATATTACCTAATATATATAAATATGCAAACTCACGTTGCGTAATATGATGACTTTATCGGCTAGTTTGAGATGATGGAGCTGGTGGGTGACCAGGATCCTGGTGGAGTGTCGCAGCAGTCCCATAATGCACTCCGACACGAGGTGCTTACCCACGTGCGTATCCACGGCCGACAGCGGGTCATCCAGGAGGTACACGTCCGCCTGGTTGAGATTACTTTGGTATTTTTATGATACAAGAAAATAACCTAAAGTAGTATAAAAGTAAGTAAAGTAAAGATTGCTAGCTCAGTCCTAGTGCTGAGTTAGATTAAGATAACTTTTAACTTTTATTCAGTGCTTTTTAAGTCAATTGACAGGACGACTTAATTAAAAGGAAGAAAGAAATCTTAACATACATTCCTATAACAGGCCCGGGCGAGTCCGATGCGGGCGCGCTGTCCGCCGCTCAGGCTGATCCCTCTCTCACCAACCATTGTTCCATCACCAGACGGCAACTGCTCGAAGTCTCTCAATAGCGCACATGCTGTAACCACCTGGATACAATTAATTATTATTAGATCATTACAGCTTCCGAAGATAGAAACTACAGCCCATTTAGATCGGTGCCAATAAACGATCTGTGGTTGTAAACCATCAAGGATTGATTAGCTTAACGAAAGATAAAACATTTTTTTACTGAATTGACACCTATTAAATTGAAAGATTCGATATAAATTTGTATCGTATGCAATTTACGCGAATTAATAAATTAAACATTGTAATATACGAATTTTGTCGACGCTTTACCTTAGATAACAATAAATTGATGCGATTAGCAAATTGACGTTTAATTACAGTAATACAAAGGTAGGTTATTTAACTTTAAAACTAATTATACTAATCGTCTAATGTTCATTTACAATACCAGTTTAAACATTAAGTTATCTTTTTTGTAATTTGTTCGATAATTTATTAAATTTATTCAAAACTACGACCTGTTTATATTTTATATTGCTATGTACTTTTTTATAACATGGTAATATACGAATGAGTTACATTTATATTTTTTTTAATTACTATTATCTTTGGATATACAAACTCTTTGTTTCTTTTTTTTAAATTATTGTTATCTGTGTAACAAATTTTAAATTATTTTCCTCTTAAATGTAATGTATGTAATGTGACAGCTGTCAGCTAACCGACCGTAAAGACATTACACGGCATTTAGATGAAATAATAATATCAAAAACAGAATAATATTAAGTCCGATAACAATGAGAATTTTAATAATTATATTTAACATATTATTTTATATGTCAATGTTGCAAGTATTCAAAAGGATTAATAAAAAGTTACTAATGAGTTTTTAGTGACATATGTTTTTAAGGTGACATTTAGATATTTGTTCATGAATACACGATAAACATTTAGGTTTTATTTTACGTATAAAAAATTATCTTATTCGAGAAACTTTAAACATAAGTTTATATTTAACTACAACTATACGGTAGTTTAATAGTGTAATAAGTTTATTGTTATCGTGTTGTGCGAGATAGATACTTTATATATAAAACACAAAGACATTCACTGACTCATTGACTCATTCATCGCTCTACAGCCCAAACCGTAATACCTAGAAAGCTGAAATTTGGACACAAAACCTGACATATTGAATAGGTGCAATAAGAAAGGATTTTGCAAAGGTCCAAACCGCTCCAAAGATACAGCTAAAAACTGTAAAAAATATAACGCGCCTGTTTGATACCTCCTAGGTGGTGTGGAAATTCAAAAATATTTTCAATTTTGACGAGAAACATGTTTAATATTTAATTGTTTGATGCACAAACGAAACATCCGCCCCTCGCACACGAACGAAAGACGCCATGTTCCTAAAATCTGATGACGCATCAATAAAACTGACAAAGTAATAATAATAAAAGACTGTGTTTTTTTTACAACATTAATTCCTGAATGTAACAATTATGATTATAGACGGCAGATTTATTTATCCATTATTTTGTAAATAGAATATTTGTTTGAGCTTACAAATAGAACAATCGCCGTGATGTGTATCGCGATTCTAGTAAATTGATACCGGCAGACGCAGGCCGCCATTCTTAGAATACTAACACAATGGAGGTGAAGTTACTGTTGTTCTTGTTAAATACATTAAGAATGTTGTTAAAACATATTGTATCCTTACCTTATTGTACCTCAAGCGGTCATAGGGCAGGCCGAAGAGTATGTTCTGCCTGACCGTGGCCACGAAGAGCCAGGGCTCCTGAGACGCGTACGACAGCCGGGCTCCGCCCAGGGACACGCTGCCCTGGGTCGGTCGCAGCTCGCCCAGGATAAGGTGGAGAAGGGAGGACTGTGGACAACGTGACATCCATTTTTTATAACAGCGAAGAAACAGATAGATAATTGATTATAAATTACTTGAAGCGTGCAAATCGAAACAATTATAAAGCAGTACATAAATAATCATATAAAAACAAGATATAAATTCATTCAATTATAATATTAAAACTATTAAATGAATATCTCCATTTCAAATGAATAATTAATGTATGAAGAGGTTGATGTCTGTGGTCGAGGTGAAAGAGGTATGCAGGGACCGTAGCGTTTGGCGCTGTGTCTCTGGCTACCCCGCAAGAGATATGGCGTGAAGTTAAATAAATAAATAAATACAAATGAATTATTTATAATTGGTATTCAACACCGTGTTCTAAAGTGTGCGTGGTTGATGGACAGTTCAGTTGAATGGTTGAATGGTTGTGAAGAACAATTATATTATTATTTATAATATTTATAAAGTGTACAATAGTTTGTCATCGGCCAGTTATTGTCAAGTGATTTACAACAGTTGACGATCGTTAATAATAATATCACATAACAATTTAATAATAATAATAAATCAGTATACAAAGTCGATCTGAGATAAGAGGAACTGGTAATTTTTTATAACACATTTTTTTATTCTATACATTACATATAAATAAAATTGAAGTGTCTGTTTGTAATTCCGAATTAACATTTTCACTAATTCCATATGAAAGTATAAATGGCGTTTACATACAAAGTATTTTTTTTTCTGTCGGTCTGTTTGTTTGTTCCGGATAATATGTGAAACGGCTGAACCGGTTTTGATAGGAATTTGGCGGATAGCCGATGTGATAAGAGTAACTTTAATTAAAAAAATTTGGCTCAAAAGAAGTCGGGGGCTCATCTAGTTATATAACTATAACTAGCTCGTATATATATTATTTTGTATAGCCACATGATTTGGGTTCGCTTAATTAGTTCTTCTGACGACGAATTAACAGTTCATTGACCGTTAGTGTAAAGTGAAATTGTTGTAGATTTAAATAGTGTATTCACCTTTCCGGATCCCACTAATCCTGCGACTCCAATGAACTCTCCCGGTTGAATGTTCAGTGATATGTTACTCAAGGTCTGCACTATGGAATTGGGCAGCCAGCTCGCGCTCGCGTTAGACAGGACCAGTCCTGTGGGCTTCACTTTAATATTGGAATTCTCCTTCTCCTTCTCTATACCGTTTAAACTGATCCCCTCTATTTTTGGTTTCTCCGTTTCCAACTCATCCAGACTTAGAAATTCCTGAGAAATAAATTACATATAATAATTGAAGGTTGTGTTTGCCAAGTATGAGAATAAAACATTGATTAAAATACCTCTATACGCCGTATGGAGACTTTGGACTCTGCCAAGAAAGCGAGAGCCATGGGAAAGAATATGTTACAGGCCAGCTGCATCAGGTTGTAATACTGGACAAGGGAGAAGGTGATGCCGGCTCTGATCTCTCCGCCCAGGAGGACGAAGGTCACGACGGCGGAGAAGAGAATAAACCTCTCCGTGAACACACTCAAGGCGGTCGAGAAACCCTTTATGAAAGATGTTAGCAGAATGAACTTCACTTCATGCCTGAAACAAAGAATAATAAAATAGTAATCGTAATTAAAAACACAGTGAACATGGTATAAATAACCTATTATCAATTCAATTTATAAAACATTATGCGTGTTATGATTCATATCATAACTGCATTGATATGTTGTATGTACGTGTGCTATACAATTGGTTTACGTACATTTACAGATAAATAACAAAATAATTTCAATGAAAACATCATTTGAAAAGGATAAACTTACTAAAAAAGATTTATATAGGAAAAGTGAGCGGTAAGAGATAGGGGGAGGCCTCGGGTGACCTTCGAAAACACAGTATCTATGATACTGGAGGAAGGTCACGTAAAAAGCATGAGGACCCCCCGGAGGGCATGTATGAAGAGGTTGATGTCTGTGGCCGAGGCGAAAAAGGTATGCAGGGACCGTAGCGTTTGGCGCTCCGTCGTCTCTGGCTACCCCGCAAGGGGACCGTAGCGTTTGGCGCTCCGTCGTCTCTGGCTACCCCGCAAGGGATATGTTGTGAAAATAAATAAATAAATAAACTTACTTCCGCAATTTGTCCACTAGTTTCTCAAAAGGCTTTTCCCAGGCATACATTTTGATAACCTGAACTCCGTTAACCAATTCGCTCATAACTTTCACTCTTTCGTCTGTGCGTTTAGCAATCTTACCCCTCAGGGCTCCTTGGCGATTGCTCAAGTAAACTGAAACATTATCATTTTAAACACCTCATGACGACATCTAAGTATAAAGCGACCATTTAAACATCTTTTATCTTTAATCAAGGGAATGTCAAATTTCTGAATTAGCATAAACAAAAAATATAAAATATTGCAGTCACCTTGTACGGTGACAGTTTGAAAGAATATGACGATAAGAGCCGCAAACGTGGCGTATCCGATGTGCTGCCAGATGAGGTAGGACACCACGGGAACAACGATCGGCATCACCCACAGGTAGTTTAGGTACGAGGAGGCCATGTCGAAGCGATTCACGTCGTTGGACATCAGGTTTATCACCTGACCCGACTCCGTCTTGTTCAATCCCACTCGATTCAGTTTAAGTATCTATGAATTAATTAATTTTTAATAAGCTTACACTGTTGTAATCTGCGTACAGTTTTCTGACCTGAAGTATATCTTTACTAACCTTTCTATATATGAGAGAGCAGCAGGCAATCCTCACTCTCATACCGACACAACTTTGAGATAGAGTTGTGTGGTTCAACATGAGAGCAGACGCCACTGATAAAAAATTCAAAACAAAGTTGTGAATGTGTGCATTCTTGTAGTTCTCTGGTGTCTTCTCCCCGGAGAAATATTGTATAAATAGAGCTAGAGTGAAGGGGATCAAAGGCCTGGAAACAACAATTTATTAGTTAAATGATAGAATACCAGGAAACCGAGTCAGAACAGAGTACTGACCATATAATTATAAACAGTATGGCCACAAAGATCCCGCAGGTCATATATTCCACCCAGAAACATCTCACTATTGCCCTGGACAAGGAAGGTGATGTATTATTTTTCCGGGACTGCTCGAGTTCTCGTTCCCAGGCCTCCTCCAGGCGGTCCCCGAGACGGCCAGAATGGTCACAGCTGCGGGCCTGCCATAGGTCCTCTAGGGTTAAACTCGATTTATACCCTCTTTTGAATAGACTGAAACTCCACCTAGTAACAATATAAAAAAATTAAAACCATATTATAAAGAAAAATACAATCACCTTAATTTACTACACGCAATAATGTTTAGAGAATGAAAAATACCGCTGTATTGTCTATAAGTAAGTATTATTGTAACTGGTACCGACTTTGTAATAAAAAATATAGCTATTTATCATAAAAGGGCCTATCAACTACTAAACAACTACATTACTACTAAATAACTACAATTAAAGCAATTAAAGCCATCTTTCCAGATGCGTGACGCCGAGGACGGCTCCGCAGACGATCACAGGCAGATAAGATAATATTGTTCTTAACATTTATATTACATCCGAAAATAAGGAACATTATTACGAACTTAAAGATCTTTTAAAACAGTAAATTTCATTTAAACTATAAAATACAATCATTTTAATTCGATAACAATTATTTTTATTAGGTGAGCAAAAATATATATTTAAGTTTATTATTAATTAACACTAAATTCTTGTATACCTGTCCCTACCGCACGCGGTCAAATTGATCGGTAATTAAAACTTATTTTATTATATAACGCATTTAATAATGGAAATAACTAAAAGTAAAGAATGTAGAAAATATAATATGCATATTCTAAGAATTGTCATGTAGTTTGATAACGATAGGATAACGTTTGAAAATGTGAAAGTTTTACAAAAGTTTAAGAACGATCAAATTGACCGGTACTTGGTAGGTTTAGTGTTAATTATATAGTGGAGTGTCTGGTGTCTACCGTTGGTTATAGACTTCTACAAACCATCAAACTACTAACAACTAACAGACGGATCTCAATTACTAATTATATTTAACGACTCTATTGTATTGTAAGACATAGAACAAAATGGAAGTCGACCCACTTACAACATTATGTCATTAATATAAGATAATGACATATTTAGACGATAGATTATAATAAGTCGCCTATGAAATACAATGCGTCTGAACTAGTTCAGGCAACGTTAACCAGTTCAATTGAGTAGCGGGCGTGGACAGAGAAGTACTAATTGTAGACAAAAAATAGATTAGTCAATTATTTAACTCTTACTACATAACAACGTATTTAAATTTATAACGATGTATATACATATACTAGCTTATTCCCCCCTGTTTCGCTGGGTACACTATTAATGTGGATGTGAACTCAGGTTGCTATGGTTACCGTTGTCATATTATCCGTTGTCATCGTAACCATTGCTATGGTAGCCGTTGCTATAGTAACTCTAACAGCCGCGTTTAATGTATAGCTCCTACAGGTGTAAAACTTGGCGAAATGCAAAAACTTGAAATCCGTTAGAATAGGAATTTCGTAAAATCTGTTCTTAGTGGACGTCTACAAAAGTAGTAACTATGTAAAATTTTAAGTTAATCAGACAGATAGTTTCGGAGATTTCGTGATGGGTCAGTGAGCGGTATAGTAGTAGAGTATAGCAGTACAGGGTGTTTTGTAGAGGGTCCGACAAACGAAGTGAGCGTGTTCAGGTACCTATTTAGAGAATACAAGTTGGCCAAAAAACATCCCTGACCTCCTATTGTTTTTTAAAAGTTTTTTAAGCTTGACATCCAAGTTCAACTTTCACAATGATTTTAAAAAAACCACAAGCGTTTCTGGAGGTAGTATGCATTAAAAAGTTCTCCATTTATCACTTATTACAATGACATTAAAATGCTATAATACTTATCGGCTTGTTCAATAAATGAGGTATATATATATATATATATATATATATATATCTTCTAATGTGTATATTGTACTAAATACATACATTTAATGACCATAAAAATATAAAAATGTTCGATCAATTAAGTCTGTAACAGCAGCAACTCGTCAAACACCTATCTGAACAATATATAAGTATTGGCCGTAGCTATGTACGTAGTGAATACTTAGAATTGTGTCCATAAAGTCCTTTACAGTACAATGTATGTTACATCTCTTTTATATGGAAGTGCTTTTGAGTTTTAAACCAATACTAAATGAATACCTATTGTAACATTTGCAGAATACGGATATAGAATTTTTATATATAAAAATTCATTTATTTGTTTATAGCACTTGGAAATAGGTATATTTCTTTTTTACCATCTAATAATGTTAATATAATATAAAAAAATAACTTATTTAGAAGTACAAATGTTTACGGAAACCTATTTTCTAGTAGTCTATAATCTATTCAGTTTTTTTATTATCTAATAGATACTTTCCGAGGCAATACAAGTAGTTATTAAGTAATGTTTAAAGCAGAATTATAAATAACTAATTGCCTACCAATTACTATAATGAGACCCATTTTGAGACTTACATTATGAGTTGTGACAGAAACAACAACAATGTCATAAAGCTTAAAGAATTTTATCAGTTTTATATATACTGTTTATTAGCTCTCGGTTTTTATATATTTAATTTTTTTATACGTATTTATACAGTAATTCTTAATAAAATAAGCAAGTTTCAAATGTATATTAAAATAGTGTTAAATATATTAAAATTTTAACAATGTTTATGACCAGATTATTGAGCGAAGCGAGCGTAGCGTTCTACTGGAGACTTTTTCAGATTCTTTGTTACGAATAGGCTCGAAAACTACTTGACGGAAAATTATGATTTTTTTTTTAAATGTCATGTTAAAAAACTGATATCCCATTGAAGTCAATGGGAAACAATGAGTCATTACACTGGACTCGCTTTGCTTTATAATTAATATGCAAACGGCACCCGAGATTTCGCGAGCGCAACGAGTCGAAATTGAGGGCCCCTAGTATAATTTGTGGTGGTAAAAAAAAATCCGCCGTCGACCATAACTATAATACTATGGAATCGATGTTTACGATGATTGTCGTGGTTCTACTCATTATCCGATTTAAAATAATCATAATTACTACAAATTGATTGGGATTGGGTTAGAATAACAACAATTAAGTGATGCAAGCACGGAACAGCAACCTCTGGTAATTAAATAGATATGGTTGTAAAAGCAATAAGGTTTATTATTTCTTTTAGTAAATGACCTACTCGTCTTAGTTAGCTGTCAAACAATCTGCGTGTAGAAAAACAATGGGGTCTTAACTAAGGTGTCTTACTATATGATCACCAAGCCTATATTGCGAAGACAGGGGTTGAAGCGGTTGAAATAAGACATGAAATTTAGTATGGAAGTTCGTCATCGTCTGAACCCTAAGCACATCGGCCCATAGTGTTGCTAGATTAAGTGGGCAAGCTCTTTGAGATAGTCTTTCCGCCTTGGCATCTGGAAGACTTAGGTCAGAATCTTAGCGGCGATAAAATTTAAATCGCTTTAAATGTAGTGGATTCATTTCACACAGGACTTATAAAATATAACAAAAAAAATTGTTTAATCGTCAAAATTCTGGTCAAAATGAAGTGCTCGTGTAGGGGTGGGGCGGGGGGGGGGGGGAATATTACATCTTTATTTTACCTTTTACAGATACTAAGTGTTTGAATAGTTTATACTAGAGAATTAAGATGCAATAATATCAATAAAAGAGCAAATAGAAGATAAGAAGGAACGAAGTGGAATAAGACAAACGGTATTCCTTGTCAAAACACAAATAATTGTATAGCACAGTAAGATAAAATAAATGTTTTACTTTTGTTTTACTTACCATAAAAGGATAATTAGATTTAAAATAGTTAAACATGGGAATTTACTTTTTATTGCACTGTAAATGGTGCTACTTTATAGAAGAAGTATTAAAATACGAAGTAGCTAATAAGGTTCAATTATTACAATAAGTCATGAGTTAATTATAGAGGATAGGTGAAAGGAACCTCAATCGTTGTTTTGACCAACAAAAGAGGTGACAACGCTGTCTACACTCTGTTGTTTGTTTTAAAAATAGATTTTTTTCGAAAATTTTCGTTTACTACTCGTATGTATTGAAGAATTTTAATGGCATTTGAATTAATTAGTTAGTTAGCTTCACTCCATATCCCTTGCGGGGTAGCCAGAGACGACGGAGCGCCAAACGCTACGGTCCCTGCATACCTCTTTCGCCTCGACCAAAGACATTAACCTCTTCATACATGCCCTTCGGGGGGTACTCATGCTTTTTACGTGACCTTCCTCCAGTATCGTAGCTACTGTGTTTTCGAAGATCACTTGAGGCCTCCCCCTGTCTCTGTTACCGCTCACTTTTGAATTGTTAAATTACCGAAAACTTACTGTTTTTTATCAACAACGCCACAAAAATTTATTGTGTATTATTCTATTATCACAATAAACTTCTAAAAACATAGGTATAATGGTTAGCAGGTACATAAATGTAACTTCAGTTCAAAGTAAATTTACAAAACTTTGTCCTTCCTTGTAGTAAGTTACGTAAGCGTAAAGTGTCCGACAGAACTGTGAGCGGTCTGCTCCTAACAACATGTCACAGAAAACCTGTTAATTTTTATAAAAGCACATTAAATAAATTAATCCACAAATTTATTTAAATTAATCAGATCAGAATTATAATTAAACATTCAATATCATATTCAATATATTTATTTTTAGTTTTAGTTTTTAGTCTACATATTTTTTGTCTGTTCAGTTGAAATTATTTAATAATTTATTAACGTTTTCCTTTAGACTTTAATCTTATTATCTTCAATTCTTAGACAGTGTATTATTAGTACACTTCCTCCTACATGTCTTATAGGTAGTGTGTAAACTAGAGAATAGGAAAACAATATTCAAATATATACAAATAATTGATTAAATGATTTTAAAACCCCTCCAAGTAAGTTAGAATTTATATAAAAACGGTACCACTATGATGGTCGTTCGCAACAGTTTGTCCTTGAACGTGAAGGTCAACAAACTTGGAGAGATTTAGCAGACTCGTGTATATTTTTATGTCCGCGATTATTTGTCTTATTACAGCTGTTCATAGATAAAAGTTATTAATAAAAAATTAACTCACATTTTGCAATAACGTGATTAAATAATTGGTATTACGTATTAATTATGTTTTACATTATAAAATGTGCTAAATTTTGCATCTGTACGAGTTATCAGTGATTTTGTATTTCGTATAATGATTTATAGGTACGCCATTCTTTTTAATATCTTTGGTTAAACGAATGATATTTTTCTCTGTAAAAAGCAATAAAAATATCTGCTTAGTTGTTTTTACGACTGCTTTAAGACATTGTTATATTTTACGAGTTTTTCACGCCATTCCACAAGTTTAATATCTGAGCAAATAAAGTAAATATATATACTGAATACTCAAAGTGCGCATCCGACCCGATTCCAGGAAAAATAAACGATCGATAAAACGACGATTACAAAACTCAGATGCAATAATATTAAATAAAACTTAAAAACTTACTATAAAATTTGTGCCATCATTTGTGGTGGATAATAATAAAAATGGTAAACAACTAATAACAATATATATATATATAATACAAAATTATCAATCAATACAAATTATAGTATACTTATATATAAATGCATTTTTGTTTTTCAAGTTTATATTAACTTTCACTCTTAAAACCTGTTCAATAGTTTTTATACCAAATAAGTAAATACTTATGGCCATCAGAGTTACATAACATTAATTATTATTATTAGAAAAGGAATATCCAATACGTAGAAATGTGTTAAAAATCGGCCATTTTGGATATTCATATCATTCGTACTAGGTACGGGGTGATCGTGCACCGCTCGCCATCTTTCTTTTCCAGATACATCATTGAATAGCTCGTAAAGCAGGTAGATATTAATAGTATTAGATTTAATTGTTACAAACAGATAAGTTATACAACCCCATATTAAGTATCATCTATTGTTGAAGAACAATTAACATAATTCACTGCAAACAGTGCCGTTTATTGATCCTCGTCTTATTTACTGAAGGAATATTTATCTAAATGGATATAATATAGATCAGATTTCACTAAAATATAAATTAAATTTTAATTCATAATATCCTATTATATAAATAATAAATAAATAAATAATATATTAAAATAAAAGTGATCTGCTTCAGCAAATTAAAAACTGCCGTGATTTGTAATATATATATATATATATATATATATATATTGGTAAAAATATATATATTTTTTTAAATATTGATTTAGCAATAAATAAGTGAATTACAATAAATAAATATATAGACAAGCTATTCTTTGTATTATTCATATTATGTAGGTATGTTGACGAATATAAAAAAATATGACAACGGATGGTGAAGTTCGCTGAACGTTAATAATAAAACAAAGAAATATATATTTTACATTATACTTTTATAATAAATTTAACATATAGATAAGCCGCTTTATCTCCTTTCAGCATATGCGTGTTTTACAACATACCTATTCAAATTATAACCGACTCTTCTTTATCTTAAAGTTGTAAAATAATTAAAGTATTCATTTATTTTTGCTCAAGAATTACTTATGATCTGATTCTTGAAAAGTTTTATCGAATTATAATTAATTAATACTAAACCTACCGACAATTCTTGTATACCAGTTCCTACCGCGCGCCGCCAAATTGACCGGTAATTAGAAGTTATTTTATTATATAACGCAGGTAATAATTGAAATAACTAAAAGTAAAGAGTGTAGAAAATATTATATGCATATTCTAAGAATTGTCATGTAGTTTGGCCGGTACTTGGTAGGTTTAGTGTTAAACAAGTTCGAATGACCATTAATTGTTCATTAGTATCGTAGTATCACCAGCCTGTAGACAAAACAGACAACATGCTAAATTGCTTTTGATTTATTGAATGTTTTCATTTGCTGTTATTACGCAAACATTGAATGACAGACGTCAACAAAATGAATTTAAGATGATTATTTTGCGGTAGAGGAGATTTTACCTTATTTTATCTATAAAATAAGTCTAAATTCTTAAACCAAATTCATAACTTACCATAAAAAAATCTTTGATATAATGTTAGTTTTATCATATGGATTTTTTTCCTTTAACACTACTTTGGAGTCCATTGTGTTTATATAAACTTATAGTGTAGAGAAGGCCAGAGCACGTTTAATAACTATCGTATCACACTCCCATAAGCTCTTCAAACTATTACACTTATCACTCACTATGATTTAATAGGTATAAATCAATAAATCACAAACGAATATTACATTTGACATTGCATAATAAGTAGCCACAATAGCTTTTGTAGAACTTTATGCAACCGGACCGCGTTAAAATATTTCGCGAATAAGTAATTTATTTTATAAACAATTATTAAGTAGGTTGTGACATTTTAAAACTAATTTGTATGCACAATAACTTTGGAAAGGCTGATTTAATTTAGATATCACAGTAAGGTAGCTCGAGCGGCAAGCGACGCCGATGCGGCTCCGACGATGACCGACTGCGGACTGAGCAGTGAACACAGCGGTTACGAGTTAGTCCGTACGTTTCGCTCCACACCATCCATATGATCCAGATTTATGCTGATTCATTGTAGTTTATCGCTATAAATAAATATAGTATTGCAAAACCAACTCAATGTATACTACGATAGAAATTGAATTTGAGCATTCATTTGTCGTAAAAATAACACTAGTTCAGAAATGTAGTTAGTAGATTCAATCTAGCCAAAAGTTTTTATTTTTAACTTAAATTTTAAACAAATGTGCATGTTGTTCATTTCTTTAATTGATCAAAATACACCCGGTAGAAATATTACAAGAAATAACTAATTTTAGACCGTAAGTCATATACTTTTTATCGTCAAGGTAGGTTACTGAGTAAACGACCGAAATGAATAATCGACCATGCTCCAATTTTTCCTTCCAAACCTTTATTTTACAATCCTTTTTATCTGTTATCACTTATGTACAAATAATTGTAGAAATTCTCCAAAAATGTTTTCAAACTAGGATGTTATTAATTTGAAATGTTATTAGGGATGTCCTACTTTTGACGTCGCTATTTTTGATGTCAAAATTATGTACCACGCGTGAGTCTGATTTTATTGTTATTTATTTTCACATTTTGAATTGAAATGAAATACTTCGCCATCACTATTAACCATCGAACACCCCACCAACTCAAATATCACTTGCTCAACTTTCACCCACAAAACGTAAACATCTTAATATGAGGTTTTGAGAATGGCTGTCAAAAAACAATATCCAATCTCTAAACATTTGTTTTCTTGTGAAAAATTCCAAGAAATAGTTCTTTAAAATTCAAAACTTAACTTATAAAAAAAGAAATCATGTATATTATAATAATAATAACATGATTATTATAATATACACGATATATTTTTTTGGATCGAAATTTCTTAACGCGGCTAACGGGTAGTGCGATTTAGTAGAAATCGGCACGTAATGAAATGCCGTATGCTGTGTGTGTGTGTGTGCGTGCGTTGGCGCAACTCCCTTTCGCTCTCACTCTCTCCCTCTGTGTCTCTGTCTCTTTTTGTCATATACCTCAAAGCAGGGTAGTACAACCAGGGCGCCACGGTGAGTGCTCAAGCGATCCCGTGGCGTCCCATTATCCCATGATCTGAGGCGTTGAGGGCAACCGTTGGTTTTTTAATGGGTAGCCTTAAAAATGGCAGCGTCCTCTATGCTGCCGGGTAGTCCCAGATAACCCTTCATCACCTTCTTCGCCGGCGAATATCCGTATCCGTAAAGAATTTTTCCAAAGAAAAAAAAAATGTTATTACATACAGACATGATAATTTTCTGAAAACGCATTAGCTATTTGTATTTACGTGAATATTGTTTTGTTATTGCAATAAAGTTTTCGAAAATTTAAACAAACATGTGTTACAAATATTTACTGTTATTCTTGTTTATTGTACATGTGATTTAAGTGTTTACTATTTATTTTACTGTTTAATATATAGGGAGGCAATAGTGAAACAGTTATCATAAGCCAATATCTCTGACAGAACGTAATGATGAGATTTAAAATTTTATTTTCATGTAATATAATGTAATATAATGTACAAAGTATAATTTATTATTTTGTATGTAATTTTTTAAGAATAAATATTTTTTCTAAATGATTCTTATAGATGTAATTCAGTCCTTTCGATAATTTGCCTGGAAAAAATATAAAAAAAAACGGAGTTAAAGTAAAAATATAAGGAACTTAGCCTGGCGGGGTTCCCCGGACTGTACAATTTTACTAGGATCCGCCAACCGTGCGCGGCGGGTGTTGTGCTGAGCCCCTCCCCTTTCTTCTTTTCTTGATAACTTTTGAATGGCTAAACATTTTTTCAATCCGTTTTCGCTATAACATCCGCGTTCGGCTTAAACATACATGATAAATTTTTTAGCTAATTATCTCGTCGCATTCTGGATACAACTGAACACAAAAAAGGTCTCCCAAACGGTTAAGGGTCCAATTATTATTTTTTTGTCAAGAAAATATTATGCTGACAGACTCTCATTTATCCTTTTATGTTTTCAATGGAGCATAACAAAGCATCTGTATGAATAATTTAACTACCGTATAGGCATTCGAGACATCTTCTAGAAAGTTTATGAACAATACAGTGATTTATTTTGTTAGGAGAAACGAAACATGACCGATTCCTCTCAAAAACCGGCTTATCATTCGCTTGCATGGCATAAAATATAAAATGAATGGTATGGCGTGAAGATAAATAAATAAATATGTACCAAACGTGCCCTGCTCCGAGAAGCACACAACAAACTCAGCCGGATTTATATTTTTAATTCCTAAAAACAACTAAAACCATCGCAATTAATACGATAATCGTTAAACTATATTAACATTTGACCTTTAATTTTGATAAGAGTTACTCTGCACACCATGTAGGTATAATTAATTGATATCTCACAATATATCACAGGTTGAAAGATCACGTGCGTAATATTGATGGAAATTTAAATATATATGAATAATCTTTCGTTAATAACTGAATAGGATAAGTCGATGTATTGACCACTATCTGATGTTTAAAGGTAAGTAGTTTTAAACATGTAGGAAGCCCTATAAACGTTCCCCGTATCCCCAGGACTCAGGTTACATTTAATTATTATTACAGATTAAACGTCCCATTGATTCTCATTACATTGAAATGAAGTTGAAATACATAACAATTATTATATATATAATAATATATTAATATGTTGGTAAGTAAATATATCTATTACAAGTTTAAGATAAACAAATCTGTCCGTGAACGGATCGGATACCTTCCCGAAGTCACCTAACATCTATTTACTTTTATTTATTTATTTATATCTTAAGGGGAGTAAAGGGGCCCCTTAAACCTACACTGGGGTCACAAGTCCCAGGCATTGTTTGCGCTCCTCTTCTTGCAACTCGATGGGCCCGGCACCCGCACCCGCACCCGCACCCGCACCCGCTAAGAAGATTCGTCTCTCCTTATTAATATGTTGGTAAGTAAATAGATCTATTACAAATATAAGATTAACAAATTTGTCCGTGAACGGATCGGATACCTTCCAAAAGTCACCTAACATCTATTTACTTTTATTTATTTATTTATATCTTAAGGGGAGTAAAGGGGCCCCTTAAACCTACACTGGGGTCACAAGTCCCAGGCATTGTTTGCGCTCCTCTTCTTGCAACTCGATGGGCCCGGCACCCGCACCCGCACCCGCACCCGCACCCGCTAAGAAGATTCGTCTCTCCTTATTAATATGTTGGTAAGTAAATAGATCTATTACAAATATAAGATTAACAAATTTGTCCGTGAACGGATCGGATACCTTCCAAAAGTCACCTAACATCTATTTACTTTAATAAACACATACTTGAGCATTTCATAGGGAGCTAAATCACGTCTTAGACAAGCACAGCGGAGATACTATTGTGCTTGGTGACTTTAATTTAAGTAGGTTATGTAGGACACAAACTAATAATAGCACACCAACTGCATCGTCAAATAGCCTACTCAATATTGCTCATTGATTTACTCACTCCATAATCTTGCTCAATATAAATCCTTTAGTTTAGAACTAAAGCTAATGTTAAATCTGATTGTGAGCACATCGAAAATATATCACGTGGGCGGTTGTATCGCTCTATTAACAGTGAATGACCTTCTACATCCTCCCCTTAATTCAGTGTTGGGCTCATGAATCATAGTTATCCCCAAACTAATTGCGAATATAAATTCATGTTCTACAAGGCTTATTATGTTAAAATAATTAAAAAAAATGATTAATCGTGGCAAATCAAATTAGCAAGCGGGGCGAATTTAGACGATATGGTCATAAATTAAACAAGTACCCATATACAAACGCAGAAACAATAGAAAATATCGAATCTGTGTGATGTACTAAGTTACATAGCTTGAATTACAAGTCTTAATTACAGTGATAAGAGTCATCTTTGAAAACAAATCCTTTTTTTTCTGGCGTATTATTAACAGTAAACCTACAAAGGACTGGTCAAATTGACCGTTCTTGAACTTTTGTAAAACTTACACATTTTTAAACGTTATAATATCGTTATCAAACTACATGACAATTCTTAGAATATGCATATATTTTCTACATTCTTTACTTTTAGTTATTTCCATTATTACCTGCGTTATCTAATAAAATAACTTTTAATTACCGGACAATTTGACGGCGTGCGGTAGGAACAGGTATACAAGAATTGTCGGTGGGTTTAGTGTTAATCGTCACTTAAAGGTCACAAATGACTTCAGATGATTAAATTACTACGACGGGTACTTTTGACTTCATTAATGAAAAAATATCTATTCCTAACGAATCCTGTACACCCACACCTTCAAGCGTTTTACTAAAAATATCTGTAACTAGATATCAAATATATAGGGTTTTAAAAAGTCTTGACTCAAATAAAGGCGTAAGCTTAGATGGTATACCATCGATATTTGCCATCAGGTGTGTCTATGCTCTCGCGCTTCCTCCAATAATAAATAAATCTCTTAGCTCCGCTTTATTTTCAACTCCCTGGAATAAAGCCCTCGTTGCGCTAAGACACAGGTATGATGATACTAGGGTAAAAATTAAAGGCCATTATAGATTATTCCTGTTTTTGCCAAAGTATTCGAAAAATTGATCGGTCCCATAGTAGCATGGTATGTAAAACACCTCATGGTGCCACAACAACACGGATATATGAAAGCGCTGCGACTAATCTGATTTCCTTACCTGAGACCTGACAGAAGGTATCGGTTCAAGGGCACTCAATTAATGTTATATAGAACGACTTTAGTAGGGCCTTCGACAGAGTTAATCATAACATGCTATTTCACAAAATTTCATGTATCATATCATCATGTAGGAATATATGGTTCTTTTTAAAAATTATGAAAAACAAGGGTCCCAAGATAGCATCTTTATAAACGACTTCAGCGTTTCCAAAGCGCCAAGTTTGATGAGTTCGCTGATGATTTAAAATTCTTTAGGACTGTAGATTCACCTAATGAGGAATTATTGTATGAGATTAAACCTTGACAAGTGCAATGTGTTACCATTTACCAGAAAGAAGAGCCCAGTTAATATTTCTTATTATGTTAATAATGTGCTAATGAAGCAGGTCTTAGGCATAACACTGCATACTATTTCATTTGCATATTGAGAACATAATTAGAAAAGCCTTCAAAACTTAGGTTTCGTCTTACGCAATTATAGAGAATTAAAAAATCTGAGCACAAAACGTCAATATTTAGTGAGGGATGTAAGAACAACTAGAACCATCGCAATCAATTCCATAAGGCGGCCTAATGATTGGTTAATAATAAGAAAAAAGTAATCCGTGGCTAACCTTTCACGAGTATAATGTATAAATAATATTATTGAATTATTATTGATTATTTTAATGATGTTATGTTCGTAATTTATAGCATGTCGCTCATGTGCATGTAGTTTGCGTCTATAATTAAAGTGACACTTATATTTTTAATATACATGTGTTTGTTTAAATAATTTCTTAGGATAGTGATTACCTTGTTAATGCGATAAATAAATAAAATAAAATAATATCAAATTAATTAGTTTTTATCAAAAAAAAAAACGGGCTACGGGCTATTTATAATAAGAAACCAGGGGTTTTAGTTGATCGAAGTGTGTGGAACTTAGGTTGTTGACTCATTTGCATGGTTAATATTGTAGTGTATACATTTAATATTATTTAATTTCATTTAAAAAGATAAGTTGTTCAGTTTCTTGCTGACTTTTTTGAGCAGAGCAGCATTCCGAGCTGGCGGTAGCTTATTCACGGACTACACTGACCTTTTAATGTAATAATTGATTCAAAAATGCGTGTAAATGCCTACTTGAAAAAAGGTATTTTAAATTTTGTCATTTTATACACCGTATTTTTGTTGCTCTGATAATACAAAAGGTCGATTGTAAAATATACATTAATTTTATTTTATATGTATATTATAATAAATAAATAAACACACACTTATGCAGTAAATAGCATGATTATCTCTAGGTTATCAAGTATCTTCAACTTAAACTTATCAATATGCTGAAGTGATTGCACATATACATTAATTAGCCAGCCATTAAATTATTAGATTACATAATTTAAAATATAATATAAGTTAAGGTCGTGGAGCTCCAACACTTTAGGCGGTCCAAATAGTTCAATTAATTTCAGTATTTTTTTTCTGTTTGTTTGTTACTGTACCTCAACCACAAACATTAACATTTGTAATATTAGTAGGAATTAGTTATAGTGTGATATATAGAGTTATTTATAGTATTGTATGAGTAATATTTCGTTTTGTGACTATACACCTAATTAGAGTTGAGTTCAACTAAAAAATTTCAGTCACCGAATAAAAATAAATAAATAATTTTGTGTAAAACATACCTATATGTTTTTTTATAGTGATAAAAACGAACCTTCAAATAATACTGTATTTTATATATTTTTTCTACAAGATCGTTATATTTCTTAATACTAAACATTTAAATGGTGTCATTATCTATACACATAAACAGGGGCGTAGGAACCGTGTGGGCAGGGTGGGCAGCTGCCCACCCAGAAATTTCCCAGGGTGGGCATTGGGTGAAATTTTGCAATCAAAAAGACACACATTAGGTGATGGTTTAATTTTTTTTTTGAAAAATGTCATGTAGTTGAGGAATAATCGTCTAAAAACTGATACGCCATTGCAGTCAATGGGAAACTATGAGTCATTACAATGGGCTTGCTTCGCTCAATATGCAAACAGCACCCGAGATTTCGCGAGCACAGCGAGTCGAAATTGTTGGTGCCCCTAGTATTTTGAAATATATATATACCTACCAACCTACGTAACATGAACAATCTTATTGAACGCCAGTCTATTACTCAAGATACAAAACATATTTAAATGGTTTTTCCTTTCATAAAAATGGTATTCTGTTAATAGCCAATTGTCCAAAGCATAAAAGTCCCCAAGCCGTAAACGCTGTTGTTCCCCAAAGCTGTGTTATTCTGTACATTGTTTCTTCTATATATGAATTACTTGTTAGTTTCCCAATATTCATTGTTACGCGGATTACTGCACGGGGGACGCTTTTTATTACGTCCATGCAGGACTTGTGCCTTCCATCGAGACCTTTCTAAAAATGTAATCTGAATGGAGAAAACATTGAATTTTGATCGTTCTAATCTGAAGTAGACAAAAATTTACGCGGATTCCACAGAAATAACTCAATTTGTCGTACCACTGCTCTTCGAGAACATTGCCCTCAAAGCATCACAGTATTGAATCTTGATATTTGGAACCGTTGTTACAACCACAACACCTTCTGGTGAAGACAAATAAATACATTCTTGACTGAACTTAAAGAAAATCATATACAGCGATGTAAAGTCTATACTGACATCTCTGAATAATTATAACAACTGCGCAAGTGGTTGGATAATTGCAACGTGGTCATCATTCTCGTCATCGTATCATGGTTTGGTAGGGAGTGTAGTGTTTTGTGAACTGGACCGTGGATTTTACATCAAGACAACAGAACTAAGAAGTTCTGAGTTAGATTTGGGCAGTTTGTGGCCACAATACACAAACTGCCCTAGCATAACTCCTTTTTTTGGACTATGTAAGAGCTAAAGATTAATTCACCTAGAGATCAGACTTCAACTAAAAATGATAGTCAATTTGGGGGGCCTGCCTGCCCCGTTACCTACACGACACGCAAACATTGAATCTCTTTAAATAATGTAGGTAGTGGTTAATTTTCCTATTTAAACTGCTGAAATTCAAAATCTAAATTCGTTAATTCGTATAAAATTATTTTTACGCAGATACTGTGCATGTATTATTTATAAATTAAATAGCTGTACACGGCGCGCGTTTCTACGCCAACAACTAAAATAAACTAAAAAAAATAATTTAATGAAAAATCAGTATACAAATATTCAATTAATTCTAAGCCATTTTATTGATTATTTTTATTTGAAAATTGTTACATTACAAAGTTTAGTTTCAATTCGATGTTTATATAGAAAAGCCATACAGGTAAACAATCATTTTTATAGAGAAAGAGAAGAAAAGAAAAGGGAATAATAGATAGAGAAGAAGAGAAAGAGAATAGAGAAAGAGAGAGAAAAGAGAAGAAAAGATAAAGAAGAAAATAAAGTTTACAGTTTTATTTTACTTATGGCACCAAAAATATATGTTTCGAACTTACATTTATACGAATTCGTATAGATATCAGTACTGAACTTGATACATGGAAGTGCCATCTGGTGGTAACTTCCATTAGTGTGAATATCATATTCGTTTCCTCTGTGTAGAAATACATGGTCATACTGATTTTCATGACATTTGGTTGAACGGGGCAGAATAAAATGAATTTAATTCTACATTTATTTTACAAAAAACAACTTTGCGGGATATTTATAATTTAAAAGCTAGGGATTCTCTGAGAGATGTTTTTAAAAAAATTTGTATTGTTACAGTCACTTCGCAATACTTATTTAATAACATTATATATACGCCAAAATTTAAATAGTTATATAAAGAAGAAGAAAACTCGTAACGTTTCGTCTCCAAAAAGTTAATAAATCCTTCATGGGTTTGAGTATAATAAAGTTCCACAAGCTATCTTAGACCTTCCTTTTCTTAGTTTTAAAACTTTTAATTTTTTATTTTTATGTAAGAGGAGGGCAAACGAGCTGGCGGGTCACAGATGGACGTGATCACCGCCGCCCAAGTACTCTTGTAACATCCGAGGATTTACAAGAGTGTTGCCGGCCTTGTAGGTAGGAGTAGACGCCTTTTTTTAAGGTACCCATGTCGTACCGATCTGGAAATACCGCCGAAGGGAGTTCGTTCCACAAGCGAGTGGAACGTGGAAAAAAGGTCCACAGGTTTTACACACACACACACGCACGCACGCACGCACACACACACATTCATCTACACACACATACACATTCATCTACACACACAAATCTGTGTATTCACAGACTGGCATTGTATTTCTCTATATAAAATTTTATAAGTTTACACCAAATATAAATTTAGTCAATTCAACACAAGAATTCTTAGTTTACATTCAAATTTGTAGTGTGCCCAGTGAAGCGGGTGGAAATCATATAGTAAGTACATACACCTCTCCTTTCCACACCTCCCCCACCATTACTTCACTCCTCATCTCTGGCATTAAGAAATAACTTTTTTACAGTCGTTCACACGTGGACAAATAGGGCCTGAAGCGAAAGTTGTTACATAAAACTGTTGTATGCTACGTGTCATAATTATAAATGTATATATGGTTATTATTTAATGTAAGTTTTTAAGGTAAAGCTGGAAATTTATTTGGATTTCAATTATTAATTTGTTAGGATCAACAAGGGTCAGCTATAAATGCGTAAAAATACAAACATTACATTTGAAATTAGAAAGCCAATGGACAAACAAAATCTTTTATTTTAGTTCTTCAAGTTAAGATTACTTGGTAAATAAAAAACACATACATCCAATTTTTATTCGTCAATCATTGTAACAAAATTTATTCTACATCATAATTCCCATAACTTCATATACACAAAATGAAAATGATATCAAAATTGTCCAATTAACATTTATGAGATGCAATACGTGTCTTATCATTTGAAAGAAAATAAAAATGTCATTAAAAACTACTAAACTATTAATTTATAAGGAGCATTTTCATTACTTTTAAAATATTTTATTCTTCATTATTTGTGTAAATATAATCTGTTACATATTTCTCTTCTCTTGATATTTGCCGTCTCCTTCAATCTGAAATGAAAAATATTAATAAATTTTAAGTTAATTTGACCAAATTAAGTTTTATGAAAGGTCAATATACAAATATTTTGTAAGTTCAAAAGGTTACAGCATTTAATTTTATATACATTATTAAATATTAAGGGTTAAGTTTGATAGATGAAAAAGATTAAATTAGTATAATATTATACAGGAATAGGTATGCGAGTACCGTTAGGTGGCATTGGAGGTGCTCTTGCTCATGAGCTTGGCTACCATCTCTCTTCATCTCCTCCAGCTGCGACGTCACCTGATACAGCCTGTTCTCACGCTCCACCACAGTCTTCTCCAGCTGATGGAAGGATGGATGGATGAGCAGATGGAATATATTATGTATTTTATGGAGTTACGAAAGTAAAAATACAAAAACTGTATACTGAAAAAGTGTTTGATATTTGTTTAATAATTAGAATCCATAATGAATTTTAGATATTTGTTTTATTTTTTATTTGTTTTATCATATCATCTAACTTGATATTTTTATTTAAAACGGAATAAATTAAAGACCAATCTATTAAATTAAAAATATTAAATACCAAAAGCGATGGCAATCAACAGTACGATACGAATATCTGATAATCAGAAAAGTACGTACACTTAACATTTTTAGGGTTCAGCAAGATCATGAATGTAACTTGAAAAATAGTGTCATAGTTTATATCATTTACAGATGGATTCTAACTAGAAGAACGTTATATCATCCTATTAAGTATAAATAGTTAGTATAGCTACGCCCCCGCTAGCTCGCTATTCTTGTTCGTCTATTAGAACAATTAATAGATTATATATATAAATTTCTATTTATGTTGTAAATATAATGCAATATAATATAATATACCAGTTAATGCAAGGTAAAAAAATCCGAAAAAAAATAACAAGGCTTAGTTTCCGTCAATGAGAGGACTGATATAACAGAAATAAGCGTAAAAATTATTATCAAAAGAATTGAGGAATAATCACCTGTTGCTCCAATTTCTTTTGTATTACTCTGCTATCAGCCTCTTGTTGCTTCAGTCTTTCTTCTAGTTCCTTCTCGCGTACTTTCATTTCGCTTTCTATGTTCTGAAAATAAATTAATACAGAGAATATAGTTAAGCGCCATCTGTTGACGAGCACACGAACTAGGTTGCTTCATTTGCTGCTAAAGTTCGACAGATGGCGCTGAAATAAAATTTATTAAATTGTTACATTTTTTAAATAAAAAACTTACAGCCAATTGAGCTCTGAACTCTTGCTGCAAATGTTCAAATCTCTCAGCTGCTAACTTTGCTCGAAAACCGCGCAGTGACGTTTCCGCGTCATCCAGCTGCTTGTGCATTTCCTCTATTGCCTTTTTATGTCTAAAATAAAAAAAAAGTTTTAAATAATGTATGAAAATAATTATTGCATATACATAAGTAGTAAAAACAATTTGTATGCATAAAAAAAATATGCAAAATAGTATTGCATCGGCCGGGAATTCAACCCGGGCCGCCCGCGTGGCAGGCGAGCATTCTGCCAAATTCAAAAAAAATCTTATTTATGTAATGATGTACTCATTGAAATTTGACTAGACGACTAAAATTTCTTTTGATTAAGCATGATTGCACCTCGAGGTTTCCGCTTTAATAATCGATACGGTAAGATTTAATTACATAGGCATTTAATGACAAGATTAGACAAAGTATAACAAAATTTAGTTTATTTATCTTTATTCAAGTAAGCACGCAATTTAAATCATCAATTATTATTTAAAAAATCAGAGTAGTCAATCCATGAGTAAGCTATCACAGGCTCTGAATGCTGCTCTGCTGAGAAGACCAAGCCAGAAGTTGCTCGTTTGAAAAGAAACTTGATATATACATATTTGATATATACATTAAAGTGAACAACTTAAGTTCCACATTTCAATCCACAAAAAAATTTTAGATTTAAAACTACGAAAGAGACGGTTTAAAATATCTTGTGGAACTTGATTATATATGCATAAATATAAATTTGAATTAAAGCATTTGAAAAGGAAACTTGTTCAAAATTATTATACATACTTTTCATTTTGCATCTGTGTCGCGTATAAGACACCTTGCTAAGAAGTATTAGTCGCTTGCAGTAACGCGAGGGCGTGCTGCAGTGACGCCATGTGTTCTGTCGCACCCTGGAATGGATATTCTTGTTATAACCCTTCATACTCACTATATTTAGTAATTGGTGATATTTGTTTGATCTTGTTCCGAAATCATCAGTTTAACTGGAGAGCATCACAGTTTAACAGTACACACCCGAGTTGCCCTTTAGTACATATGAAGCGATCTCGAGGGCAAAGGGTTAATAACTGAATACTGTCTTTACCTGTAAGGCGAGCAAGTGAATGCAACCGTTGTTCTAAGCATGTCATCTTGTAGCCGTACAACTCCATCACGCTTGATGTTGCTATATCGTTTATCTGTAAAATTGTACATACATTAACTAATACAAAGTGTGTTTAAAGTAAGGTTTAACTAGGTTCTAATATGTTACATATCATTTGCTACTGATAAATATTTTATAAATACTTTGAATTTGCAAATTATCTCATGACGTTTGACTAAGACTAACTAGGATTCCCTAACGCTATGAATGTTTTCATATCTAGTCCACATAACTAGGGTTGCCATCCGTACTTAAAGTAATGTAAATTATTTCGACCAATTGTACTTTATACCTTATGGAAACACAATTTGATTTCTCTGATGTTTAATAAATCCTCCAAGCCTTTTACAGGATACGATAACTATTGTTGCTCTATTATGTTTCTTTTTAAAAGTTAATATATTCAGATGTTAACATTATCAATTTCATTGTATAAGCTTTAATTTAAATATAGACTAAAGTCACGTGTAATTTTGGAAAAGAAATTTAAAAAAATCTTAAATATAATCATTAAAATGTACTTTATTATGTAAAGTAAAGTAAATAGGAAGTTGGCAACCCTATACATAACGATCCTTCTAGGTCAGTGGTCTAGTGGGTAAGGGGTATTCATTTACCTTCCCTGTGTGTAGTGCCTCCCTCAGCCTAGTCAGTAGTTCGGTAGTAGTCTCAGTAGTAGTCTCCTGCGCGGGCGTGAGTCGCTCCCACACGCTCCCGCACTCCTCCCGCGGCGACGCGCTCTCCACGCTCACCTCCGACGCACTCGCGAGACTGTCGCCGAATATCTATTTGACAATATAAACATTAATATAATATACAATTATAATTATTCATTATGATATGTCCTCAATTTCTCAGGCAGTGAAACTACAGGATCGGTTATATTATTTCCAAGTTACAATATAGCTGATAACCAAGGCGAAAACAATAAATATAAAAAATTACTACATAGTTATTTTACAATATACAGCTGTTTTAAATAAATTATAATTAATAATAAAATAATTGCAATATCTCAACCCTACACCTAGTGTAGTGTTAAAGGTATTATATTGTCTCCGGCGTAGCTTTATTTTACCTGGTTCATGTGTTCCAAAGGGAAGTAGTGGTGTTTAATGAGCTGCAGGATCTGTCGTCTGCGTGCTCCGCTACCGCCCGTCAGGCCGGCCGCACAGCAACTTGCGGACCTGATATATAAAACAATTGTTTGTTTAATGAATTTTACATTGTTATAATTTATAATAAACATAGAAATACATAAAGACGATTTTTTTTTTTTTTTAACTTACTGATAAATTTATAATTGTTTTTGGTATTAAAGTGCTTTTAAGAGACTTCTGAACCGATTTTAATGAAGTTTTGATTGCGTTTAAGTGGTATAATGGCTATTGTTGTTTGTTACTAAGGTGTTATTTTACAGTCCCCTCCTAGACCAAGTTTGATTAGGTTTCCTATTTATTCGAGTGAATGGTCCCTGGAAGATTTATGTAAATGGTACATGACCACTTTGTCCGTCCGTAGTCCATGTATACCTAGTGGTGCGCCAGCAGTCGTCCGAGAGCGGCCTCCCAGCGCGGCTGCAGTGGCGCCAGCGCCACTGGACCCGTCTGGAAACACATTATTTTTTAAATAATTTGGTCATCACTTCACTCAAAAAATTGTTAAACAAAATATTAAAATATCATAAATAATAATTTTTAATGTATACCTCGGAAGTGTACTGCAGCACGTTGTACAGAGTGTCCTTAAAGGCGTCTGGAGTCACTTCCTGCAGAACTCGTTCACGAGTCTCGCTGGGCTCGCACAGCGCCCCCACTACTTGCAACTAACAAAGTATATAATTAGTATATATTATATATCTGGTTTATAATTAATTTACCAATTCTCTAGATATTATAAAATATATGTACATATGACATTTGACCCCTAAATTAATATTTAAAAACCTCCGAACCTTTGATCTCTTGAGGGCCATCGGTTCCGATAATAGCCTTAACCATGATTAATAAACTTAACTAACTAAAAACTGCGCAGTGAAATGACTTAAAAAAAACAAAAGAATAACTATTATTTTACTTCATCACCCAAGATTGAAATCACTAATAATTAATCGCCAGAAAATAAACACCATTGAAACAGCAAAATAAATGAACATAAAAAACTATCTGTCCACCACCCACAGTATAACAGAAAATAAATAAACGCTAACAAAGGCAGCCTCACCAGCCGGGAGCTTCAACAAAAGTGCCCAACGATGCACTGAACGGTCTATTTAAACGTGTGCGCCCCTCTTTGCTTAGCAGGTTGATTGGTTGGACTTCACTAGTTCTTCAAAATGACACTAGAGGCGCTGCGCACACTCTTTGCTTGGCAGTGATTGGTTGGAGTTCACTAGTTCTCCAATATGACACTAGAGGCGCTGCACACACTCTTTGCTTAGCAGTGATTGGTTGGAATTCACTAGTTCTCCAATATGACACTAGAGGCGCTGCACACACTCTTTGCTTAGCAGTGATTGGTTGGAATTCACTAGTTCTCCAATATGACACTAGAGGCGCTGCACACATTGAAACTTATCGACTTAACAAATTACTCAAGTAAACCATTATTAAATTCGTAAAAACAAACGATATTTCAATGATCGTGATTAAACAATTAAACTGAAAGAATAACCCTTAAAACATAACTTTCTCTAAGCTATAAATTGAGAGAGGCACTTCCGTTTCCTTCAGCACAACGCTTTTTTGACTCAAAAACAGCGTCCTTCCGGTATAATCTAGCGGCGGTATAATCTAATGGTAGGGATGGATGATGTGCTTGCGCAGCACCACTCACCTGTATCCCTCATTGGCGCTTCAGTTTCTGAACAGCGCAGTCGCCTTTAAATCAATCTCAAGATTCTTGTTTAATTTTGTTACAAAAGTATTATTTTATAATGAATCCATCCAGTGAAGAATGCTGATTTGACAAAAAAGAAGAACTAACGCACGTCCGTTCGTCATCAAGTGGACTCTTTGGACATCAGTAGCGGTGCTTGCTTCCAGCCCGATGCGAGGCAAAACGCATCGAAAAAGGGGACGGCGCAATGCTAAGGTAAGTAATATGGCTAGTATTGTTAAAAAAAGTAAAAAGGTCTTTTTTTTATACCAGACCATATTTCCTAAAACATCAAACTTTCATGATTCCCTAGCGGCGTTCAAACGAACAAAACTTATTTAATATTAAAGGTGTGGATTGCAATATGTAAACTACCCTCAAGTCGCAGACTTTGCATACTGCTGACCTACATTTGAAATTACTTAATAATTTACAGTACTTTAATTCTCCTGACTGGTCACAGATGCATTATTCAGAAGTACGAAAGTTATACAATTCTACCCCTCAGTTTTGTAGAACTGTAATGTAATGATTCTATAAAATCTTAAGAAAAAAAATATTGTTTAGCGAATATTAAAAAATCACTTCCCGCTTAGCTTAACACAAGCTATTATTTTTCAAAACTAAGCCCTTCAGAAGATTAGCTGAACTAATCTCTTGGTTATGTGAATTTCAGAATCCAATAAACATTGATTTTTCTGATACATTTTTCTCTGAAGGCGATTGTCAAAAAATTTAATAATTATTTAAGGGAATTTTAAGAAATGTGATAATTTTTTTAATATTTTACAGACTTGCCAAGAAAGGCAGCGTTCAAAGAACATTCGTCAGGAAGAATGCTGATTTATCAAAAAAAGAAGACTACTCGCGTCCGTTCGTCATCAAGAGACTCTGTGGACATCCGTAGCGGTGCTTCCAGCCGGATACGACGCAAAAAACATCCAAAAAAGGGGACGGCGAAATACTAAGGTAAGTATTCTGCCAGTTTTTTTTTTCACAAGACCATATATCATAAAACAACAACTTTTTATGATTCAGAAGCGACGTTCAAAAGAAGAAACTTTTTTAATATTGAGAAAGGTATTGATTGCAATTTGCAAACTACCCTCAAGTCAAACTTTGCATACTTCTGACCTATATTTGGAATTACTTAATAATTTACTCCCGGTTTCTACCCCCGGTTTTGTTAGATTTGGAATGTAATGACTCTATAAAATCTTACGATAACAATTGTTTAGCGAATGTTGAAAAATCACTTGCCGCTATTACACATCCTATTTTGCTAAATGAAGCCTTTCAGAAGGAATTAGCTCAACTAATCTCCTGGTTATCTGAATTTCAGCGCCGTGATGCCATTTTGAATAATGTTAAAGAATTATTTAAGGGAATCTTTAAGAAATTCCTCCTTCATGGGCTAATTGTCTAAGTTTTACAGATTGTTACCAAGACAGGCGGCGTTCAAAGAACATTCGTCAAGAAGAAAGCTGACTTAGCAAAAAAAAAACACTACCCGCATCCGTTCGGCATCAAGTGACTCTTTAGGCATCGGTAGCGGTCCTGCCAGCACGATGCGAGGCAAAAAGCATCGATAAAGGGGACCGCGCAATACTAAGGTAAGTATTCTGGCAAGTATTATAAAAATTTTAGTATAAAAGTTTTTTTGTATATTTCCGTGATTCAGAAGCGGCGTTCAAAAGAAGAAACTTTTTTAAAATTGAGAAAGGTATTGATTGCAATTTGCTTGCAACTACCTTGCAATTACCCTACCAATTGCAACTACCCTCGAGTCAGACTTTGCATACTTCTGACCTACATTTGGAATTAATTAATAATTTACAGTAATTTAATTCTGACTGGTCACAAGTGCGTTATTCAGAAGTACAAAAGTTGCACAATTCTACCCCGGTTTTGTGTAGAACTGATTCTAGAAATGATTCTATAAAATCTTATTATAAAAATTGTTTAGCGAATGTTAAAAGATTACTCGCCGCTATTAGCTCAACTCACCATAGTGGATTTTGAAGTCTGTTAAAGATAATTAAGGGAATCGTTAAGAAAAATTCCTCCATCAGATAACCTTTTCAATGACACCAATTTTACAGATTTTGTCGGTGTGATCCGAAAGCTGTCTTGGATCAGAGATGAAAACACCGTGGATAAGCTTCAGAAGCGCGCCCCAAGGAGAAGACTGGAAGGAACCTTTCAAGCTGGGCAAATCAAACATCAGGTAAGTGTTTGGAGAAAGTTAGGAGCACCATTGTACATTTTAGAGATAATTAAAAGTTATCGAATTTTGTTTATAAACCGATCTCCTTTAATACATCCATCTCAATTAACGACGAAACAAAAAATCAAAAAATATCTTATTTCAAATGAACAATCTGGCATCTTTGTATACCAAATTTTCCTAGACGCCAAAAAAGATGATACCTTTTTTTCGGACGGTCTTCAAATTAATAGTAATTAAACTAATATGTTCAAATAGACAAATTTCGTTTAGTAAATATATACAAAGCGCCCGACTTCCTCCAACCATGAGATTGGCTTGTGAAAGTGGGTTTAAAAAACGCTTACTTTCAATCTTCTAATTGCACCAGCTCATCGTCCTTATTTAAGGATTATATCCTACCAGCTCTGGCAAATGAGTCCAAATCTGACCAATTGGATAAAGACATTATATTTGAATATTTAACAAATAATCCAATCTCTGATTCGTCATTCTTTGAATTTTCTATAACTGCGTCCCGTATTTTAGATTAATAACTAATAGAACGTTTTACTTCCGCAGAGGCAGTGTACATAGCCTCTTCACCACACGTGGTACCCAAAAACAAGCTAGTCCAACTATAATTGGGGGTTGGATTAAATAGTTTAAAAGAGGCATTAAATGCAGTCCAAATAGTGTGCGATCTGTGGTGCTGCGCGCAAGCACATCATCCATCCCCACCATCTGCTAGATTATACCAGACGCTGTTTTGGAGCAAAAAAGCATTGTACTGAAGGAAGCGGAAGTGCCTCAATTTATGGCTTACAGAAAGGTAAGTACGCTTAATATTAATTTAATTTTCAGGTATTATATTAATTCAATAATTAAATTTAAATAATTATTTAATTTCAGGAGATTTCAAAGCGGGGCAAATATTCCGGTGTATAGTCAAACTGTCATTATAGACTTTTTAGTTTGAATTTAATGGAATTCAGGTGGAATGCGAAAACTGTATGCCGAGAGAAATTATATATCATGTCGAAAAATTGGTAGAGCATACGAAATTTCAAAAATCAAACTAAAAAAGCCACGAATACGCACGAAAAGAGGATGTGATATATGATAGATGTGAGGCTATACTACTAAGGCTAAGGAAGGCGAATACTATCAGCAGAAAAAAAAGCTGACGCTGAGACTCAAGAAGCAAGAGTTCGTCACAGACAAGAGCAAAAGGATACCTTGGATATTGCCACTGCAGCAGACACTTTATGTAAGTTTTTTTTTCACCTGTATGAATGTAAATCTTTTTAGTCGCGTCTTTTGAAAACTACATTTTTGAAATCGATTTCTCTAAAACGAATGAACCGATCTACTCCAAATTTTACATTAATGATTTTTCATGCACCGTGAAGGGTACAAATTATACTCAAAAAAAGGTTTTTGTTCTCAACGCCGCCAAAAAATTAAAATTGTCGTTTTCTCCTTTGTCCAAGCGAGCTTTAAGCATCTACTAACTGAAAATTTTGCATTTCAGATGCATCAGTCCTGAGTTATCCTAACCACCTGGTGGTGGTTAGGATAACTCAGGCTGGTAGTGATGCTGGTGCATCACTACCAGCATATCACCACCAGCATCACCATCAGCACCACCATCAAACTTGTTTTGAGTCACAGATGACGACGTGTGGACTTATAATAATAATAACTTATGAAATATATACCTTTTATATGGTAAATTGATGTAATGAAATATTTTGTTGGTTAAATAAAAATATACGTGTTTTGTGCCTTTGAAACCCACCTAAACCCACCTTTTATATGGTAAATTCTTAAAATTAAGTCTGAAATTAATAATTACATTATTTGGCAAGATTTATGATTTGTTTTCAATCAGTCGATAAATGTTAATTTTTATGAAACAGTGAACACAGTAAAGAAATATCTGGCTGAGTTTGTGTGGTTCCTCTCGGAGCTGGGCGGGTTTCGAACCCTCGTAGTTAATTTTAAATTGTAGTCTTATTTATATTTTGAAATATGATACCATAATACTGACACTTATTGAGCGGAGCGTTCTACTGGAGACTTTTTCACATTCTTTGTCACAAATAAGCTCGAAAATTACTTGACGGAAAATTTTTGCAATCAAAAAGACTCACATTTGGAAACGAAACACACTAAAAAACTAAAATGTTTTGTCGTTGAGGAAAATATATATACATAGGTTATATATATAGGTCAGGTTAGGTCTCATTTGTTATTTCCGGTGTTGTGGAACCTTGGCTACGACTGGCTGCTTCACTGGAGGTCTCCGTTACAAAGACTGAGGCCATCGCCAGGGTTCGGAGGCTGTGTGGTGGACGGGTGTGTGTGTGTGGGCGGATGAGTGTGTGTGTGTGTGTGTGTGTGTGTGGGCGGATGAGTGTGTGTGTGTGTGTGTGTGTGTGGGCGGATGAGTGTGTGTGTGTGTGTGTGTGTGTGGGCGGATGAGTGTGTGTGTGTGTGTGTGTGTGTGTGTGTGTGTGTGTGTGTGTGGGCGGACGAGTGTGTGTGTGTATGGGCGGATGAGTGTGTGTGTGTGTGTGTGTGTGTGCGTGCGTGCGTGCGTGTGCGCGTGTGTGCGTGCGTGTGCGTGTGTGCGCGTGCGCGTGCGCGTGCGCGTGTGTGTGCGTGTGTGCGTGTGCGTGTGCGTGTGCGTGTGCGTGTGCGTGTGCGTGTGCGTGTGCGTGTGCGTGTGCGTGTGCGTGTGCGTGTGCGTGTGCGTGTGCGTGTGCGTGTGCGTGTGCGTGTGCGTGTGCGTGTGCGTGTGCGTGTGCGTGTGCGTGTGCGTGTGCGTGTGCGTGTGCGTGTGCGTGTGCGTTCAATCTGGCCATTTTCTCTAGGTGATGCAACTTTGTCGTATATTAGTAATAAAATTATTAAATTGATAACTTATAAATGAGTCTCCTCTTTCACTAATTAGTCATTTCGGCAATCCAAACATCAAAAAATAGTTCCTTAGTACTGTGATGGTTGAAAAAGACTTAGTATTTTTAATCGTTTTTAAACGATAACTAAAATGTAACATTTATTCTTTTTCCGCTTTACAAATGTACCAACATAATCAACAAGAATGGTGCTAAAGGGTGCCGTTATTCCTTAGGAATGGGATGCAAGAAGTTTAATGGAAGAAGAAGAAGTTTTTTTAATTATATCCGTTTAAAATTTATATCCTTTATCACTTTTGAAGAAATGCTACCTTCACTCTTAACTGTCTAGAAACATTTATCGTGTATAAATCTTTCTTTTTTTAATAGTTGTGATCAAACTTTTATGAGATTTAAACACTCATATGTGGGGATGCTCAGTTGTAGTCTGTACAATAAGTCAGTCAGATGTCAGATGTCATGTTCAGATAACTGTTGGGAACAATAACTGCCTCTACGTAAACTTTGTCTTCGTTAATTATTAATGAAATAATAGTGTTACCTAACGCGCTCACGTGTGTATTCCTGAAATTATTGACATGCCATTTCTCAAAGTGCACTGACTACCAAAATCTACGTTCCCTGACTGGGTACGTAGATTTCACGTCAATTGTACATTATTAAGGTTTACATTCTTGATAAATTTTTCGTCAATTCCAAAACATTAATTGTTTTAGTTCTTTTTTCTTCATTTATTTTTTCAGTATTGGATTGTAGTTTGCAATTCATTTGAGTGTTTATTAGAGCAGATGAACTTGGATTTGGTGAAAACATATTGAAATTAGTGACTAGTACGTTGGCAAAGATAATGCCCAAAACCTCAATATCAATCGATGTTTTACTGTACATAGCGTCGCTGAATGTTATCATTAAATCGTTTCACCGTATACGATGTTTATGCAAATATTATTACTTATTAAATCTTTATGATTATACTACGATATCTCTGCTCGGGCCGGGAAACTTTAGGTACATTTTCAATCTGCCATGCAAGATGTTTGTTGTAACAATATCAAACATTATATCTGAAATTTCCGCAAAAATTACGAACGATTTTTTTCAAGACGGATTTTGTCGATGAGTCAAATCAAGATATGTACATGAAGTCATCCCCGCTTTTTCTATTCAACCGAACACGTCTAGCAACGTGTAGGAATAAAAACGTGTAATTTTGTAATAAAGTTTATTAAAGACTGAGTATTGTTTGAACACACGTGCTATAATGTCATGACGATTTATTGCATTTTGTCCAGTCAATAACAACGACGTAATCTCTGGTCATTTTGGATTACATGTAAACGTAATAAAAAAAACATGGTCGTCCATATTCGCGAACGAAAGTCAGAGCATCCTGTATTTATTCTTGCATATGACGTGAACCGCTTATGTACGATGACAGCAGAATGACAATGAGTTGCCAATTTTAGCGGCATTATTAACAATATCATCTAGCAATTGAGTATAGTCTTCCGCACGCATCTGTTGTACATTATATTGCAAATATCATAGTCAATTGTCTGCCTTTACGTACATGTCGACCATGAATTGATGACAAAACTCACGACATCGTGGAATGACTTTTGTCCTGACCACGTCTCATCATCAACCGATATGAATAATATTTCTTAGAACTAACGTTCTTGTTGGTTTTGGTTCCTGTAATAATATATTAATAAATATTAGTTTTCAGAAGCTAAGTTTCATAAATTAAGATTCATAAATAAGTTTTTGTTAAATCCGTCTTGTCCCTTTCAGAACATCAGTGGATATTGGAGAGCGTCATATGAAGGGTAGCCATGAACTGGATATTATTTCTCCTACGAATCAAGATTTCTTATGTAGATGGACAATATACCCTAACTGTCTGATACGACCTCGACTGTTAGTTAGTTAGTTTAAAATAGATTCATGTGCTAGCGGTCTGCAATAAAGATCTAATCAGTTAATTATTAAATTATACTACATTATTGTGTGAAGATATATAAAATGGTATTGTAATATCACGAAAGCATGATAAAATAATAAATTATGTGTTATGTTCGCAGTAAAGGCGGGAATTACTAAACCCGTCTTGTTGCGGGCAATCCATTATTCCCAGCAAAGCGACGAACGATACTCATTTACTTGAAAGCCTTAGCGTTTCCACGCTTTGTTAATTCATTATAACATACGTTGATTATATTAAATTTGTGTCAATAAGCTTGTGAATTTATGATCAAAGATATGGTTAAATAATATCGCTAATAAACTAAAATTGTGTGGTGATTGCTTTAGAAATAAACTTTATTTTTAGGATAGAAATAGTAAAGCTGATATAAAAAATATGCTTATATCTGATTTTTTTCTTATTTCATTTTTGTATTTTTAATCAGTACCTTAAGTCAATCATAAAACATATATGTACATCATATACATTATATATCATTCTCATTATTATTTAAAAATCTACTTTACTATCTACTTTATTTACCTAAATATAAAATGAGTTAATTGTCTTTTTTGTCATTTAAGTATGTAAAGATTTTTCACAGAAATATCACAAATAAAACACTACTTCGTTGGCTTGGAGGGACTTGGAGCGGCATGGTTTTGATTTTTACCTATTACAAAAAATGAATCGAAGAAGCGTTATCAGCCACGTCATAACCATAATCCCATGATTTGTCGCCAGTTATGATTTTAGAGTTACATAAAAAAATCTAATATACGTAAATCGCTTAATTCAAAAATCGTGATGACATTCATTTTTGGTTCTAAAACATTAATGATTGCAGGGTGCCAACTCGTCTAATGGTACTGAGGAAGAAGATTAAAAAAAAACTAAATGATAAATTAAAGTTTACTAAAAAATATGTTTCTAAGGCTGCGTTGGCATATTGAAAGCCTTGTATCCATTTTATTAAACCACAATTTATGAACATTGTAGGAACCCTAAATATTTTCTGGTTCACAAAGTAATTATTGTTTAATTTCGTAATTGGGAGTGCGGCCTAACGAGCACACACGGGACAGAAGAGATCTCTTCTTATTTGTATATTATCTAGTTTGAATATTTTTAATTATTATTATAACCGTTTGGTGTGTTTTACTTAAATCAGTCAAATTGTGTCCATTTAAAAAACATGCGATACTGCGTTTGTGTCATATTCAATTAAAATGTTGTTATGTTATATTATATTATTTGAGTCACAGATGACGACGTGTGGACTTATAATAATAATAACTTATGAAATATATACCTTTTATATGGTAAATTGATGTAATGAAATATTTTGTTGGTTAAATAAAAATATACGTGTTTTGTGCCTTTGAAACCCACCTAAACCCACCTTTTATATGGTAAATTCTTAAAATTAAGTCTGAAATTAATAATTACATTATTTGGCAAGATTTATGATTTGTTTTCAATCAGTCGATAAATGTTAATTTTTATGAAACAGTGAACACAGTAAAGAAATATCTGGCTGAGTTTGTGTGGTTCCTCTCGGAGCTGGGCGGGTTTCGAACCCTCGTAGTTAATTTTAAATTGTAGTCTTATTTATATTTTGAAATATGATACCATAATACCGACACTTATTGAGCGGAGCGTTCTACTGGAGACTTTTTCACATTCTTTGTCACAAATAAGCTCGAAAATTACTTGACGGAAAATTTTTGCAATCAAAAAGACTCACATTTGGAAACGAAACACACTAAAAAACTAAAATGTTTTGTCGTTGAGGAAAATATATATACATAGGTTATATATATAGGTCAGGTTAGGTCTCATTTGTTATTTCCGGTGTTGTGGAACCTTGGCTACGACTGGCTGCTTCACTGGAGGTCTCCGTTACAAAGACTGAGGCCATCGCCAGGGTTCGGAGGCTGTGTGGTGGACGGGTGTGTGTGTGTGTGTGTGTGGGCGGATGAGTGTGTGTGTGTGTGTGTGTGGGCGGATGAGTGCGCGTGTGCGTGCGTGCGCGTGTGCGTGCGTGCGCGTGTGCGTGCGTGTGCGTGTGCGAGTGTGTGCGTGCGTGCGTGCGTGTGTGCGTGTGTGTGCGTGTGCGTGTGTGTGTGCGTGTGTGCGTGTGCGTGTGCGTGTGCGTGTGCGTGTTCGTGTGCGTGTGCGTGTGCGTGTGCGTGTGCGTGTGCGTGTGCGTGTGCGTGTGCGTGTGCGTGTGCGTGTGCGTGTGCGTGTGCGTGTGCGTGTGCGTGTGCGTGTGCGTGTGCGTGTGCGTGTGCGTGTGCGTGTGCGTGTGCGTGTGCGTGTGCGTGTGCGTGTGCGTGTGCGTGTGCGTGTGCGTGTGCGTGTGCGTGTGCGTGTGCGTGTGCGTGTGCGTGTGCGTGTGCGTGTGCGTGTGCGTGTGCGTGTGCGTGTGCGTGTGCGTGTGCGTGTGCGTGTGCGTGTGCGTGTGCGTGTGCGTGTGCGTGTGCGTGTGCGTGTGCGTGTGCGTGTGCGTGTGCGTGTGCGTGTGCGTGTGCGTGTGCGTGTGCGTGTGCGTGTGCGTGTGCGTGTGCGTGTGCGTGTGCGTGTGCGTGTGCGTGTGCGTGTGCGTGTGCGTGTGCGTTCAATCTGGCCATTTTCTCTAGGTGATGCAACTTTATGTCGTATATTAGTAATAAAATTATTAAATTGATAACTTATAAATGAGTCTCCTCTTTCACTAATTAGTCAGTTCGGCAATCCAAACATCAAAAAATAGTTCCTTAGTACTGTGATGGTTGAAAAAGACTTAGTATTTTTAATCGTTTTTAAACGATAACTAAAATGTAACATTTATTCTTTTTCCGCTTTACAAATGTACCAACATAATCAACAAGAATGGTGCTAAAGGGTGCCGTTATTCCTTAGGAATGGGATGCAAGAAGTTTAATGGAAGAAGAAGAAGTTTTTTTAATTATATCCGTTTAAAATTTATATCCTTTATCACTTTTGAAGAAATGCTACCTTCACTCTTAACTGTCTAGAAACATTTATCGTGTATAAATCTTTCTTTTTTTAATAGTTGTGATCAAACTTTTATGAGATTTAAACACTCATATGTGGGGATGCTCAGTTGTAGTCTGTACAATAAGTCAGTCAGATGTCAGATGTCATGTTCAGATAACTGTTGGGAACAATAACTGCCTCTACGTAAACTTTGTCTTCGTTAATTATTAATGAAATAATAGTGTTACCTAACGCGCTCACGTGTGTATTCCTGAAATTATTGACTTGCCATTTCTCAAAGTGCACTGACTACCAAAATCTACGTTCCCTGACTGGGTACGTAGATTTCACGTCAATTGTACATTATTAAGGTTTACATTCTTGATAAATTTTTCGTCAATTCCAAAACATTAATTGTTTTAGTTCTTTTTTCTTCATTTATTTTTTCAGTATTGGATTGTAGTTTGCAATTCATTTGAGTGTTTATTAGAGCAGATGAACTTGGATTTGGTGAAAACATATTGAAATTAGTGACTAGTACGTTGGCAAAGATAATGCCCAAAACCTCAATATCAATCGATGTTTTACTGTACATAGCGTCGCTGAATGTTATCATTAAATCGTTTCACCGTATACGATGTTTATGCAAATATTATTACTTATTAAATCTTTATGATTATACTACGATATCTCTGCTCGGGCCGGGAAACTTTAGGTACATTTTCAATCTGCCATGCAAGATGTTTGTTGTAACAATATCAAACATTATATCTGAAATTTCCGCAAAAATTACGAACGATTTTTTTCAAGACGGATTTTGTCGATGAGTCAAATCAAGATATGTACATGAAGTCATCCCCGCTTTTTCTATTCAACCGAACACGTCTAGCAACGTGTAGGAATAAAAACGTGTAATTTTGTAATAAAGTTTATTAAAGACTGAGTATTGTTTGAACACACGTGCTATAATGTCATGACGATTTATTGCATTTTGTCCAGTCAATAACAACGACGTAATCTCTGGTCATTTTGGATTACATGTAAACGTAATAAAAAAAACATGGTCGTCCATATTCGCGAACGAAAGTCAGAGCATCCTGTATTTATTCTTGCATATGACGTGAACCGCTTATGTACGATGACAGCAGAATGACAATGAGTTGCCAATTTTAGCGGCATTATTAACAATATCATCTAGCAATTGAGTATAGTCTTCCGCACGCATCTGTTGTACATTATATTGCAAATATCATAGTCAATTGTCTGCCTTTACGTACATGTCGACCATGAATTGATGACAAAACTCACGACATCGTGGAATGACTTTTGTCCTGACCACGTCTCATCATCAACCGATATGAATAATATTTCTTAGAACTAACGTTCTTGTTGGTTTTGGTTCCTGTAATAATATATTAATAAATATTAGTTTTCAGAAGCTAAGTTTCATAAATTAAGATTCATAAATAAGTTTTTGTTAAATCCGTCTTGTCCCTTTCAGAACATCAGTGGATATTGGAGAGCGTCATATGAAGGGTAGCCATGAACTGGATATTATTTCTCCTACGAATCAAGATTTCTTATGTAGATGGACAATATACCCTAACTGTCTGATACGACCTCGACTGTTAGTTAGTTAGTTTAAAATAGATTCATGTGCTAGCGGTCTGCAATAAAGATCTAATCAGTTAATTATTAAATTATACTACATTATTGTGTGAAGATATATAAAATGGTATTGTAATATCACGAAAGCATGATAAAATAATAAATTATGTGTTATGTTCGCAGTAAAGGCGGGAATTACTAAACCCGTCTTGTTGCGGGCAATCCATTATTCCCAGCAAAGCGACGAACGATACTCATTTACTTGAAAGCCTTAGCGTTTCCACGCTTTGTTAATTCATTATAATTTATAACATACGTTGATTATATTAAATTTGTGTCAATAAGCTTGTGAATTTATGATCAAAGATATGGTTAAATAATATCGCTAATAAACTAAAATTGTGTGGTGATTGCTTTAGAAATAAACTTTATTTTTAGGATAGAAATAGTAAAGTTGATATAAAAAATATGCTTATATCTGATTTTTTTCTTATTTCATTTTTGTATTTTTAATCAGTACCTTAAGTGAATCATAAAACATATATGTACATCATATACATTATATATCATTCTCATTATTATTTAAAAATCTACTTTATTTACCTAAATATAAAATGAGTTAATTGTCTTTTTTGTCATTTAAGTATGTAAAGATTTTTCACAGAAATATCACAAATAAAACACTACTTCGTTGGCTTGGAGGGACTTGGAGCGGCATGGTTTTGATTTTTACCTATTACAAAAAATTAATCGAAGAAGCGTTATCAGCCACGTCATAACCATAATCCCATGATTTGTCGCCAGTTATGATTTTAGAGTTACATAAAAAAATCTAATATACGTAAATCGCTTAATTCAAAAATCGTGATGACATTCATTTTTGGTTCTAAAACATTAATGATTGCAGGGTGCCAACTCGTCTAATGGTACTGAGGAAGAAGATTAAAAAAAAAACTAAATGATAAATTAAAGTTAACTAAAAAATATGTTTCTAAGGCTGCGTTGGCATATTGAAAGCCTTGTATCCATTTTATTAAACCACAATTTATGAACATTGTAGGAACCCTAAATATTTTCTGGTTCACAAAGTAATTATTGTTTAATTTCGTAATTGGGAGTGCGGCCTAACGAGCACACACGGGACAGAAGAGATCTCTTCTTATTTGTATATTATCTAGTTTTATTGTTATAACCGTTTGGTGTGTTTTACTTAAATCAGTCAAATTGTGTCCATTTAAAAAACATGCGGTACTGCGTTTGTGTTATATTCAATAAAAATGTTATTATGTTACTGTTTAGATAAATTACCTGAACTTTTACTTAACTGTATAATAACGGTCTTAAAATTATTATGATTAATAGTTTAAACAAAGTTAGAAATTGACATTTTGGGAAATTTTGTAGAGCCAATTTAAGTTGAGCTGTAATCTATGACCAACTAAGGTAATAGCTCATAACTTTGTACCGGTACCAAACTAAACTCCTAAGTTACGTGACCTATATATGCATGGAATATAACAGAGCAGGATGCTGACATAACTGCAGAAGCATTCATTGTATTGCAGACAGCCAGGGCCGGATTAACCCATAAGCAAACTAAGCAGCTGCTTAGGGCCCCCAATAAATTGGGGCTTCAAGCTCGGGCGTATAATTTGTTCTTAGTTTCAAAACAAATTTTAAGCCATAACAACATTTTAATTTTCATAAATGGAGTCTTTTGTCAGTTGAAAGAAGTGGGAAAAATGATACTGTTTTATCTGCAAGGGACAAATTTCGCGGTTCGACTTTATTTTTATCGTCGACATTCTTCAAGTCGAGATGAAAAGAAGAGGCGATGTTTATGAGAATCTGGCGAACAAGTTTTCATTTTTATTGAAAATGGATTTAACCAACGATAAGCTGTTTTTAAATGTTAAGTCGCTTGTCGCATCGTATCCTGAGGATTTGAATTTGAATCTCGCTGATGAATTAAAACAATTTCATCAGTACGTTCGTTTAAAAATGGAAAAAGATGAGAATATTAGTGCAAGTTTCACTGATTTTTATAAGGTCATTACGGATGATCAACTTCAAACCGTATTTCCTAAATTAGAGGTCTGCTTGAGAATATTTTTATCATTAATGTTAACAAATTGTTCAAGAGAGCGATCTTTTTCGCAGTTGAAAAGGATAAAAAATCCTCTAAAGACGACGATGCGACAAGACCGATTAAATTCGTTGGCTCTGTTATCAATCGAATCAGATGTTATGCGTCGCATGAATTTTGACGATTTGATCGAAAAATTTGCACGTCAAAAGTGCAGAAAAAAGAAGGTTTAACTTTTAAGATCGTTTGAATGTAAATATGTAAAAATTTAATCAGTTTGATGACTGTTTTTAGAATAAATATACAACAAAGAAAAAAAATTGCCTCTCACTTTTAGATTTATGAATAAAAAAAATTGAGGCCCCATATCATTCACTGCTTAGAGCCCTACAGACTGCTAATCCGGCCCTGTTGGGGATTAAACTGAATGAGGTTCAGTTCACCCCATTTTAAGACCATCACCAGGGTGATCTCTATAGAAGACACATACTTCTTTCGGCACTCTCCAGTGCTGTCATCCGCATCAGTTGGAAATATCAAAATTATCATTGGTGTGCAGGAGAAACAGAATTAAGGGAGAACACGCAGACTTGGGGTACACCAGCCACGGGCTTGGGGCCCGATCAAGAACCGTTAAGAATGACCTATATGCCCAACCCAGTGAGAAAGCTGGTGATCCTCTTGCCTAAACTCTCGGGAAGCCCATATGAAGAAAGCTTCGAAAGAAACCCCTTATGCCATATACGATCGAAGGCTTTGGCAATATTCAGGATAACTGAAAGACCCTCTTTCTTGCTTTAAATAACCGCTGCTCAACGGTGCGTAAGATTTAACAGAAGATCACCAGCCAATCGACGATGGCGAAACTCATATTGCCGGTCGTTGACCATCTGTCTACTCTTGAGGTACGTTAGAAGCTGTCGGTCGATTATATTAGTAACATTTATTTATTTATCCTATATATTAACAATACACAACAGTAAATACTTACCGTAATACCTAAAATCAGTTTTCAACAGATACGAATATGATATAATGTTAATATATAATCTTATAACTTTATTATGATTATAATGTAATAATCATAACAACTAATAATTGAATATACTTTCTTTATTCAAATGCAACGAAAGCTGGCGTTGCCTTTAGCTAATTTTAGTTTACGTGGACTGGCGTTGTCATCGCCACTTGCTGAGCGTCCTGGAGTCTTCTTGTATATTCCTCGACCATAATGATAAATCATTCGAAGAATATCTTCTAATAAATAAGGAGTTCGAAAGGATCTTCTCTCTAGCAAAGCACTCAAACAAAAAGCGATCTTAAATTAATCTCAATACGCATTTCTAAACAAAATATTTTGGCGCACTAAATTCTATTTGCTAATGCTTTTTTTGTTTTTTGGTGATAATATCCGATACTTATCCTCTCTTTTTTATAAACGCCTGCTAACTTTAACCACCACATTAGGAGGTGATTATATATTATTTTGCTAAGTTAAATTCACAAAAACCCAAACAATAGATCATTTCATCAACAGGCAACAAAACACTTAGTGTTGTAAAAAATAAGTAACACTTCTATACAACCATACGTATACTGTAATGTAAAATGTATTTGAACCACGCTTAGGGCTGATTTTGCTTTACTCCAATTGAACGGCAGGCAATTAAACACCTGGTGTAGTCAAAAATGCTCTCATCGGTATCATAAGCAATTATCATATTTTACAATTTAGCGTTTAGTTGTCAACATATTTACCTTTTTGCTTGATTTATGTTCATCATCATCATCATAAAAGTATAATATTTTATTCAAAAATATATAAGAACGTAATATTTCTTTATATATTTTATACATTTTTAATATTTCATACATTCAGAGTAAAGAGAATCATCAACTCCATCCTGCGACCTGGAGATTCATCACCATCCGTCGAAGAATAGCAAATTTTTGGGTAGACCTCGAAGAATTCGGTCTGCCCATGAAGATGTACCCGACTTTCGAATTTTGGAAAAATTGCTTCACTAGAGGTCTTCTTATGACCCCCTGAGTCCGAAATGACCATTGGTCAAAAAGTTTATTTATATTTATATGTATATATATATATATATATATACGTACGTCCAGATTCGACTTTTGTCAGCACGTTAGCGGCCGCAGTTTCGCTCGGATCGCTTTCAAACTTTTCACAAAAATTAACCATCCATGAAGGTCAAGTTCGTTAACCAGAGAAATCCGGCCACGGGGGGCGCTAGGGCCTCACTTTTTCTGATTTCAGTTTTTTAAACTTTTTCCCTATACAAAGTAGATCAATAACGTACATATTATATGAAGTCTTTGATGAATACCTATAACTAATGTGGATAAACCGAAAAACCTAGCTTCAATAACTTAGGGGTGGGGGTAAAAAAACCGAAAATTTTTGGAATAATATAATAAAATAATTCATAACTTTTTTCTGGTAAACATTCTTACATCACAAGTATTTTCAATAGAAAGGTTATTTTTTACTCTAAATTTAAGGCAACGCACTAGGTACTCCTTGGACTAAGCCAAATAAAATTATCAGTTTATTCTCGCAGGGGGTGTTATTCTTAGGTAGCGAGTTATATTTTAAACGAGTTACACACGAGGTCTACCCATCGAGGTCCCCCTGCGGGCACGGATTTTTATATATGATGCAAAATGCATAAATGCAAATAAAAAACAATGACTAAAATGTTTATTAATAATTTTAAATATTACCAGAAATAAAAACGCTAAAATACACCGAACGCGCTTTCGACCAAATTTCATAAAAAATGTGTTTCGCCGCACTGAAGTCATGACCATACAAACACAAGCAAGTTGCTACGTCGCATGCTGGTATAGGTTTTCATAAAATACTGTTTCAGCTGCATTGTCGTTACAAAAAACAATGATACAAATGTCGTGAGGCCACAGTCAGTGTTACAATACTACCTAAACCACAATCAGACAGCAACTCATACGATTGTTAAAGTAATTAAGTTACAACAAACAAGTTAGGATCGTTTCCCAAACACTTAATGTTGTAGATGTAGTATTATGTTCAATCCCACAGACTCCTTGAGATTGTAATACAATAAAGGATAATAAAATTCTAGTTTGCGTCTTAAGATGTTTAATTGGTATGAAATAATATTTATGTCTCCTTCTTTGTCTCGGTCTTTCCTCCGCGGATCCTTCCAGTCCTGCGGGCGGCGATGAGACCGACCTTGCGACCGGCCGACGTACCCCTCTTGACAGTTGAAGCCTTACCTGTAGAGAAATAACTAATATAGTTTCTAAATCTTAATGGAGCTGGAAATAAAATCAACAACTATGTTCAAATGTGTAAAAATATGTACTCACCAATATGTTGATGGTTACCACCTCCGTGAGGATGCTCCACGGGGTTCATGGACACACCTCGGACGTATGGCCAGCAGTTACGCTTCACCTTGTACTTGTGGTAAGCACGACCGGCCTTCAGGATGGGCTTGTCAATACGTCCACCACCAGCAACAATACCTTAAATGTTATAATATATTGTAATATATGTTTTGGATTATCTTAATTGTATGGTTTGTTTTGAAACATCAGAAAGAGCCTCTGTGTAATCATGGAATATTCAGAGTAGGTAAGTGAAAGTCATCATGACAAAAGTATAATTAAGAATAACATAAGTAATACACATTTGAATACTACTCGTCTGTAACGCAATGTACTGGTTCACTCACCAACCATTCCTCTATTGCTGGAAGGTAGCACTTTCTTTGCACCAGATGGGAGCTTAACCCTAGTACGTTTAGCGTCAGGGTTGTGGCCAATGACTGTGGCGAAGTTTCCAGAAGCACGAGCCAGTCGGCCTCGGTCTCCCATCTTCTCCTCAAGGTTGCACACAATGGTACCCTCCGGCATGGCTCCAACTGGCATTACATTACCTGTGAAAGATTTTGAATGAGTTTTTGTTTTTATAAACCATATAAGTATATTAAGGTATATTAAATTTTCTATTTATATTATTTACACAATCTATTCCAAATATACTTTTTAATTCAGCCCTCATGATTTACAATAAATACTTGTAATGATAAATAACGCTTACCAACTTCGAGTGTTGCTTTTTTTCCACAATAAACGAATTGTCCTGTATATAGACCCTCAGGCGCGATAAAAAGTTCTTTGCGCGTCTTGAACTTATAAGGATCACGGAAGTGCACCACTGCTAAGGGGGCGCCTCTACCAGGGTCATGAATGATATCCTGTAATTGTAATCAAACACATTTTACACTTGCTTACTGAGACACGTTGTCTAATTAAAAGAAATGTTTTGTAAACACCTCACCTTAACTACTCCTTTTATGTAGCCGTGACGTTCAGCATAGTCCAAGGAACGAAGCTTCGGAGCTCCTTTCCTTTTCTTGGTATGTGACACGAAAACTGAACCGGCACCTTTACGCTGAGCCCGAATTACACGACCCATTGTTACGTTCCGTCAGCCCTCACTAAAAGCATTTCATAATGTTTACTAGAAAATAATAACATACGGCGATAACTCAATACTTTATACATCTTATTTTAAATCGACAAATCAAAATTTAACAAAACTGATAGAGATATTTTCGGATAAAATTTAAGCTATACAATTACGTACATTTTCAATGAGGGAAACTTAAGAAAGAATTTGTCAGTGTGACATAAGCAATAATGTTGTCAACTACTCAATTGTCAAGAAGCAAATTGCCATATACAAATAGTATAAATAAACGAATCGTATACTTTTTCATTATATTATCTTATATAATCATTATATGGAAGATATTATTTTATTTCTAAAGAAGAGGAGAAAAATATTAACATTGACATTTCTTACACTTTACTATCTTTTCAAATAGTCCGAATGCACTACAAACTGGTACTAAGGAAATTATTTATGAAAAATTTTGGGAAACATTTTCTGCTTTCTAAATGAATTTGAGAGAGTAAAAGAGATGTATGTAGATGGACGGACGAATGTAAATGATTAAAAGAAGAGTAAATGAAATGCTTGGAAAATGATATGCAAACAAGCAAGATTCGACTAAGATGACATATGATAAAAAGAGTAGAAGGAATTAAAATGTTGTTTGCAAATAATTGAGACGAGAAGAAGTCTTATATAATATTAGTAAAATTATTACAATATTTTATTGTATAGTACATATTAAAATAAAATATTTTAAGACTTTTTATTTAAATTTAAAATTGTCAATTATAATATTTATTATAGTGATAGATATCGCACATAGAATACAATTTGTAAATGTTAGATTTTTAAGATAGAACTGCTTTAATTTAATACAGTCAAATTAACTTTGACAGATAAATAAGTGCAAGTAAAAAGAGATAGCTCTGTGCAAGTAAAAAGAGATAGCTTATAATTTCATTTGGCTGGATTATAGTCACGTTTTCTTAAGTTAACCATACATTTTATACCTTTTCAACTTGTGATAAAGTATATATTTAGTTACATTCATTTGTTTATAAATCACCTTTCAACTCTGAGATGTATATATGTTGAAGTCACGTTGCAAGCGGCGTGGATAATTTCAGATTCTGACAGTTTATTTGTAATCTGAATACCACATTCAATATTAACTCTTCTGTGTTTATTTCAAAGACGTAGTTTTCGCTTTTAATTCATCCTATAATTTTCTAAAAGTTTTAATGTCGTGTTAATAGAACTAAAAGAACATATCTACATAAGTTTACGTTGAAATAATTTAGTTTAGAAGGACTATTTAAGTTAAAACTTGTTGCAGTCAAGATCAAAGTATAATAAATGTAACTATTCTTGTATATATATTATTGGGAATTAAAAAATAGTGATATTACTTTAAGGTCACATACATCTAGTTGGTATTTGTGTTTGTGTATACAAGTGAAATTATAAAGTGTACATAATAATTTTCTACATGTTTACTTCTACTAAATTTCAAAATTTTGAAGAACTATTCACCAGGTAAGACCGACATATTTCTTAAAATTTTTTCTAATAAGTATTTGAATGATTTAAACTTTTTTTAACATTTTAACTATTATTGAAATTGTAATTATGTATTGAAATTGTTCATAAACATGAATTGTATTTTAATCGTAATTTGTTGCATTGTTCATTAATACGTATATATTATTTGTTAGTGTATCATAGTGTTATGAACAGGTAACAGTTTTTATCATTTTAACAAGAAACAATTATTTTATGGGTTCCATTTCTGGTAGGCTTAGTGTTCAATCCTGGGTCTGATGAACATTTGTGTTTTTTAATTTTTAAGATCATAAAACCTTTTTTTTAAGGTACCTTTTGCATTTAATTATAAATAAATATAATTTATGAATTCTTGATACTTAGAAACAGTTATTTTGAAAGTTACAAATCAAAACCATTTAAAATTATTTAAAAATAATGCACAATGTAATCATAATTAAGATAAATAAAAATTAAGAGGTACAGAAATGCAATTGTAATTCTTATATAGATGATTAGAGTTTCTCCCAGAAACCTACATCCATGTTCAATATATTTAGGTGTATAAATGAAGAAACACTTAAACTGCTGTCAAATTGAAACATTTGAAAGTTTAAAGTTTTTTGAGGATAATAACATAATATGAAACATGGGTAATTTTTTTCAAACAAGGAATGAAACATTGGAGGAGCTTCATAGAGAGTATAATTGTAGGCTGTAATGAGCGTGACCTAGTTATGTCGGTTGCTGCGGAGACGCTACCGACTCAAGTGCGCTCACCGACTGCAGCGACTGAGGATACGGCACCAAAGAATCCAGAGAAACACACCGTCCACTGGTTCAGAAAGGGTCTCAGACTACATGACAACCCGGCCTTGAGAGAGGGGCTTGTAAATGCCACTACATTCAGATGTGTTTTCATAATAGACCCCTGGTTTGCTAGCTCGTCTAACGTAGGCATAAATAAATGGAGGTAATACAAGGTTACAATATAATTGTTGGTATTCAATAATTGGCATTAGTCGTCATCAATAATATTATTCTAGATTTCTCTTACAATGTCTCGAAGATTTGGACCAGAATTTAAGAAAATTAAATTCACGCCTCTTCGTGATAAGAGGTCAGCCTGCGGACGCCCTACCGAAATTATTTCGGGAATGGGGGACCACCGCGCTCACTTTCGAAGAGGACCCGGAGCCCTACGGCCGAGTCAGAGACCATAATATTATGACAAAGTGTCGGGAAGTCGGTATTAAAGTTATTTCAAGGATATCTCATACATTGTACAAATTGGATGAGTAAGTCAAACTAAAATCTTCTTAGATGTATTAATATTATTTTTGTTTATTTTTATAATAATGATAGCTTTGGATGTGATTTAATCGTTTTAGTATAATAGAGAAGAACGGTGGTAAGGCTCCCTTGACGTACCACCAGTTCCAGGCCTTGATAGCGAGCATGCCGCCGCCGCCATCGGCCGAGGAGACCATCACACTCGAAGCCCTCAACGGAACCATCACCCCCATCTCCGAAGACCACGACGACCGCTTCGGAGTACCCACCCTGGAAGAACTCGGTATAAATAACTACAAGCATATTATATTTATAGGAATCATTTTTATCCATTAAAACTTTAAGAATGTTATACGCAATATAATTCAATGAATTTACAATAAGGACTCGAGTTTCTTTATTGTAATTGTGGAGGTTTCGCGTGCGGTTACACGTGATTTGTTTTACTTTTGATAAACTTTTGGTCTTTGAAGCGATCGCTTTTCTTTAGCTTCAATAAGTCACATTTTCCGATTATGATATTATTATATTATTCAGGTTTCGAAACGGAAAATTTAAAACCACCGATATGGATCGGCGGTGAGACCGAAGCCCTATTGAGATTGGAGAGGCATTTGGAGAGGAAGGCCTGGGTGGCGTCGTTCGGTCGACCCAAAATGACCCCACAGTCGCTATTGTCGAGCCAAACCGGCCTGTCGCCGTATTTAAGGCACGGACCCCTCGAAATGTAATTAATATAAAAAATGAACAATGAATAAAAGTTGTCTTATTTTAGGTTTGGTTGTTTATCAACCCGGCTTTTTTATTATCAATTGAGTGAACTTTATAAAAGGATTAAGCAGGAGCGACCCCCGCTGTCCCTTCACGGGCAGATACTTTGGAGGGAGTTCTTCTATTGCGCCGCGACAAGGAATCCCAATTTCGATAGAATGGAGGGGAATCCCATATGCGTACAGATACCGTGGGAAAAAAATCAGGAGGCTCTCAAGAAGTGGGCGAGCGTGAGTATTAATATTAATAAAAGTTATTTTTGTATTTCCACATTTAGTTAAAAGGTTATAGTTTTATAAAAAAAATACCAGCTGTCTTTCTTCAAAATTGCAAATCGAACCCGCCCAAGAAAAATACCCGTATTTTTAAAAAAGCTAACTGTCAATTTTTCAAAATAAAATTGATATTTCCAAGGATTAGAAAATTCAAACTATGTCCTTCCTTTATCATAGGTTTAAATAAAAAATGTATCTATGACAGATGTTTAATTATAATATATGGTAACTAACTCTAATTGTCGATTGTTTTAAATTAAACAATATCAATACGTAACGGTCACTATGTATGCGTTATGTATAAACAATCGCAAGAATGTAACGACATTTATACAGTACGATATTATAATCGTGTTGTAATAATATAAAGCGATTTATACTATGCGATATTAAAGTCGTTTATAAAGGATCGTAGTCGCATTGCGTGCTAGTTGTATGGTCGTGACAGGGTCAGACGGGCTTCCCGTGGATCGACGCCATCATGATCCAGTTGAGAGACGACGGCTGGATCCATCACCTGGCGAGACACGCGGTCGCCTGCTTCCTCACCCGAGGGGATCTCTGGATCTCGTGGGAAGAGGGAATGAAGGTATTGTGTACATATTAAACATTGTTCTTTAAAATGAAATAACAGTTGAGTTTCTGGCCGATCCCCTCAGCAGAGCGTCATTCCGAGCCGATGGTCGCTTACTCACGGGTGACTATACTGATATTTTATTGTAATAATAGACGATTTAAAAGTCCTTGTAAATACCTACTTTAACACTAAACCTACCGACAATTCTTGTATACCTGTTCCTACCGCACGTGGTCAAATTGTCCGGTAATTAAAAGTTATTTTATTATATAACGCAGGTAATAATGGAAATAACTAAAAGTAAGGAGTGAAGAAAATATTACATGCATATTCTAAGAATTGTCATGTATGTAGTTTGATAACGATATTATAATGTTACAAGAAGATAAGCTTTATGATAACTGCAGAATAAAAACCGAAATGTTCATGTGTAAAATATTATAAACTTAGTTATTGTAATTTAAAAAGTACTTTATTACTTTACTTTATTATATATATATATATATTTATGTAAATAATTTAAAATATTAATATTTTAATATTTTTGTATTTTGTATTTAGAATTAAAACTATAATTGTATGTTGAAATAAAATGTATATTTATAATATGTAATATAATATGAACAAATGCGGCGTTGGGAACCGCCAACCAACACGCCATGTTCCGAACGGCGGAAGGTGGAGGACGGAGCTACAAATAGCTACGTGGAATGTAAGGGGAGGAATGGAACAGAAGATGAATGAATTATTAGATGTGATGGATGACAAAGATCTGGATGTTATTTGTGTGTCTGAGACCAAGCGAAAAGGCAATGATACGACCGATTTGCCTGGCAACCGGGTCGCTTTCTGGGCTGGGGTTCCAGAGGGTGAGCGAGGTTGCCAAGGTGTAGGCGTATTATTGTCCTCTCGAATGGTTAATGCAATGGTAGAATACAAGGCGATTAACCCGAGGCTTCTTTGGGTTCGCTTTAAGCTGGGGATAACAAGAGTATTCTTGTTAGCCATGTATGCGCCAGTATCCTCAGCTCAAATGAGCGAGCTCGAGGAGTTTTGGGAGAATGTCAGGGATGTTCTAAGTAGTGTCAGAGATAATGAAAAGTTGATAGTATGTGGAGATATGAATGGATGGGTTGGAACCGCGCGAAGCGGTTACGAAAGCGTGCTAGGCAAATATGGTGATAAGAGGGTAAATGAGGCTGGAAAGCTTATTTTGGAATTTTGTAAGGAGAAAAATTTGTTTGTGGCAAACACGATGTTTGATCACAAACAAATTCACATGTACACATGGGAGCGAGCGGAAGAAAGAAGTATGATTGATTTATTCCTAGTGGACCAGCGTATTCGAAGTCAAGTTATGGACACGCGAGTGTTCAGAGGTGCTGATCTGGGAACGGACCACTATCTAGTCGTTGCTAGAATAAGAGGTTTGTTCGCAGGTTGGCGCAGCCGCACGACGTGTCCAAGCTTGGCGTCGAATTATCGCATAAGAAGCTGGAAGCTTCAGGATCCACCGATCAGAGAGGAATATCAAGAGAGGGTTTCCAAGAAGCTTGAAAGCTATGATTCTGGAAATGAAAGTGTTGAACTATGCTGGCAGAACCTTAGGAATGGTATGGTGAAAGTAGCGACAGAAGTATGTGGTAAAAGGAAAAGAGGTTTTAGTAAAAAGCGCGATGAATGGTGGGATGATGAAGTGAAAGACGCTGTAGAGTTAAAGAAGAAAGCATGGCTGGATTATAAAGCCTCTGGTAAGGATAAAAGTATGAGAGAGATAAGAAAAAGAGCGTACAAGCTGCAAAAGCACAAAACGAAAGCACTTATAAAGATAAACCGTGAAAATTCTGAGAGAGAAAGGGATGAAAGGTTGACGAACAACTTCCGGGAAAACACGAAGCTTTTCTGGCGAGAAGTTAATGGTTCCCGGGGTTGTTCGGTAACCTGTAGAATGAAAGGGGTGCTTTCGAAAAGCGGTGAAATTTTAACCGAGCAAGCACACGTTTTGCAGCGGTGGGCGGAATTTTATAAGGAGATGTATGAACGTGAGGACGCCTCGGTCTTGACTACCAGCGTAATGCTGAGTCAAGATGTAGCCGATGGTGAAATCAGTTTAGAAGAAGTAGAGAACGTGATTCGAAGTCTGAAATGTGGTAAGGCTGCGGGAGCAGATGAAGTTACTGCCGAGATGATCAAATATGGTGGGCCACGCGTCTGGGACTTTTTCTGGTTTTTATGCAATTTATGCTGGAAATCTGGGGAGGTCCCAGACGATTGGCGAAGTGCAGTCATCGTACCTTTGTATAAAGGCAAAGGTTCACAGATAGACTGTGCAAGCTATAGGGCCATCAGTTTGATTAGCTTGGGCGGTAAAGTTTATGCTAAAATTTTAGCGAGAAGAATGCAAGAGAGATCTGAAAGGATGTTGTGGGAGGCACAAGGAGGTTTTAGACCTGGAAGAGGGTGTATAGATCAGATCTTTTCCCTCCGCATGATCACGGAAAAGTTTTTGGCCCTAAACCAAAAGGTTTTCTGTGCTTTTGTGGATTTGGAAAAGGCGTTTGACAGGGTTGTGAGAAAGAAGTTATGGGAGATACTGCCCCGATACAATGTGAACGGACCCTTGCTACAGGCTGTAAGGTCTCTTTACCGAGATCACTCAGCCTGTGTGCGAGTAGGAGCTGGCATGTCGCCCTGGTTTGACATCCAATCGGGTGTTAAGCAAGGTTGCGCTATGTCAGCTTGGTTGTTCAATTTGTATTTGGATAGTTGTCTCCAAGGAGTGAAAGATAGTGACATGGGAGTGAAAGTAGGTGACCTTAAGGTCAATTGCTTACTATATGCAGATGATGCAGTGCTCATTGCATCATCAGAATGCAATTTGCAGGCATTGGTCACCACTCTGAAAGATGGGTGTGAAATTAATGGTCTTAACCTGAATGTAGATAAGACGAAGGTTCTGATATTTGAAAGAAATGAAGAAAGAACAGAATGTAAGATCAACGTGAATGATAAGATAATAGAACAAGTGAATGAAGTGGTATATTTGGGAAGTATGTTTAGCAGAGACGGAAGATACGAAATGGATGTGGAAAGGCGTATTGCTGCTGGTAACAGAGTCAATGGTGCTTTGACTGCATTGTTGAGACGGCAAAACGTCAGTATAGCTGCACGTTTGGCTGTACACAATGCAGTTTTGCTACCGACACTGTTATACGGCAGCCAAACGTGGGTAACACAGAAGAAGAATGTAAGAAAGATGAATGCTGTGGAGATGCGATCTCTTCGCAGAATATGCGGAGTCAGTCTAGCTGATCGAATCCGCAATGAAGAGATCCACAGAATGGCAGGTACTAGCGAAGATGTCACGGTGAGAATGAAGAAGAACGTGCTCAGGTGGTTTGGGCACGTTGAACGAATGAGTGATGAAAGAATGGTAAAAAAGATTTATATGGGAAAAGTGAGCGGTAAGAGAGACAGGGGGAGGCCTCGAGTGACCTTCGAAAATACAGTAGCTACGATACTGGAGGAAGGTCACGTAAAAAGCATGAGGACCCCCCGGAGGGCATGTATGAAGAAGTTGATGTCTGTGGCAGAGGCGAAAGAGGTATGCAGAGACCGTAGCGTTTGGCGCTCCGTCGTCTCTGGCTACCCCGCAAGGGATATGGCGTGAAGGTGAAAAAAAAAAAAAAAAAAAAAAAAAAAAAAAAAAAAAAAAAAAAAAAACATTTAAAAATGTGTAAGTTTTACAAAAGTTTAAGAACGGTCAATTTGACCGGTACTTGGTAGGTTTAGTGTTAATAAAGTTTTTGAATTTTAGCATCCATATTATTATCATTTTATTTAAATCTTCGAGGATATCAAAGACAAAAACAAATATGTATGGAGTTTCCCAAATGTCCAATATTAATTTAATATAAATATAATAATATCGTCGCAGAATTTTGTTACGTATATCGGCGAATTTTCGTTGTTCTTTCCCCATTAAATTATTTGCTTGCTTTCTAGATAATAGAGAAGAGATGTTATTATTTCAGTTAGCCTAATTACAAACAAAACAAATGTCGAAGTTAGCTTCAGAAAGTTTGAATCAATTTTTATATTTTTATGTCCATTTTTGGAATCTTTATGGAGTGACTTGTGCAAGGATGTATAATAGTTTACATTCGCCTCTCGATTAATATTTGTATATTTAACCTTCAGTGAGCACTGCGTTTAATAATAATCGTATTAACTTGCGGCAATTATGTCAAGGACATTGATTATCGTTTTTATCTCTAAACGTAATAGAGTCGAAACTCCCTCGCAGCGTACGCTAATGTTGCACTTTATATAAATTATACAAATCCCTCTAGACATAGTTACATAGTAATACGGTTCGCAGGTGTTCGACGAGCTGCTGCTGGACGCCGACTGGTCGGTGAACGCCGGGATGTGGATGTGGCTCTCCTGCTCGTCATTCTTTCAGCAGTTCTTCCACTGCTACTGTCCCGTACGGTTCGGACGGAAGACGGACCCCAACGGTGATTTCATCAGGTACGTTACATAATTCTCCGTTAAGAGAAGATTTATTGAATTCAAGGTATCGGATAGAGGACGAAAGACTTGCAGAATTAAAAATAAATGTAGACCATGATGGTTCGTGCAGGAAATACATCCCGGCCCTAAAGAACATGCCGACGCGGTACATCCACGAGCCGTGGGTGTGCCCCGAGGACGTGCAGGCGTCGGCGCGCTGCGTCATCGGGCGGGACTACCCGCTGCCCATGGTGGACCACCAGCGCGCCGCCGAGCAGAACATACAGCGCATCAAGCAGGTCTACGCACAGCTCGCCAAGTTCAAGCCACAGGGTACGTAGAGGACATTTATGGGGGATCGGTACGAACCACCCTTAAGTAGCGGGAGAGTATACTGATAGGTGAATGAACAATTTTAACACAACATACATACTTATATCATTGCGTTGTTGATGGAACTAAATTGAACCTCGTGTTAAGAGGGGGAGATGAACGATATTGTGCTTTATATATATTCAATGTATATAGTAACTAATGCAAGAATATTTTATAGCTGGTGCTCTACTTCCACAAATCCTTCAGCGACCGAATGTGATGCAATCGTCTCCGAGCCCCACGTCCATCATAGCCAACATAAATCAGTCGAATTACCTGTGCAGTCAGACACCTGAACCACAAACGCAATCGACCACCCAGAACCAGTACAAGGAAGACGTAGTCTTCCTTAAACCTTCAATCAATATTTTAAAATCAAATGTAGAAAAACAGTCCTTCAAACAGGTAGTCATAATACAGGAAGAGAAACACCGTATACAGAGGCAGCATAGCGACAATAATTACCTCGTCAATGGAAGCAATGTTTATAAAATAAACAAAAATATCGATGATATATCGAGTAAGACGGGCAGTTACGATTTCAAAAGCCTAACGATAAATTTGAATAAATTTTCAAATGATCCGTTGACTTTTTTAAATCAAACACCAAGCAAAAACGAAGGATTCGTTGAAGACGTGTACAGCACTGGCAAACCAAAGTTTTACTTCACGGATAACGGGGTCATATCTCACAATGATAACGCACAAAGCTTCACCTCTACGGATAACTATAAAGATAATTGCGAACCAGATAGAACTCCAGAAGTACATACAACCAATAATCCGGAACCCGATAAGCCTTCCGATAAGAACAAATAACTTCAATTATAATATAATTATTTTATATAATAAATGTTATGAATGTGATATGTTAGAGGATAAATGAAATGCATAATTCGTTATAATTGTTTTATTTGTTAAGTTGTAAATAAAATCAATATGCAAACCAAATATATGTTGATTTTGAAAGTATTTAACACTAAACCTACCGACAATTCTTGTATACCTGTTCCTACCGCACGCTGTCATATTGACCGGTAATTAAAAGTTATTTTATTATATAACGCAAGTAATGATGGAAATAACTAAAAGTAAGGAGTAGAAAATATTATATGCATGTACTAAGAATTGTGACTTAGTTTGATAACAATATTATAACTTTTAAAAATGTGTAAGTTTTACAAAAGTTTAAGAACGGTCAATTTGACCAGTACTTGGTAGGTTTAGTGTTAAGATTATTTCTCTAGCATGGCTACTGTTTGCATGTGTTGCTTGAGAGCTTTTGTAGCTTTTCTTGACTTGGCCGGTTTTGGGTTACCATTTTTCTTATCTTTGTAGACTTCGTTTCTAATATTATCTATTATGGATATCTATTAAAAGAAAATATTAATAAAGTAGATTAAAATTATATCATTTTTTATTTATATCTGTCACTATGCTTGTAAGGTTATATGCACTTTGAAATATATATAAGACGCCATTTAGATCTTTATTAATTTACTAGAAATATCAGTTTAATTTCAAAACTATATTTAACATTCCATACTCACACTCTCCGGGATATGAACATATCTGATGTTGCGGCCTTGTACAAATAAACTATCAAAAGAGAACTCATTTTGTTGTGTGTCACAGTACACAGCTTTACTCAGAGAGAGGTTCATGAAGCTGTAAGCATTTACACTAGATAATTAAATAGACATCAACAAATATATATCTATATATATATATTTTTTTTTATTCTCAAAATGTGACCACATAAATGATAATGATAAACATATAAATTTTCCTCTTAAATATATATTTGTGTAAATTATTATTAAATAAGCTAAACTATTTAAAAATCATTGTTAAATTACCAAATCTATTGTTATAAATATTTGATAGCTTATTAATGTTATACAAAATGGTTGGCATTGGCTGTCATTAAACTTAAACTTGTTTCATCACCTCTTTTAATAGTTTTAATTAAATAAATCAGTTCTCTGTTAAGTTAAACTTGAAATATTTTAACTTATTTGTATAAATAATAATACAAATAGTGGATAATAGTGGTTTTTCTATTATGCATTACTTGGTTGTTGTATAGTAATTATCTGTTATAAAATTTCTTACCCATCAACAGAATCAAGATGACCACAAATATAGGAATCATTTCGAAGATCAACAGTAATGTTTTGATTTTGTAAAGATTTAACAAGACACAGCAGAGTATTGTGATATGAGAACTTTTCTTTTGATGTACCAACAAACATCATGAGAACAATACTGTATTTATAACCACTGAAACAAAGATCTTCAAGATGTGTTTATAAAGTCAGAGAAAAAAAAGCAATTTTCTTTTTATATAACTATAATTAAACAAGATTTGTAATGTAATAAATATTACAAATGTAGTAAATAAGTGTTATTGCAATTTGATTTGACTATCTTTGACTAAAGGTAAAATAATTATTTACATGATGAATTATGATTTTTCTTTCACTATGACTAGTCTCTGATCAGGTTTTGATTTCAGTTCCAATTCTGCCTTAACCACTGACCACTGATCATTACTCTTTACCGCCCAAAAATAATAACGGGCTCCTTCTTTAGGGCCTGTAACAGGTACACAAAATCTGGCACTGTCAACATCATAATGATTATTTTCACTGTCGCTTAATTTAATTCTTCTATCTTTAATAGGTTCACCGAGATAGTGTACAGCACCAGAATGAGTTCTTAATATCTTCAAAGCATTTTTATAATAATCTGCATTTTTTATTCTATCAACAAGTTTGTGTTGCAAGAAAAATCCTGTTGAAGCTACTATAACACCACCCCATCCCGCAATTTGCATTAATCTCTGCGTTGATACATACATGATACTGATTTATTAAAGATTTTACCTTACTAATGCTAAATATTTTTAACTTAAATATATTTATTATGATTGAGAATAAAAAGTATTACACTTTAAAATTGTAGGGTTAGAGATAATTCATAATATTAATTGTAAATTATAATAGACTATAGAGAGTAGAGAAGAAGAGTATCAAGTCAGTCAAGTGTTCGTCATAAGGCATTACATTGATGACGCCACCATTTCATAAAGGCAAATTTAAAATAAAACCACTTAATTCAATATATAAATTCGCATTTTTTTAAATTATAAATAAAGTGTTGAAATTCAAATGAATTATGCAACACATTTCAGAAATTTCTGAGTACCGGCGTGTTTAGTGTTTTATAATGTAAGTAGTCTTCGTCATCAATTTTTACATATACTTTACGAGTTTGGCAAAATATACGTGTTTAATTTTCTTGTATTGCTATTTATTAATAATATTGCATTGATTCATATGCTCTGGTTTATTACAAATTGAAAATAATAATATCTATTAATTTAGGCCTTTGGGCATATTTAATTTTTTTGCGAAATAGACCTTAAAATAAGAATGGTTCGTGTTACAAATAGAAGAACGAAAATTAAACAAAATTACAGATAACATAGGAATAATGATACACCTGTCGTAAGTCGTTGTTTCATTTGGACTAATACCGCACTAAACTATAGTATTATATTTTTATCCTGCAGTTACTTTTAAAACGGGATAATGTACTCCACAATTAACGTAGAACAATGAAATTATAAAAAATATCACCTCAGTAACAAAAAAAATACACAAATTGAAATGATTGGGATTTTTTTATAAAAACCCTAAAGTGTGTAGAACGAATATTTTTTCGAAAATTAAAATTATATAAAAAATAGTAACAAATTATATAAATGGACCCTAGACCTTAGGCTATCCATGGATACTAACTACTAACGGAATTTTGACCGAAATAAATGAACAGCGCTTAATTTAAAAAAATATCATAGTTCTCCTAGTTAAGAGTATTAATTAAGGTCTCACATCAGCCTTTTTCAGGTTGATTGTTAATGAAGTGAACGGTTTTATTCTCGTTTCCTTCTTCTGAACACATTTATCTTTATCTAAATTCATAATTACATTGTGCGTACTAATTGAATTAAAACTTATTTTAGGTTTTGAGATTGCAATTTTTTCATGTTATTTTATTAATATAAGTTGATACTCCATACTTCTACGATACTACATTTTGGGTTTATGAAATGATTAGTGAATGATCAATGAACTGTCATATGACGTCCTATTGTAACAATTTTGCAGTTTTCTAAGACTCAAGTTATTAATGATAATTTATAGATTGTTGTTTATTGTTTTTATAATTTTTCTTAATTAATCAGGTGTTATAGTTAGTGGTTTGGTTTATTACGTTAGTCACTGAACTGTTGACAAATCACTTTAAAATATATGCAGTCTAAATAAATAATAAATATTTTATTTGGTGTGAGGTCTATTAAAAAGGAAAATGTTTAAGAAGTTCAAAGATAAACTGGCTGAAGAAGTTAAATCATCTCCTCAGAGAATTCAACAATTTGCACAAGCTGCACAGGTAGAAATTACTAACTATTGTCAAGATATTTAGAATGAACAATAAATTTTATAGCTTATTCTGTAAAATTTTACGTGCAAAAATTTTTAAATACAAACTTTATGCTAAGTGTGAATCCATATTTTTATTCCAGGCAGCAGTTACCTCAGCTTCTAGCAGCATTTCTGATATTACAAATAATGATTTGTTCTCTATTGGAGATAATGGTAAATTATACTATGAATAATTATCATATTGTCCTCAGATTATAAACAGGGATTATTTTATATAAAATTACAGATACTACAAGTAAAAATCGGCCTCCAGTTAATAGTCAACAAAACTCTTTTCAAGATGTAGCCTTAATCCAATCAGGAGATGTACAGCCTAACACGCAAATGGATTATTCATTTAATGAAGAGGTAAACAACTAGTATCATCTCCGTATCAAGTTTTCAATTTCGAGTTATTAGTAATGATTTATAAAATCTTCGACTTCCCACCTGGACTGAAAATGTCAAGTGCGTTGTAAAAAACATGCCAACAAAATTGTTGTTAAATGTACTTTTCATTTTGCGTTATATAATTATATATCCTTTGTAGGTCACAATATTATTCACATAGTCATGGTTTTCACATAAACATAAAATATATAAAATTAGTTTAATAGAAAGTGAATATGTTTGAACTAATCAAAACATGACTTAATGATTCTTAAATATAAAGATGAAACTGTTTTATCAGATTACTATGGACCATCAGAGGCAGAGAAGATTGTCGAACAGTTCTTTTGCTAGTGACATATCATTCCGTCTGCCCAGCTACGAGAGCCCGTCCATGTATCATCTGCAGGTATTTTATTTATATATATATATATACATTTGAATCAATTATTACAATAAAAGGGTCGGTATACTCAGTTGGCTCGTAGTTGTGCTCTGGTCAGAAGAGCTGCTCAGAAACTTACCAGTTGCTCTTTTTAAATAAAAGACTTGTATATAAAGTTTGTCATTTTGTTTAAAATGTTAAATTTTCAATATAACTCACTCCATGTATAAGTAACTATGTATATCCCTAAAATTGTATAATTGGTGTAAATAAAAATCCACCTGAAAGCCATTTTAAGCGATTGCTATAGCTTAGCCCTCAGCTTATAGTCATTATAACAAATAAATTTAAAGTATTATATTGAAACTTTTGTGCTCTTGCAGTCAGATATGGAGGTGTCAGCAAGTGAGGCTGAAGATAAAGGATTCCCAGGCGGTACAGTTAATCTGGACCGAGTAACAAAGGAGCAGTTGTACTCGGCATACCGAAGAACACAAGACCGTTGTACAAAATATAAAAGACAGTATGCTGACCTCGCACGCCATTATAAACTCTTGGAAAGAGAAAATGCTAAAGCGAGGGTTATTACTTTTTTTCTATTAATAGCTTTTTAGAGTAGAGCACATTGTAAGCTTGTGTTCACAGATGTTACTGCATGTGCTATTTGCAAGATTTTATTTGTATTATAAATAGTATTTTGTTGTATATTTTTAGAATGTCTTAGTAGAGACACAGGATAAAGCTTTGCGAAGAATATCTGAACTAAGAGAACAGTGCTCTTTAGAACAAAGCGCTAAGGTTAGTGTAAAAAATATTTAATAACCCTAAAGTGTAGTGGTTGATAATGTTTATTATGTTCTAGGCTCATCTCGATAAAGCTCTCCGTGTGGAGATTGAAGAAAAGAATATGAAAATAGAAACACTAAACACACAGCTGAGTTTTCTAAAAAGCAATGATAATGAAGTAAAATCACTTGCCACACATAATAGTATGGATGAGGCGATCACAAAAAATAACAACGAAGCCCTACTCATAAACCTAACAGCTGATAGCCAAGAAAACAAACACGTGGAAGAATCTGCACCTTCTGAAATAATGGTTTTAAACAATAAAATCGAAAAAATGGAGCAATTAATAAATAAATACAAAGATTCACTAAAAACTACAAAGGAAAAAAATTCTCAATTGACCACTGAGTTACAAATAATTTCATCCGAGCTTGAAACAAAAGGAAAAGAAAACGATCAATTAAAAGCTGCCACAATGTCCTTAACGGAAGCGAGGAAAAAGATACAAGAATTAAATGAAAAAATTGAAGATTTAGAAAATAAAAACAACACTTACGAATTTTCAAAACAAAAGGAAATATCAATTCTTGAATTAAATTTGAAGAATTCACAGGAGGAAATACTTAAATTACGGGATAACGTTCAAGTTTTGAGCAAGCGGGAGGAGGAATATGCTATATCACTAGCAGAAAATAAACTAAGTATTCATAAGGAATTAGAGAGCAAGGAAAAAGAAATTAAATCATTGAAGGACAGTTTCGCAAACAGTCAAAAAGAAATTCAATCTCTTAATATATTAAACGCTGAGTTCAAAAATAATGTGAACCAATTGGAAGAAGAACGTGATAAATTGAAAAATGAAATAAATAACTTGAATGCGGAAAAAACTAAGCTAACAGAATTAAAAGTAGAGTTAGAAGCTCTAGCACAGAAGTGCCAAGCTCTTGAAAATATTAAAAGCAAGTCTGAGGAACAATACAAGTGCTTACAATTGCAAATGACACAAGAGACGGCCGAGAAGCTGGCAATGGTCGATAGAAATACATATTTAGAAAATAGAAATTCGCATTTAATTGAAGATAATACAAAGAAAAGTGCTCAGATAAACCAATTAGATAATGAGCTGGATTTGCTAAGGACGAATATAAAATGTCAAGCATCAGAAGAATCTGATGAAGTACAGAAATATATTGAAGAAATAGAAATGTGGAAGTTAAAATGTAGCAAGTTGGAATCTGAATTTTTGGAAGAAAGAGTTGAATTAGTGAAATTACATTCCGAAATTGAAAAGCTCTTGGCAAATTATGAATTGGTTCAAAATCAAAATCAAGAATTGAATTGTAGAATTGATAGATTGAATTCAGAAAATGTTTTATTAAGCGAGCAACTGTCTCAAACTAATGAAATTAAGGAAAAATGCAAGGATTTACAAAACAACGTATTTAATTTACAGGAATTTATAAATACAACAATAAAAGAGTCAAAATCATTGAAAGAATTTATGAATACGCATTTACAAATGTTAAAAGATAAATTAAATTTATTGGAAGATGTTTCTAAAAATATTGATAATGGAACAAAACAATCTGATAATTTAAAACGAACAAACGAAACTTTACTGCTTGAAATACAAACTATTTCTGATAAATTTGATGGTGTGAGTTGTGAATTAAAAAAGACGGTTACGGAAAATTCAAACTTAAAATTAACATTAAACCAGTCCGAGTCCGATTGTATTTCACAAGTGCAAAAAATAGAAAATCTAAACGATCAATACCAAGCCACTCTAGAAGAGTTAAATACATTGAAAAATGAATTGGAAAAGAAATATAATGATATAAAGCAATTTAGAGAAGAAACTGTAACGACAAAAAAAGAACTAGACCATTTGAAAGAAGAAAAAGAAGAATTAAATAAATCACTTGTTCTTAAAATAAACGAAACAGATTCTTTGAAAGACCAAATTAATGAGAAAGATAATTTGTACAAAGATGTCGTTGAAAATTTAAATGATACAACCAAAGAAATGAACGAATTAAGAAATCTAAAAACAAATTATGAAGATAAATGTAACAAAGCAGAAGACTTGCAGAAACAAATTGAAGAACTTAATCAGGAAAATATTACTTTAAAGAAATCTTCTGAAACAATTACTAATACTCTAAAAGAAATTCAGTCAGAATTAAATGTAGTAAGAAAATCTCACACAGAAATTGAAATAGAGAAAGATCACTTGAATTCAATCATAGAAAATCTAGAAAAGAGTGCCGCAAATGTGCACAATCAAGACACACAAACAGACAAGATGTTTGATAAAGAATTACTTGAACAAGAAATTAATATACTTAGAGACACAAACAATAAACTAAGTCAAGAAAATGAACAACACAAAACAACAATCTCTAAAACAGATGATATTTTGGTCAAACTTAATGATGTAATGAATAATTATGATGTACTGAAGGAAGAGAAAAGGCGCCTGCAGTCTGAAATCGAAGGTTTACAAGCACATTTGACTACAGTTTCCAAAGAAAACAGTCGTTTAAATGACAGCATGCGTGACTTGATCGCTGGTACTGACAATAGTGATAATAAAAGTGAAAAATCTTATGAATTACAATGCTTGAAAGATGAAGTGGGGGCTGGACAGGAGAAAATTGACAATTTAATAAGAGAAAATACATTGCTTGCGGAAGAAAATTTAGAGCTCAAAGACCAGATAAACAACCAGACAAGCAGTAAAGTGTCCAATGTGAGTGACGGCAACAAAATTCTCAATAATGATAATTCGACGGACAAATTCAATGATTTAATGATTACCAATAAATCATTAGAGAAACAGGTTACGGATTTAGAATTTATTAATCAATCGGTGAGTGGGAATATGCAACAAGTTCAAGCGAATAATGAAAAGTTAAGACTGTCAAATGATAAACTCGAGAGAAGATTAGACGAAGCGCTGGTTAGTTTAAGACATTTGCATTCACTGCAAGAAAATACAGAACTAGAATATCTCAAGAATATTCTCTACGAGTACCTCACTGGTTCCGGCACACATTCCATTACCCTCGCTAAGGTTCTTGCCGCCGTAGTCAAATTTGATGACCGACAAACGGAAGCTGTGCTACAAAAAGAAAAAGAACGGCAAGGCATTGTAAGTTAACTGACAATTGTAATAATTTTAATAATTGTCTTCTCCTCTTTAATATATATATTTTTTTCAGTTGCGGCAATTGGGAATTATTTGATAGTCATTAATTTTAAAACTATATATATATAAAGAAATTTAATTTATTTGTTAAATTTATTATTAATGTATAGAAAAGGGACATAAGATTAATTAAGAATATTAACACGAGGCACATTTGCAAAATTGCCATTTTATAATAATTTATTATATTAAGCACAGAGTTTATAATATGAATACTTTTAGATGTGAATATTGAATGCAAATAATACATATAATATAAAATTTTAGCAAAAGTGGCATTGAATTGTTAATAAAAATAAAAAAAAATTATGTGGTTTCCTTTAATTTTTATTCTATATCTGATGAGCTTTCCTCATCATTTGATGAATCATTAAACTCGTCAAGATTAACATCGTCCAAACCTGCAAGTAATGTTTCGATACTTGCATTTGAAGTGTCCTGTCCTTCTTGCTGTTTTTTTAAATATCTGAAGGAAATCAAAATATTAGTAAAAAGTATAAATACTGCTTTTTTTCTAGAAAACTAAGTATTCACCTTAATACTGTTCGTCTCTTTCTTTCTGTAAGATTTTTTAATATTGATTGATATTTACTTTCATCATCTTTTTCTATAGAACTTGTATGAAGTACCTGTAATGGATTATATTGTTTATGAATGAGGTTTATTATTCTACTTGCACGTGGCAATATGTGTAATACGTACTTAAAATAAAAAAACTACAAAATGCGTTTTTAATAATATTATTTCAAATTGAAGCTTGCTCTAATTGCCCGATTAATTTATAAACATTGAAAACCTACCTCTATTGGCTTGTTACATTTGGAGCAGGCATGTTTTTCAATTGCACATTTACTACATAAGACATGATAAGCATGTTTAATGGTCTTTTGATCACACCCAACACATTTTTTTGGAGCAGTAAGGGGTTTATACTTTTTATATTTTATTTTCCATTCTATAATTTCCTTACAACGTTCACACACTCCAGTAATTTCCAAACTTTTCAATAATTTTGTTCTTTTACTTGTGTCATGTAAATCATTTTTAAAAGCAGTTCTATTTTGATGCTTTTGGGGCCTTGTTCTATTGTTGTTGCCTTTTGAGCAACTCATTATTCTTCTAAGCTGCAGAAATAATTTTATAAGAGGTTATATTGTAACCTGTAACAATGTTTACAATTAGTGGTATTGGTTGACGAATAAAGGGGTATTTCTTTAAAATGCACGCGTACTACTTTGATAAGGATATATCTGAACTTAATGAGGAATACAAGATTATTTTTAATTTAAATAATATAACTGCAATCACAATGTTATGACGGTGACTGCAAAATGTCAATAGTGTAATAAGTACAAGTAATTACGTTTTTCGAGTTGGAGTTCAGAAATCAGGAATTGTCAAAGTACAAATGTGAAATGTCAAACGAGTCAAATGACACTACATTTGTTTATTGTTGTAGTTTTTAAATTCTTCCCAAGGAAGAAAGGCCTTTATATTATACAGCCTCTTCATATACAAATATAAAGATATATACAATACACAAGTATTGTTTTCCTAATTAACATTAAATAGTTTTATTTTAATATCATCTCTATTCTTGTAAGGCAAAAATATTGTCAGTATTTAATTTTTGTATTGTTACATGTAAGGCAAAATACTGACAAAAAAAAATTGATAATGTTGGATACTAAAATGAAAACAGACTGTTTTAGGTTGATTCCAGACAACATGTTATTTTAACTCGCTAAAATCGTAAAAGTCTATACGGCTTTTGATATTTAAAAAAAATACTATGAATTTATACCCAAAGTAAATCTCTTAATGTACTATGATATATATAAAATTAATTATTATAAATTCGCATAAAACTCCATGATAATTAGCATATTTTCTTCGAACTCTGTAATAATCTTTTTATTTTTTTACGTTATACAAATGTGTTTGTTTAAAAAGGTAAGTATACAGTTTTAATGAACATGTAAAATTTTATTAGTTATAGCATCATATGCAGTTATAGTTCGCACAATTACTTCGTTCAAAATCTTTTGATTCTAGAATAGAAAACACAATCAATATTTTACATAAACGACATCCCCGTTCGCGTCAGCCCCGTTTATTTTCATGAAACAGTAATGATGTATTGTAAAGGGTGATGACGTATGTAATTTATAGACCTCTTTTTAAATTATGGACCTCTCTTTAATTTACTTGCTTTTTCAGATCAAAAATGAGCAAGCGTAAAACCGATACTCTAAGATAAAAAAAAACTAAAATTGCAAGAGAAATTGCTATTCAATCCTACTCCCCTATTCGTCACAGTATAGGAACAAATATATGTTTACGCTAGCTGATTCCCAACCGCTTTGCTGGGAAAATAATAACAAAGAATCATAAATTGTATGTGGGTAAATTGAAAATAATCACCAAATGTTTATGGGTAAATTGAAAATAATCACAAGTAATCTTAAACTATATGTGGGTAAATTGAAAATAATCACATATAATCACAAACTATATGTGGGTAAATTGAAAATAATCACCAAATGATTGTGGGTAAATTGAAAATAATCACAAATAATCTTAAACTATGCGTGGGTAAATTGAAAATAATCACATATAATCACAAACTGTATGTGGGTAAATTGAAAATAATCACATATAATCATAGTGAGAGGCTAAATAATTTTAATTTCTATTGCAATGCAACGGGAGAAGAGAGGGAGCGGGGGGTAAACTTTGCAATTTTTTAGCTGTAACCGTAATACCTAGTATTACGGTTTGGGCTGTAGAGCGATAAATGAGTCAGTGAGTGTCGTTGTGTTTTATATATTAAGATAATTACAAAAATACACGAATATTATTATTAGATCTCTAAAATAACTTGGAATAACACGAGTCAGGACATGGAAAGAGTGCTCCGGGATGCATTTGTCACATTACTGCAAATGAGCGTTGAAAATGTGACAATTATTCCTATTACATAGAAAGAGATTAAAGACAGAATAGAATTGATTCCTCATAACTTGAAAACTTTTAAGGGTGGGATTGAAGTTCACCAAGTTCTTTAGCAATAAGGTAATAATACTATGACTTTTCGAAATGCAAGTTGATTTACTGATATGGATCACATTATATGTGTACTCGGGAGCTATGTAGAGCTTCAAAAAAAATGGACCATCTGGCAATAAGACTTCTAAGATTAAGAAAGGTGATGTCGTTCTTTTAGAAACAACAATATATAAAGACATTTTGTACAATTTGCTTAACCAGAGATATGTTCCACGCCGTGGATCAGCATTTTTCCATAAAAATTTTATCTGGAAAGAAATCACATACATCTAAAGAAATAATAAGAAACAGATATAATATATAACATGATAACAGCCGTTCATAAGATTCTTATTATTGTGTTGATTATAAAAATTGATGTATCTATTGATTTCAAAATAATATAATGATAGTTATGTTTACGTACGAATTCAAAACATAATAAATAAAACTAAATTTAGAAATTTAAAGCATGATAATAAGAAAAGAAATAATTAAATCCAAATCTAATTTTATTAACATAAACAAATGACAAGATAATTTATTTCTAATATTATAATTACCTTTTACATGATGTCATTATCATTAACAGAGGTTACTATTGTCGTTAATTTATAAATCGCAATTCTTACCAAATTTAAAATTATACGTTTCATTTATCATTGAACTTACAGACAATCTCCACGTTATAGTCCTGAAATCGTTATGGGTGCTTGTAGCGCCCCGTGGCCTGTGATGGCAGGCGTGGACGTTCGAGGGGTTGACAATTAACATCACCATAGTCAAACATTGAATAGTGATACTTGCTCTATGATGTCTGTGATATACAATAATATTAAACTGTCAATCAGATAATCTATACTGTATATATACATTATACAATATATATAAATCTATATGAAAGTATTGCTTTGAATTTTTTTATAATTTTGATTTAAATTTTCTTAACACTAAAGATTGACAAGATATTAGATGACTATTTGTTAGTTGTTATTTAGATATTGCGTCGAAAATAAAACTATAAGTAGATGTTACAGCTCTAGAAGATTGTATAAATATTTTTTGTTATTAATAAGGTATATTTTATCAAAATATTGAGTTTTGAAATGTGTGTTTTGATTTGGTACGTCAGTTGATATTTTTGTGTTTTACGTGAATGTTTGAACAGATTTTATATTTTATTTCAAAAAACCAAAGTCAATACCTGTATTTGAAATACTTGTTTCCGTAATACAGATATCGTCGGTCATTTTTATTCATACACTTAAGTTACAATAACTACATGAAATATTTTTGCCTGTATGTCTTTGAATAGGTAGTATTGTAAAATAATAATTGATGGTTTATTATTTTATTTAAATTAATAGCTTTATTCTATATTGTAACTTATTGTTGGTTTTGCTAGGTTAATACACTTTGCAGAATTATGACTGACCATGAGGATAAATCAAAAATACCCTATTTCATGTCAGGAGTAGGAAGTAATAACTTTGAAGACTTTAATTACCAGTGTCAGGGAACTAACTTTGAATATAATAGCTACCAAAATAATTATAGGTAAACTATTATTGCATAATTAGTATATTTTATGTTTTAATGAGATGGACTTGGAGATTGTAGGTTCAAGTTCTGTTAGAATTGATATTTTTTTAATACTATGTAGTGGGTACTACTATGCACTTTTTTCTACAATTTATTTTTAAGTTTCTTGATTGTAATAAATTATTTTTTGGTATAGACAAATAACAGATATCCTTTGTTTCTATAGGAATGAGCAATACAATAATGCATATGGGAATTACACTGGTGGTTATGGTCCAAACTGTGGATTTAACACAATTTTTCCACCACCATATCCTGGATTCTATGGATTCCCACCATTCCAATTTCCCCCGGGGCCTCCACAAGGACCTCTAGGACTTCAAGGACCTCAGACACCTCAAGACCCACAAGAATCTGAGTGTCCCCCAGATTCATCCAGCAATGTCTCAGAACCGAGCTTCGATCTAAATGGCCCACAAGTGAAAAAGAAACAAATGGAGGATAAAATTATCAAGGCTTTGATTCGTAAATGATATTTTATTTTATTTTTTATTCTATTTTACTATAATTATGTATATGTATAAAAAAGATATTGTCTCAAAAATTTATTTTTATTAATAATATAAAAAGTATGTACTAATAGTATTGAATTAAAATTTCTTTTATTACTTATTAATACCTCTTACAAGAGTGTATTGAAGCTGCAAATTTTAAATAAAAATAATTTAATTTAAATTGCAGGTTGTGGAGTTCCCAAAGAGAATTTAAAGAATTTGCCTCGTAATTTACTGAAACGGTACCAGCCGGACTACTGTGGACTGTGCTCACAGAGTTTGGACACTTTCACCTTGTGTAAGAAATACATATATTAAAAAACATTCAAAGTATATATAAATAAAGTTGATATTTTATTAAAAGTATAGAAAATACATTTGTCAAATGGGACACGAATCTACAATCTCCCTTTATATTATGCGTTCTAACCACTGAGTCATCAGGTCCATGCACGTTTTGATGACATTGTATGTATGTAAAGTACCACTGATGTAATTTGATTGCAGCTCGTATGCATTACATATCCAAAAATCATCTGAAGAATCAGAAAAAGTGGTTATCACAACAGACGGAGTCAGGATTCCGTCGGAACAAAGAGGTAACGATGATTTGAGAATGTAGTTTCCATAGGGCTTTGGCGACCGAACCACTCACTGAATGCATCGGTTCATTTGGATATCCGTTCGCAAACGACAAACCTGCGTATGGATTGATTCAAATGATATTTATGTCGTCAAAATTGAAACTTACATTTGTTCAAATTGTCAAACTTTACGTTGTAAAAGACGTTGGGTTGTATGTCTTTCTGTGATAATGAATACTATATAGTAATAAATATATAATGAATTGTCACAGACAGGATTCAAACTCCTGTCCCATGGCTGTTTCTTTCCTATTGCTGTGGTTTTTTTATTATATATGGTGTTGTTTTTATATATGATGTTGTTATTTATATATGATGTTGTTATTTATACATGGTGTTGTTTTTATATATGATGTTATTTATTTATAGATGTTGTTATTTTGATGTTCAATGTGGTAGTACTAGTCAGGACCCTCTAGATATTATACACTAAGGTTAATATTATTTTAGCAACCCCTGAAGGCCCGCGAGCTATACTGTGAGATCTGTGATGTCCATATAACATCTAAGGTTCACTCCGACTCGCACTACGCTGGAAAACCTCACAGAGCGTAAGCGTAAGATTCATTATCATTTAAATTAAACATATTATTAAAATTTTAACATGATATTTGGTGATAGGATCGTCGAGGGACGAAAAAATCCAAAAAATCCATTTCTAATGCAGCGAGGGATGGAAGAGAGACTGTAAGTATACTATATATATATTATGAACAGTTTATTTTCAAATTGATCATACATCAAAATACAGATTAAAAAATACGATGAAATTATATGTTTGACGTTTATAATATATATGTCATTTGTTGTCATGTCAAAAAAGGTAGTATTTTTAATTTGACGCTAAATTCATTGTTAAAATAACAATATCTATTATGTGATAATTTGACATCTTTACATCCTCCATAAGTCGGTCGGCCATCTTGGTAAGAAGGCGTTTTAGCGGTCTTTCAGGACATGTCAGTAATACATTTATACTTTTAAATTTTATGTCGATGCTTTATATAGAGTAGTGTAAAAGTGTATGCGTGTATTTGTGTGTGTTTTACAAATCTACCTTCATTTTGTAAAAGATGTATGTAAGCCAAATTTCACCCTAGCGAAGTCGGGTGAATTTATCTATTTACATTGTAATAATCCTGTGGTGTGTATCCAATGCCATGCCATGCCACAATCTACATGTGGCGTTTGAATGCCACGCGTATAAACTAATGAAACTTTAAAAACTAAAACAATCATTATTTTCCACTGGATAGTCTAACGTAAACTGAAGAATTTGTAAGACATGTACTCGACTTTGTCACTTCAATAACGTGGCATTGGCACTTGGCACTTGGAAGTGCCGCAAACGTCAAGAAGCTACCTCTTACTGTCTATCTTCTGGAAGCATTTTCGTTTTATTGAACCACAATAATCGGCTCTAACTTAACCTTACTTAATTTACCGACCAATTTTTAATTGCACAAAACATGTAATTTTTTTTAAGAAATTAAACGAACTACAAAAAATAAATAATATAAAGCATGAAAAATCACTTTCAAAATAAACGGTCATTATAAATATGTAGTTATTTTTATTGAAGTAAAACTTCTTCTTAACAATAGTTGTGATTTGAAACTCGATGTAACGAAAAATGCGTGACGATAAAGAAACAAACACATAAATGTATAGGAGAGCATGAGATGGAAGACATTGCCCACTTTTGCTATGGTGCCATCTATTGATCAATCTCTAAACTAAAGTGTTATTGGCGGCATATTTCGGAGTTATTTTTTAAAATTACCGATAGATGGCTTTGATAGTTTTGTAAAATTGTCAGTTGACGTAAATTTAATATTATTTACAAATATTAATTTAAAGTATTAAATTAATTACATGTATCAGTACTCATTCTGTATATCAATTTCTCGGTTACTTTACAGAAATTTTCTCTTTTTCTGTGTGAATTGACACACAGATATGTTTTTCATATATACAAATACAGGGATCAATTAATTCGTCGGGAGAAAAAGCACTTCAGATTGGGAAGAGAGGAAGATGCGGAGAAGAGAGAGACGAAGGTGATCCAACCGGAGCTGTATTGTCAAATCTGCGATGTGAGATTTTCTTTACTTACTTACTTATATGCCCGCCATATCCCTTGCGGGGTAGCCAGAGACATAGCGCTAAACGCTACGGTCTCTGCATACCTCTTTCGCCTCTTCATACATGCCCTCCGGGGGGTCCTCATGCTTTATTTTATTTATCAAAATAACAGATAAAATTTATCTATACATACAAATAAATTTGAAGTGTCCATTTGTTATTACAAATTAACAGCTTTTTACTAAATATGTATCAAAGTATATATGGGCCTTACAAATTAAAATAAACATTCCGCGAAAACGAAGTCGCGAGAACAGCTAGTGAAAATATTAATAAAGTTATAACAAATGTATTTTTTAACCTCCCAATCTTTACAATTAATAATAATTTAAAAATGTTTAATTTTCAATACTGACTGTAAGGTATGAAGTGCATTATATTTTGTTTTAAGAGTTCAGTGACCTGCAGCGAGCAGATGATAATGCACCTGAACGGCAAGAGGCACCTGGCCAAGGAGAAGCAGCACATCCTCAAGATGATGAAAGGTGATCACCTCGGTGAGTGTTCGACAACGAACTTTATATACGTATATACTTCATTAAAAATCAAAGGCTTTAAAAGAAAATAAGTCTGAGGGATAAATTTATTAGAAAAAATATCAGAAAGTTGGAGGCGTATTAATTTTAACACTTAACCTAACAAGTATCGGTCAAATTGACCGTTCTTAAACTTTTGTAAAACTTACACATTTTTAAATGTTATAATATTGTTATCAAACTACATGACAATTCTTAGAATATGCCTATAATATTTTCTACACTCTTTACTTTTAGTTATTTCTATTTTTACCTGCGTTATATAATAAAATAACTTTTAATTACCGGTCAATTTGACGGCGTGCGGTAGGAACAGGTATGCAAGAATTGTCGGTAGGTTTAGTGTTAAATAAATAAAATAATATTTATGAATACATTTGTTTTATTTGTAAGTTGTTTACGTGATTCCTTTTAGAGAGACAGTTGTGTGTAAACAGCGGGGAGGAGCGGGACCAGTTTGAGAACAGACCAGACACTTGGGAGGAGTTGAGGAGTAAAATATGCTCTTGATTTGTACATGACTCATCATCTATATAAAAATAATATATTAAAAACACTCTCGATGTAATAGCAGTTTTATTTATACCCCTTTTAAATGAAATTGTAATGTACAATAAACTATAAAGTATACTAGGGCGCCAACAGACCATCAATTTCGATTTGGGCTCGCGAAATCTCGGGTCCCGTTTGCATATTGCGAAGCGAGCCCAGTGTATTGACTCATCGTTGTGGACAATGTTGGCAATCATTTAATCATTCACTGTAAAGCAAATTATTCGTGCGATTTTTTTTTCCCATTGACTTCAATGGGATATCAGTTTTTTGACGATCATTCGTCAACGACATGACATTTTTCAAATTTTTTTAAACCATCACCTAATGTGTGTCTTTTTGATTGCAAAATTTCATAATATTCCTTCAAGTAGTTTTCGAGCCTATTCGTGACAACGAATGTGAAAAAGTCTCCAGTACAACGCTCCGCTCACTTCGCTCAACAATTACACGCCTATAACACGGTGGAGTAGTCCCGCGTTATAGGAAAACGCGTTGTAGCAATAATCTCGTATAACGCGCTCTCATGGCCGTATAACGCGTTATGTAAAAATGATGCACGTTTAACTTTTCTTGTTCGGATCGAATATTAAGAATGAACTTGAATTAATTTTTACTTAATTTAGTTTTATAATAACACAATTGACAGTGTGCACAGATAAGCGAAATTTCATTATATAACGTGGAAAATCCTCGCATTTTATGAGAAAAAACACGTGTTATAAGAAATCGCGTTATATGAAGACGTGTTTTAATTGTGCCGTGTTATAGGGGGTATTTCCAAATGTCTCACCAACAACAGGATCGCCGTCTGCGACGTCGCCCCCCGAGACAGCCGTTAGTGAATCCAAACCATAACGCAATAGCCAAAATCGCCAAAAGACCAACCAATAAGATCCCCTGGACTTTGGTATCGCAGAAATCTATAGAATCTTTAGTCAATGTCGTCTTCCCTTTTTTAACACCGGAGGAACTCTTGGCCATCTTTCCAGAAGACGTTTTTTCAGCTAGTTGCCCCATTCTATTTTACAATTTTATTTTGTTTTACGTCGTTTCATAGTTTCAGTGAAATAGGCTGATGGAGAGCTGGTTCATTATTATTAAAAATAATATTTAATGAAGACTAACATCGTGAATCGTCTCGATGAGTTGGCGACTGTCACAATGATAGAGTGTGTCCATCAGTTTATATTTCTATTGCATGGTTATAATAAAACAGGTCGCATATCAATATGCAAATCTTTAATTAAACTTTTAATTTCATATGATTTCCGTCATTATAATTGTTCGTCCTCGAATATTAGACCGTCTCTTTATTACGTAATTTAAATAATATTTTCAATGCATAAAAGATTTTCAAACCTCGTTTCTGTTTTTACATTAGAGCTTTTTGGTTCAGTTAATACTCGTAATACAATTAAAACTCGATAATACCCCAAAATATGCGCCAGAACTGAACTGCGCTGAACTGCATTCGTAACTGGAAACTTGATATATAAATGCTATTGCATCTTACGTTAAAGATGATGATACATGAAGAGGCTTTAAGGTGGCTCTTGATACGACTCTGTGCTATTTATAAAATACCAGCAAAATCACGTGATTAGCGGCACTGTCGCAGAATTATTAGGCAAATTTTTAAATCCATCAAGAGGAATTGTTCTAGCCAAAATAAGTCAAAGCATAATTAATAAAATCTTAAACACCTTGCGGTTAACTTAACATATATGCAATATTATATTTTATACTATAGTTTATAATAGATTTTTTTTACTAATTGATTTTTCTAATAACATTAACACTGATTTAGTGAGGGCAATGTTTTAAAAAATGTTAAAGGAAACAAGATATTTCATTGTTTTTTTTTCATGTTTAGATCGTTTATCATCAATATGTCTAAAACAGCTAACGGTTACATAAATGATATATATATTTGACTAACGTGCATTTTTAACGAAAATTAATGTTATGACCAGCCAAGGAATATGACGTACACCTGTTTGTCACTGTTGTGCTATAGACAACTGGTTTTCTTTTCTATCATTCACAGGACATGACGATATGATAATGTGTTCTGTTATGTTGGTTTATTTTCGTTTGCTCAATAATTGGTTGGTTGGTTTTAATTTCGGAAATACAGTTTCACAGGAAATTGTGGACGCAATTGTTTTTTCTTCTATCTATCATACGTATAAAAGATGTCTCCTTTCGGACTGTCTTCTGTTTGTCAAAATGCTAAACTTAATAACGTTAGTTTATTCTGCGATGAAGACACTTATAAAGTCAGGAACGAAGTAGGGGCAGATTAGTTAATAAAAATACAAAGTCATAAAATTAAAATCTTTGTCATGTTTATTTTTGTTTTGTTCTTGCATTAAAGTATTTATATTCACACCGCGCCACGATCTCTATTTGTCTAATCTGTCCACAAAATATCTATTATCACTAACTACAGATATTATTTGTATACTTTGGTACTAGTAATTACAGTGTATAATAAAACTAGGATCCGTCAACCGTGCGCAGCGGGTGTTGAGTTGAACCTAGCTAATTATCTCGTCACATTCTGGAGACAACTAAACACAAAAAAAGGTCTCCCAAACGGTTATAAATTACCAATAAAGAATTACCCCATGTGATGATCCAGTAAAGAATTATATTAAATTAAATTAAAATGATTCTCATTTCGGACTAAAATATATTATTTAACACATTAAAAATAAGGCGTTCTTGTAAGGTATCATAATTGTAGTATGTTATTAAAAAATATACTAAGTTATGTTATTTATTATACATACACGGATAAAGGATTAAGCTCGTCTACTTATTTACACCTTTTTTTTTTATTAGAAAGATTGATTCAATCACTTTATATTGATAAATTTATATCTTTTTATAAACATTGTAAATTGTATACCAAAGATATTATAAATTATTTTAATATGTACCTTTTACTATTTCCGACACAGACTTGGAAACAGACATAAAATAACACATTTGTAGATTTTATTCTTATTTTAAGGCGGTTAGTGTCATAGGTTACAATTATTAAATACGTTTACAGAAGTAGTAATATAATAATAAAATGGCATTTATATTATTTTATGTATAAATTTTAGTTGGAGACATGGAAAACGAAATAAGAAGTGATTGTTGCATAGTTTTTCATCGAACTGAAGGTAAAAATATTTATAAGGATCATCAGGACAAATATTTATGAAGAACTGTTTGCACTTTGCTCGGTTTCGATTTTGGACATTGCTTTCCGTCACTTGTCAACATTGAACACTCAATGCTTAACTATAATTGTCAGTTTGTCATTGTCAAGTGTCAATTAACAACCTCTAGTCATGCGTGTTTGCATGTAATTTGGAGTTTTAAGATTTTCATAATTAATCCTTGTTGTTTGGAATCCCTTGAACAATCTTGAGAAATCTAAAGCTTGTGCTTGACAATTATACATTAAAACGTTATACTTTCTATATTAGAAAGAAACATGACTTCTGAATCAAATTCAATTCCGCCATCGGTTTCTTGGGCACAGAGAAGTGCCCGTGTCTTTCTTACTTTTAATGTCGAATGTGAAAAACCGGAAATTAAAATTGAAAAGAAATCAATAACATTTAAAGGAATATGTGCACCGGATAATAAATTGAACGAAGTTGATATACCATTGTATTCAGAGATAGATCCAGAGAAAAGTAGCTATGTGAATAAAGGCCGGCTAATAGAAGTCATTCTAGCCAAAGAGCGACAAGATGAACCATTTTGGCCGGCGTTGACTAGTGATAAGAAAAAGCATCACTGGCTTAGAGTAGACTTCAACAGATGGCAAGATGAGGATGAAAGTGGTGAGGAGTTTGATAACACGGACGATATGTTTTCAAATAAAATGGGAGACTTTGGCGACGAATACGAAAATGACGACTCTAGCTCCATTGAAGAAGAAGATCTTCCGGATATACAATAAACTACAATAGTTGTAAAATTAGATACTTTTTCAATGAGAATTGTTTTAAAGATGTGCATTTTATACAAGGAATTACTGTGTCTTAGGTGTCTGTAACATTTGAACAATACGATCTGATTGTATGGTTTTTAATTAATTTTATGTTAACATTTATTTTTGTCAGTGTGAATTTAATAAAAATAAGAGCAACAAAATTCTCTGTGAATATTCTTTTAAAAATTAACATCTGCTTCATGAACTACAAGAACAATTTTTAAGCCTATTTAATTTAAATTGATCTTTAAGTGACGTTATATATAAGTAGCTGCTAGAATTGTGTGAAATATATAACATATGTACTTTGTATTGTCTGTCTCCAACATCACATAAAATTAAAATAATCTGCTCAATAGCGAAGCAGAAATGAATACATTGCCCATATATATAATAGATATAATTTGTATAGATTTTTGTCCGACTTAAATTTTGATTACGTATTATAAATGTAAAGAAAATTAACGTCTAGAAAATGGTTTGCTCCATACATTGGATTAACAAAATAATATAAATAATTGATAAGTAATTTGGCTGCCAAAAACTTATATACGCATTTTGTACTCCAAGAAATGTAATTTAAAATCAGAAAGTAAATAAAACATGAATTAGGAGGCCTAGTTATTTATTATTGTATCGAGCGAGCTCTTATGTCCTTTAAGTACTTATTAATTTGTCATTAAACAAAACTGATTTAATTAATATTTTCTTTATTTTGATCTACATTTCTTTGTAAAGTTATGTAAAACTAAAATTTGAAGTTAAATATAGATTACCTGGCTGAGAAAATTGTTTTAATTATCAATCACCCTTATTTATTTTATATAAGTTATGGTGTTAGGTTTATTTATTTATATATATATATATTTATTTATTTATGTTTGGGAAACATACATTTATAATAGCATCTATACAATAAAAATTACAAAATGTTTAACATAAATCAATTAAGTTTCCACTGAAAATTAAAACAAATAATTGAAACTCAATACAAAAAATACAAAAAATAAAAACAGAAAGCAAAACTATGAAACAGTTTAAATATTAGAGCCTATGACAATTTACACAAAGTTTTCTTATAATTACTAATTTTCATGTTGAATATATCTAAAGTTTTACAGTGTTTATTATAATTATTATTTTTGTTTAGTTTGGTTTAGAGAAGACAAAACAAAATTGTGTTTTTCAGATTTCAACAAATGAGTCGTCGTTTATCATATTTTAATTTGATTCATGTAAATGTATCAAGAACCCAATAAAAAATATTGGTTGTTTGAGTAACTGTTGAGAAATTAAAAATGATAATAAATTTAACAAAATAAGTTCAAAATTGTTGTGTGATGGTTTGTGATAGCTTGTGTTGCAGTCAATATATCTCAATATTTAATGCTACATAATTTAGTAAAACGGACTTTAGCTATATTAATTATTACTAGGGGCGCCAATCAACCGAGTTTTCGACACGCTGCGCTCGCGAAATCTCGGGTGCCGATTGCATATTGAGCGAAGCGAGCCCAGTGTATTGACTCACCGTTTCCCATTGACTTCAATGGGATATCAGTCTTTTTAAACAATATAAAAAAAAAAAATTGAGGACATTTTTTTTTTTTTTTTTTTTTTTTTTTTAAACCATTGTCTAATGTGTGTCTTTTTGATTGCAAAGTTTCATAATTTTCCGTCAAGTAGTTTTCGAGCCAATTCGTGATAAAGAATGTAAAAAGTCTCGTTTCCAGTAAAACGATCCGCTCACTTCGCTTCGCTCAATAAAACTAGCATTGTGGGGATTTTTACATATTTTTATGTAATGGCGTCTTGCAAATATTGGAAGTATTTATAGATTATTCTAAAAGTGATAAGGGTTACTTGTTACAACCCTCTGTAATAGTGGTAAAAATAAAACACATTTACATTAAAACCTATTTTTATTTGTTCGAGGTAAACCTCTATGGCAATCACAATTATCATTTTCGTACATTCACTAAACATATTTCATTTTAGTATTTTAATAATAATAAATAACATTTTGATTTGCGTTTCTTATTAACTAATCATATCTTTCGTATTTATCACTCAGACCCTATTGGAATAACATTCGATATGTACAATAAGATTTTAATAAAATGAGGTTATCTATCAAACTTCAATAAAATATAACAACTAAGATTTGCCTGCAAATACTATATTGTGTGAAAGGCTACAATGATAAGCGATGCGGAATTAATACATCCTATCATAATACTGAAAACATCGTATTCGTCAAAATATAAACAAAAAATATAGACAGTGGAAATATAAGTCTTGAAATTATAAGATACGGAAGGACAATTGGTACTAATCGGTTTCATAAAAATAATTTTCCAATCTTGTACAAAATTAAATCTAAGTACCTAACTGAATCATTCCAAAAATATAATCTTAATACTCTAGTTATATCTATAAATACGTTAATGTTTTTTATTCCTCTACTACACTTGCACTGCTGAGAAATGTTCTTTTTGCTATTTGGTAGAGCTGTGCCGACATTTTATCACTCGTTTCTTTTACCATTTTTGTGAAATGACCATCGGGATTGCAAAGTAATTTATAAGGGTGATCGAATTCAACCAAACGGCCGGTGTCCATAACCATGACGCGGTCGGAGTCCATGATAGTATTCAGTCGATGCGCCACCGTCAGAACTGTACAGTCTGAGAAACGGTTCCGAATGGTCCTCTGGATGAACTCGTCTGTCCTAAAAAAAGAAATTAGTTAATAGTATTTGTTATTTTAAAAATTTGAATGCAATCCTTAATTTCCGAGATACTTGCTTTGGATCGACGTTTGCGGTAGCCTCATCTAGTACAAGAATACGGTTTCCGCGGAGAATAGCTCGAGCGAGGCACACGAGCTGCCTTTGACCGAGTGAGAAGTTAGAACCGCCTTCAGAAACCTTGAAATCAAGTGCGGGTATCGCTGCCTTTAAGTCGACCTGAAAAAATCAATAGCTTAGCTGAAGGTAACGCGTACATACCTACGTCATATGTGATATGCCAGGTTTTATAAAATACTTACTGCTTCTAACGCTTGCCACAGTTGGTCGTCATCGTAAGAATTGAATGGATCTAAATTGTATCTTATTGTTGCGGAGAACAGTACTGGTTCTTGAGGAATAATAGATATTTTCGATCGTACTTCCTGTAAGAAGAATATGAAATACATAAGAAAATACTTTATGTATAATAAAATAATGATTAAAAAATAAAAGTAAATTTTACTTGTAGTGCAAGTTGAGCTGTGTCTACATCGTCAATAAGAACTTCGCCTTCTAATATTGAAAGACGAAACAGGGAAGAAATTAGCGATGATTTTCCAGCACCGGTTCTGCCAACGACACCAACCTGGCAAGCAATTTTTATTCAAAACGGGTCGATGTGATCTTTAAAAAGTTAACAATAATTGTAGACTTCCAAAGCTGTCGTTGGTCTAATTTCAAAACCAACCAACTCACCTTCCAACCGCTTTCTATAACCATGTTCAGATTTTTCAGTACGGGTAAACCTTCAGGTGTGTACTTCATGTAACAATTACGGAACTCGATGCGACCTCGCCAAGGCCAGCCCTTAGGGGTTTCTTTGGCTGGAATATATACATGCGTTTGTAGAGGCTTCAATGTATTGACCGTTTAATTCAATTAGGTAGTGTAGAAAACGGTTGAGCAAATATTGTTTTCTTTTAAATACATTTGCTACAATAAACTTCAATGTCTTATCATTTAGATTATTAAAATTACAAATAACAAAGTTGCCCAGATCTATAATTCTATTCAACATTGCTATATAATAGCAATAATTACCAATTACATGTAATGTACTTGATTAGGTACAGAATTCCGCAATGGAATAGATGGAATTCATAAAACACGTAATGGCAAAACTAGTTGTCTTTAACCATTATTTGTAAGAGGACATTATCTTGCAGCAAACTTATTGATTAAATCAAAATCTTTTTGACAAATTAACAGATTTGAGTAGTACTAAGTTTAATAAGATTAATAATAAGAATCATCAAATAAAGATTCAATTCAGTTTCCATTCATTGCACTAAAGGATTATAAATGTTTAGTTTCAGAACTTGGATAAGTTATATAGATTGTAAAAGTTTTATTAAAATAGCAATTCCTAACGTTACGTAACGTATTCCTAACCTATACTAAACTAAGCGCTTACAACAGAAATTGTCCAAAAATTATTTGTTCGACATATTTATTGTGAATATGATGGTTTTTACAACATTTTTCCTGATACTTCAATAGATTCACTCTAACGTGTCGTCTTTTTGTAATGCCCAAGGTTATAATATTTTCTGATATTGCAATTAATTTTAATTTAGATATTTCTATCATTTACATATATTTCGTTTTTATTTTGATAAAATTGTTATTTTATCGGATTCTAAAAGTTGTTCCCAACATTTAATTCGATCGATCGAAAAAATACTTCCACAAAAGGTTTGTAGAAAAAGGCATTTGGTAAAGAATGATTAAACCACAACTGTGTGATAGGCCCTGGTTTAAAGAGAGTAAACTATCACACTGATATGACACATTCTATTAAAAAAAAAGTTCTTCTTTATGCACTGAATGTGACCAGGTTGTATGAATGTGCCAGGAACGAGGCAAAATAATATAATCAATTTATGAAAGAATTCGTTAGATTTTGGAGGATATTTATATTAGTCATTAATCAATCAGATGATGCTAAAATTTTACACATATTAGTTGAATTTCACAAAAATTGAGATTATTTTGCATGTTATGTTAATCTTTGTATTCTTTCTTACAGAGCGACGCAGTTGCAATGCAACGCAGTTCTACGTAATGTAAAAATGTAATGTTGATAAAATTCATTGATTCTGGTCTCACCTCCTTTATCCCACTTGTCTTCCCTCTCAATGTGCGTGTACTGCAGGATACGCTCGACGCTAGTCATTTGAGAGATAACCTCAGCAGTTTGTCGTACTCCAAATTGCAACATACCCGTTAAGATAAGTGTTTGTGATATCGCCAGGCCCACGTTGCCGGAGAAAATAGTTTCTGGACAAAATAAGAAAATTTAAGTACAATGTTCATCACTTTTTTAATTTGTCCATTCCATATTCGAGGCCGGTAAGAAATGGACAAATACAAATAATCATCTGGAGTAATAAATGAAATAATTCTAATTAGAAGTGGGCGATACGTATCATACGAGTATACTATATACTATTGATTATATATTAGCATTATATTTTCTGGTTTGCGATGAGAATATATACAGATTAAAAATATATATGCTTTTGGAATCAGTTATCAATACACACAAAGTTTCAATTCGATACGCGACAAAGACAATATTACCCACGTCTAGATCTATGATACTAGTAATATTATTATAATAAATGTATTTACTACTGTCGATGACAAGGAAGGCTACAATCACGATTGCCAGATAGACCACACAAATCAAGTCGAGCCAGAATCCGAGCGTGACGCCGCTGGCGAGGTAACTGCTCCAAGTGGAAGTGTGTATATCCTGTGAATGAGCAATTATTATTACTTAAATGACTAGTTATAAGATATAATTTACATATATTAGGAATGACTCCAGCCACCAATAAACTACGCTAATCTGTGTTTAGAATAAAGAATTCAGCAGTCAGGATTACCAACCATTAGACCAATAGGTAAATATAAGATCTCTAGTGGGAACGCTGGGAACCGGGAATGAAGCAATGTGATCAGATAATGTACCTGGAATCTATCGAACTCTTGAATCAATCGTTGTTGTGCCCCGGCCGACCGGATAGTGCTGATACCATTTAAGGTAGCTGACATGTGCGAGAAGACGGGACTCCTCGCTAAATAAACATGAAAATTGTGGATAATTTGTATTGTTATTTAATTCACATATAACCTACAGGATTTTTACTTACTTGTGCCTTCTAATCTTTTAATAGACTGAGCGGATTTTAAATATATCTTCAGAATAACATAGAAGAGCAGCAAAATGATAGTAGTCGGTAATAAAGTCCAAACTAATGCGGCAGCATTCAGTGCCAAGATACTGAACATCACAAGATATATCTGAATGCACTCCAGAAGAAAACGTGGAAGTAGTTCATCTAGCGCACCAATATCCTTAGAGAAGCGGTTAAGTATACGACCTGAAGGATAATTACAAACAATAAGTTTTATTATATTTATGAATTTTGAAAAGTATTACAGCAAAACTAAACTAAAGTTTCAGATTTATATTTACCTGATGAATTTGTATCGAAGAAGCGCATTACACCGCGGAGTAGAAAATGGAACATATCGTTATGAAGGTTTCTTGAACTTGTCATGCAAACCTTGAAGTACATGAAAGCACGAGCCGTGATGAAGAAGATGCAGCAGATTATAAGTGCCGTGTATACGTAAAGATACTGCGCCGTGTCTAACGGTCCGATATAAGCGTGGATATTAAGATCTAAAAAACATTGTTATTACGTTGTGTCTTGAATTATATTATGTATACATATAAATAAATATCATACTTGATTGTACATCAATTCCTGAAAAGTAACTCAAAAAGCTAAACGTTTTATTTCCAGATGGTAAGGCTTGATCGTAAACTTTTATAGTGTTGTTTGTCTGCCTTTCTTTCAGAAGTGTTACCTCATTTGTCCTGAAATAGCAAATATTATTCTTTAGTTTCTAAAGTATATTTTCGTATAGTTTTCAAACGATGTTAACTTACCAAAACGTAACCCAATAGTCACAAAGAGTAGCAGATAGCTGCCCTGTCACGAGTAGTAAAATCATGAATAGTAATCTGGGCGTTCGACCGCCAGCTTTCCAATACGCTTTATATACATGCCATCCCATTGAACCAGATTCTCTCTCTTCTTCTTGCATCTCTTGAGCGGGAATATCACCTGTGGTGGATTCGGATAGGGATGGTCGTCTAGTTGTGGACAGCTAAAATAATATTATTTTTATGAAAACAATATGTTTCTTTAATATGTTTGTTCACGTAATATACTTCTATTTTACACACCCTTGCTGAAGTTTTTCGTGACATTGGAGTAGGTGTTTCGTCCTCTGGATTGTCATCGTCTTGAACTGAGCACAATAACTTGGCAAAACCTTTACCCGAATTTATTAATTCCTCATATGTTCCTTTAGTCTCGATAACCCCCTTTAAAGATAAACAATTGTTTAACAATTTAATTAAGCACTGGATAGATTTGAGTGCAATTTAGTAAGAAAACTAACGTTGTTCATAATTGCAATATAATCAGCGGCTTTGAGGTAGTGAAGTTGGTGAGTGACAAGGATTCGCGTGGTATGCTTCAAATAACCAGTTATGCATTCATCAAATAGTTGCCGACCGACGTGGGCATCTACCGCTGAGAGTGGATCATCTAACAAGTAAATGTCCGCCTAAAATTAAAGATTAAATATATACATGAATAAAAAATATTTCGTTTTCATTTGAAACATGTAATTTAAATTAAATTAAACGTGGATCCCACCTCTCGGTACACGGCTCTGGCGAGATTAATACGAGCTCTCTGACCTCCAGATAAAGAAGCTCCTCTTTCTCCGACAAGCGTCTGATCACCGTGGGGAAACTGTTGGAAGTCCTTTTGCAGTGCACATACTCTGACTACGTCTTTATATTTCTTCTGGTTATACGGCAAACCGAATAAAATATTTTGTCTCACAGTTGCAACAAACAACCAAGGTTCCTGGCAAGCATATGACAAGGGTCCGCAAAGATGAACTTTTCCACTGCTAGGGCGTAATTCATTGAGCAAAAGTTGTAAAATTGAGCTCTGAAAATATAAAAAAATATTTTGTATATTTATTTAGAAAGATATTTGAGATTTTAATAACGTTTGAAAAAATATTTACCTTCCCGGAACCTACTGATCCAATTATAGCGCATAATTTTCCTTTGGGGACGGTAAGATTGATGTTGCTTAAAGTTAAAGGACCAAGTTCTGTCCAATTGGCATTAACTTTCTGTAGAAGGATACCAACATCAGGACTGATCGGGATCGTCCCAATCGTAGGTGTCATCAAACCTTTCTCATTGCTATCAAAACCTGGTTGACATCGTTGCTTTGTATTATATGCAAAACTATACATGTTCACCGTTTTTGTAAGTAATTTAAAACACACACCTGAATTATAAATTCCATCTGCGTCAATTTTTTTGAATGTATTGGTGCAAAGATCAATTTCACTTAGATTTTTCACTTTTTTGTCAACGTTGGCAACCAATTTTGCTATATCTACATCCGCCACACTGCGCAGATCTTCCCTTTCGTCTGGTTATATTAAAATTGTCATATTAGATTACAAAATATTAAAATATATATATACATATAAATTCAGTTAATGTACATTTACCCAATTATTTAGTATTTAATATATTCTATATACACATAAACACAATAAACCCATGCGTTGATTTAAAAATTAATTAAACAAACGGACAGAAGCGTGCAAGGATCTAAATGTTTTATTTTATTTATTATTTGTACTGCATGCATGTAGCTTTAGTTTTAGAAGTTTATTTAAAATGATTTGCGTTAATTGACTATATTATCATAGTCGTGATCTGCCGACAAAAGTAAATTTTAAGTAAAGTAAAAGTGTGTGTTATCAATAATGCCTCTAATTAGGTAGTTTTAGTGCTAGTGCATTAAACATTTAAACTCTAGTGAAAACTAAACTGTAAATCCAAGGTCCCTAAGAATTGCTTCAGGCCTGGACCTTCGTTTTTACTTAACCCTAATCCCATTAGGTTACAATATCTTAAATGCAAAAGATATTGTGAAAAGACAAATCTGTGAGGTTAATGTCTCGATAACTTCTATAATGATTTAAAATACAACATACAAGTACAAAAAGTTATTTTCATTTCTAAAATTGTCATAATGTAGGTACTGAATATTATTCTACTTAAATATATACAAAATACAAACTACAGTTAACATTTATATCAATATTGTTTAATTATTACCACCAATTTAGGGGCAATCAATTTTTTAGTTAGTCGGGTTTTGGTTCTTAAAAATAAACAGTACCGATTTCATTAATAAAATGAAGACAAAAATCTTCATATCAGATTATTCCGGCCGTTGTCGAGCCTCCACTTGGGAGTTTATATTATTTTTTTATAAGGAAATTAGTCCATTTGTTCATTAGCTTTGTTAATGATAATGCTTACACGTGCTACAACTACACAGAAATAAAACTAATATAAAGAAGTTGTGTGAGATGTGACATTGCATTTATTTTTATAGTGAAGGTTTTCATTTTGGACGCGTCACCACATTTACTCTTATTACTCATACTTAAAATCGTACCCAATAGCAAGAGACGTTCTATGCGAAGAATAGAGGCATATGCCTCCATCGACATCGATAGAGTCGATGGTAGAAAAACAGATACTGAAGCTTGAAGAAGATTGAACATTTGAGCCAACGGGAAAGCCTGTGAAAATTGCCAATACAAAATCAAATTAAATCTATTTAGGTTATTTTTTAATTTCACCGGGATACTCTTTGGCGTAATTGTGTTAGTAAATCAGCATGCTTTGATTATATACACTCAAAGTCTGCCATAATAAAGACTTTTCGGGTTACACCAATTATTAACAGGTTGTTTATGCAAATAACCATGCATAAACTTCGGCATGCAACGGGACCGAAGAGACCCACATACCCAAAAGCATAAACGCTTCAAGTCGTTGAACTGAAATCAGTGCTTCAGCTAAAAATGATACAGCGTTTGACATAATAATCGAGAGTGTGCCCTGCAGTGTGTTGAAGAACTGCGCCAATGGAAAGACCTGTAATTATATTGTCATATTGTTCATGTTCCCCAACATATAGTACTTGAATGTGAGGAGACATAATGAGTGAATTATAAAATGGAGAGGAATGCTATCTTGATCACTTTTAACGACATGCGTAAAAGTGCTTTTCATTATTTACACCGAATTTTATCTCTATGAAATACAAACATGTGATAATCATCAACATTTATTACATTACGTTTATCAGGACGGGGACGACACGATGGCCCAAGACAAAACGAACTCAAAAAAGTGGCAGATTCCGCTAACTTACATGTTTATAGATAACTTTTAAATAAAGTATACTTACTATATCAGCAGTAACTTGAAACCCAAACAAGGAATAAGATAGAAGAGTGATGTAAAGTGTCAGCCTCTCGGTAAAGACCATGAAGCTGAGATAAACTCCACGCAGATAAGACGCTGATGTGATGCATTTTATTTCATTTTTACGAGCCAAAGCCACGACTTGCTCGAAGGGTTTCTCCCAGGCGTACATTTTTATAACCTAAAATTGTGTGAATTTTTAAACTATATACTTACATATTTTAATATTGACTTGTTAAAACGATTAGGCAGATTAAAACGATTAGGCAGATTTTCCCATGCTTACAATTAATACTAAGTTTATTTTGCTTTCTATTACGTTTTTACGTTGCAAAACTTCATTCGGGAGAAATGTTTTTTTTTTTAAGTAACCTAAGTTATTTCTTATTACACCAGTTATCTGCCAGTGAAGGTTCTGAGATTCGCGGGAGTACATTGATTTAGTCCTTTAATCTAAGTGATAAGTACCTGCATTCCATTGATAATCTCATCCATGATCCGCACCCGTTCGTCAGTTCTACACGCTGTCTTCATACGTAGTCTGGCTGCCAGTTTGCTCATGTAGGCTAAATTTATAATAAAAAAAAGAAATAGTATATATATATATATATATATATATATATATATATATATATATATATATATATATATATATATATATATATATATTTTATTAAAACTGTAAATAATATGTCATATAGCTTACACTGAACAGGAATAGTCTGCAAGACAATGCCGATGACGCCGACGATGGCAGCGTAACCGATTTTAATATAGATGAGGTAGCAAACTAAGACCACTTGCAGTGGCAGGAGCCATATGAAGTGGGTGTAGATAAACGCATAGTCAAATCGATTTACATCATTAGATAGAAGATTGACAACTTGACCAGCAGTGGTTTGAGAGAGCGCACCGGAGCTCATTCGCATCACCTGGAATTGAATAAAATGTTTAATTATATTTTATTAATAATGAAAAGTGGTATTTTTATTATCGGTGATAAGGATTGAAATAATATTTACCTTCCTATAAATGAGAGAACACGCGGCGATACGGACTTTCATACCGAACTGTTGAGTGGAGTACGTGCCGTGGTGGTTGAGGAAAGCTATAAGAAGTGACATGAGGATCACTGAAGACGCGCAGTACACTGCTTGGTCGTATGTCATCGTAGTGCCCGGTTCCCAATAAGCCAACAACATACTCAATGCCACTGGTTGAAACGGCCTAGGAACGAAATTATACAATTACTCCAAGAAATTAATTGTAATTAATCACGCAATAATGTTAGTATTGGTTATTAACTACTATTGCAAATCAATTGCTATTGATTCCTTAATATTTAACGGTAAATAATAGTTATATAAATGGAGACTTACTTGAGAATTAGAGCCTGAATGAGAAACATGATCCCGGAGGGTGCGTAGCTCATCCAGAATGTCTTAATTATTGCGCGGAGTAGTGACGGTTTTCTTCCTTTTTTGTTTGCTAACGATATTTCTTCCAGCCATTTTCTGTAAACAAAGAAATAAAGATAAATTCAATTTACCGAGCGCTAAGTGACTCTAAAGTGACTATTATTCGCTTCGAGGTCGGAATTGCAATCTGACGCCGAGTTGAAATCCCAATATTAAATATGTTTATGATGTTCAACTAAATGAAACCTCTCGACCTTCCGTACTGCCTATTTACAATTGGTTGACCTTATGACACAGAGCAAACATTGTGCATTAAATACACTGTGTTATATATTATCAAAACTACAAGGCTAATTGTCTAAAGCAATTTAAAGTGACCGATAAAATAAACATTTTCACCAATATAATATTCTTTAATTTTAGAAATTTTGTTAGCTCTCTCTCTAGCATCAGTCTCACTTCATTGCGTGGATAATGAAGTTATATTTGTAATATATATGTTATATCTTGGCTTTCAAATCGTAGTTATTTCATAAATAATAACTGTAATAATATTTATATTTATTTCCTTTTACAAACTACTGATTATATTCGATAAAAATAATCTTCTGGAATTGGTATTTAAAAATAAATGTTCCTGAAAACATAACAACACGAATATTTCCTTTGCCTTGATAAAATTATAATTAGTATTGTTAAAACTTATAAGAAAAAATTGCTTTATATATATGTTTATATAATTTATATATAAAGTACGATTTTGATACCTAGTAAAATATATTAGTAAAAGATGAAAATAAATATTTTTTTTATAAATTTATCAGATGAACTGAATGAACAGTAACTTAATTAAAAAAATTGTAACTTGTACACTTTTTCCAAATACAGTTCAATACAATAATATAACAAGACTAAATTATTTTAGAGTTGTATCAAAGACAACACACGTTATTAAAATAATATATTTTTTCCTTTTTACCCTCTTTTGGTTTTGTGATGGTAGGAGTGTGGATCTGTTCACACCAGACAATAACATTCTAGAATCCTTAAATAAAGTGTATAACCCATCATAATAGTCATCTATATGTTTTTAGATCCTAGAATACGCAGACAAACTCCTCACGACGCCTATCGAGTAACGATTATCTTCGAAGGCCATTATGAACAATTACAATATTCAAATAATATTAAATTAAAAGGTAAAAATAAATTTAAACACAGAATAAAACTATCCGTCATACATGCGCCACTATTGGACATGCTTCTTTAGTTATTATAGGATTGTTGAAGTTCACATACATGCAATTTCTTCAAATTGGTATGACCGGGGATCCGTCAATAAAATAAATAAATATGCAGGTAATTCACCGCTAATTAGCAAGTTTCGATGCCATTACGGAGTAGGGTTTTCATTTGTTATTCTTTTGTTTTCATAGTGCTAATATTATTTGATTATCCATTAACTTACATTAACATATTTAGATGGATATCGAGAATTAAAAAAAAATTGTCTTATTTTTAAATGATATTATAGAGGTAGGACTTTATAAAAGAAAATTAATAAAATCACGTCAAACTAACTTCCATATTTATTTAAACGTAAGGCCCAACAAACGTAAATAAGTAAATACGTTTTAGTGAAGCCCACTTTAGTGTAATAACCGGTGTTATAAGTTCAGGGCTCACACTTTATATTAACGCCATCGGGCTCACAGTTTGGTATATTTACCTCACTTTAAATTTTGATTTTGGTACCTACAAATACATACTACTTAAATAGGGTGTTAAAGATTTTGGATTATGTTAAAACAAGATTATAAATGTATATTAAGTTATCAGAACTCACCTAAAGTTTTTTTGAAAACGTAGCAAATTTGAAGTGAAAAACTATTTTCTTTTAAAAAGTGCTAAATTGCAAATTTTAATGATGTTTTTTGCACGCTCGGACACTTTGTTCCGGGCAGAGAGATTTAAACGTTATAAAAGCACCTGCGGTTAGAAAAAGAATGTCGTTATATATAACAAAACTTTTCGTTTTCCACAAACTGACGGTCGTCTAGTTAATTATGGTATTTATTACAGTCGCATGCGATACTTGCAATTATTACAAAACTTTTAGTTATTAACACCAGGTATAAGTAGATAGCTTAACGTTTCCTTCTGTTAGGAAATTCTCATGTCGGAGTGCTAATCAAATTAGGGCTCTCTGTATATGTATATATTTTTTGTACCGGGGACAAATGGTTTGTCACGGGGTCGTCTGACAATGAAAGAACAAGTTATTTCAGTAATAGTATCATTCATCTGAATTATATTGAGGTTTTTGTCATTTCAATAACAGTTCTTGTTTTATTCATCTCTTCTAATACATATAACTAACTCAAGTGTGACCTAAAATTAACCCGAAAGTTCACGTATTACTTACACTGATATAACAATATTCGGGAATAATCCAAGAGTTATAGCAACAGATACTTGTGATGACTGGTCTTCTTGGCCACGGATTCCTTTTTTCTTATTATTAATTAATCATTAGATTGTCTTACGTACAATATCAAAATAGACCCTCCTGATACTCCCATTTGATACAAGCTATCATTGGATCAATATCAAAGGGGAAAAGATATAAATAAATATATAGATGTAAGTTTTATGTAATGGCGTCCGTGGTAGTCTCGCGTCTCGCCTTGTCCCTGTTTCTCGACACGATGCTTTACACAATCTATCTAATTATTATTGATTATGTTATTATCGCTGACTCCGACGACCTTTTTTATTTGAAACCTTTAACCAATCATATATTAAAAAAAACATTTAAAGCAAAAATAAATATTTAATATTTTTCCATGTTTAGAATTTTATCAAAATAATGTTATGTAGTATACCTGTGTTTGTTCCTAGTATTTAGCTATTACTATAACTTACGTCACTTCTAAGAACAGAATCAATCACGGTGAAGTCGTTCTTTGGTTCGATTATGGAAAACAACGAACAATGTTAACGATATACGGAAAACTAATTAAGGATATCATTAGGACATTAATACTAGGAGTATTAACTTATTATAGGATATTATTAATGAATGTCAATATTGATATATGAGAATAGTAAATGTCATGATATCTTACTGATTTATTACATGTACTGACTGAAATCACTTAATTAATGATTTTTGGTTAAACGGTTTTTATTCGGATATAGGTACTCGTAAAAGTAAATTATATAAAAATATTTGATCGTCAAATCATTTTAACACTAAACCTACCGACAATTCTTGTGTACCTCCTGTTCCTACCGCACGCGGTCAAATTGACCGGTAATTAAAAGTTATTTTATTATATAACGCAGGTAATAAAGGAAATAACTAAAAGTAAAGATGAAGAAAATATTATATGCATATTCTAAGAATTGTCATGTAGTTTGATAACGATATAACGTTTAAAGATGTGTAAGTTTTACAAAAGTTTAAGAACGGTCAATTTGACCGGTACTTGGTAGGTTTAGTGTTAATGTGTATATACGGTCCTCAAACTAGTCAAGATTATAACTCCTTATGTGCAAATGTATATTTTAAATTAATCTATCATTATAATATATATGTGGGTAATATTTAAGTAATGTTAAATGATAAGTGACCTTATTTTTAAAGGTGTTGTGAAGCGAGTACGATGTATAAACAAGGCAAGGATATGCCACGAGGTGCCGGTTACCGAAGGCCGCCGTCCGGTGACCAGATCATTTGTTACTTTATTCGCCCTTCATCTGTAGAGAGGCTGCGGAAGTACTTGGTACTTAATGTCTATTAAAGTTATATATCATCTCCTTTATGCGTTTCCTTGCATGTTCCGGCAAATAATATACAACCAATTTTATTATTTATTGTATTGATATACTTTATTTGATCCATATTAAATATAACTGAAATCTTATAGTAGAATGTTCTTTGATTTTTTCTACCAATTGTTGCATATGGTGGTACGAGTGTGTATACTCCCTTTTTTATCATTTTTTGGTTTATTAATTACTTCTTTATACGGTCTCATCGAGATTATTATAATATCGGTAAATCTACATAATAGTGAATTAGTATTCAAGCATGTATTGAGTCACTGTTATCATGTGAGGACTGTGTGGTACCTCACGACGGGAGGGAGTGCTGCACTCGTAACAGCTGCTCTAAGTCATGACGTTTGCAAACGGTAGAGAATAAGATATCTATTATTATTATAGAAAAAATCCTATAATATTTATTTATCTGTATAATAATAATAAAACATAATGTAATTTTTATTTTATTCACGTCGTTGTAGAACGATTGCAATGCATTAATTAATGAAATTATAAAAAATATAATCCATACCTCATACCTGTGTATGAATTTATTGAATATTAATCAACTGCTTCGATTCTAGATAATATCTATATTTATAAGTTCCTTGTAATGGCTGTTTTAAAAATTTAATCATGATAAACCTTATGTAATATACAATTCAAACACAATTGTATGTTTTAATTGGTTTTGAAAAGATTTCGTCCAAAAGTAAATATATATTTTAATATATATAAATGCAACATTACAAAGTAGGTATAGACCTAGTAAGTAAGTCAGTGACATTATCCCGGCGCGGTCCGTACGTCAATGTTAAGTGAGTGACTAAGGTTTGGTAAGTACGTATAATGCGTGTTAATGTTTGTTCGTCCATCTTTATTAGTACTTCCTATTCGCACAGATTCTAGGCCTTCGTAATATAAATTGTCTTCTATACTGATGAGAAATTTCAGAATTGACTTTGAGTTAGTCTCAGAAGTGGGCCTGTTATGAGGAAATACCTTTGCGTTTTTGATATGCCTGAGAACCATATTTCATGCTGGTATTTTTTTTTGCAATTCTTACAAAGATAATATGTGACAGGCATAATGTAAACTAAATGTACATTTGTTTTATATATGTTAATTTGTTTGTTAATTCCCTTATAATAGTTTAACCCTTTGCGGTCGATGCCGCCAGTCTGGCGGCAAGATGTCATTACAGTTGAAATCAGTAGAAAGCTAGCCACTCTACATGTCGCACGCGTTATTTTAAAATTAAAAAAACTGTATATATCATAAAATTTATGTTCAAAATTTAAATTTAAACAGTGTAATTCCCAAAAATGGAAGAGTTTAGGAATGATTGTGAAGATAATGAGAGTAGTGATGATGAATTGGAATTTGAAGTACATAATGAAAATATGAACAATGAAAGTGACAGTAGTGACGATTACATAGTTCCTCCTAAGAGACGGAATGTACTAAGAATTGACAGTGACACAGAGAATAGTGAAGATGATGACGAAGAACATTTAGAACAAATAGAGGACTCAAGTAAAAGTGATGAATGGGAAGACGTAACAGAAAAAGACGATTTGCCTTTTAGTTTCACGTTCAAAACTGCTGCGCGAATCGTAGGACCACAAATATCTCAGAATATAACAAAACCGTTGGACTTTTTCAAATTATATTTCACCGATATATTGATAGATCAAATAGTGAAAACCACTAATGAATATGCACAAATTAAGATAAGTGAGAAACAATTGGCCAAAAAGTCTATTTGGCATTCGTAGGTGGACGTTACACGCAAAGAATTTATGGCCTTCATTGGTGTAATTCTAAATATGGGAACAATGCGACTTGCAAGCATATCGGAATATTGGACAACTAAAAGCAACAGTAGAATTCCTTTCTATTCGGAGGTATTCAGAAGAGACCGATTCCGTCAAATTTTCTGGATGTTACATCTACAAGGCAATGCATCCTCTAATACATCTTTGAGAATCCGGATTGGAAAGGCAAACAACTTTTTGCAATATATCGACTCCAAGTTTGCAGAACATTTTATACCTGGTAAGGATATTTGTGTCGATGAGTCAATCGTCAAGTTCAAGGGAAAAATTGCGTTCATAACGTATAATCCCAAAAAGCCGACCAAATGGGGCATAAGAATTTACGTATTGGCGGATGTGGAAACCGGATATGTATACTCGATTTTACCCTACTATGGAAGTTTGACAACTGAGAGTTTGGAGAAACCAGAACTTCCGGTTAGCTCTCGAATTCCATTGACCCTAGTTAAAAAACTTCTGGACAACATTTCAAATGCTGAGGGCTATCATTTTTATACTGATATATACTTTACAAGTATCCCGCTTGCCAATGAACTTTTAAAATTAAAGGTCCATTTAAATGGTACAGTAATGCCAACTCGTAAATACTTGCCAGCTGCAATTAAAAAACCGAAATTTTCAACAAAGTCGACTGTGGCTTATAAGAAGGAAAATACATTAGTTCTCGCATGGAAAAGCAAACGAATCGTAACTTTCCTGGGCACCAGTGATGCAGCATCCCTCAAATCGGTTACAAGGAGAACACGCGGCGGTGCCACAATAAATTTATTGAAACCAATTGTGGCTATACATTATACTAAAAAAATGAGAGCAGTTGATCGTGCGGACCAATATGCAGCATCGTATTGTTTCCTTCGAAAATCCCTTAAATGGTGGAGGAAATTATTTTTTTGGGGCATGGAGATGTGCGTCATCAATGCATACATAATGCATAAAATAACAAGACAACAGAAGAACGAAATGCCACTAACACACTTAAATTTTGTGAAATGTTTAGTCGATGAGTTAGTAGGAAATTTCCGGCACCAAACACCATCTACACCGCAACCTTCAACATCATTCGTAGACATTAGACTAAATAATCAGCTTCACATAATTCGTTCAGGAACCAAAAAAGACTGTGCAGTATGTTCCGACAGGAAAACTCCAGGAAAAAGACGAGAAACACGTACGTACTGTGATACCTGTACTCGGAAGCCAGGACTTCATATCGGTGATTGTTTTGCAAAATATCACACTATGGAAAATTACAGAAATTAAAAATTTATGTTTTTATGTATTCTAAGTACTATTAAACACAATAAATCAGTTACAACGAAATCTGTGTTTTCTAACATTCATATATTCGCTTTAAATCACTAAGGGAGAAATAACTCAGAAAAGCTAAATTTGCTCCGACTAGTTGATACTCCCATCAGAGAAATTTGCCGATCGCAAAGGGTTAAAACATTTCTCTGGTCACAATCATCTTGACTATCGGGTTTCTCTTTCAATTAGGACAATTTATAAAATACCGGTTATCTAATAAAGCATCAGACTATTCAAGTGATTTCTTGACGATTGATTATTTGATTTGGATAAAATGAGCATTTAGTAATAAAATTATGAAAAATATCCCGTATCATATTTAAGATGGTTAATTAAAGTTTATTCTGTACGATATTAAAATGTGAAAGGTGATACAATTAATAACGTTATCACTGATGTAAATTGTAATGATGATAATAAATTGTTAAATGGCTTCATGATTCATTGAACATTACTACATAATACACTCTCTTTATTGAGTCATCCTACAATTGAAGATTGTTAAAATTTACAGAATAAAGAAGCTGCAGGGATGATGTCAACTATATCAAATAATATACTTCGTTTCATATTTTCATACATGCTTCTCTAATGAGATATTATTTTGATCATTCCGTCAAATTGTGAAATATAATTCTAAAATTATATTATAAGATTTGATAATTATTTCTCTTTCATTGCAGCACACTAACGGACACGTGGTGACCTTATTTTACCTGATTAATAGATAATGATGCAATTAATCACCAAACTAGAAAGACTCAAATATGAACCTGTTTTTTCACATTGAGTTGAACCAAAGTTTGGGGTCGTTGGAGCTAACGGGTCCAAAGTACACACTTAAATTGGTTAATGGCGGCCTGTTCCCGAGTTCCTTATCGAAGTGCCGCCCGAGCATTACCTATTGTGAAGGTTTCTACAATTATCCGCCGGTGAATTAAATGAGCATTACGTATTTCGTTCTGAATGTCCTGGACGGTCTCTTTGAACTTCGGAAGACTTGTGTTTATGTCAATTAGTATCTACGTTCAATATTACACCACTTTAACGTATACATGATCTAGGCACATAGTTTGAGATATACGGGATTTTAATTTCATAGTTTATGGTTTACGATAATGCATATAGAAAATTGGCTTTTATACTAAGAATGAGTTGTAAATATCAATGCCCTTTTACAAAGAGTTAGGAATTAATTGTGAGGAAATAAATGAACTGGTCTGGTTACCATATTAAACTAAATATAGTCTTATGTTAAAACGGATGCAGCATGCATTTGTTAGACATATATACACTCGAAGCTGTATGGAATAAACTCCAGAGGACAAATCGATATTTGTTTTAGTAATAGGAAGTGTTACAAGATAAGGTTAGGAAAGAAATGAAGATCGAATTTCATATTTATAATGAGGGTTTAGATATGGGTGGTAAATCTTTATACGTAAAAGAGCTGGTTCATCGTTTTCATAAGCGCTCACCAACGTGCTTAAGGAACGCAGGCCGCAGTCTATGTCCTAACCTCAAAAGAAAATATCTGTTATATATTACCTATACGATAATACATAAGTATTGTTAAATATTTATAACTATCACATTAAATTCACGGATTGTATTTAATGAATAAATGAATTAAATAAATATAATATTATATGACAGATAATGGGATTGTTCATTTATAATGAAATGTAATTTTAATGTAAATTAAATTACAAAAGCATTTATAAAATATTACTGTTTATTACAGTAATGTGGTGGTAGGAGGTAGGAGGAAACAGATGGTAGGAACCATGGTAGTTTTATTTATAGTTGAAATGGGAAAAAATATATTTATTATATTATTGTAAACACATATTTTTTTATAAGTTTATTTTTAGTGATATGTTAAAAGGTATTCCATATATAGAAAGTCCATTATAGCTAACATGTACATGTACCTACATGTAATTAGGAAAAAAATAAGTCATTTACTTTTATTATATTTTATGTAATTTTATCATATTTTATTTATAATTTGTAAAACTTCAACTTATTTATTATTTAGCATTATAAACTACACAGAGACAATGTAAATCGCCCTAATTTATTCAGTGCTTTAAAAACTATAATGTTGTACAAATGTTAAATAGAAAAGTCAGTTAATTGCCTTTAGTATCGTCTTTAGTTTTAATATGAAAGAATTAGATAGTAAAATAAAGATTACCGTCAGAATATCATTATAGACAGCTGGTGATCAAGTACACATTTCAAACCGGTAATCCCCATCTTTTAACAAGTGTCCTCAATTTAAGTACAAGTCAAAGTCAACATTTTATTTTATGTATATTGTACTTTATATTAGTAATTGAGCGAAGTGAGCGATGCGAGCGGAGCGTTCTACTTGAGACTTTTTCACATTCTTTGTCACGAATAATCTCGAAAACTATTTGACGGAAAATTATGAAATTTTGCTACCAAAAAGACACACATTAGGTGATGGTGTAAAATAAATAATTGAAAAATGTCATGTCGTTGAGGAATAATCGTCAAAAAACTGATAACCTATTGAAGTCAATGGGAAACGATAAGTCATTACACTGGGCTCGCTTCGCTCAATATGCAAACGGCACCTGAGATTTCGCGAGCGCAGCGAGTCGAAATTGAGGGTGGGGGGCGCCCCTAGTTTACTACTACCATTTTTTATAATAATAAATATTTATTATATATACGTAAAAACAAATATTATATAAGTTAAACTTATTGTTTGTATATAATAATCTCATTTTCCACTTCATTGATAAATTTGGTTAACCGCGACATGTACAATATAAAATCAACGTTATATTTTGGACACAAATATGTAATAGGTATAAAATGTGTTTTTAATGAATACTATAAGTTTATTAACATTAACGTTGCTCAAATATTTAAATAATATAAATTATAATGTATTAGTGACAGTAAAAGTGCGTGATGAGATAGCGATGAGCAAATTTATCTTGTCTTGTAAAATGATTTGTGATGGTATTATTATGACACGTTTATAACATGCTTAGTCATTGTGATGACGATTCGATACTTCCTCATTAGAGTTAATGTATGCTATTGTTTTATATTTTTATTAATAAAAAGATAAATTTAACAGGCTTTCGAAAATTATAACAGTAAAATTTTCATGACGGTTACGGCCGAATGAACCAACCAGGAATTATTATGAGGACATATATATATTATTTTCATTTTGCTTACTATTAATAACACAATGTCTTTCAAGTTATCAAATATTTAGTACGCATTTCAAATTATTTTGGCTTATTTTTGAATTTAATGTACATTACACAATTAACGTTTTTTTATAACTTTCCGCTCGAATCAATACCATTCACCAAATAGTGACAATAAATATGTGATCACCGAATTATCGTTTTTTAATTTATTTAATTTATTAAAAAAAATAGAAATGTTGGAGATAAGAGTATTAATTATCAATGGTTATCTAATTATAACAAGTACGCATCACTTTGTATATGAGAAAATCAGTAGTGATTGTAAAAATAAATAAACTCTATTTATCTTCCTGTTCACACTTTTAACACTAATGTGGAACAATACGCTCATGTTAAACAGAGAAAAGGATAATCTGCTGAATTTGAATGATTTGTATTGTGTTAAGGGATCTCTTATTCATGTCATGTCGGCAAATTTCCATGGATTTGTTTCACCCTGTATGAGAAATTAAAACAGTTTGAGTTGCTCAACTTTTGTAAGGATATCCTCGATGTACAAGAAGTTATATTACTCAGAGGCAAATTGACAAACACCATTGATGTTGCAGTTAAAGGCTGAACCATTATCGGCACGCTCTGTTGCGACAAACACTACTGATTAATTCCATCAAGACCGCTGAGGACACTCGCGTCACACGGGCCATCATCGCTGATTACAAAAATTGAATAAGTGACCTAACTATTAACATTTTAGTGACCGATTAAATTCTTAGAAGGTTGTAGTTTAGTTTAGTTCTCTTAATCAGTTTAGTTCTCTTAATCAGCCCAAAACAAATGTTGAAATAAACGATCGAGGTATATGTTTTGCGATTTAGTAAGACGGTAAACAACCTAGGAGTCAGTAGTGAACTTGGGCAGTATTACCGCGACCTTGCCACAAAAAATGTCAACGAAGCACGTTAAACAACTGTCACCTCATTGATATACGGATTTAATATGAAAGGCTAACAAGATATCTGTTTATTTAAAACTATCCGATGTAGAAAAAATATTATATCAAACATAATTCGTTTCATTATAAATAAACAAACAAAATACAAAATAATTATGTATCTAAGCGACGTGTCCCACTATTCATTTAAGTACCAAACCAGGAACCTATTTTTTTTTGTTTAATTATATATATTCCAAAGTTGCCAAGTGGAGTTCATAATTCAATGTTTAAATGTTAATAAACATTATTTGTAATTTATTTTATTGTTTTTATTTATATTTTTTGGTTGGATAAACGTTCAGCTCTAAGCGCTGCATTGCATTACTCGTACGTTAAGTCAACGATAATCTGCTTTGCGTCAAATCATATACATATGTCATTGAGAGTATTAAAGTAAATAATTAATCTTTAAATTGATTTGTGCGTGAAACGTACTATAGATCTATTGTATTTCTTATTAATTTAACACTAAACCTACCGACAATTTTTGTAAACCTGTTCCTACCGCACGACGTCAAATAGACTGGTAATTAAAAGTTATGGAAATAACTAAAAATAAAGAATGTAGAAAATATTGTATGCATATTCTAATAATTGTCATGTAGTTTGATAACGATATTATAACGTTTAAAAATGTGTAACTTTAAAAAAAGTTAAGAACGGTCAATTTGACCGGTACTTGGTAGGTTTAGTGTTAATGTATTTGTAATGAATTACTTATTAACTTTTGAAGACTTATTAACTTTTTAAATCCCTCCATATAATCTACAACTGTGTCAAATATTACACTCCTCCTTTTTCTTTAACATAATGATAAATATAGCAAAGGTAACGAATCCAAAACCAAAAAAAAAATATTTTAGTTACAAGGTGACTAATATTGAAGGAAAATATATTAAAAAAATAGCGTTGGATAAATATACCGTGATCTATTTAACATAACAATGTCATCTACTAATCATGAATGGTGACACCACCTTCCAGTCCCAGTGGGCGTTGTGCTTTAGATTGCGCGAATTTATTGAAACAGAAATATTTCTTTTATTATTATATTCCTATGATTAAAATATATTAAATATTGTGTTATTATATGCATTTATACATGTTATATATGTTATATGCAGTTTTACTCTCTTTCTGTCTTAAAAGACTAGCTGACATGTGACATAGTGATCAAAAAGTATAAGATATTAATTCGATAGTCTTGGGACAGTTTGATATATTTTTTATTAATCTCAAAACGTGCACATGTCTCAGTTTACATAACCTTAATAACACAAATTACATTTTATTTTAGTGTCATGAATGTCACAGATGCTATTCTTTATTTATTTATTTATATCTTTTCCACTTTGTATCAATACAAGTATCATTTGTATATCAAATGGTGTTCGAAGGCGTGTATTTTGATATACTTATAGAAATAATTCCTTCTGTAAAGACACCCTCCAACTTAAAATAAGGCTACGAGTGATCCAGACGCGCCCTGTTTTGAACTACTCAACAAAAAGCCGGGTTTTGTTATTGCGATCACTGTTTACAAACGTCAATTAACGGACAACTATAACCATCGCTTGAAACTTTATTATTAATTTTAAAACTTGGATAAAATATTGTAATTTTTTATAATAATGATTGTGCCTCCTCTGCATATTACATTTCTATTATACATGCGATGTCAACTACACGTGTTATATGAGATATATATTTGCGTTGTCTTTGTTATTCATTGTTACTTAAAATATTACTTACTTATCTAAATATACACCTACTGTATCTAATGTTTTGTTGGTGTATGTTTGTTCTAATTATAATGGAAACTTGAATGATGGTGAAATTAAACATAAATTATATAATGAAAAATTCATAGACACGAACGGACACGGACTTAAATTTGAGACCTCTGAGAGACCGCAAAAGTTTAACGTTTGTAAACTAAAAAATAAAAATTACAAATTTTAAAACGCAACACAAAAATTATAATAAAGTATTTTAATGAATTGTAATTATAGATACATTTAAGGCTTTTCACGATCATTCATTCAAGAATCCTTCAAAAAGTCGTCCTTCATTAACTTTACAGATTATTTTATTCTTTGTTCCAAAGAGTTGTTAGCGACAACAATAAGTAATGCTGCATTTTTATTCATTATTATAATCATTAACACTTAAGTCATTCAGAAGACGATCACGATTACAAGTAGAAAGAATATTATTTGTGTAATTATTATTAATTACTTTTAAAATAAGGACACTTGTGTGCTTGTACACTGTTTGCAATCTGTATATACATTGTGTAATTTTAATAAAAATGTTGTATTAAAAAGAAATAATCTAAATTAGATTTCAATATATTTCAGCTGAGTAATTAAAGTCATCGGTAAAGCGATCGTGTGATCAAATCAATAACAAAGTACGTCAGTGGATCGTGTGAACAGAGGAACTGACAATATTGACATTCAAGCACATACAGTCACGGACGATTGGTTGTAATAAGTTATATAGATGCATCCTGTGATCGAGTGATTGTCATTACTTCTGGGTTTGGAAAAATTTGAACACACACACACATACATACACATACATACATACATACATATTAGAGCCACTTTAATCCAAGCGATCTTAAAATTAACTTTTTATATATGTATATATATATTGCCGAGATTACTGAGTTTGTGATTTAACAATATGAAACAAGATCTTTGAAGTATGCTTATTCTTATGTGGCTATAAAAGTTAAAATTTTTTTAAAATAATGATTTTTAGTAGCCAGAGTTAAAAAATGTCTTATTTCTATATGTGTTAATTTTAATATGTATTTATCTCCACGCCATATCCCTTGCGGGGTAGCCAGAGACGACGGAGCGCCAAACGTTACGGTCCCTGCATACCTCTTTCGCCTCGGTCACAGACATCAACCTCTTCATACATTTTAATATGTATAGCATTCTTATTGTTATTTTTAATGTCACTTAGTATAGAATAATAAAGTCTATGACGCCAAAAGAATAATTGTAATATATAAAAGTTATAAAATATAATATATGAATAGAATCGGGTGATATATAAAATTTGGTGAAGTTTTTCAACCGTGAAATGACTATTGCACGGCGTGACCGTCCCCGACACAAAACTACCAACATGTACAATTTAGATAAAATAACTGGAATTTTATACATATATGAAACTAAAATGGTATATACCTTATATGACAAGGTAAGTGGTCAGAGTGTCTTTTAGTTCAGGAAAGTTAACTCTTAGGAAAGTTTCCGACAGATTTAATTTAAAAGGATCGAAGCAGGAAGGTGGCAAGTTCGATAAAAGAAGGAAAGTATTGGTTCAAATATATATATATATATATATATATATATATATATATATATATATAAAGTAATTTAGTATTTAGAATTCACCATTAATTGATCGCACAAAACGAAATTAAATGCTACTAAGAATTGATTTTCGGAGATTTATCGTCCCAATCCGACTCAGTGAATCGATTACCGCTGCGCTCTCGCTGATTAAAAGTCACACATACTCGTAGTTTAGATTATCATGAAGTAATTAAAGAATGTTTGAAAGATGATATTGATATTCAGGTTTTGTGTATTTATATTGCCTTATTACTTTTTATCGGCAACTACATGTTTTAATTTGTTAACTACATTTGATACGTTTCTTTATTATACCTTCAATAATTATCTACTCGTAGCAGATAACGGCGGTCTGATCGCTTAACAAAATTGTTGCTAAAAACATATTTATTGTTGAAAATTCATACCGTTTGAACGCGTCAAAATATTTCAGATAAATCACTAATGAAATAATAGCATGTATTTTTCTTATAGTCATCACACTCGACCATCAAAGCGATATATCAGATTATAACTATTTTATAGTTATTATTATAAATACTTTGTCCTCATGTAACTGAATTGAGAGATAAAATCTCATTAGGCCCTCGTCCTGAGGTTGGATGCGGTGAGGTCATATTATTCCAATAACAAAACTTTTGAACCGTTTCTCAGTAAATCTAACTTTTTAATCTTTTAAATTGATAATTCTTTATTTGATTTGTAATTGTTTAATTTGATGTTTCCTTATCTTTCTAAATGTTTATGATTATTTAAGAGACGACGAAAATCTTTATTGCCGTTAGATTTTCTAAATAGTAAATATATAATTTAGTATAATTAAAGTTTATTTACAGAAGGACACGTCAGACAATTTACATCATATTCAGAGGGAGGGTAGACGGAGTATATTAGTATTATTTATAATAATTGTACAATTTTATTAATAGACATTGATAGCATTAGATAAGAATGTAATTACGCAATTTAAAAGTATCGTTTGTGGTTTTAAGCCGCAATATAATTGTCCGTTTAATTCTCAATGCCCACTATTAAGAGCGAGACAATAATGTGATTGCATTTTATTTATTATTTCATTTTTTTCTTCGAGCTAAGAATAATCAAAGTAGTTTATACTAATGATAGTATTTATATTAAATAAATATATTTAATATTTAATCTTTTCCATTTTTTTATATTTTTTAAACTTGTAGGATTACTAGGATTTTTCCACTTTTCACCAATACTAGTGATTACGTATGTACGTCAAAAAATATAAAAAATATAAAAAAAGTAAAAAAGTATTTTTTTTTATTACGTTAACCTGTATTCATAATATTTATAACAGGCTTCGTTGTTTTATTAATTTTAAAACAACGCTATTATTGGCTCAAATATCGGAGCCAAAACCTGTTTTCAGTTTTTCAACTACATGAATATTTCAGAAATAAATTGAATTTCAATATCGCAACCGATGTTTTATGTATGAAGTTATTTTTTATTGTTATTGTTTATATATTTCCTTTTATATCTTTATAACATTTAACATGTACCTACACGATTTCATAAATAAAAAATATTGAAGGTTAAATAAAAATTATAAAAACAAATAAATAATGCAATAGAATCACATAAATAAATAAATATTGTAAAACATGTGTATTTAATAAGACTAGTATTGCATCCAGTGTATGCTCTTTACCTTGTAAACTTAAGGTCAACATCTGCAAATTGGATTCGATAATTTATCTAAATATATAAACTAACGAAAAATTATTTGCGTTGCGTGATTTGAATGGGTAATGGTTAAGGGTACTTACTTTTCGAGACGATCGCCCAGTTTGTCAGAGAGGTGGTTGTCTTTGGGTTTGGTGAGGTCGGAGTCGTAAAGGTCTCTTTTGAAACCCCGCCAAAATGTCGGCATCATCCATACGAACCATGATTTCGAGATTATATTGGCTCGCTTATAATTATTTGTCTTTTTTTCACGATTTTGAGGCGGTATTTTTACAGCATCGCCGGGGCTCTTGTTTCCACTGACCATCTTGGTGATAAAATTAAAAAAAGTCTCCTCGATTGAAAGTCACAGTAAGTAAGAGATAAAATATTATTGCAATGTGAAAATCATGTTTCAATAAATGAAATATAACGGCGTAATGGTCGAGATGCGCGTGCGCAGGGCGCCTCGTGTTCAACACTGACCGCTCGCTAGCCTGCCTTCACTGAGCGGCGCGCGCGCAGCACTCGCGTTTATATGACCCGAAGGTGTTTTAGCGGCGCCGGTACCCTCACCGCCTCGCTCAATAAAATTATTCATTTCTGTTCAGAGCTTCTGATGGGATGTCTGAATTTTCTTCTTGAATATAATAATACTGAAATAAATTGCTCCTGCTATTTTTTAATATATAATTGTTGTGGTTTGTGCAATATTTAAATACATATTAGAGTATTATTATTTTTTATTTTTTAACGTTTTTACGTAATTATAATTTGAAACTACTACAATAAATATATATAGTTATAATAAGAAGCGTAAGAAGCACATTTTTAATAATACTTCTTAACTAAAATTAGGTTGTGTTACATATTATTTTTCAATTAAACATTTTAGATTAGAGATTACGAAATAATTAATTAACACTTATTTTTAATTTAAAATTAAATAAAAAAAACTTTTCTAATTATTTGTATTTGCGTCATACACTCTTTTTATCAACACTATTAAATCAAACATATATCATTTTAAAGAGACATTATTATCTCTTGTTCCCAGACAGGAGGCATTAGTTTTATGTAATAAGAATTAGTAACTTACGCAGAAAACTATTTGCAATAACCTGTAAAATTATAACAATTGTTTAAATATTATACATGAATCAAAATGGGTTAAAATATGTTTATGTGGATTTAAGTTTTTTTGTTATTATTATATTTAACAATAAATTAGTTAACACTAAACCTACCAAGTACCGGTCAAATTGACCGTTCTTAAACTTTTGTAAAACTTACACATTATTAAACGTTATAACATCGTTATCAAACTACATGACAATTATTAGAATATGCATATAATATTGTCTTCACTCTTTACTTTTAGTTATTTCCATTATTACCTGCGTTATATAATAAAATCACTTTTAATTACCGGTCAATTTGACCGCGTGCGGTAGGAACATGTAAACAAGAATTGTCGGTAGGTTTAGTGTTAAGTCGGAATGACTGCGTTCACATTAAGTTGTATTTACATCTACCGGTCTCGTGTCGTATCGCGTGTGATAGAATTCTCAGTCATCTTAAGTATCTGTCACTTTTGAATTGTATTTTAAATGTTATAATTGAATACAAAAAAGTGTTTTTATTTCTATTGTTTAATCGTTATCAATTTATCATCAAGGTTGCTTCTCAGCACATTTAATTAGTTTATTTTACAGTTTTATAATATTTAATTAATTTATTCGTCAAAATTATCTTATCTTATTATTATTTTAAGTTAATTTTAATAGTAATAAAAATTTATTGTCACGTTTTTAAATGTTATTACTGAAATTAAATGTGCTTATTAAAATCATATATCCACAGTGAAAAATGAAACTGAAACTGAAATCAACTCAAATGATTTTGTGACGTCACATTCAGGCATGAAGATGCAATGACAGGCTGTTTATTGAGCGAAGCGAGCGTTCTACTGGAGACTTTTTCACATTCTTTGTCACGAATAGGCTTTAAAAGCACTTGACAGAAAATTATGAAATTTTGCAATTAAAAAGACACACATTAGGTGACGGCTTTAAAAAAAAATATATAAATTTTATTTCGTTGAGGAATAATCGTCAAAAAACTGATATCCCATATACTCGTATTAGGTTTGGTTAGGTTAGGTGTAATTTGATGACTTGATAGTGATCGTGGCGCGACTGTCATCCAAATCTGAAATCTTACATTACCGACATTGTCCACAATGATGAATCATTACACTGAGCTTGCTTCGCTATGCAAATGGCACCCGAGGTTCCGCGAGCGCAAATCGAAATTGAGGGTCTGATGGCGCCTCTAGCAATATACAAAAAAAATAATTAAGTTTCACCTTTCATGAAAACACTAAATGAACTATTCAGTTTAGTTCATCAGCGTCAGATGATGTATTGTAAGAATACCTCCCTTGAAAGTTACACTAACAGGAAACTTGTATAGTTACCACTCTTTGTATTGAACAATTACAAAAATGTATTTCTATGACTGATTTTAGATAAACTCTACTTGAATGTTGTATATTTTGGAAGGAATTAAACGATTTCCATATTAAAATAATAATGCTAACCACATGGCAGTAAGTAAAGACTTATTAGAAGTATTAAAATATTCTTTATATATAAATATAAATAAAGAATTCGTTATTATTGTTAGTTATTGAGAACAATCTGACTCAGTTAAAATATAACACGATGCATATATTCCATCACACCAATGCGCAAGCCTCCATCCTCCCCAAGTTATTATTTTAAATCACTTAACAACATTTTCTGCGCCGAGAGCATTAAGAAACTTGCGAATCTAAAAATAAAATCTGAGACCTATTATACAATGGCGCAGCGCGGTTATACCAGAAACAATCACCTTAGAGGAGGTTAGTCATATAACTATGTTTTTTTATCGTAATGTATACATTTCAATTGAAATTAAAAACTATCTAAACTAATCTTTTAATCTTTTAATCTATATTTATCTATACTTTAATGACGATTTTTGTTCATGTGCTATTATCTATTTTCAGTAAGAGTTGAGGTTAGTCTGTGTGTAAAATTAAATCCTACTAAAACTACTTTCATTTTATACGCATTTATTAGGTAAATATTTCAATTTAAATGATGCTTGATATTATAATACTCGATCTATCTAAATAATATTAAATTATTATATAATATTCTTAAACTATTAAATAAAGATTTAGATCGAAGAAAAATACATTAAGTACTTAATAAATATATAATTGCTACTTATTAAGTACACGACTTCAAAACAATATTTTTAAATTTTTGACTATTTATAGGATGTTTTTATAACGAAAAATTTGTTTGGATTATAATTATTAAAAATATATTATTTGTTAACAGCTAGTTGGTGTTGATGATAAAAGGAGTGATATATAACAAAGGCATTGAATATTATAAATTACAGCTTCGCATGTGTTGTGTATATAAAATAAATAGTTTTTTTTGTACCGCTCATTCACGGTCTTTCAAGGTATAATGTCATCTTTTAATTCGATTTAAACTATGAATATATTACACAATTTCGCGTTAGAATGTTTCCCTTCCATCACCAAAATTTTTTCAATAACGTGTTTCTATATTACATCAAAATGAGTTAAGCCGTTCTAAATATTATACGGAATAAAGAAAGCAGACACGGATGTCGGTAATATATCTAATTGGTATAAATGGTGCAAGAAATTTAATTATAATTTAATACTTATGTACTAACAAAATAATTAAAACATACAAATAAGTTCACAAATTCATGTTCATGTGAATTTTTATTAAGTTGTAATTAAATAAACAAGTCGTTCATGTTAATTATGAAATTTTAAACTGTATCAAAGTCACTGGACCGTTCTGATGTCACGTGAGGTCGAAACATTTTACTCTGAAAATATGAACTACTTTTATATTAATTAATATTTCCATCGAAACTTATATTAACTTAGCAGATATATAAATATGAATGACTTTATATTGCAGTATGACTAGTAAAGCTCGATTAGGTATATATAATTTTCTTGAACTTATATTAACTTAGCAGAAATATAAATATGAATGACTTTATGATATATATAATTTTCTTTAGAGGAAAAGAGAGCATAATTTGAATGTTACATTTGTGCAATGGATATAACATTTTATGTTTATAAAATAATAAACAATTGATAAGGATTTATATATTATTTTTTAATGAGCGTTAATTAATTATTTCTTCTGAATGAACACATTTAGTTTATAAAGTGCACTTTGTCTATTATTATGTTTTTAATATGTTATATTAATATTATCGTTTTCAGACGTAGATATTATTTATAAATTATTTGTAAAATTGAGAGAATATTGAAAGAGATGAGAGCAAAAAAGAGTGTGGGAATACTCTCGCAAACTTTGAAAATAAAAATGCTTTTACCAGACTCCAGTCAAAAGTAGCTTAGTCAAAATAAACAACATTTCATTACATGATAGTTGCAATATTTTCTAACTTCCATAGTAATCGAAATATTTTTATTGGCTATGCATAATTATTATAATTTACTAGTTCGTGCTAAAGTACATAATAATAAATATGCAAATTGTTGTGGGACAAAAGTAGGTCACAATTGATCTTATTCTTTTGTATGTTATTCTGACACAGTTGCCTGTGGGGTGTTCAGTTAGTTACCACTAATATGGACTAATGTGGACTATCTGATCATGCCACTCAGTGGTCTTTTGTAGTTCATATTATTGAGAGTTTTGGATTTATTTGTTTGTATTATTTATTTATTTTATTTGGGTATGCTTTTTTTCTACTTAATCAGGTTTTACCGAAGGTACCGATCTCGTTGCAAAAACGGGATAAAAATAACCTAAAATTAAACCTGATCGATCGATCCAATAGTTTTGTGATGAATACAATAATACTATCAAACCTTTTTTATTTATAAGATCAGTATATACGTTATTTGTACATCGGCCCTTATGGCATTAGTTGCAAAGCTGGCTGTACTTGGAAGGTTCGGCCGTTAGTGATAAGAAAGAACCGGTCTCGCGGCAAGGACTTTTAATTTTATTACGAATTTTTTATTATACATACTGTAAAATGAATCACTTTCTTATTACAAAACAATGGTACCAAATACAGTTGAATTATTTTTTGTAATTATTTATTTACTAAGAAAAAATATTCTTAAATCTCTCGTCGGCGAATATTATTCCACACGGAGGGTTTTAATTAAGTGTTTTCCTTTACTACTTACGTCTCTCGTGCTCCTACTCGAGGTTCGTAGTGCCACTAGTGCCACTAGGCCGAGTGGGTATGCCATCGAACTTTTCTCATTTATGATATTTTGAATCAAATCAATTATTATTATTATTATTTTTTTATTTCTTATGATCTACTTATGATTTCTATTAATGTTGTAGTAATGTTAAAAGAAGGAGACATAACATAATATTGTGTTAAGTATATATTAGGATGAGATATAAGTATATTAGGGGAAGCTTGGGAGTAGCGCAAGTGACAAATAAATGTGAGAGAAATGGATGGATTGCGTGAAAGATGATATGGAGAAGACGAAATTGTGTACAGAGATGACGAGTAACAGGAGAATATGAAGGAAATAACTAACAAAATGGGTAAAGGGCAAGAATATGATTGTATTAAGTATATATATGAGGTATTAAAATATTTATATATATATATTAATACCTTCTGAAATCGCTTGTTTCATCAATTACAACATAAAACAGAGTTATAAAAAATAACCTTGGCATTTGGATCTTATCAATCTAGTACATTAAAACAGAAGGCATTTGTATGTATATGCCTTGAGGATGCGGTCCTCAAGGTTTCAGAACAGATTCATGCGGCTCGCCACTGGAGCACCGTGGTATATGCGTAATATCGACTTGCACAGAGACTTAGATCTACCGACGATCGCACAGTATTTCAAGGGGCTCTCCAAAAGCTACTTTGACAATGCTGTGGGACACCCAAACCCGCTGGTGGTTAAGGCCACAGGATACACGGCCCGTAAGACTCCTAAAGTCAGAAAGAGAAGACCCAAGTCGGTACTTTTCGACCCGGACGACGCGATTACGTTAGGGAACGCTACGTAAAAGCGGCAAAGCGAACATAAATACTACACATACACACACACAGCGTCTTCGCCGGCGAAGACGAGGCCCCCATCCAAGCACGTTGCTCCGGCGTTCTGCCGTCGGAGGACGTTAGTGTCAAATTCTAACCCACATCCAACCCTCGCTTCCCACCTAACGGCGTCCTGAGCCGTGGTCCGAGCCTCACAGGAGGCGCCCTCAGGACGCGCGTTCCCCTGGGGCCCTTCAGGCCCCCCCTTTTCAAGGGCGGGTCTCTGCACCCGTCCATTACTCCGGTGACGCTGTCATGGCCAGTAGGGCTAACAGCAGAGACAAACAACAAAAAAAAAAAAAAAGGTCCTCAAGGCACATATACATAGATGTTTTTATTACATAACTACATAATCCAAAGTTATATTATAAAAAACAAGTAAACACGCGGTCACAGTGTAATAATAACATATATACTTATATATATTTTTTGCCTTCATTATTAAAAATATATGAGAAAATTTGTATAGAAACCATTAATATACAAAAATAATTATTAATAAATATATATATTCTATTTATTATTTATTAAAGTAAAGAGAAATAGAGGACAGAGTTGTTAACAATAAACTACCGCAAGTTTGACTCAGATTCGCCACTGAGGGTTTCGTACGGTTTTGTAGGTTACAAGACTTTCGAGATAAGACGATATATTTTTTTAATTTCATTATAAATAGAAATTAATGCGACATAACAAAAAAAAAAATTAATATGTTTGAAATATCCACCTCAAAGTTTTTCATAGTTTCCTCTTAATGTCGGAACTCTAAAAGGAAAATAAAAGTGGACTATTATTTACAATACCTAATTATTATCTAGATGAGGATAATTAAACAACTGATTAATTGTATATTATACATTATACATATATAATCTATTAGATGGATCCATCATATGAATCATTTTATAATCGTGAATACCAATTACATATGCTATTAATGATCGTGTTCTAAATGCCTCGTCGTTTATATTATCCACGAGCCACGGACGACTTAATGATTTTAAAACTGATATCATTTTAATTATAATAACAATTAATCGTAATATCTAATAAAGTACTTTTTAATAATCAATTCTGAAAAGTCATTTAATTACATACGTTTAACGTTTATATGTTCTAAATGTTATAATCGAATAATAAAAAAAATTACAGTGCATTTTATTAGTATTACTATCAAAGTATCGTGTTTCGAGGCAATTACCTCGTTTATTGTGATTTTAATTTCCATTCAATATTCCTGTGAACGGTCTTTATCAGCAAACCTTATGAAGGACTGATTATAATTAATGTATTAGCATAATGTAAAAATGTCTTTGTTCTATTTTACTTTGTATTTGTTGCAAAATTTAACAGAACTTTATCAATGAGACGACGTAATGTTGTTGCTATTTTTAATTTATTTCATGAAACCTTTTGATTTCTTCTTGTAACGATAATGTGTCTGTTGCTAAGAATCCTCTGTATATTAGAATTGCCAAGTATTGCATATTAATAAATGCATTGTTGTTTGAAGTCGTCTACAACATGTTCGCCATGTTAAGTTTATTTAAATTTTAAATAAGATGGAATGAAAAATTCATTAGCTCATAATTGAATATGCTGCTCGGACCGGAGGACCGGATCGGAGGTTGCTGATGCAATGCCGGACCGGGTTGCTATTTTTATTGAGTTATTACCTTGTTATCTATCACTTTAATATTTTTATCTATCACCGTACTGGTGTAGTGACAGTAACCAGACTATCACAAAATAATAACTAAACAATATTGCTGAACTAAATATTGTACGCATAATTCGATACGAAAAAATTTTTTTTGTTTTTTTTTAGTCAAGTTAAATCAAATTTATTTTGTTTAAAAAAAAAAAATCTAATAAAATGGACTATATTACAACTGCAAATATTTTTTCTTTTTGTGACTTATGGCATTGTTTTATAAAACTTCATTATAAGAACTCTTCGGTGCCAAGAATTTTCTTGAAAGATGACACTGGCAGATGAATACACATACTGGTTTTTATAACTATTATATTATGTAGATAAATTCGCAGTGGCTGATATGGTTTAATAAATTTGATAATTTTCATATTTGTAAAAGGAGTCACATCTAAATCATTAGCGTAGATACAAAAATATTAAAAACAAAATCAATAAATAACAGGAACAAAAATGGACAAACAGGTAAAAAAATGCTCGACTTTTAATGTTTATCTTATTTTTATAGGATTATAGGTAATAATAATTTAAAAGTATTTTTTCGTTGTTGATCGCTCCAGCCCGTGAAGGCCGGTGTCACGTTGCCAGCTAAACAAACCTCGATGTGCTCTCTTATTATTTGGAATATTTCCAAAGCTCTTGAAAAGAATCCAACTATGGATTTGGGGGTAATGTATTAAAGTTCTTGCTTTTAAGGATAAGAAATTTTATGTTCTATATATATATATATATATATATATATATATATACCTAAATATATAGAAATATATAAATTATAGTAAGATTAATATTTACCTTCGACCTCATTAACTTAATTGTGATGAAAAGATTACATTTTCGGGATTAAGAATAACCACTTGAATCATGGAATAAAAAATTTGTTTCGATGAAATAAATTTAAAATAATTGTTAAGTTAAAAATACAGTGGAAAAATTTTAGATACGTAGATCTCCAAGATCAGATATCTAACTTTTTTAGTCATAAAATTATTATATATTTTTTTGTTATTGTTTAATTGTAAATGTTTATTTAATATTAATTTAGTATTATTTTTTAATTTATTGTAATTTTATAATAATTAATTTAAAATTAATTTAAAATCTATTATTTAAATTAATTTAAAATCTATTATTTTATAAAATGAACGAATGCGGCGTTGGGGACCGCCAACCAACACGCCATGTTCCTACCGGCGGGAGGTGGAGGACGGAGCTACAAATAACAACGTGGAATGTAAGAGGAGGAATGGAACAGAAGATGAATGAATTATTAGATTTGATAGATGACAATGATCTGGATGTTATTTGTGTGTCTGAGACTAAGCGAAAAGGCAATGGTACGACCGATTTGCCTGGTAACCGGGTCGTTTCTGGGCTGGGGTTTCGAACAGCGCTGAAATTTGAACAGAGCAAGCACACGTCTTGCAGCGGTGGGCGGAATTATACAACTCCTTGTATATAGATCTCTATGTATGAACGTAAGGACGCCTCGGTCTTGACTACCAGCGAAATGCTGAGTCCAGATGTCGCCGATGGTGAAATCAGTTTGGAAGAAGTAGAGAGAGAGTTTTAGGTGGTAGAGCCTAGCTGCAGTTATCTGACTGCAGCTCGTATTGGGCTGGCTCGACCGGGGAAGGACCACCCTCTCACAGAAGACCGACGTGTAGTAACCAAACTCATTTGGTTATGTTACGTCGGTGAGTGAGAGAATCCGGAAGCCCAACCCCCCCTCCCCCCGCCAAACATGAAAGCGATGCCGAAAAGAAAAATACCCCAGGAGGGTACCGGCTTTGATGAAGCCGGGGACCCCCTCCCCGAGCAAAATCGGTGAAATGATTCTCGGATTTTGCTCGGGCTGCCCGTCGTATCTGGGGCGGGCAAAGTATCGCCTATTGTGTTTTTTGAGGGCAAACGACGAGTCAACGCAGCGGCACCCCGACCCACTCTAAATGTGGACTTTTGCAACATCCGGGGACTTCATTCCAACTTGAACGCCGTCCACTCTCACCTAGAGACGGCGCAGCCGGCCTTGTTGTTTCTGACGGAGACGCAGATATCTCAACCTAGCGACACAGCGTACCTTTCATACCCCGGGTATAAACTAGAACACCATTTTATACCACACGCCGGGGTATCTGTGTTCGTAATGGAGGATATCTGCTACCGTCGCCTTCAGGTTTTTGAAGGTCGGGACCTGTCTGTACTCTGGCTGCGCGTGGACATGGACGACCATGTTAGAGTCTACGCGTGCCTCTACAGGTCTCATAGTGGTAATGCAGAAACGGTTCAACTCTTGGACCATATTCAGGCGAAGATTGCCGATCTGCTTTCACAGATTCCCTCCGCCGAAGTCGTTGTCCTCGGGAACTTTAATGCGCACCATGCCGATTGGCTAGGGTCACGTGCCACCGACTACGCGGGGAGATCTGTGTTTAACTTTTCTCTGGCAAATGGTCTGTCCCAGCTGGTAAAGACGCACACTCGTCTACCGGATGTGGACAGCCACACGCCCTCTTTGTTGGATCTTCTGCTGACTACACACCCAGAAAAGTACCAGGTCGCTGTCGAGGCTCTCTTAGGGTCCTCTAATCACTGTCTGGTACGGAGTGTAGTGCTCATTCAACGTCCGGCTCGCACAAAACCTGCGACTCGACGCATTTGGCACTACAAGTCAACGGATTGGGATGGAATGCGGTCCTTTTTTGCATCCTACCCATGGGGGCCGATTTGTTTCTCTTCCAATGATCCTAGTGACTGCGCTGAGGCTGTAGCTGATGTAATACTTCAGGGAATGGAACTATTTGTACCAAGCTCTGTGGTACCACTTGGTGGCAGATCGCGGCCTTGGTTTGATGCGTCTGTCAGGGCTGTAGCAGCTGGCAAACGGCAGGCTTATCAAACTTGGGCTAATACGTTAGTCACTAAGGATCCGAACTCTAGAGTTCTGAAGAAGAAATATAATCGTGCCTCCAGATTCTTCAAACGGAAAATTGCTAGAGCAAAGTTCAAGCATGTCGTCAAAATTGGGGATCAGCTGGCAAGGTACCCGCCTAGCACGCGCAAGTTCTGGGCGCTGTCTAAAGCCACGCTGGGAAACTTTTGTCAGCCATCCCTACCGCCATTGCACACTGCAAACGACTCTCTGGCCTACACGGCAAAAGAGAAAGCCGATCTCTTGGGCACTCTTTTTGCCTCAAACTCGACTTTGGACGACCAGGGGAAGACACCGCCTATCATCCCGCGGTGTCCGAACTTAATGCCGGAAATAGTTTTTCGGCAAAAACTCATCCGAAAAGCCCTCCTTTCCTTGGAAGTTCATAAGTCGGGTGGGCCAGATGGTATCTCTCCAGTTGTGCTACGAACATGTGCCCCTGAGTTGACACCAGTGCTAACGCGTCTATTTCGGTACTCCTATCTTAAAGGCGTAGTCCCGGTCTCATGGAAGCGTGCTCTTGTCCATCCGATCCCTAAAAAAGGTGATAGCTCGGACCCAGCTAACTACAGACCTATCGCCATTACCTCTCCAAAGTAATGGAGAGCATCATCAATAAACAGCTCCTAACCTACCTCGAGGATCACCAGTTGGTCAATGACCGGCAACATGGCTTTCGCCATGGTCGATCGGCTGGTGATCTTCTGTTATATCTTACGCACCGTTGGGCAGCTGTTATTGAAAGCAAGGGAGAGGGTCTGGCAGTTAGTCTGGATATGGAAAAAGCCTTCGATCGTGTATGGCACAAGGGGCTTCTTTCGAAGCTACCTTCCTGTGGGCTTCCCGAGAGTTTATGCAAGTGGATCACCAGCTTCCTCACTGGGCGGAGCATACAGGTCGTTCTCGACGGTTTTTGCTCGGACCCCAAGCCCGTGAACGCTGGTGTACCCCAAGGTCTGCGTGCTATCCCCAACTCTGTTCCTCCTGCACATCAATGATATGTTGGATATCTCCAACGTACATTGTTATGCGGATGACACTGGCACTGGGGATGCGGTATATTCCGGCCGTGCAGGTCTCTCTCGGGAAAACGTCGACGAGTGCCGAAAGAAACTTGTGTCTTCTATAGAGACTTCCTTGGGGATGGTCTCTGAGTCAGGTGAACTTAACCACGTTCAATTCAATCCCGAGAAGACGCAAGTTTGCGCGTTTACCACTAAGAAAACCCCATTTGTCGTATCACCGCTCTTCGAGAGCACTCCCCTTATGGCCTCGCCAAGTATCAGAATACTGGGTCTCGACATTTCGAGTGACTGTCGGTTTCGTGGTCATCTGGAGAGCAAGGCCAAGTTGGCCTCGATGAAATTGGGCGTGTTCAATAAAGGGAGGCAGTACTTCAAACCTGGCCAAAGACTTGCGCTCTACAAAGCGCAAGTCCGGCCACACATGGAGTACTGTTCTCATCTCTGGTCCGGATCACCCCAATATCAGCTTCTACCATTTGACCGCGTACAACGGAGAGCCGTTCGGATTGTCGGGGACCCGGTGCTCAGTGAACGGCTGGACTTTTTGGCATTGCGTAGAGACGTTGCATCTCTGTGCGTCTTCTACCGCATTTACCACGGGGAGTGTTCCGAAGAGCTATTCGATCTGATGCCTACCGCCGAATTCCATCACCGCACAGCGCACCATCGCCTCCAATACCATCCCTACCACCTGGATGCGTGGCGATCCACCACTGTGCGATTCTCAAGTACATTTTTTCCTCGTACCACTCGAATGTGGAACGAACTCCCTTCGGCGGTATTTCCAGATTGGTACGACCTTCAAAAAAGGTGTTTACTCCCACCTTCAAGGCCGGCAACGCTCCTGTAAATCCTCGGATGTTGCAAGAGTTCATGGGCGGCGGTGATCACAAATCATCTGTGACCCGCCAGCTCGTTTGCCCTCCTACTCCATAAAAAAAAAAAAAAAAAAGAGAGCGCGTTTCGAAGTCTGAAATGTGGTAAGGCTGCGGAAGCAGATGAAGTTACTGCCGAGATGATCAAATATGGTGGGCCACGCGTCTTGGACTTTTTCTGGTTTTTGTGCATTTTATGCTGGAAATCAGGGGAGGTTCTAGACGATTGGCTAGGTGCAGTCATCGTACCTTTGTATAAAGGCAAAGGATCACAGATAGACTTTGTAAGCTATAGGGCTATCAGTTTGATCAGCAGGGGCGGTAAAGTTTATGAAAGGCTGTTGTGGGAGGCCTAAGGAGGTTTTAGACCTGGAAGAGGGTGTGCAGATTACACCAGATCCCATTGCATGATCACGGAAAAGTTTTTGGCTCTAAACCAAAAGGTTTTCTATGCTTTTGTGGATTTGGAAAAGGCGTTTGACAGGGTTGTGAGAAAGAAATTATGGGAGATACTGCCCCGATACAATGGGAGCGGATCCTTGCTACAAGCTGTAAAGTCTCTTTACAGAGATCACGCAGCCTGTGTGTGAGTAGGAGCTGGTATATCGCCCTGGTTTAACATCCAATCGGGTGTTAAGCAAGGTTGCGCTATGTCAGCTTGGTTGTTCAATTTGTATTTGGATAGTTGTCTCCAAGGCGTGAAAGACAATGACATGGGAGTGAAAGTAGGTTACCTTAAGGTCAATTGCTTGCTAAATGCAGATGATGCAGTGCAGTGCATCATCAGAATGCAATTTGGAGGCATTGGTCACCACTATGAAAGATGGGTGTGAAAATAATGGTCCAAACCTGAATGTAGATAATGCGAAGGATCTGATATTTGAAAGAACTGAAGAAAAAACAGAATGTAAGATCAACGTGAATGAGAAGAGAATAGAACAAGTGAATGAAGTGGTATATTTGGGAAGTATGTTTAGCAGAGACGGAAGATACGAAATGGATGTGGAAAGGCATATTGCTGCCGGTAACAGAGTCAAAGGTGCTTTGGCTGCATTGTTGCGACGGCGAAACGTCAGCATAGCTGCATGTTTGGCTGTACACAATGCGGTTTTGCTACCGACGCTGTTATACGGCAGCCAAACGTGGGTAACACAGAAGAGGAATGTAAGAAAGATGAATGCTGTGGAAATGCGTTCTCATCGCAGAATATGCGGAGTCAGTCTAGCTGATCGAATCCGCAATGAAGAGGTCCACAAAATGGCAGGTACTAGTGAAGATGTCACGGTGAAAATGAAGAAGAACGTGCTCAGGTGGTTTGGGTACGTCGAACGAATGAGTGATGAAAGAATAGTAAAAAAGATTTATATCGGAAAAGTGAGCGGTAAGAGAGACAGGGGCAGGCCTCGAGTGACCTTCGAAAACACAGAATCTATGATACTGATGGAAGGTCACGTAAAAAGCATGAGGACCCCCCGGAGGGCATGAGTGAAGAGGTTGATGTCTGTGGCCGAGGCGAAAGAGGTATGCAGGGACCGTAGCGTTGGCGCTCCGTTGTCTGTGGCTACCCTGTAAGGGATATGGCGTGAAGATAAATAAATAAAGTTAAAAGTTTCATACAGTCCCTTGCTGGTTCTTCTCCATTGAACCATTCTTTAACATCGTGCAACTAGAATCTTACGTTTCATAAGTGCTAGGTATGATTAATTGAATTAAAAGTAAAACTTGAAATGTAAAGTCAGCTACAACAATGATAAAAGTTGCAATAATAAAACGATTATGTTATGAGATAATCGTTTATAGCAAGCAATAAGGTCGTGTGCGGACCGGGTCGAGAGGGAGTCGAGCGACAGTAAGATGATCACACAGCCTTCCGAACACCGGCACTTGATGTGCGCGTTACTCGCGTGGCAGCAACTAGGACACAAGAACCCTGAGAGCCTTCATCGGTATGTTGAACGTAAATCAATTTTAATTTTGGATTTACCGGTATAAACCAACCGTAACATAAAACTAGGCTCCATAAAATAGGGAATTCCTTTAGGGTTAAATGTATACGTTTTACAATAAAATCTAAATAAATATACGGTTTTAAAGAAATTTGATATATATATTTTTTTATAATATTTTAGTGTAAAGAATTACGTTAACAACGGCATGGCCTACTTATTTTTCCTAGCGCTGTTTGTTACCCTTATTAGATCTATATTATCTGCGTCATACGCTCACACACACACACACACGCTCTCTTAGACGTCATTACTTGCGGTAGCATGAGGTAAGTTGCCCCTCTACCTCAAATATGGCGAAGGGGGTGATGACTGACCCTTGCGTTTTGCTTGTGAACTGGCGCTGCATGACTGGTCGTCTTGCTAGCAACGGATCTCTTTTTTAATATTAATTATGTCGACTTACCGAATTCGTTGCATTAGTTCTAGTTGTTCGTAAATTGCTAATTAATTATTGACGTTTATGATATAATGATTACAATAAAGAAATACCAGGCTGAGTTTGTTATGTAGTTCTTCACAGACCAGGGTAGTTTTGGAACACTGGTAGCTTTAATGTTGAGTTGGATAGTGTCTTTACAGAAGGGCTTATTTCGATAAGTATGGTATCAAAATATGTCCTCCTAGGATAATAGGAGTACTATTTGACGAAACATCACTAGATTCAAAGCGGAAAAGATATATACGAGTAGATAAATAAATAATGAATAAATACCAACTAACGAGTACGAAAGTAAAACTATTGATAAGCGGTGAAAGTTTTTTGATAGTTATATTTTTCTTTAAACGAGTTATTTAGTATTAATACCCTTAAGAAACCAGAGTAGCATCAATGCACTACCAAATCATTGCCAGAAGCCTTTGCTGAAAAGTCGCACGTTAAGTGTTTTTTTAGGTTCGGTCCATAGTTTTGATTTATTACTGCGAACTTTTAGCGCTATTCTGTAGTCCACACGATCGCAATTACAGGCAAAAGATAGTAAAGAAAAAATGTAATACTGACCGGTTTAATGAAAATGCAACTCGTAAGAATAAATAATAAAGTTTTATGTTATGAAATATCAAAAAAAGTGATTATGGACGGGGAAAAAAAAGGATCGTTTTACAGAAGTACGTTTAACGGGTATTATGTGGCCGGAATGTTACAACTTGGAGTTATAACAACGAGGGTCCGACCCTCATAACCGGGAGAGGCCGTTTTGCGAAGCCTTCAAATATAATGAATGTAATTAAACACGTCCTTATTACTGGTAACTAGATGACCAATTTAAAAGTTACAAGTTCATTTCTGAGTCGTATTTTGATTACATTTTCTTCATGTATATAATGCTATAAATATGTTTTCTGTTTGTTGCTTCCTAAAGAGGAATTGCTACGCCACTTCAAAGTCTAGTGTACTAGATTTGAATATTCGTCGTTCCTTGTTAGTCACGAGTAGTTTGCGGCCCTAATTGCGGTTTGCAAAATTTAATTGATGCGGGCGCCTTGTTAACTGTTTCATTGATGTACGAGATACATTTATTTCAAAATTGTCAATAATGTCACGGCTAGTTAATGACAGTGTGTGAAATATTGTGTTTTCAGATTCGTTGTAGAAAACCGGAATAAACCAGTTTGCAAGATTTCTGAAAACCAACCAAATAAATATAACGTTAAGAATGTCAACAAAGCAAACGACTCTGTAAAGCCGCAGTGTTCTGTTGATCACGGACATTCTCAGTATTCCAAAAACGATGATTCCAAAGGTTTTGACACATGCTCTCTAATGGGGCCAGTTGTGAAGCTACCGGTGGAAAATAAAATTGTAATGCGTTTAGAAAACACGTGTCCACGTCATAGCGTAAGAAAACCACAAAAAGAAAAAAATGACATCATGAACAAAATAGATGCTGTGAGTAAGAGCGGTTTAAATTGTATTCATATTTCATATTGCCATATCAATATTGTAATATAATGAACATGCCATTTTTATAAGGAGAAGGTTTAGTAGTTGCAATACGTGGAAACCTTTTGTTCATAATTCTTTGACTTTGGTGTTTTGAAACAGTTTAGCGCGAGGATTCTGATATCACTTGACGGTAGCCGTTTTGTAAATTTTTCTCAAACTTTATTTGAAGTAAGTTTCTTGGAGTAGCAGGTATAGCATTAATTGAATGGGTATTAGAATCACTAGAAGCCACAGTTGGAGTTTAACTATATTTAACTTCTCTTGAAGGCGTGCTGCAAGGACACCGTTTGCGTTCAACGCTTAACAGAGCTAGATACTGCGGTGTCTGAATTGAGGACTCGAGCTGCACGTCTAGCAAAGCGAGAAGCTGATCGAGTTGAATTATTGGAGCGCGCCGAAGCCGCTTGGAAGGATCTAGAAAGAGGATTTCAGCGCCGATTGAATCTATGTGAAGAAAAGGAAGAGGATATGATTAAGCAAGTGTGTATTAATTCATTAAGTCTAAACACAATAACATTCAAATATAATAATCCTTTTCACGTTTAATTATTCTCAGATACAAAAGTTGGTAGATGAACGTAATGGATACAAGACCGCTTGCACGACCATGGCACAAACATTAAGAGAGCGCGGTGATAACGCTGAGAGTGATCGCTTTCGTTTGTCCGAAATTGAAAAAGAAATGTGCGATAGGGCCTGTGTACGATTGCGACTCAGTGAGGAATCAGCCCGGGGTGATTCTGCTTTAGCCGATCAGTTGTGTCGAATGACCCAGCTAGATAGAGATCTACAAGTAAAATAATAATATTACATTTATTTTATAGATTTATATTGATATACCTATAACTATAATCAAGAATATGTTAGCTACGAATCTTGGTATAAAATGCATAACATACATAATTATTTTTAATAAAATAATGTAAATCTAGTTAAAGGAAGAGCAAACTCGTCGCAAACTTTTGAGTCTCGAGAGTGAGATAGATTCGCAACGAGGTCTGACTCACGACGCTGAGAGGGCGATGCGTGCAGAACTCAGCGCGCTCAAGGAACAAATCTCGCAGGTATCAAAACAGCTGCTAGCTGAAGAATCTGAAAACAACGCCATCAAGGCCGAAGTAAGTAATATTTACACAGAGAGCATTAAAGAGGTAATATTTGATATAAAAATAAATCCGAAAAGTAGACAATTAATTTAAATTTGCAACTAGGCTTATAATTGCATGCATTTCTTCAAATTCAATATATAATTGTACTCTTATAATTACTTTACCTAGTACGTTACATGCAAATTTATGTGATGACATCTATGTCTAGGTCAACTGTATCATTGTGTCTTTGTATAAGTGGTTAAATCTAGATAAAATCTATTCGGGATTCAAACCAATTTAGTATGTTATTGTGTCCATTTATCGCAGCGTTATGTTTACCTGATAAATAAACATATTATATATATCAATCAATACACGACTTATGGTTGTTATAAACTTCAATATTAACATTTTTATAGTTCATGTATCCATATACAGTAAGTATAAATAAAATTAATTAGTATTCGAACAAGTTTTAATTACTTAATAATTTTGTAAATATTTTCGACGTAGGACTTTGAATTATATTATTATATCGTTTCAGTTGGAAAGTTTACGTCAAGAAAAATGTGATATAATCGAAGATTTGGATGGCTGTAAGCTTATGTGCGATAATCGGATGCAAGGTCGAATAGATGAGTTGAAACAAAAGAGGGAACTACTCAATGAACTTAAAGAAAAGGTTATGGAGTGCCGGTGTAAGTTACCTCAGGATGCTTCGGTGGAAGTTAAGCGCACGCCTTCATTGGCTGCCCTCTGTTATTGTTCTCCCGAAGACAAGTATCTGGTAAATATCCATTTTAATTATTGTATATAGGATTTTATTCTTATATAATATTATATTTTCTTTGAAATATTTTATTAAGAGGGACAACGAATTTGCAACTATTATCCGCAGATGATTCTCTTCTGAAAATGAGATAGAATCTCAAATATAATTTGTTGTCCAATTTAATTTTAATTTATGACAGTTTATTGTTTAATTGGTTATTGGTAGTGTGATATAAATAATATTATTCGCAATTTTTTTCTAAATTCCTCAGCACCGTTTTTAATGGCCATGTTTAATTTATAATATAAAGTTGATTGATATCAATGCATTTTTGTAGTTTATATATTAATATAAAGCAGCACAACTCGTTAATCACTTCTAAGAGAGTGAACAGACATATATAACTTTGCTTTACTGCCATTCTTTTAATGGAATTTAAAAAGCATTGCATTGACAACCTGCTAAATTAAATAGAGTATTGATTGGTTTTTGTGAGTAGACTCGAAATGTCAGCGTTCTATATTTCGCCGGTAGTTGCACATAACCATCTTGGTTTTAACTTTCTTGGTCGGGGTTATCCATAAAGCAAAAAAAGGGAGCTTGACTATGTTGCCAAATATCATTTTACGCCAACATAGTTTTCATAAACTAATTTGAAATAAATCTCCACTCTTGTTATAAGTTATGACGAAACTATATTTTAATATTATGATTCCACGCAGGAATCCTGTTCTTGTACGTCACTTCGAAGCCAACTCTTATCTAATTTACTGGCTGACCTGTTTGGAGGACTACAATCTGAGTTGGGAGGGTCAGGATTCTTGATGCCTTGCCAACTTTTAAAATGTTTAGAAGATAGACATAATTGGGAACGTGCAAGCCTCGTTAAGACAAACCTTTTAAATTTTTTTGTGCAATTACTCACTGGAGAGCTAGATATTGCTATTGCTACTTCAATTGAGAAATATCATGCAAAAGTTAGTAAAGGGAATTTTGTTTGTTACAGTTTAATGAAATACTATTACATAGAAATGCCTTCTGACTATTTAATCATCTTTATAGTGGGTCGGTGCATGTTGCGCTGATCACGTTCGGATAATTCCGGATCCCGGACAAACTGCTCAAAACGAAGGATGGCAAGAGCGAGCGATAGAGCGTCGGGCTCAGAAATTGGCCACTCAACTCGCTGAACAGCTGTTTAAAGAAAGAGCTGAGCAACTAACCAAAAAAGCCAAAGAAATAGTGTCTACTGGACCACCTCCGTGTGAATGTAAACCGCAAGCTGGTAATATATTAAATATTTGTTATAGCTATGTTTATTAAATTTTAATATATATATATATATATATATATATATATATGGAATGGACCCAAATATAACAAAACGCCATTAAAAAAAATCATAATAACGAATTTTACATTTAAAATTACTATTGTCTATGGAATTGTGATTAATATTTATTGAATTTCTTAGCAGCACTGTTATAATAAAAAATGCCACGTAATTGTGATATAAGTATGTGTAGCTGTAAATAATACGTTTCGTTTTAGTCTAGAAGGAATTACAAATTGGACGTTTCCTTTATTAAATATTGTCTATAAAATTCTTCAAGCACTGATTAATGACGCATTTTATACATTTATTACGTGATATCAGATAAAGTATGACTATTGAGCTAGAATTCCATTTGTGTTTATCATTGTATACATTTTTTGTACATTTTTTTTAACAGCAGCAGTTTTTCCTTGTCTCGTTAAGCAGCCAACATTGACAAGTAACCGTAGGACCAATGATGTAGGAGCGTCCTACCTCAAGCGCACCATGCAGGATGTTACAAACCTTCGAGCTCAAATTGAAGACCTAAAAAAGGTGCAATCTTTTAAACTATAAATATGGACAAAAAGTTGCTTGTTTTTGACTTGGTCAATTTATGATTTAAATATCTATGCACCGTAGAATTATATATACATGATTATTTTTAGGACCAATATATGTTTTATATTAAATTGTTATTATATTATCTTTCTTTTACAATAACAGGATAGCATCAAGAAGGAAGATTTGCGTAAGATGGAAGAGAAGCTAACCAAAGTTGTTCAACGGTTTTCGGTAAATACGGACTAGAGTTATAAATTTTTTATTTACTTATAATTTTTTTTCACATCATGTAGTAAATATATTTTATGTTATTTTTTTTATTAACGTTCTTGAGAAACTTGAAACTTGTTTGACTTTAATTACAGCTGCTATTTATTATTCTATTATAAATATATATGTGACAATATTAAAATAAATGAAATTAATAAATATATATTGTAAATTAATTATCATGATCAATAATTCTTACGAATATATTATTTTGTTTTCAGAAATCGGAACATATTACCTCGACAAGTAAAAATGTAAAAATTGTGAAAGAAATTCACGACAACAACATCGATAAATGTACTGACAATGTGATCGCTAATTTTGATTCTATTAATTTTAATAAAAAATCAAAGATCGGACCGGATAATAGTAAATTAAGACGAACTATTAAAAGTCCTTTAAATAATCAAACGAGGACTTTTGAGAAAAAAACAAATAAACTTTTTAAGAAAATAGAGCAGTCTTTTGCTGTCAATTTATGTCTATGTGGTGAACAGAAAGTGAACAAACAACATATTGGACGATTAGATTTTAGTCCGTCTTTTAAAACGAAAAAAGAAACAGATATTGTTACAAAAATATCTAGTATGAGACGATCTAAACCAATAAGCTTATTATCTTCTAAAGAGCATAATTTATCTCAGGAGAGTAATGATTCAACTCATCCCATATGTCCAAGTGATTGTGTTTGTTTTCATAAAATTCCTTCTAATACATCCATAGACAGACTTTTAGAAACATTAACGAAATGGAAAGGTGATTTGGGCAAAATAACTTCGTGTAATCAAGAAATTATTAGTGAAAAAGAAGAGAAGGATAGTGGAGCTTTTAATATGGTAAATAGTTTGCCGGAAAAATATAAAAAAATACCTAGTTCTAATTTTAATCAAAATATAGAGAAACTATCAAGTACCGAGGTCCGTAACAAGTTTACTACTTACGATACGGGTTTGCCACCGGCGACTGAATCCGAATATATAGGCGCTATCAATTTAGATAAGAGCAATGATATCTGTTGTAAGTGTAACAAAAATACCGAAGCAAAACATGGTGATGGCATAGTTGCTGTATCTACTATACGCTTTCAATGTATAAACACCGATTCATGTAACTGTAAAAAATTACTTCAATTAAACGAAAGTGAGAATAAAAATAAAGATGAAAATATTGAAGTGAAAAACGAATCGCAAATCTATTCCAAAGAGAAAGAGTCCCAATCTCTACCTATGGATATTAAAAGCGATAGTCAGAGTAAACACAGCAATAAAAAAAATGTGGAAATTAGTGGAGAGTTTATGAAAGATGTTATAAAAAAATCCGATTTATTTCCTTGTAATTGTGATTACAATATAAAGTTCTTGGGAGTTACTCTTGCAAATACTAAAACCAATTATAAGTTACAGGAGAACTCTGATAGTAATACATTATTACATAAAAATGTGGACGGCGCAGAGGTAAACCGTTTGAATCAAAAAGATTCTTTGCAAAATAATTTAAATTATAAAGATAATAACAATTTACGTTGCGGTTTAAATTCTTGTGAATATGGTAATCAATTATTAGATACTTTAAATCGTTCCAAAGATCAAAAAAGCATTAGTTGCGATATACCAGAAAAAAAGGAAGGTGCATGCGTTTGTTGTGGCAAACCCGACTTACCAAGTGACTTGGAAGTCAACGTATTTAATTTACTAGAAGAACATTTAAAAAGAAAATTTAAAGAATTTCAGCGTTCTACGAGTAAATCTTCGTGTTTACCACCAGACGAAGAAAAACATATATTTTCTAATATACTTATAAAAGTAAAACAGATTATTTCGGAGAGTACAGGTAAATTAACTTGTAAATGTGTTCAAGAGAAGGCAAGTGAAGGAAGCTGGTCAAGAGCGTATGGTTTATTGCAAGAATATTTGAAAATTAAAATTAATCGCGTTCAATGTTCTTGTATTTCGGCCGAAAAAAGCAATGAATCCATTCTGCCCGGTATATTAGAAAAGGTAAATAATCTAATTGAAGATGATTTTAAACGTTTAAAAGATAAATATTTATGTGAAAATAATAATGACAATAACATATTTGGAATACAAAATAAGCAGATTTCACAAGGTGTACAAGAAGATCAAGACAAGAATGAAATGTTTGTTCAGTTCGATATGCACGATACCGATTACCTTAAGGATAATTCCTTACAAGCAACAAATTTATTTTCTTCCAATAAATCTTGCGAGACTATAGATAAAAAAATATGTAATGTAAATACTTTAGAAAAAGAAGTTTCTTGCGAAATAAACTGGGTGTATGGAACGCAATGCGACTGCAGGTATACATTCAATGACTATTTCCAATTAAATAAAGAAGCTATTGTTAATCAGTGTATTGAATTAATATCAAATAAAGATAAAGAAGTAAACGATAAACTTAATGTTGTTGCTGGTGCTTCATCAACAAATATTTCTTCCCTGGAGTCATCTGTAACGCCTAGAGAAAGAAAGGAAGAAGAAGAACAACCTAAACCTTTTCTAAAGCATCCATATATCGGTTTTACTTTAAACTGCTCATGTGATCGTGCACTGGGTAATTGTCACTGTAGCAAATCTATGGTTGAGACAAATAATAATAATATGGATTTTAATTGGAAATCCTTAACGAAGGATTTATATCCCAAGAAAATATCCTACATTATGCCTAAAATTGTTACCAATGTTAGATCCGAAAATAATAATTTAAATAAATATAAAGACTACTGTTACAATTGTGAAAATAATTTTATACGCACAGACAATATGACCAAAGAAGATAAACAATGTTGTGAAATTGAAATTAATACTATAGGCAATGAGGATATTACGTTAAAGAATTCTGAAGAACAATATACGTCACAGAATGAAACATATACAACAGATAAAAGAAATGCTGAGACGGATTTAAATATTGAATCGATTTGGTACGACTGTGATCTTCAATCAATAAATGGTAGTAAGCTTTGTATAGGTACAAGCAATGAAAAAACAAAATTATATCGTTCTTTATATTTGCCAACCGATGAACATTCCAAAAATGCTCAATATTGTGGCCACCAAGACGATAGTTTAAATCTAAACTCGGACTCCGATAACTGTAATTGTAAAATGGTCCCAATTTGCCACGTTAAAATGCTAGTGGATAATATAGAGAAAAAATTGACAAAATCAAAGTGTGCTTGTGATGAGTTACTACCCCCGGTCGGTCCAGTTAACTTTAAGAATGATTATTACTGAATTTGAAAGTTTTGCTAGGATAGTCGTTTTGTAATTTTCAACTGTACTTCCAAATCTATGTATTTTTAATAAATAATTCTTCCAACACTAATACCCTGGTTTATAACAATACCTTTACTGATTTGCCCTCTGCTACAGAATTATCCAAAGTACGAGAATTCGATAAAGATATATTTTATTTATTTAAATAAAAGAATTCTTGTTTAAATAATATTTTAAGACATATTTCATTACCTATTTCACGAACTAAAACACTTTGATTGTAATATTCAAAGAGTATATTCATTATACATGTATGGACTATGGACTACTATCTTATACTAATTTTGAAAAATACCCAAATTAACGTTGTAATTTTAAGCACAATTATATTTTTTTACACTGATCTTTATCATAACCAGAATATTATTTTATAATTTACAAATTTAAATATAAAGTTTATGATAGCAATAGCAATGTTAGTATATCAAATAATTAAACATTAAAAAAAACATAAATGTGGAACAGAATAATTATAATGTTTGTTTAGAATATTCTATACATACAAAATAATACTAAGAGTCAAACAATCGAAGGGGTGAATAGAGCATTATGTACCACAAGTGGGTTTCTTCCGTTTCGTTTATCATACTATTGACTACAAGGATATATATTTTTTTATCCGGCCTGCTGATGGTTTTTATTGACATGTTGATAAAGAACATATTGAAAGTCTAAATCTTAGACAATGAATGCTTCCATTAGAAAGGCAAAGATTGTGGAAGACATTTGTTTATCCGAGTGGCGTATAAGTTTCAAACTCATTCGCGTTACGAGTATATAACGTTAAGAATATTTATCAGATGTGAGCATGGCGCAACCGGGGCGTGATCTCCTCGGAAATTTTCTGAATAGTTGTAATATAATTGTCGATTTAAAGGGCTATAAAGGGATTTAAAGGGCTCACTATTCTTCTTAAAAATCTGTTTATTTCAATAGCTTTACGATTTCCCGTAGAAGTAGTACTTCTAATATAGGTGTGTAAGTGTTATTATTTACTAGTAGGCTTTGATGAGACTTTCTGACTTGTTTACGAGTAAGTTCGTCATTCAAGTCACGTAATTGTAAAGTTCTATTTGTTTTTACGTGCAATGCCGCTCCGTGGGCCGGGTAGTGTTGCGACCCGGTATGTATATAAGCGAGTCCGTCGACTGTTTGTACAACCTAGTTATTAAGCGACCTTCAATTGTTCTTTTCTCCATTTATACTAAGAATGATAAATACAATTGCATTTAAAAAAAACGTATGTAACGAAACGTGAGTGTCCACATTTTAACATATAAATAAAACTGAAGTGTCTGTGTGTAATTCCAAATTAAAAGCTTTTAATTAAATGCATATGAAAGTATATACGGTACTTACGAAGATTTTTCTCTGTCGGTGTATCTGTTTGTTTGTTTGACAGATCACTCTGGTAGTCTTTTTATAAATAGATGTAATCATAAGTATAGAAAGACGAAAGAAGGACATATTTAAATTTCTTATTTACTTTTACAAGCTAACCTAGGGGGTGAAAATCTGTATTTGTCATATTTATAATATTGGCTGCATCACTATCATTCTGTATGTATGTTTGTAAATCACATTATAAACTACGGAACGGATAGAAGTCAAGTGTTCATTGTCAACAAGTAGAATATGTTACATGATAATATTTAAAATATTTACCGTAGTTTTAAACACAACCAAAAGTATAAAAGTTGTTTAAGAAAATTGTACTACTGTGGAATAATATTCACGGAAGTACACAATATCGATATACTTATGACGTTCCTACAAAGGAATACCGTGTGAGGAATGCTTAAACGATTAAGATTGTAATTGCTGAGAGGGGAAGGCACATCCCTAGAACATAACACATATCATATTATTAAAACGAGAAGCAAAATTTTGTACTCTGATATTTACGCAAACGGAGAAGTCATTTATCATCAAATTATTAAAAAAGATTACACATACTGCGTTTAATAATTGATATATACACTTAAATTATAGAATTTTTAATGGCAATTACATTTTTGACAAAAAGCATTTTTGGCAAAAAGTAGAGTAGATGTTGCTTGATGGAACAAAATATTAATTTCAGAAGGATTACCATTCAGAAGGATCAGAAGGATTAAGAAGGATTATTAGGATTATAATAATTTACCCACTTGGTTGTTCCATTAAATTAATTATATTGTTTCTATTTATATAAATTTATTATAATAATGTCATTAGTTATTTACTATACATTACATTACATTACAATTAATTCTAATTGATGCGTTGTCAGTTAGTTATTAATTATTTATCTCACTGAATATTGTAAACACAAGTAAATTGACTTTTTTGCATGACTCAGGACCAATTCAACTTTTCTATTGTCATATCATTGTTCAGAGTAGTTTTAATAATAAATTTATTATTACGGAACATTTCTATCATAGCGTAGGTGGTTGTCCTGTATCGCCTCATGAAACTGGCCCTGTCAATCAAAAAATAAATAAATAAATGAGTCGCATTATACACATACATTGTTGCGATTTTTACAAAAAAAATACTATCACAATTATATTTTAATTTAGTTTTTATTAATTGTTAATTAGCTTCGATTAGATTTTGTTTTGAAATTATTTAAAATTGAACTCAATTTATTTTGAGAAACGGTTCATTTCATATTGTGTTTTGTTTTGGGTGATGTTAATTGACTAACTTATTTGATTTTCATCGCACTTCCATTTCCATTTGTGCCTGATGATTTAAATATGACTAATCAAGCGTATTTCTATTTATTATTTATTATTGAATACGACGAGGATGAAATAGAAAATGCTTTGATATATTGGCATTTAGTAAGAATTTTATATTCTACCTTGAAAGAGATATATATATATATAAGAACCGATTATCTTTGGAAAAATAATAATCCGATTACTCCTTGTGTTACAAAATATGAGATACGATAATCGCAAAACCTATCAGTACTTACAATCATTAATAAATAGTAATGTTTTGGAAGCGTATCGAGTGCACATGCTAACAAATAAATAATTTAAAATAATAAAGAAATAATTACAATCAATAAATAAAAATATGACTGCCAGTGGTAATAACCAAGTGGAAGAAAGTGATGAGAAAAAAAGAAATAAACCGAATGTTATATCGAGATTGTTTATTTGTTGGGTTTGTCCAGTTCTATACAAAGGAAATAAGAGGGACGTTGAAGAGTCCGATCTAATTACTCCCAAAAAGCAATATGATTCTGATAGGCTTGGAAACACTCTTGAAAAGTAAGTCATCATTTCTTATTTAGCATTTTCTACAAGTGATTTTTAATAATGAAGTATTTTAAGAATATTATACTCACACAATGTTGGTTAATATTTATTTAATGTGTAGATTACTTTTATAAGGTTAATCGATTTATCTGAAAAAGATAAAAAAGTTAAATTTCATAAAATTGTGATAAAATGTGATTAAAAAGTGAAAAATCATGTGTATAACAATGTGTAGAAGTACATATGACTCAATAAAAAATAATGTGTCTTAATTTTATTTTGTTATAGTTATTTTTGTTATCAAAACGGAAAGAAAAATGTTTTTTTTTCTTTTATTTTCAATAAAGTAAACTTATGTTAATTGACATCCAAAAATATTTTTCATCAGATTTATTTTACAATGAGATTATCTTTTAGTTAAATTAAAACAAGATAGATAAAGTTGTAAGGGTACCTGAAATAAACAATATATAAAATCGAAGGAGGAGAGGTCCCTTTACAAATATGGAAAGGTCATGGAGTCAAACTCTGTTTTTGACTATGTTGTTTTAGCGACTTTAAGAAGTTGCATAAATTATGTCAAATCCAACCAACCAACAAATACAGTAAATGTTTTGTTTCTTTTAAAGTTAAGTAACACGTCATCTTTGTTTATGTTAGGTACTGGTTTAAGCATTACGAACAAGCCCTGACCGAAAATCGATCACCGTCTTTATGGAAAGTGCTACTGAAGACATTCTGGCTGAGTTATATGCCCGCAGCGGTTCTTCTCATTATTAATTTAACTTCGAGGTATTACAGAACAAATAAAAATTTTAATATTTTATTAATTATTTCATGTACATCTTTATAAATTTATTGACAGGACTGTTCAACCTTTGCTGTTTTCTCGGCTACTTTCCTATTGGTCTTCCACTAATGACCAGTCGATAAATCGGCGAGAGGCTGGCTTTTATGCCATCGCAATGCTGGTGGTGAACTTGATTGGAATCATCTCCCAACATCACACTTCCTTGTTTGTAAATCAATTCAGTTTAAAAGTGAAAGTTGCTTGTTCTTCGATAATATACAGAAAAGTAAGTAAACAAAAAATATCTTTTAAATAGTCCTTTTAAGTTAAAATATAGATTTCTTAAGAATTAACTATTAAAAAATGTATATCTTATTGCTTCAACTCATGTTAATTGTATCGGAATTTGCCCCACACAATTTAGGACCCACTCGGGGGTATCGATATAGTCAACGTGAGTAGAGCTGGTTAAATATATAAAATCATAATTACGGGTCCCGAAAGTTTACAAGACAGTTAAAATATTACTCTCTTTCATTGTTAGGTGTTACGCATGAGCCAGGTGTCTGTGGGGGAGGTGGCGGCGGGAAAGATAGTTAATATACTGTCGAATGATGTGGCTAGATTTGATATGGCTTTCATGTTTTTACATTACTTGTGGTTGGTACCACTGCAACTAGCAGTGGTTATGTACTTCCTCTATGACGCCGGCGGATACGCACCGTTCGTTGGACTATTTGGTGTTGTCCTCTTAGTTTTACCAATCCAAGGTACTCAAGTTTATTTGTGATTGAATATCGATGTCGGGTTAAATTATTAATGAGATGTCGTTTTAGCCGGTTTGACAAAACTTACGGCGGTCATAAGACAAAAAGTTGCTCAGAGAACAGATAAGCGAATCAAATTAATGAGCGAAATTATAAATGGCATTCAGGTGCGTATTTTTAATACTATAGGAATTAACCGATAAGAACTTGTCAAATATTGACTTATATTTGACCCACCGCTATACAATGATTATGCGTAATATAATCAGACTATTTTATCTTGTTATATCATTGATAACATTAACATAAATAATATTATATTTATTGTTTAATTGTAGGTAATCAAAATGTATGCCTGGGAGAAGTCATTTCAGCACGTCGTTGAGCTCGCGAGAGCCTTCGAGCTGGCTGCCCTCAGGAAGTCTATATGTGTCCGCAGCGTATTTTTAGGTTTCATGATGTACGCTGAGCGGAGTACTTTATTTATTACGTCACTCACAATTATCCTCTCCGGTACTATGCTCAGAGCAGACATGGTATTTTTGGAATTATTATGTTTTATTATATAAATAAATTATTAAGTGTTATCAAATAATAAATCGACTTTAATTATTAGTATTCTTTATTTTATCTGTTTATTAATATTTTGTTATCTTATTAGGTATTGTTTTCTAGTAAATTAATCAATAAAAATTTCAATTACTTGATCGATGCATTCGTTATTAATAGAAATATGCGATTGATATTCAGTTGAATATTATTTCTTTCAGATTTATCCAATCAAGTTATTCCTGGGTATCGTGCAAATCAATTTGACTTTTATTTTGCCTCTCGCCATCGCCTCTCTATCTGAATTAAATGTGTCGTTACAGCGTATTCAGAAAATACTTATTTTGGGTAAGTCAATTACGAATATGCTGTCTTTACAAAACATATGTTTTAAATTATTATATTTCAGATGAAAGAGAAGATTTATCACTTATACCAAAAGCGATATCATCCACCGTTAACAAGAAATCAGCAACCGTTGGTACAAACTCAATTGTAGCGAGACGGTATTCTTCAATTCAAAAGACTTCAAAAGGCATGAAATTATAATTCATTTTTCTTCTATTAAATATACTACATTAAAAAAGAGTTATTGGCTGATTGTTGCAATAAATAATTCTATTAATATTAAATACAATAATCTTTTCGTTTCGTAGTTGGAGTACGAGCCTCACACGAGGATGAGTTTGAAGTAGAGCTCTCAGCGGTCAGTGCTTCGTGGAGTACGACCGAAAATCCTGAAAACATGACGCTTAAAAATATTACTTTGAACATACCCAAGGGGAAACTGTGTGCTATTGTCGGCCCCGTCGGTTCTGGCAAAGTATATCAATGAATGTATTAAGAAAGTCAAGTTTTTTCTGATGGCTTTGTTTAATATATTAATATTACGTAAACATTTTCTAGTCTTCATTGCTGCAAGTAATACTCCGCGAATTGCCAGTTAGCAGCGGCAGTTTAGCTGTAAAAGGAAGTATTTCTTATGCGTGTCAAGAGTCTTGGCTGTTCTCTGAAACTGTTCGAGACAATATTCTTTTTGGATTAACTTATGATATGGAAAGATACCGGCGGGTAAAATTTTTTTTTCCAATAAATAGATCAAGTGCTCCTTAATTCGCAATAGTTTTAATTAATGAATGATATTCTCATTATCGTTGAAGGTATGCCGGGTGTGTTCGTTGCTGCCCGACTTTAAGCAGTTTCCATATGGCGACCTCTCATTAGTTGGAGAGCGAGGGGTGTCCTTATCCGGGGGACAGCGGGCGAGAATCAATCTAGCCAGAGCGATTTATAGAGAAGTAAACAATATTTATATTAATTTATATATTTGTACTTCAGTAATTTTATTCTAGTGACTAGATACGTCTTGTTTGAGAGTAGAGAAATCTTTAATCATATTACTACGTAAACATACATGTTACGTTTTTAAAACTCTAAAGATATTGGTCTGAAGGCTATATTTATTATTTGTTGGTTAAAGAAAACCATTTTTTTCAAAATTGTAGTAGGTATTTGTTTGAAATTATAAATATGTCTTATCCCAATATCCAAACAACTCTGGTGTCAATGATATTTCCTTATTTAAATTACAACATAATCTTATACTATTCATTCATAAATATAAATTTAGTAGTTCAATTAATTTCAAGTAGTTTTATTATAATATACTCTCTCACGATTAAGAGATGTGTGTAGTCAAACGTGACAGATACTAAATAACTTGTTAACATACTCGTATATCTTATGTACGAGTATGTTAGGAGGTTTGTTTCGGAGTTTGTGGTTCATATTAACTTCATGCAAGTCAATTTAAGCGCTCTTGAATGTTATCAAACTGGCGACAGGTCGAGTTAAGAAACCTAATATGTCGCATGTGTTTACAAAGTTATTCAATACTAAAATAACTCTTGTTTGATGTCAATTTAATATAAGCTGCATTTATATTAAGGTAAAAGTAGCTCGCTATGATTGGAAAAAGAAAACACTGTATATATATATCTTGTCTCTTTTTAAGGCTGACATATATTTATTGGACGATCCGCTGTCGGCGGTGGATGCAAATGTCGGACGACAGCTGTTCGAAGAATGTATACAAAAATATTTGGATGGAAAAACCCGCATTCTTGTCACTCATCAAATACATTTCTTAAAGGCCGCTGATTTAATAATCGTCGTAAACGAGGTACGAAATACTCATATTCGGATAAATGTGCAAATTTCAATGAATCTATGTTTCAGGGTTCAATCAAAAATATGGGAATTTACGATGACTTGGTTAAAACTGAAAAGGAATTTTCCGTTTTAGTGACCGAAACTAAAGATGGCAAGTCTGAAAAGGTTAGTTTTTGTTATTTTATTATTTATAAAAAATATGAATTAATCTATTATTATTGAAACTTTCATTTGAATATTTTTAATAAAAGGATAAAAAAGGTGTCATGTAAGAAATCTTGTAATAAAAGTACAACTTTGAAATGGGTTAATATAATATAATAATATATCATTGATTTTAATTTCTTTTAAATGTTATCTCTTACTAAAGTCATCAGAACGGCGCCGTTGATAATGAGTCATTGACCCCGAAACAATGTTGCAATATTGCGACATATTTTTATTTTTATGCTATGAAAGAAATGTGAAATTACTTAATACAATGATTGACATTAGAATTGTATGAAACTGATTAAAAACAATGTCTCAGATCATCGACCGCTGGCAGATAAACACATCTGTAGTTATCTTAGAAAGCAGATATCTTTTCCTAATAATTTTACATGTTCTTAGGATAGTGGTAGACCAGTACTACAACAAAGTATTTCAAAAATATCCGTCAGAAATGAAGAGATGCCGGAAGAGCAAAAGAAGCAGGTTCAAGAGGCAGAAGAGAGGGCTAAGGGAAATCTCAAGTGGGATGTGATCGCTCAATATTTAAAAGGAGTGCAGTCCTGGTTTATAGTTGCGATAACAATATTTGCCTTACTGTTGACGCAAGCTGGAGCGACTCTAAGCGATTATTGGCTCAGTTTTTGGTATAAACTCTTTGCATTCAAATAAATATTTTAATTAATTAATTAATAATTAACACAATAAATGTCATAATTAATCGAAATAAGTAAGATAAAGGTGAATATTTCTTTTTTACAGGACTAATCAGATAGACGAATATGAAAAAACACTCCCCGAAGACGTTCCATCTGGTGTGCTATTTATATATTTATATTCTTTACCTTACACTACAGTAATTATAAATATATTAACGAAATATTAATATGAATTTTCAAGACAATTGATAATAATATTTCGGTTATAACCTTTGACTTATCAATTATTTTGAAAATTACTAAATAAATATATTTTGCAGAATTTTATACAAATTTAAAATGTTTACTATTGTATAAAATTATAATTCGAACCTCTGACCTCCGGGATCGGCCCTTCACTGCTCTGCTATTTATTTTGTGTTTCTATATTTGTTCATAATCTAAACAAGTATAACGTGTTTAAAATTATTTAAATTATGTTTTCCAGACCCCGGTCTAGGCACACAGATCGGTCCGTTAACAACAGCTCAGTACTTGTGGATTTACGGCGGCGTCGTATTGTTCATAATAATTATGACGCATGTCAGAATAACAGCCTTCGTAGTTACGACGATGAGAGCGTCGCAAAATCTACATAATATCATGTTTAAGAATTTACTGACGGCCGTGATGAGGTTTTTTGACACAAACCCGTCAGGTGAGGCGATATTCAAAAGTTATTTCAAAGCTTTGAGTCCCAGCAACAATGTTTTTGAAAATTTATTTTATGGTTTATATAATATTATCTTTAACTTAATAACAATACTTTTTGTTTACTTAGAATTTTACGAGTATATAAAACAATAACTAAATAAAACTTTTAAAAAATTTGAACAGTTTCATTATTTAAGTACAACTTTGTTTCAAATTGCATTTAAGTATACTTTTGCATTTATAACATAGTATGATTTGTTATAGGGCGTGTTCTCAACAGATTCTCTAAGGACATGGGATCGATGGATGAAATGTTACCTCGTTCTTTATTAGAGTCTTTACAGATGTATTTATTTGTTATCAGCGTGCTCGTATTAAATGCTCTGGCTTTGCCTTGGACATTGATACCAACCGTAGCTCTGTTAGGAATTTTCTTGTTTTTGCTTAAACGATACCTCAATGCGGCGCAGGCTGTTAAGAGGTTGGAAAGCACAAGTTAGTATAACAATATTTACGAGTATTTTACTGGTTTGTAAATTATGGTACATTTAACTTCATAAACCAACAGAAATATGTCATGATTTTTATTCTTGTCTATTGTCAAGTTCTTGGTATTAAATTTAATAATTGATGATTTGTCTTCTAGCAAAGAGTCCAGTGTTTGGAATGATCAACTCAACTTTATCTGGTTTGTCAACTATCAGAAGCTCCAACTCTCAATACACATTGCTCAAGAAATTTGATAATGCTCAGGTGCTTACAAGTTTTTTAATACTTTTTTAATACAGGAATAACATAAACATAAACATCATATTACAGCCAAGTTACATAGGAAGGTAACAAAAAAAGAATTAGAAAGTCGTAATTTTGTTTTAATCATTATATTTGTACGTGAAGAAAAAAAACTCTAACCTTTTTATCACAAAATAATTCTTTTAAATTTATCATTTTTTTCACAAACTTTCTCAAATTATCTCTGTTTTGGAGTAGTCATGACTTGTTAAATTGTACGGTTAAGAGACGGTCAACTGTTTCAATTATACAAATAATTCTCATGATTTTTTTCTACGTGATATGGTATGAAACGCACATACATCGCGTTGCTATTACTTATATGATATTATTATATACAGTAATGATCACAATTTTAAATAATGCTTTTGCGTTTAATATATATATTTCATAATGTAATCTATACCGTGTATAACCATTACTTCCAGTATAAAAGGTGATAAAGGTAGTGAATGTGTGTTCTTCAATCACGTAAAAAGTACTAAGGGTGTATTTTCTACTCTTAAAAGCTATTTCGAGTAGCATCAACTTGAACAATGAATACGTTTCAAGTTCTTGTATCATTGTTTATTGGATGTTTAAAATGTAGAGCAACCCAACAAAATACAATCTATAAGTAACTATGAAAATTACGAAAAGATTTATGTTCGTGGGATATAAGTTTAGGTTTAGGAAAAATAGGTTTTTTTGTTTACATTATCGTAATTTTATTATTTATTATCTCTAATTATATTATTCTTATAATATTAGGTTAAATCTGGAAAATAATGAATTAGGCGTCAAGTTATAAAGGATCTGTGATACCTTAACCACGTATTTTTCAAAAATTACTATTTTTAATATCTTAAACTGAATATCAAATTGCTTATTTATTTTATATTATCGGTATGTATAGTTAACATTTTGAATGTTCCAGGATCTTAATTCCAGTGCGTTGTTTACGTTTGTTGGAGGATCTGCTGCTTTTGCTTTATACATGGATATGTTTTGTCTCATCTACTTGGGCGTTATATTTGCTATTTTCATTTTAATAGATTTTGGTACGACAATACTTTTATCTATTAAAGAATATTTTCCCATCCATTAGTTTGCAAATAATGAACGAAATTATTTAGAGTAATTGTAATATGAATATTTGTAGGGTATTTAATCGAGGTAGGTAGCGTGGGTTTGGCGGTGAGTCAGTCTATGACGTTGACGATGATGCTGCAGATGGCAGCACGCGCGACCGCTGATCTTTTGGGGCAGATGACCTCGGTGGAGAGAGTTCTCGAGTACTCCCGCCTGCCCGGCGAGGAAAACATGGACGATGGCCGTGAGTATTGATTGGTTTATTTTACGATTGTCCCGACTATCTTACTGGTCTGTTTTCGATGAAACGACTAAACATATTTTCGTCACAAGTATATATTATACCACTTAATACAATATTAGAGACGTATCTCTTCTTTTATTTTAGTATCACAAATGTAATTACGATTTAGGTTTTTAAGTAGGCCATGATTGTCGCTCCGTCATATATTTTTAAAATCTTTATTGTACAATAAAAAATCATATACTGCTAAGGCACTCTGTACCAGTCAACCGATATCATACACAGAGAAAACAAAAGAGGTTGCAAAAAACATAAGTTCATTAGGTTTATATTATATAATTACTAAATAACCTATCATTTTGTGTTTACTATCACTGAAAAATATGTTAATTTTATATTTATATTAAAATATATCTAAAACATATAATTTTATTTCAGCTACTCACCCGCCTGATAATTGGCCCTCAGATGGTGAAGTGCGATTCGAAAATGTCAGTTTGAAGTACGGACCCGAGGAGCCGCTTGTGCTAAGGGAACTGAATTTTATTATTCAAAGCGGATGGAAGGTACCTTTCATTGAACATATGATTTTTTTATATCATTTAAAATGCAAATACAATCCGAGATCAAATTTTAAGACGTCAAAATTTATTCCAATTTCGATTGGAACTTCAGATTTAGTTGAGAGTCTCAAGAATGTTTCAAGGTCCATTATTAATAAAAGAATATTAACATTTTTCTTATTAAATGCATATAGTGTATGTGGTACTGGTATAAAAAAAAATCTCTGGCAGTCTGTCTGTTTGGTCCGGCTAATCTCTGAAACGATTGGACCGATTTAACCGGGACTTTCAATGCCGATGACTAATGTCAATACAAGTAGTAACTTATGCTATTGTCATTTAAAAAAACATATTCAGCGCGAACGAAGTTTATGCCCAGCCAGTATTTTGTAATATTTATTGTAAGGTGTCAGTTATTATTTTCTGGTGTGCCATTTAATGATTAATTGCAGGTAGGAATCGTGGGCAGAACTGGAGCGGGAAAGTCATCACTGATATCAGCTCTATTTAGACTTTCAGAGATAGAGGGTGGCATTAAAATAGATGGCGTTGATACTTGCGGTATTTCCAAACGGGTAAGTTTACTCACAGAGATTGTCAATTTTTGTTATTGTGATTATTTACTCCGTGGTATTTATTTTAGGATTTGCGATCTAAAATATCAATTATTCCACAAGAACCGGTATTATTTTCTGCCCCGTTACGATACAATTTGGACCCGTTCAATGCATACAAAGACGACGAGATATGGAGGGCTTTGGAACAAGTGAGTAATATGCGTGTGCCTCGTTATGAATATTAAACATATCCGTAATGAGATAACTTGGGAACTTCGGTACTATCTTATTTCAGTTGAAAGTTAAAACATATATATACCTAAAGGTACACACTATAATTATAAAATATGTAGACTCGTATTTTATTAATAATATACCATGATTTTGAATGTGCAATATGAAAAATATACTTACGTAACAAATTATACATAGATAAAAATTATATATTAAAAAAAACAAATATAATACTAAATATACTATAATCAACTAAAAATTCTCGGAAGGGAAAATTTTCCTATTTATACAATAATCAAATCGCAATCTTAATTCAAGGTGGAACTAAAGGAAGCAATACCAGCCTTGGATTTCAATGTGTCCGAAGGTGGTGCGAACTTTTCGGTGGGTCAGAGACAACTGGTGTGTCTCGCGAGAGCAATTCTTGGCTCCAATAAAATACTAGTCATGGACGAAGCCACTGCCAACGTAGACCCGCAGTAAGTACTTTGAATAAAGCTTACAGTTCTCACATAACGCTCAAAGCAATAGGAATGGGGTAATGAAATATTATATTTTTAGTCACCATTTCTAGGCGGATGATCCCTATAGTGAGTATTAGATTAATATTAGTTAGAATTTATATAAACGTACTCTCAAATATTATTGAAATGAGTTCAGTCCTTTCAAAATATCCCTCAAAAAAAGTACACATAAAATGTCGGCTGTTTAGTTTGTACCATCTGTAAACAATTTTTGGATTGGTTGAGATTTTTTCTTAATTCGAAATTACAGATAGATTTTTTGTTTTAATATATGGATATAATTTATTTTTATTAAATAATAGTATTTTGATAGTACTTAACCGTGGTTGGAGTAATGTTATCTACTTAGACTTATTATGATTACATAATAAAATCCCCAATGTAATGTACGCAATGCGTACGAATACATACATAAATACATACAAATAATGTATTGTCTAGGTATAATTATTTTTTTAGGAAAACAAATAAATAAATAATCATAAATTTATATTATTATATAAGTAATAGATGTTTTACTTTAAATAAATAATTATTCTGGTACTTTATTGTAACGTGAGAAATGTGAGAGACATGATATGATACAATTTAAACCCTTTGTCATTCACAGAACAGACGCGCTGATACAGAAAACGATCCGGAGGCAGTTCTCCTCGTGCACAGTCCTGACAATCGCCCACCGTCTCAATACGATTATGGACTCCGATCGGATACTAGTTATGGACAAAGGTTTAGTGGCAGAATTCGATCACCCGTACATACTACTGTCGAAACCGGATAGCCTGTTGAACTTTATGGTCAAAGAGACTGGAGAAGGCATGAGCAATTTACTCTACGAAACTGCCAAAAGGAAATATTTTAACCAAAGTAACGAGAACTCTAAAGATAAATAATAAATTAACATAATATTAATAATTCTCTTTATCTTTTATGTTTTAAGATAAGATAACGAAGTATATTTATATTACGTATAGACTTAAGATTTGTTTACATGTTCATAAATTATAAATAAATTACTTAAAAAAACAAGTGTTTTTTTCATAAAATACAATATTAAAATTACGTATGGAATACGTAATCGATTAATTTTTTATTCAGAAATAGATCGAGGTATTACAAGACACATAACAAAGGCGCACTCATGATCACAAACCTCTTATACCTTTCAAAAACCTTAACGACACTCGTTGATCCTTACCTTTGTTTAATGATCTCTTAAGAACATGAGCAGTCTTTAGATCTTGTGATTACCGTCATCTGTAGCCGCCGTGGATTAAACATTCAGAAATTTTATTCTCTTAAAAAAAATTACAACCTTAAAATGAGACAGTTAATGACAAAAAAAAGTCATATTAAAATTTAGGTTTTACTTATTTTTTTTCTCTAGATATCTTTTCTATATTATTGTCAATTTTATAAATTACATTATAATACTCTTTTATTTATAATCCTGGTACAAACAGACAACTCTAGTAACATTGTATAACGTCACTCAATTTTTTTTCACAAAAAATGGCAGCCACCATTTTTATATATTATTTAATAAAATAGACCATTAAAAAACAATAATCCAAAATGGGTTGCTGCGGAATGGAAACGGACTGCTTCGACAAACCGGTATCCCTTTTTGATAATCCTCACGTACTATACATATCTGGAATGCTTCTGATGTTGATCTTGTATCTCTCCTGGTCATTGTACAGGTGTCAGATGTGCCAAAGAGTTTAAACAGAGGTAAGATCTGATTATATTATAATTATCTCATATTCTCAGTATATTTTAGATATTTATTATAATAACAGATGATTGTGTTATATGTATGTATAATTTATTTTCGAGCAATCTGAATTGGTCGATTGGCGATCAGATAATAGGGATTTTCTCTTTTGTATGTTTTGGGTTAAATATATTGTATTCGCATTAACAATACCTTATTTTTTGTTAAGATTGAATCGGGTCATGCGATTAGGACGACAGTTGACAAACAAAAAGTAAAATGAGTTGCTGCAAAGGCTGCTCCGACCAAAGTTGGGAAAAAATAATAGAGGATCATAAAATCCAAGGGTTCTTTCTGGGTTTATTTTTAATTGCGACTATATTAGCTTATCGACTGTATCGTTGTCATCATCCAAGGAGACGACTGCTTTGCATGTAAATAAAAGGTAAGGGTTTACTTCATCTCTTTATTAACAACATAAAAGAACAGTTAATTTAATACTTACATATTCTTAAACAATTAACATTATTTAACGTTGATAACTTACTATTTACATTAATATTATAATAACACACCAAATATAATAAGGGCTCAATCACAGTTTTACAATTCCATGAATCAAAATAAGTTTTAGAATCAGCATTCGAGTAAACTTTATGATTGGTATTTATTAATTTATTATTGTACATATAAAATCGATTTGTCCCAAATTATTAAAAACGTACTCCACATACAAAAAACATACACTTCCTCGAACATACAATTGTATTAAGTGAGAATACCTAATTCCCAATACCTGGATTCACTTTAAGTATACGTCAATCTTTTTACTTCATCTTGCACTTTCTATTAAGTTACTTTGAAAATAGCTTTCTTTGGCAACTTCGAATAATTTCTGACTATTTTTTTCTCCAGTTTCTTTAACCATGGACAAAAATTTACTGTTTGGATCTGAAAGGAGAATATACGGATGATCGAATTCGGCAACTTCTCCGCTGTTCATTACTAATACTTTATCAGAGTCCATAATCGTATTCAGACGATGGGCGATTGTCAAGACCGTACAGTCAGCAAATTGACGACGAATCGTCTGTTGGATGAAATTATCGGTTCTGTAATGAGAAGCAAGGTATTAAGTTCAAACCATTTCCCCAACTAAATTAAAACATCCCAAGTAAGACGTAGTCGTAGATTGATTTTTTTATACGCACTGTGGATCGACATTAGCAGTGGCTTCATCCATGATCAATACTTTGTTGGAACGCAAAACGGCTCGAGCCAAGCACATTAATTGTCTCTGCCCCACTGAGAAGTTTGAACCACCTTCGGTAACTTTGAAGTCAAGCGATGGCACAGCTGATTTCATGTCCACCTAAAAATGACAAATTACGAAAATTACTATATTTTTACCTTAAGAAATAAAAAAGATATAACGATCTGGCCGAGATATTTTTAGCCATTTTGGAAAGAAAAGAGATTCAATTGCTTTTTTAAAAAATCTTGAGTATTTTTATTTTTTAACCTGTTCCAAAGCTCTCCAAAGTTCATCGTCACTGTATATATCGAAAGGATCCAAATTATATCTTATGGTTGCAGAAAATAATACTGGTTCTTGAGGAATAATTGAAATTTTTGATCGTAAATTCTGGAAGAAAGTGAAAATGACATTCAGTAATTATTTAAAACAAGTAGATTGTATTTGAAAACGTTTAGATTTTTGTAATGAAATGGAATGTACGAACCTGCTTAGCTACCACTGACGTGTCAATACCATCGATTATTATTTTACCCTCAATATAGGCAAATCGGAATATTGCCGATATCAATGACGATTTTCCAGCTCCAGTTCTTCCAACGATACCAACCTATATATAGATAACGAATATAAATCAAAATATAATGTTTAATTAAACCATGCACTTGTTTAATCAATATTACCTTCCATCCACTTTCTATAATAATATTCAAATTTTTAAGCACAGGGGCCTCATTTGGTGCATACTTTAAGTTAACATCCTGGAATACCATTCTTCCGTGGGATGGCCATGTAGGTGATACTGTTTGCACTGTAAATTTGTATAATTTAGTATGAGAAATAAACAATATATCTTATATAATTGCATAAATTTAAGAACATTTAACTGGAACTGACTTCCTTCAAAAAGATTCTTCTCTGTCTCTATATGTGTGTATTCCAATACTCTCTCTACACTGGTCAGTTGTGCGAGAAACTCTACTAACATCCGCGCACCGTGCTGCAGCATAGCAGTCAGCATGTTACTCTGAGTTACAGCCAATCCCACGCTACCCACTGCTATCCAAGTGCCTGGAATTAATAGCAGAGTATAAAATTTTTGTTTTTTTAATTCACTTGATGTTATTTTAGTTGCTCACCAAAATCGACGTACAAGAATACAAAAATGATGACTGTAAGATAAATTTGACACATTGCGTCTAAGTAAAATCCGAAAGTACACCCTCCTCCCAAATAGCAATTCCAAGCAGCTGTATGTAAATCCTGAAAAAAAGACTAATAAGTGGCTTGATCTCATATTTTCATGTTAGAGGCATGTACCACGAAATGAAATAAAATTAATTCTCTATAGTCATTTATTTAGACTTGGCAAATTTGTAGTTGACATTTCTTTAAGCACCTATTCATAGGCGCCTGTAATAAAATAGTAACAATTTACCTGATGAGAGTCGAATTCATCAATCAGTCTTTGTTGTGCTCCGGCTGATCGAATAGTAGCTATTCCATTAAGAGATGATGATACCATGCCGAAAACAGGACTTTTTGCTAAAATAAGTAACTAGTTCAATATTGGATTTGACAATATTTACTTTAAGCACTGTCAGTCTTGTAACAGGAGAAGGTTACTTATGATGTGATATCGAAATACTAATAAAATATTAAAAATGTCTTAAGTAGTATTTAGGTAAATTAGTATTTTTGTTGTCACTTACTTGTGCCTTCTAACCTCTTTACACTTTGTGCTGTTCGTAAGTATAGTTTTGCGAAGAAAAAGAAAAATACTAATAAAACTACTGACGGAATAAGAGTCCAGTATAAGGCTATGGCATTAAGAATCAAGATAAATACTAAAGTGCTGTAAATTTGGAAGACGTCTAGCAAGGTTCTTGGTAATATTTCGTCTAATGCTCCCATGTCTTTTGTGAAACGATTCAGGATACGTCCTAAAATATAAGAAATATGGTTAAAATCATCTGAATAAATATCATACAATGTTTAAATTATTTTTAAGAATGAAATATTTTAGTAATTCTTACTAAAATATTTCATATGGAATTACGGGAATTGGTGTAAAGTAGCTCCTCCAGTAAGAAAGATTATAGATTAAAGGGAAACCAAACAAACCAAAGATAGATTGTTTAAAATGACTGGCTGATTGTAAGTATTGAATTGCCGAATGTATGAAAGAAGAAGACTTGAGCTGCACTGCAATTGGAAGTACAGGAGAATGACATCGATGATAAAATCAATTAAATCGTTTTTTTTAAGTAAAATGTTAAATGTCTGAGTAGAATTACGAGTCCATTTTGTTTGTGTAATCAAAACAAGTTTATATTGATCTTACCCGAAGAACTGGTATCGAAGAAGCGCATGATTCCTCTGAGCAACGTAGAAAACATTCTGTCATGAAGTTTCTGTGATGCTTTGACGCACAGTCTGACAAAAGGAATCACTCTGATATGAGTGAGCAAAATGCAGGCTAAAATAATTACTCCATGAATAATCAGATACTGGCCTGTGGTGAAGGGACCAATTTGGACATCTAGACCTGGGTCTGTAAAAATATGTAAAGAAATCATTTAAAATCACTAAATAAAGCCTTTAATGTTTGAAATTTAACATGCTATATATGGTATAATATTTACATATTTAATTGCATAATAACATAACAAATAATGTGGACAGTATATATAATTAAAATATTACTATAAGTGTTCATATTTGAAACCAATTTTGTTTCTATAAAACGTTACCTTTAATAGACCCAAATCGAATTGAAAGCGACATTACGTTTTATTTTTCCATTAGCAAAACTTATTTTTACAAATTGGACAGATGCCCATATGATTTGAGTTTACTAGAGAAATCTCGAAGGTTTTACAGCAATTAAGGAAATTGCCTTATATAAAATATACAAACACATATTTAGTACATACACAAACACATACACATATTTACTATAAAATATGATATTTTTATTTATGACTTGCAACTCCTATAAATTAGGACTAGAGGATAAAGGTTTATTAACTACTAACCCATTTCCGTACCGACGGATTCTTCTTCGAAGATAGCCATTTGGTTAGACCTTTGAAAAAAAAAAAACTAAAACAAAAATAATTAAACAAATAAGCTCTACTTATGGTTCAGTTAACTTTTATTTATGTTAAAATGAAATACTTGAAGCCAATCGCAAGCTCAAGCTAAAATTGTATTGTTTGTTTAGTGTCTTCACTCAAAAGGTCAAGAGCTCTATACTTCCACGAGGCAAAACTAGTCGCTGTTATGTCATTTTCTCTCTGCTTTGTAAAGTAACAAAAGATGTAACTGTTATATACAAAGAAAGGCTCTAAGCTTACAAATAGATTCAAGCGTACGTTCATAATAATCATTAAAAATATAGACTAAAGGTGTATATATGTACATTTTACAAAATAAAATTTAAATTATGCTCATTTTCGATAATTTATGTGTTATATAAGTTTTCTTCCTGTCTGTTCTAATTAAAATATTTCATTCAAAGAACTAACACAATATTTCTTACCAAAAGCTAATCCAATAGTCTGCTCCTGCTGCAGCCCCAGCAGCAAGGAAAATCATGAAGATCGTAAAGAGTATAAAACACATACTTCCTCCAGAGATGAAATATGAGTAAATAACATTCCAGCGAAGATTGCCTGATTGTCTTTCTTCTGCTTCCATTTTCTGTGCTTCAAATTGTGCTCCATCCGCGCCTTCGCCTAAGGAAATCGCTCTCAGCATTTCTGGTCTCTCCCGCTCATCTGTTTTCTGTAATATCATTGAAATGTCAGTATATGTAAAATTTGCATTATTTCTCTGTATCATAAAATCATAAGACTTAAAATGATCTCACCCCTGAACTGACGCTATCAGTATCTTTATCTTTTCCCTCTTGCAGCGCGGAAAGCATCATAGCAAACTCTTTGCCCGATGATACAAGTTCGTCAAATGTACCCATATTCTCCACCTCACCCTGAGTACATTGAAATACATATTATTATTTACATTTGAAACGTATTTTAGAAGTTTAATAAGATCTAGTGATATCTACCTCATTTAAAACAATAATATAGTCGGCGGCTTTTAAGAAATGTATTTGATGTGTGACCAAGATACGCGTGCGTCCGCGCAAATACCCATTGATGCATCCGTCGAAGAGTTGGCGACCTACATTGGCATCTACTGCGGAGAGCGGGTCATCCAATAAGTAAATGTCGGCCTGAAAACATTTTGACTCATATATTTTACTGCAAAGACTATTAAGTACTATTAAGTATTATTAAAAATACTATAAAAATGATATTACTATAAATATTTCTAGCTTTTTAAATATGTAAATACCTATAATTAAATCGATTTTTATATTAGTTTTATTACTTTTAAATTTATTAATTTATACCATATTGTGTGAGAATTGACAATTATATTTATTTGTGAACTTAGCACCTACAGTTAACAACATATATATACCAACTCTACGTTGATATTCTGAATTCAATAGAAACTAAATTGCAAGCGTTCAACACATGGCAATGTTGTTAGCAGCAGAAATAAAAAATCAATTACTTCTCTGTAGACAGCCCGTGCCAAATTGATTCGGGCGCGCTGGCCCCCCGACAGCGACACCCCTCTCTCCCCCACTAGAGTCTGGTCGCGGTACGGGAACTGCTTGAAGTCCTTCTCCAAAGCGCATACTTTGCATACCTGGAATAAATTACTTTTTTTCGTTCCTAATGCTTTGGCATACTCATTTGGTGGTATTTTACAGCGATGTTAACTATGTAGGTAGTAAACAACTATTCCTTAATTAACATTGTTAATGGTTTAGTAGATTGTTTTAGGTGGATTGTTGTGGTTATAATTCCGCTTCCTGTGCCTTTTGAGATGGCTTTTACTTTTTTCTATTAATAATATTCAATATTATGTGACAATAATTAATTAATAATTTAAAGAGATTAGCATACGTACCCTCCTATATTTTTCGGGGTCATAAGGGAGACCGAACAGAATATTTTCGCGAACCGTACTCGGGAAGAGCCACGCCTCTTGGCAGGCGTACGAAACATCGCCATACACAGAGACGCTGCCAACTGCTGCTGGCAATTCCTTTAGCAGCAATTGCAAAATAGACGACTACAAAAACAAGATTTACATTGATATATCGAATTGGTATGGTAATTTATAAAAGTACGTTCATGCTCCGTAATAAAGCATGAGTCGAAAAGATTAAATGTAATAAGATGTAATATTCGTCATTAAAAAAATATTTGCATCAACAAAAACCAAATAATATCTATTAAAAATATAAATGACCGCAATCACAAAACAATACGGGCGTGACGATCTCTGGAGAGTTGTTCATGTTATTGTTATAAAATTTCGTGGTTAAGCCAAAATTGGTTGATATTGAGAAAATAATGAAATTATATTGACATTACATAAATATACTACTTTGAATCAACACCAGTTTCTATGGTATTATTTGTTGTATTATATTTCTTATACGAACTTTATTTTTATCTTGTGTAATGTGCTTAAGTTTTCAAACAGAATATAATGTATATTTTAGTATAAGCACATAAAAATCTCCCAGAGAATACGTAAGTCAGAGCTGAAAATTGCCTCATTTTCATGAATTTTCGATGAAGTGTAAAATTTGAAGGTGCAAAATGAGTTTATAACCCACGGGTTATAAACTTATTATTATCACGATAATAAGTTCTACTACTCTCTGTACCCTACTTTACATGTTAAGCAAATATAGTTTTCTTGACTTTTACAATTTATTAAAACCAATTTATTGTATTATGCCAAACGCTAATACGTTGAATATTAATTAACTATCATTATTAAATGACAAGTAATGGATAAATATATTTTATACTTAAAATATATAAATATATTTCAACAAACATCTATGTATACAAATTGTTTCAAATGAATGTAGATAGATTACCGAGCCGGAACGTCACTGCTCATTGAAACATGATAAGACGCGACAATGTTCACAAAATTAGAATAATTGTTTAGTATCTATTTATACATTAATGTAGTTCAGTCTAGATGTAAGCATAAATGTTTAACATTCATACAAAATCATCCAACCGCATAGTAATAAGTTTTTGACGTACTCTCCATACTGTAAATTACATTTTATGCTAAGGACGTTGCAGGCTAATTTGAAATCAGATTTGAGTTTGTTTTGCATTTTAATGTACATATAAATGTCATGTCGCGTCATATATTCACATATGGGAATAAGGCAATTGGTGTAAAAGCTTATTTAGTATATTCATACGAATACTCAGTATTCACTGTAATAATTTGTTTTTTAATCGAGTTAGTATTAAAAATATACTTTGCAGATTTCATGGAAATATAAAAATATAAGTACCACTATATTAGTAATTTTGAAGATTTCTTGGCCATCTATCAGTTTCAAATTCTCATTTCACTCTTTACTAAGTATTAAGTGAGTATTGTACCTTGCCGGAACCGACTGATCCTATGATTGCACACAGCTTTCCTCTTTTAATCCTCAAGGATATGTTCTTGAGAGATAGGAAGTTAGGGTCCGAAATCCAGCTCGCTGATACTTCACGTACTTCAACAGCCGTGTCGTTAGACTGTGACAGACTTCTACGGAACTTTCTGCCCACGGAACCTAGAATTTAAATTATTATTAGTAATGATACAAGTTTGTTTCGTTGGTTATATTGAACCTCTCTTTAACACTTTCGCTGCCACCAGATTTTCAGAAATTGAGCCCTGTGTGCTGTTTAAATTTTTCATATAAACGTTTGCATAAAGACATTTAAATAAACGGAAAAATAGTAAAAAAAATGTTGAGCCAATTAAATACTATAAAAAATTGACTTTTAATTGCTCCGTACATGCTACGGCCCTGGGGTGAAACACGGGGTGAAACTTGCGTCTCCGTACACGCTACGGAGCTGGCAGTGAAAGTGTTAATATCCATATTGAGTAAAAAATTGCAACTTGTAAAGATAAATAATTTACAAAATATTAAAATTAGAAAACAATGAATTTTTCTTTTAAGAATTCTATGTCTGTTTTAATTGTCTTTTTATTTATTCATTTCGTCGAGAGCACGTTCATATAAAATGAATCTATATACGTATTTAGAGAAATAAAATGTATCTTTTAATAGTTTTAAATTGAAATACTTTACAATACTTTTGAAAACAAACTAACGTGATATTACTTTTAAAATTGAACTGTCTCTCGACAAACAGAGGCGGTGGTCCGTCGGACAGACGCCGATGAAGATTTTATTTGTTTTCTGTTTGCACACATGCTGACTAATTTTGATAAAATAAATTGCGTCAAGTTTAAAGTCCCTTTGATATTTATATAACATAGAATACCAAACAGAGAGTTAATATAAGTAATACTTTATAAAAACCGAACATGTTTATAGATAATTTAAAACATGAATTAAATGTCTAAATAGACGGTAAATATGTTTAACCAGCACAGACTACAGAGCACAGACTGCGACAACCATGCGTCATCATAAATATTTATTGCACCGGAAACAAACCAGTGATGAACGTCGCTAAGCTGGAGTGGCCTTGAGTTGCCTCAGTTGAGGCAAAATTTAATATACTTTTTTTACACTATCATTTACATTTGATAATGCTGATAACTGATAGTGAAAGAAAGTTAAAAAAATGTATTTTTAAATTATACTTAAAATGTATAATAGAGATTTTTTTAATGATTAATAGTTAATAATAGTTAGTAGAGTTAACTTGCCGTTAATACCGTTGGTGGGTCGACTCTCCGCGGTGGTGTGGTAAGAGAGGGGTTGAATTGAAGACAACTTGGATTCTCTAAAACTGCCATTGACATTGCGAAATAATTTGGACTGTCTTGAAGTATTAATTGGCAATTTGAGGTCCGGGCGGTCCTCTGCAAGAAATGGAGTATGAAAAAAACACTTAAAATAATTAGTAACATTCATACATCAATATTTAAATGTTTTGTGTGTTGTGATTAATTTTAACATGTTTAACGTAATAGTTATTCTTAGTTTGATACAAAATTGCTGTTTATTTTTAATATTTTAATAATATACTCACAGACGTCATCAATCCCTCCGTAAGGATATATATTGTAATTAAAATTGTTTATATTAATTATGTACATTGTTATACACTCGTTACTGAATATGATATTATATGTCATATCGTGTAGCTTGTAAATCTGTTTTATCATATCAGTGTATAAATAAAGTTATAAGCTCTTAGGCGATGTGTATATATACAGTTAGTATCAATCTTAATTTAATTAATCTTTACAAATAGACGCAATTAATAAGTCATTGTCTTCACAATGTCAAGTATATAATCACATAAAATTCAGTAATTAATAACATAGATAAGGTTTAGTGATAAAAATATTTGTAATTAATTTTATAAGTGACATAAAAATAATGTATATAAATATGTTTATTATATTATAAAAGAGAACTGTCTCATTATTTGGAAATTCGTAAAGCCACTTAAAGTAGAAACTTTCTTTTTTTATGACTATTTGTATCTTACCTAACACTAAGAACTCTTGTATTCTGCGGAGAGACACAAAAAGTTCTGCCGTAAAAGACAGCACCAGCGGCAGAATCAGCGTAATATTGATCTGCGCTGCATTAATGAACTGCTGCAATGGATAGATCTGCAAAATAAATACATCACTGTAGTGTGAGATTAATCACATTAGTGGGATATTTATGAAGAAACTTTTTGTCTATTACGAACTATTAAGTAATATTTTGATAAATTTAATTGTTTTTTTAGTATCTGCATAGTTTGTTAGTTAGAAAATAGGTATTAAGGTATGAAAATACACACACGGACTATTTATTGGGATTTCATTCGTTTTACAACTGGGTATTGTATGTATCGTACAGAATGTAGCTCTTAAATTGATGAATATGTATGATGTGGTAAGGTTTATCATTGTCAATAATATTGTATCCCATATTTTATAGTGTGCATACGAGTACGTAGTACGTAGTCATACAATCATAATCATATTCATACAATTACTATTAAGGATATGATTTATAGATTTACGTCAATTATGAGAGTCTTTTGAAATATGTTTTACCTTTTTCCGATAAATGTATAATTACACATATAATGCTTGAAATAAATGAATATGTATGATCCATAAAATATGTTACGAAAAAATAATAAAAAATGATAACATAACAATGATTGAGAGAAAGTTTATTGACTGATAACCAATCTCAAAGTGTTCATTAAAGTGCTTGCAGCACTCCAGCACCGGATAACTTAGGATTGTTTTACACTAATGTTATAAAGAAATATTACACTACTTTTTATATTGAGCCATGCTATTAATGCGAAATTATGTAAGTTAATATTGAAAAGCTAAATAGTTAAATTAATTTAAATGATATATTTATCGCAGGAGAAGCCGCGGTATTCACATATGTAAATAATTACAAATATATACAGCTTAGTTTTTTGTATTCATATCCTTTAAGAAACTAAATATTCGTATTGTTGTTGAGTTGAATTAATTGTTAATAGCACTAGTAAAAGCACTTAAGAATGTATAGTTAATGCAGTTTGGTCCTTGATATTTAATGGATATCCCCTCCACTTCTATCGCCATATCTCAATAGACCTTAAGAACATGATTTCACTAATTTTATTGAGCGAAGCGAACGAAGTGAGCGGAGCTTTTTACTGGAGACTTTTTACATTCTTTGTCACGAATTGGCTCGAAAACTACATGACGGAAAATTATGAAACTTTGCAATCAAAAAGACACTCATTAGGTGATGGTTCTTAACAAAAAAAAAAATCAATTTTTTTTTAAAAATATCATGTCACAAAACTGATATCCCATTGAAATCAATGGGAAACGATGAGTGAATACACTGGGCTCGCTTCGCTCAATATGCAAACAGCACCCAAGATTTCGCGAGCGCAGCGAGTCGAAATTGAGGGTTTATTGGCGCCCCTAGTATTATTCGATACTTACAACGTTAGCGGTGAGCACATTTCCTAACAATACATAAGTAAGAATGGTGAGGAACATGGCCGCTCTCTCGGTGAAGATCATGAAACCAAGGAAGACTGTTCTGATAACAGTTGCAGTTTTAACTTCCTTCAGTTCCTCTTTACGTTTCGTGCCAACCACTTTTTCAAATGGTATCTCCCAAGCATACATTTTTAACACCTGGAACAATTAAAGAGATTTAATTTCAACTTCAGTTTTCTAAAACTTACCTGATAACAAGTATTATACAAGAAATTAATATATCATGTTTTATAATCTTCTATTTTTCCTTTTTTGGATATTTTTACACAAAGGCAATGACATGCAATGTTTTTATAAGATTTTATAAACGCTGCAATATTTATAACGGTATTAACGTTGGGTAATAAAGAATAATGATTATAATTTCTCATCAAATATTAATATCGCAAACCTCAATTGCACGTGATAAACATTCAAGCATTCATTATCTTTATTGATTTAACGATACATTATATATTTATTTTCAGTACATGTTATATATTATGTATTATATAACTTGATCTTGATCTACTTTGTGTCATAAATTAAATTAACTTTGATATATGTGTATTTGTAAAGCACCAAATATGAGATAATATGTTATAAAATCAATAGCGATAACAAAATTGGAGTGAGTGTAAATGGATTTGGTTAATCTACACCGCCATTGCGTGACTCGGCGATTATCAAAATTCTGAAACGTATACACATATTGTATAAACTAACAAACTCGATATTTTGCAATAAGTTTTCAAGTCAATATAATTATAAAAATTTAAAGCAAAACATAGATTAAATATATATGTATTTGTACCTGTATTCCATTAATGACCTCACTCATAACTTTGATTCTCTCGTCCGTCTTTTCGGCAGTACGGAATCTGACTTTCCCGACTATCTGTCCGAGGTAACCTGAAAACAATCCATATTTGGGTCACGGTTGACTATTTAATATAGTAATGCTCATTAATCGACTTTATATTAATAAACATTAACACTTCGTTGATTACGGTCTTTTGTTTCTTAAGTGGTCACAATTATCATGGCCCGTTTTAATTTTACAATTATCATTATTAGGAAAAGTATGAATAAATTCAAACGAGTATAACATAATAAAACAATTAATTATTCGAATGCTGTCGGAACAGTCAATGCATTAGACAATAAAATAAATATAACTAATAATGCAATCATTTTTCAGTCAGTGTTTTCTTTACATATTACTTACGAGAAGGAACATTATATGTGAATTTAGCTTGTAAGATGAACTAGGCTATCTAAGTTGTCTGACTTGACACAGAATTCCTTCAGTGAAAGACAAAAAAAAACTGTCTTGGGATTTCTATACATATACATTCCGTTTTTTTTAAGTTACTTTCATGACCTATATTACATAAAGACTAGCTTTATCTTGCGACTCCGTGGACGAATAGTAAGATTGATATTAATTTATTTCAAAACCTAAAATATCTTTATTCAAGAAGGCATTTACACGCACTTGGAATCATCAGTTATTACATTTAAAAGGTCAGAGTAGTCAGTCTGTGATTAATGTACCAGAAATGCTGTCCTGCAGAGAAGAGCTAACCAGAAAATGAACAGTTGCACTTTTGAAATGAAAGTGCACAATGTTCTTTTAAAAGATTTTGTTATATTTGTGGATAAAAGATGATATTAACCTTGAATCGGCAATGCGATGACGATCAATGAAGCTAGACCGATCAGTGCTGCATATCCCGCTTGGACGTATCCAAGATAGATCACTACTGCGAGCTGGATTGGAATGATCCATATGTAGTGCAGGAAGAGGAAAGCCAAGTCGAACCTCTGCATATCGTTTGAAAGAATATTGACGACTTTTCCCGCAGTGGTCTCTCCTAGAGCTCCGTTGTTCATACGCATAATCTGAAATAAGAATACATTTAGTAAAGGAGATAAAAGTGAATAAAATTTAAATATGGGTTAGACAATTAATAGTTATTTTAATATATTTTCTCCACCTTTCTAAACATTAAACTGCTTGTTGCAATTCTCAACTTCATTCCAAACTGCTGACAGTAGAAATTTCCATGATGATTAAAGAAGGCTGCCAACAAATTTGCTACCACCATGCTGGCCCCAAATATGGCTGCTTTATCTTGAGTCATCGTCGAGTTCACTGACCAGTACTTCAGCAACTCCGCGAACAGGAGTGGAGTACCCGTCCTGTTTTTTGGTATACAAACTTTCTTAATTTAAAACATTTTAATAAAAATATTTTAATTCTAGAAATAAGTATGGCTTATTTATAATGGAATGTTTTTTATGCTTAATTCTTTTTATATGTTCAGTTACTTTACATAACAAACATTGTCTATATAATATACAACTTAAAAGTACGTAAATATAAATTTATGTTTACATTATTATTTTATTATTGTAAAACGTAATAATACTATTTAGAGAATAAATGACAATTAAACGAGTGTACTTGGTGTGATAAATAGTGAATGTCGTTAAAATTTGACGAAGCGCTGTCGCTGGGGCGAGATGAATATTCATAGGTGGTGAACTGGAGGAAAAGAAACTACGACTAGTGAGTGAAATGTGTTCGTAATTTTATCACACAACTGGAATCTATTATTAAGGTAAGCTATTCCAGTAAATCGAATATTCGTCGAATCGAAAATAACCTCGAGATTGCAATAAAGTATTTTTCTATAGGGTTATATAGAAACGAATATATAACAATGTGAAGGGATTACTTCCACCTTCATATTCTATATAAAATAAATATTAAGGTATCTTGAAAATTTAAAATTATAAGAACATACTTGTTTTAGTAAGTTAAATTGATTCACAAATACACGAAAATTTTCGAACAAGATAGTTATTCGTGATCTACAACATGTTTAGTAGTTTGTCTGTGGATTGCTGGATAAAATTATCTGAAGTTTGGAGGCAAATGTGAGTACAAAGCTTTCTTAAACCGATTTGCCGTCTATGCTAATATGAGATGTTACTCTCACTACAAGATGTAACCAAATTTTCGACAGAATAATGTACGTGTCGACTACTGAATGAAACAAAAGGATAGAAATATCCATTTTTATTTAAAAATTGTATTGCATTGTAGAAATGTATGAAAGTATCAAAGTTTTCAATCAAAACCCTTCATCTATAATCTTTATACATTGTGGATTGTTTGGGTCTAACTTTGATGTTACATGTTGCTCTAAACAAGTTTTTTTTTAGATATGAGTTTTCTGCGGTGATTGTCTTGATGACCAGGTCCAGACAAACCTACACAGCACCGGAGAACTAAACATTACTTTAAGAACATCACCACTTATATAAAATATGTGTACGTACCGCAAACCCACGTAAAGAAACTGCATCACACCGCCGGGTATGAAGCCACACATGAATGTCTTGAAAAGTAATTTTCCAAACGACGGTTGTTTTCCAGATGCCTTTGCCTTTGCCTCTTCCTCGAACCATGTTCTAATAAATAATTTTGATATAAATATCCTCAAAGTGCGTACATATTTATAATAAGAGTTTCCTGTTTTGAAACATAATAAATAAAACTGTTATTCCATTATGAAATAGTTTAATATTTTTTTCCTCAGATACGCTGACTATATGAGTTGAGAAATAAAATGTAAATTTTGCAACATATTCATTTTTTTTTCAGGACGGAATTAACTTTTCTGAAATTTACAAAGTTGCTTTGTTGCCGTTGTATTTGAAATGAAATGTTGCTCACCAAATGGTTTTTTACGTTATAAAATTGCGGTATTTTTCTATTTTTTTGGTTTGTTTGTGATTGAAATAAATAATTTGATACTTGAAAATGAAGTAAATCCGTGTTCATAACCCATACAGCTTGGTTCTGGTATGAGTTCCAAATATGAGCAATGGTCGCTTATTAGTAGTTAGACTCGACGTTGCATTTATGGTTGACAAATTTTATTCATTGATATGATGAGATGAAATGAATTTAGGATCAATTTAAATGTAAAAGTATAATTACAAAGCTTAATTACTCAATTTATTATTTACTACAGGCACCTATAAATTTTTAATTAGTATTGAGAACTGAAAACCTGAAATATATAATCAACAAATTTAATATTTTTTTATCTCTAAAGAATAATGGACAACTAATTTAGTTTTCAGTCTATTATTAACAAAAAAATATCAAACTATTTCGCTAAATTACTTGCTGTACTAACATGTTTGAGCTATTTTTATTTTTTATAGGTTATATTACCCGATAGTTTTATTTCGTTTGTATATTTGGATCGAGTTATTTCTTGTAATCAATGAAATCGTAAAAGAAAGGTTATTTTCGTCTTCTCTTGCCTCATTAGTATTAGCTGCGTGTGAATGATGAATTTTTATTATGGAAAAGCTATAAATATTTGGCTTAATGCCCTGATCGTAAGTCACCATTGTCTCATTACTCGTATAGTATGTGGTCGCTGAGCTGTAATATTGTCCTGGTGCATTCCAGCATTTCGACGATAAGTTATCAGTTTGACGCAATTTATATTAGTTACATGTTTTTTATAAGACAATTAATTAAAATAATAATTTCATATCACAAAAAACGTAATTCAATCGATTAATTTGAGATAATCAAAACGTGAGTTAGATACGGTACGGTTATCATTTATTTCGCCATTTACCAAAAAAATATATTTTTTACGATTTAAACGTATATTAAATGAAAAAGTAAAATATTTATTACATATAAAATTAATGTATTTATTTTAAATGTATATTTTGAAATAAATGTTTTTATCACAAGTGTGACAAATTTATACAGCTGTTGTATGAAGCAAACATTTTAATGACTGAAATGATTAAAATTATTGTTATATTATATATTATGAGATGGATCAATACTGAACGTACTTATTAATATTTAATTATTACGATTGGTATGTAGTACGACTACTATGCTAAGTAATATATTATAATTACGGTAACAGCGTACCACATAATATTAATCAATATGAATATAAATTAATAATAGGTTCTTCAATGGACCCTTTGGATCATTGGAACTGGTCTGTTTCATAAGAGATATAAAAAGATAATTTGATTTTTACTAATGTATTTAGAAAATATTATTTATGGCCACGTCTTTAAGTTAAAAGTTGTTGAATTCTTTGTTTCAAACTTCATAAATATTCTTAAATATGCACGTAATCAGCTGATTATTACTACATGTATATTTTATGGGTTATTGACTTAAATAAACCTTTGTTATTGACTTAATTAAAACCTTTTTTAAAGTAATTGTGTTATAATTTGTTATTATAATACAAATTGACGATTGATTTTAAATTGTATTTTGAATATTTTATCAGATAATAATGTTTAAATTATTTACTAATTTCGGAGAGTGCTCTATTAAGGACGGTATATTAACTTTATTACATTATAATATTTTTACTAAAGAAGGATTAAAAGATAATGAGACTTTGGGGGTTTGGTTTAAGATAATATAAGTATACCTCTCCAGTTCATCTCCAACTGTCTTCGAATTGTATATGGTTCTCGCTGGCACCAGGTCGTACTCTTCCAAATCTCTTTGGTTGCCGTTGTAAAACAATGGGAACGCCCAAAAATAAAACAACCTCGAAAATAATCCTGGAGGCGTTTTTTTTACTTCCTCCTGTGGTTCCTTTTGTTTTTTTTCATTGTTCATAGTTTTGGACACCATTTTTAAAGATTTATAACACTATATAAATATAATATTTTATTAATTATCCACTAGTTGAAGTTACTTGTACGCACGTCATTTCTATGCTAAGCGAAGTCTGAGTTTGACACGGTAAGGCGCTCCACTTTATTTGTACAGTAATTTATCTTTTTAAGCCGATATCTAATCGGAATAAAATAAAAATTTAAATGCTATTATTTTCTAGGCTTCGTATTTCGTATTGTGCCAGTCATTGATATTTCATATAATTATTGAGATATATATATATTTAATTTTTCTTTCTATTTTGTTGTTATTCATCCATCAAAAGATTTTTCATTTTTAATAAAATATAACATGAGCGATATATAACTGTAAAATATGTTATTAATTTTATATTCAAATGAAAATTGTTATCTGTCAAAATATATATTGCAGAATAATGTCTCGTAATACTTACTTACTCGTACTTACTCGTACATTGAAGTGTAGTTAATAGTATTGTTAAATAAATAGTTCATCAGATATCATTTAATTATATGGATTCAATTAAATGGCATTCATTTGCATACATAATGTATTAGCGAAGGATAAAATTGTCTTTAACATTATTACTATTAGCTATTTATTTCATAACATTTGTCTGCTGCCAGTCTACCCTACCTGGTTCACAAGAGTAACACATATGCAACTCCTATTTTTTCTTGTCTGCTGGTGTCCCACAGGATTGTAAGGATTAAAAATTAGAACTCAATACAAACTAAAATAAGTAATACAAACTAAATTGAAAAAATTACTAATATTATGTCAACATTGGAAATGTTTCATATGTTAATAATATTCTAAATAATTTATACAATCGAGTTGTTATAAGAAAATTAACAACTGGAAGGATATGTCAGAACATTAAGGTATAAGAACTAATTAATATGTATTTATTTATATAATTCCAGATTTAACAAGTTATTTTTGCCAGGTAGTTATCAATGTGTTTTCCTGTTAAGGCCTAATCTCTTATCACCCTTAAGTCTGAGGGTTTATGTTTTAATCCAATAAAAACCTTTGTTAGTGACTTAAGCAACATTTTATTTTATTATGTAATTTTAATGCAAATATTCAGCTACGTTGCGTCTTAGTGATTATAATTGAACTACATTAAGGTTACTTTACATATATCTATAATAAAGTCTGCTGGTTCTTTTACCTTTAAATTTTATGACAAATTCGTAATCAAAATTTTTATCCACGGGGAAATTCTAAATCTAAATCAATTCTAATCTAAATCAATTCTAAATCTCTACTTTTTATATGTTCTTCTATACATTATAAGACTTAATATAACTGGACAAAACTTAGTATTTGGTAATTTTTTGTGTTAGTTTATATATATATTATATAATATCATTAAACCTTTTACAGTAAGAGAAGCCGCTCAAAAAACTAGTCTTGTATTGTAATATGCATAAAAGACACAATAAATTAAAATAAATGTTTAATATTAATAAATAAGGGGTTATAATAATGTATATATGTACGCCTACATATATTTTTCCACTGTTAATATGAAACAAGTTATATAATTACATGTATTGTCGATATAAGACCTTCAACACTGATAGTATCCATCAAAATTATCATCAATGACACCTGTGTGATATTTTTTCATAAGTAAACTAACCCGATAATTGAAATTTGTAAATTAATGAAATATTTAAAAACGTGGAGTTTCTTGGCCAGCCATCCCTTGGGAGTGATGCCATTTTGATTTTATAATGCTTATAATGTCCCTGAAAAAAAAAAAACTATCTTAAGCAGAATGTTAAATAATTTAAAAAATATTAAATGACTGATTTGTCCACCTCACTATTATATTATATGTATAATTAAAAGTTATAGCATTAAAGAATAAACAATTTATCTCATTGGCCGTCTCCTCACTTAAAAAAGTCTAAAGTCGGATCTTTTGGATCTTTGTTACTCATTTATTTATATATTTTCCACTTTGAATTCATACAGTGATCACTTGTGAACATAAAATGGAAGTGACAGGAGGACTTATTTTGATATCGTACGTATCTAAATAAGCCCTTCTGTAAAGACACTCCAACTTCAAATAAGGTTACGAGGGTTCCAAACGCGCCCTGGTCTGCGAAGAACCACACAACAAACTCAGCCGGGTTTTTTTATGGTGATAACTGTTTCACAAACATCAATATATTTAGTGAGAAATGTACGAACTAGAACCATAGCAAACAATTCAATAATCGTAATCATTTATAGGATCAATCATTTTGTAGGACTTAAACTGTATTTCTACTATCAGTAACTTACACTTAAATTTGTACAAACGAGTTATTCTTAACTCAAACTGAATAAAACAGAACCTAAGTATACATTACGTACAATTAAAAATAAATTAACAATTCTTATTAAAAGTAGAACTAGAATAAGGAGTAAATATAATATGTTAGAAAAGCGGTGTATTCGACGCTTTTCTATTCTTTGTATAAGAATCCAGGCCACTGAAGACTTTACGTCATAAATGACACTTGAGAAGGTGTTACACGCGGTACGAGATCTACATTTAAATTTATTTCAAGTTCTCTAAAAAATATGTTATTATAATATTACTTTAGATCCATAAATTTCAAAAACATTAATAGTAGACTATAGCGCAACTAATATTATTTATAATTATAGTTTTTTATATTGAAGAAGTTTTTTTTACATTTTTTCTTTTTTTTTTATATATCTATCTCCTCATCATAAGAAACCTCTAACTTTGAAGAATATTTAAAAACGTCATTGTCATGTTACGGGGCATCGAGAGAAATAGGGATTCCATTTTATATATATCGATAAATACTGCATCTTACTATGTATATAAGATTAAATATAAAACTTTTCAGACTGTAACCGTACTGGTCTATCAACTCATACCAAGATTTATTTGAATAGATATAACTAATATTGATACAAACTCTAACCTCTGCGAGACTCAATACTTAATATGACTTATATGTATCGTGAGTGTGAGAGTAAAAGTTTACAACAAACTTTATTAGATATTGAAGTTGAGGTGCGGAGTCGCATGCCAAATGATGTTAGCAAAGTTTAGCTAAATCTAAAAATAATCTTAAGTTATTGTTATGGATGTACCTACTACAAGAGGTGTATCTGAGGGTGACCTACTAAGGTAGTAATGGTAAGGTAGTAATGTAGTCCAAGGTCCATGAATATAAACGATGGTGCGTATAACGATGGTGTTCCCTCAGTGAGGGAATGCGGCGGGCCCGACGCGACGGAGGCCGGAGCGCCGCAGTATGACGCGGCCAGCCAACCGCCCGCCCGCCCCAACCACGCTAGTGCGACTACCTTACCAACTTTAACATCACTCAGTGCCTTTAATCGCTTCTCAAATTATATAGGTTTTAAGTTTGTGTATTAAATTTGTAATTGAAGGCTGTAGTGTTTTTTTAGGTACGGTGTGTTTACAATGATATGTAACGTAGCAACCAATATGTGATCGATTTATTGTTATTGTTCCATATCAATAAACGTGCACAGACAATATTGTTCACGTGCGGTTCAGAAAATACATTATGTGTTTTGGCATTCATAAGTAACGGCCGAGTGTTTGAAATTTACTAAATCGTGATCTGTGGGACTGTGTTTGCTTGTCGAAAGATATTATATTAAAAAGAAATAATAAAAATAAGTAGAAGAAATATATATATTTATCATATTTTCATGAAATTCAAATTATATGAACGGACAAGATAAAAACGTGAAATTATGATTTGGGAATTATTTGATATCATTATTATCTGATAAGTAATAATCACGTGAAAACAGATTTCAATTGAATTTTTGTAACGTAACGCTAAATTAATATTTGTGTCAATAAAATACTAATATTAATTTAACATTATCAAAAGCAATGTTTTCAAAAGCTTCATAGGTGTATATGAGTAGGCTGTGAACGTAGACAAATAGATGATAAAATTCAACGAATATCAAAATATGTATAAGTATAAGTAATTAGAAGTAAAGTGTTCAATATATATAAAGTAAATAACCCTTGCTGTGGCTGGAGGTCATGGAAAACGGTGCCTTAAAACATGGGAGCAACAACAACAATAATGACATCGTCGAAGAGAAGGTGGTAAGTGTCTTTACCATACACAACATACATACATACTAAATAATAAACTCACACATACATAATCTTACGGACAGAATGTGGAAGTTTTCGTGCACTCTAATACATCAAAAGTTTATTTCATACGTATTATTAATTCAAATGACTTTATTCAATTCATAAAAAATATTAAATTAATTTTATTAATCTATCAGTCATTTCTCTTCATTAAATTTAAGTGTTATTCTAATTACACTCCAGTTACTTCCTCGATATTAAAAATGCGAGCGCCTATTGTTGTCTATGAACTGATGATTATTTCATGATGAATATCTTACGGGCTATTACTATGACTATATATAAATGTAAGTTCGTATGTTTGTTTCTTTCTTTGTGTTTCCCGAATGGCTGCGGAGCGACGGTGAAAATAAAAAAATGGTAAAAAATACTGATAGTCACATATTATATATCTAATTATGTGTTTACCGAGAGAAAGACAAACATACATTATACATTACAGTAAAAACCGTAAATATTTCTTATGAATATGAGAAACGTAGTTAAATTTAAATTGTGATATTAAAATTTCATTTCAGTTATTGTCTGGGGGTCATCTTTGGTTTTGATTTAATCTCACATTGTTTCCACTGCAATTGTCATGGAAACGTTTCATTTCGTCGTCTGAAAATACAACACACTTTAATCTATACATATAACTAAAATTGAAGTGTCTGTTTGTATTTCCAAATAAAAAAATAATGTTTAAAATTGTTTCCTGTCTTTCCGTTTGGTTCAGCCAATCGTAAAGTCGTGGCTATAGCTGATATAGAATATACAAGTATCTATGGGATAAAAGAAACGTTAATATATATATTTTTATTGTTGTCCGTTTGTGCGTTAATACGTACGAAAACTTTAATTAACGGATTGACATCATATATTTAACCGAAACTTTGAAAACATATAATCATTTCATATCTGACTGTGACAAATGATTTTAAAAGGTTCAAAAATGATTGTCATGCTTCCCTTCTTTTTCTTTTCATATTAATATTTAATGTTAAATAAGAATTTTCACATTTCTTTATTAAATATTTATTGTTCTCCAAACAATGGATCGTAAAAAAAATATAAATTTAGAATATGTTTAATAATAAATAATATCTATTATAAAACATAAAACTATAACCATCAAGGTAAAGAGTAAAATTAAAAATAAAGTTAATTTAAATTCTGATTTGAAACTTGACATTATTTCAAGATATTTATTTGTTTCTGTATTGGTGTTTGTATCTCTATAGAGAATATTATCTATTGTTAATTAAAAATATTCAAATGATCCTGCCTCGTCTATATTTTAATAATGTGTAGCGAATTAGTGACGAAACAAGAGTTATATTTTCGAAAGTTAGTTAACCTTAATTATACTAAATCCCTGGATATATTTTGAAATATTACAAGTACGAAATAATATTTATTATCCGTAGTAGCTCTGATATTTATTTTTTTTTATGGATAAGGAGGGCAAAAGAGCTGGCGGGTCACAGATGATTTCTGATCAACGCCGCCCATGAACTCTAGCAACATCCTAGGATTTACAAGAGCGTTGCCGGCCTAGGAGGTGGGAGTCAACGCCTACCCTCCCTCACCCTACTTAGAGACCATCCCCCGGGAGGTCTCTATAGAAGACACAAGTTTCTTTCGGCACTCGTCGAAATTTTCCCGAGAGAGACCTGCACCGGAATATACCGCATCCCCAGTGCTGTCAGCCGCCTAACAATGTATGTTGGAAATATCCAACATATCATTGATGTGAAGGGGGAACAGAGTTGGGGATAGCACGCAAGCCTTGGGGTACACCAGTGTTCACGGGCTTGGGGTCCGAGCAAAAACCGTCGAGAACGACCTGTATGCTCCGTCCAGTGAGGAAGTTGGTGATCTACTTACATAAACTCTCGGGAAGCCCATAGGAAGGTAGTTTCGAAAGAAGCTCCTTGTGCCATACACGATCGAAGGCTTTCGCTATATCCAGACTAACTGCCAGACCATCTCCCTTGCTTTCAATCAACAGCTGCCCAACGGTGCGTAAGATATAACAGAAGATCATCAGCCGATCGACCATGGCGAAAGCCATATTGCCGGACATTGACCAACTGGTGATCCTCGAGGTACGTTAGGAGCTGTTTATTGATTATGCTCTCCATTACTTTGGAGAGAAGAGAGGTAATGGCGATAGGTCTGTAGTTAGCTGGGTCCGAGCTATCACCTTTTTTAGGGATCGAATGGACAAGGGTACGCTTCTATGAGACCGGGACTACGCCTTTAAGGTAGGAGTACCGAAATAGACGCGTTAGCACCGGTGGCAAAACTGATATATCAAAATGATTTCATTTACTGACGGACACCTGCATTTCGTCTTCTTGGACGTGATTACTGCAAAGCAATCATTCCTTTAAATAATAAGTTTTTATAATCATAAATTGTCTGTAATAAAAACTATAATTTTCAGTACATTATTATATATATTCGTAATAGCAATACTTACCCCAATTCTTCTTAAAATGTAATAGAAATTATTTATATTATGACTTAACATTTTTTACAGGTTCAATATACTCTTTTTCTAATAATAAAAATAATCCGAGTTCGGTCTTCGGTCTACGCAAAGCAAAATTCAGAGCAGTTATTATTCATTCGTTGAATTTGCTATGATAAAAATAAAGTTTTTTTGCTTCCTATACTGTACTTGGTAGAGCATAGTTGTGTATTGAGTGATCGTATAAAAGTTGTCTCCTTCGAGATGATACTCTGTCACCCCGTTTTCGTTTACAACACTTTTAATTTTTTAAGGACAAACACCCATTTACAGATATACTATATATTTTGTTTTATTTTATGAATGTAAAAGTAGTGGTTTTAACGAATTTGACATTCCCTCTTCAGTAACTACTTTGTTAATGGTTATAGATAATAACAATCTGTACGAGATCAATTCGATGAAACTAAATCGTTTGTTATTAGAGTTGTAATACTATCTCTAATGTATACAATATATTCAAGTTCCATATATATTATATTCCATATATATATATATATATATATATATATATATATATATATATATATATATATATATATATATATACACGGTTTTGAAATAACACGGTTTGAAAATAAAATATTTTTAATTTTTTTACACGATTAAAATTTTTTGGGCTTAACTTTTTTTGTCAAATTTAATTTCTGCGAAATATGTTCATATTACAAATTTAGGGGAATTTCCTTTTTGTGCATAGAAGCAAATTTACTGGTCAGAGCAATTGAAATGTGTTAATAATTTGTGAATAATCTTCAATAACTATGCTTGTAAAAATAAACATTGCATATGTGATTTAATTAAACAAACGTTCTTAAAAAATCCTTGTTTTTCACTAATTTTAATAGGTTTTAGAGATTAGGAACCAATCATCTATTTTTGCATATGATCAATGTCTTTTTATACACGGTTTTTTCTTACACGGTTTTTTCTGGAACCAATTTCCGTGTAAAAACAGACTTAGATGTTTTTATATATATATATATAAATGAAATTTATCCTTAAAAATTATTACTATGAAAACAGAGATAGTCATTCTGAATTGCAAATGATAATATCTTTATTACTTTTAAATTACTTTACAAAATATATCGAGATACAAGTATTATTATGATACGACGAAAATATTTGTAGTTGAAGTGAAAAATTCGTCCGCGATGTGCAAATAATGTAACACAATTGGTCAATTTTTTTCATATTAGACTTTGATTTAAAAGTATTCTTTAGTTTCAATAATTTAGAAATATCAATTTTAATAATGGCGTGTTAACTATCAAAATGTATAATTTAGTACAAATACCTTATAGTGGTGTTAAAATACTTGTAAAAGCATTAGTGATAATTAGTAGAACACTACTAAAAGATGAATAGGCAGAGCGGAGAACGAGAACGCTCATTTTATCTGAACACCTTATAAAGATCAGTGGGAATACTTTGGCGTATTTTGTTAAGTGAAATATGTAAATAAATTGATTTGATTTTAAACTTTATTAACTATTAAACCATCATTTAATATTAACATTTGTTATCATCGTAACAAGTAATCGTTAATAACAAAAATGTATTGGAATTGTAAACGTGACCTTAAAATTGATATCTGATATAAATGAATAAATGACCTTCAAAAATAACATTGTTTGATCAGTTGTTAATTTCCTCAAGTTGTATGTCCTATTTAATAGCTATTACATCAGTGATCAGTGGAACGAATGAGTATGTTTATTCAACTACTATGTATTATTAGTTATTTCCATACAAGGAATCTAACCCCAATTCAAGCCAATCGTAATAAGCCAGTAAAATACAAATCGTAAATATATAGGAACTATTTTATTCGTTAATATATACATATATAAATATTATATATTTGTGCAAAACTTCGTTCACTCTCCATAATATTTTTTCAGTTAACTACAGATAGGTTTAAGACTAAGTGCATTGCTAATTGTTATTGTTAGTTGATCGTAGAAAAACTGCAACATGCATGCAACAAAAACATAAAATGAAAATTATACCAAACTTTAAAATTCTACCCTAATTTAGCACACTTCATTAATTAAAATTGATAATAATAACCCGATCCGCCAATTTGAATGTTCTGCCAACAACTATCCGACACAACAAATGAAGTGTTAATATTTTCCAGGTGAACATTCCTTTTTCACTCAACACCTCGGACACTTGTCTATTAATCAGGTATTTACAAAACAAATTATTCATTCGATATTATAATTATATATATATTTTATTGCACTAAGAAAGTTTAAAACCAAAAGCGTCAATTATATTTTTTTGTAAAAAAAAATCTACTACCTCTCCACAAAGAAAGTTGTGCTTTAAACATATATTTTAGTATTTTTTATGGAATATCTTGGTTTCAAATATTAACATCTCGAGGTAGTTGTTGTTCAACGAAATCAGATTCTACATTCACATTACGATTTTAATAAGTAGTTTAAATTAGCTCAGAACTATTCCAAATATATGTACACTGTTATACGTAAAATCAATTTTTTAGAAGGCACCGACGGACATTTGTTAGAGTTATTATATATTATAAATCCTTTATCGGGCTAGCAATGAGAAACATTATTTCAAATATTATTAATGTATTAAAAATCCTTTGGATTTTTGTAATCAATCAAAATTAAAATAATTAGAAATCAACAAAACAAGAACAGACACTGAAAACAGTGTTATTACACGGCAGTGTTCGTGTTAAGTTCATACTTTTCTTTGTATCTGTCAACATATTTCATATCGTATTTAGAAATCATATAATCAATATCCCAAATGTCAACGGGCTTGCCACAATCTGGTGATATATGTTTATATCCGGAACATCCGGTAAATGAATATACCCGATGTTCCGGATGCATCCTTTGATCTACCCTTTACAACGTCACAGAGTGTGCGGACCGAACAGGGAAATTAAAATTAACATTATACAATAATCACTAGTTAACACATATTTAAAGCTAATAATATAATAATATAATCTAGGTTTAAAACTAATAATAATGTAATCTAGAAATATAATTAAAATAATATTTCAAATTAAAAAAGTTGGTATCAAAAGATGAATTTTGGTGCAAACAAAAAAAAATAGCGGGTCAAATTTTAATAATACTTGTGCAATATAATATGAACCGGGCATTATATGAAAATTTTTGTGGCCCAGTTTAAAATAAAAGTTATTATAATAATAATAATGAACAATTGATCCAAATATGTACTTAATTGAAATTTGGATGTTGAGAACTTGGAGTGTTTGGACCAAGGAGCATTTTTTATTTTTTGTTTTGGTAGATATTTGATTAACCCCTCGTAAGAGTTGACTCTCGGTTGGACTGGAGTCAGCCCACAATTTCACTTAAACTATGAAAGGCTAGAAACCTTCGGTGTCGCGAAGGAACGTGGCATCCCCCTCATTTATCACTGAGCGATCCCAAGAGCTATTCGATGTGATTTCTGCATTCCTGTATTCCTTATAATTGCAGTTATCACTTTATTAATTTTAGAAAATAATATGAAATTCAGATGAAACTGTGTGATTGTCTTTAAAACCTAATTATTATAATTAAATCAAAATTTAGCACTTTCCTACAAAGATAATCTGGAAAATGGTCATCATTAATTATTAAAGAGTTAAAGTTTATTCTATTTAGTTGTTATCATTATTGGTCCTCGTTAAAGGAAAAAAAACCATATCTGGTACTTCTAATAAAATTTACGAAATTGTTATGAATACTGTGGTGGAAGTTCAGTTATTATTATTGGTTTTCATGAAAGGGTGAGCCATGAAATTCCTTATAGTTTTGTTTTTACAAACATACAAACACCGTAGTTAAAAAAACACCGATTCGTTCCAATATTATTTGTAGTCCAGGTGGTTTTTTTTTAATATATACATATAAAAAATATACAAAATATAATGAATGCAGTTGAGTCAATAGGTACTCGTTAGCTAAATTTGTGTGTTTGTAAAGCCTAAATTTTCATTAACATATATTATTGTACTTTATATTATTTTAGATTGTAATAGAATCATTAATTACAAATTGCCTTTCAATCAATCAACTTATCTCATTAATTATTAATATCAGAATTACGATGTACCTATCGCATATATTTTATTGGATAAAATAATTTTATAATAAAAAATGTATATAAGGTGCCTATTCAAAATAAAAAGCAAACTTTCATATTGTATGACTTAATTGCACCGAACATGGCATGGTGTTAAAAGTTAAAAATTAATTGGACGTTGGTTGTTAGAGCGTGTAATTTCGACTGCAGAGTCCCAAAAGCTATTTGCGGAGTTAGTTGGGGCGAGTACTTGACTTGGAGCGAAATGCATTCCCCGTAAAGTGAAAGTTCTTTGTTCGTATAGGTATAGCTACCCACACCCGCCAAGGGCTGCCGAACCAACGAACCAACTGCGATAGGCACGCTATAGGTCAAGGACTCCACACGCCCTACGAATACAGACACATTATGTAACTTGCCAATATTGATTTACTTGAAAAACAATATCCTGGAACAGAAAACCTTTAAGGTCTTACCTTTTATTGTTTTATTATATTTTATATTGAATAATCTCACATTCATAATTCCATAGATAATACAACATATCCTTATCTGATAATATATTTTATCGCATGCTTTGAAGTTTAAATTATTAAAAGTGTAATAGTTTAGTCATTCCAACGTCATCAGACCTTGACCCTAATGACGCAAACGGATAGGGCATATCGCTTTCATATTAGTTCGATAAAAGATGAAGGAAGTACCAACTAAAACTTAGAGACAACTTAAGACAAAACTTTGAATTTAATTTTCTTAAAAACACTATTCCTCCATTATATCATGCGAAATTATGATAGTAAATTTAATTTATGACAGAAATTAAGTTTGTTCTTAACTTAGAGAAAGAGTTTTGAACTGAAATAAGAATATTAATGTTTATATGCACAATACATTTGTAATTACTTGTATTTGATATACTTAAGATTCGCTGTTAAAATGACGAAACATATTTTATTTGAATGAGATCAAAGCAAGTTTATATAAGGTATACCAGTGGGGTAAGTTATGACAAACAAATTCTTCTGTTTTAATACTTTTGCAAACCTGGTATCTTTTTAGGATTTATCACCTACCCGTGTCAAAATAAGAAAAATCTCTAAACACTAATACTATCGGAGTCTCACTATACACTGATATAATTTATAGAAAAATTTATCCATCCAATTCCAATTCTTATCCGAAAAAGTATTTCCTCTGTGTAAAATAGAGAAGTGTAGATTATAATCAATAATAGTTTTTTTGACAAATTGTTTAGAGAAACACACAATAAAATCTCATGAGATAAGATTTCCTATCTCGTAATTGTTTAGTGTACAAGACTTAAAAAACTTTACTGCTTCTCAGTTTTAATTTTCCAACAGCTCACTGATGACGTTACTCGAAGAAGAACAAAGGGGATATAAACTTATTTTCAACAAAGTTCCTGAAGTGTAGCCTGCATTTAACATTTTTTTAACTGTAATAGCAATTTATGTTTTTTCCCACATTTTTTTCTCCAGAAAGTGCAAAATATTCCTTTATATAGAAAGTTTTTTTATTATTAATTGTTTATTAATTCGACCGGATTAAGACAAGTACTCGACAGCCTCTTGACTTCTTAAACCCTTTAAGGACACAAATTTATTTTAAAATAAAAAATGCTGTAGCAAAATACATACATATTTAGACACTATTGTTTAAATATGTATTATTTAATTGCCTAAATATGATACATGCACCAAAACTTTGAGCATCTCGATACTGAAGAGGAATTAATGAGGTTAAGAAAAATAAAAAGATATAGATCGTCAATCATACACATTTTATATGTATTTATTTGTCATTTAACAAGTAATTATTGCGCCGATACGGTGAAAGCAATATTAATAAAATTGTATCAAATTTGTGGTTTTATAATTTGGACACGAGATAGATTGATAACACTGAAAGAGATATAAAGAGATATTCTTTAACAAATAATGTCTATGGAGGACTACAATGCTGTAAATGGCGGAAGTATTTTTTATAGAACCGAGATTAAAGTTTTATGATGATTAGCATAATGCTCCATTAGGTGCCTAAAGAAGTGTTAATGATGTTTCTTGCATCCGAGATAAATTTAACCAACCCAGAACTTTTAAAGCAAGCAATTATAAAAAATGCAAACTATTCGAAACAAAAGAAATCATCAGTATCAGTAGTTACGAAATAATACGTAGTTAAAAAAATAATTTTAAGGTTCATAAATAATTTTTTAAAGGTACGTCCTTCAAAAACGAAGCCTTAAATAAATGTAGGACCATGCAAATAACCTGAAACGTGTAATTATGTTCTATCGTTAATATGTCCTTTGTCTGTTAAATCTAGACAGTTTAAATGTCTACGGGAAGTGCATTGTCATGCATGTCATAAACATAGATTCCAGCTAGCACCACATTGTGAAGATGAAAAGGCTTTCAACATTAGATAATCTGCTTCCATCTCTTTCTTTCTTGTACAAGTGATGCTTCTCCATAATCTACAATCCATATACTAATAAACAACTGTCGATTGCTGGCAACTCGGTATAATATTGAACTACCTTAGTAGTAATATCAATATTTCGTGCTTGTTATATCATGATTCATTTGATATGATCTAATCAATATCTACTTATAGGACAAAATTATATTATCTATAACCATTCCATACCACCCTTCCAATTACTTCCGTGTTTTGTAAATTAGGATTCCATATTATTATGATAATATTTGTGTATATTATAGATGTATTATTTTAAATATCAGATGGGTAGCTCCATTGTACTTAAATAGGACACACCGTGATTATGATTTAATATAAACAATCTTCAATGGTATGACTGCAATGTAACATAATTACCTCTCAAAATATTTCTCGTAATTTCGTCCTATAAAGTAGGGTAAAATGATAACATATACGCTCACGGTCTCTCATAACCCATGAGATTCGTCAAATGAACGGCGGACTTAAACCAAAGCTGCACACGATCGCTCGGAGCCTATATTCGTACATAACGCGGCATAAAGCGCCAAGCGTCATGACGACAATGCGTTTCGACTGAAATGTTCGATAGGTAGGGTTGTGCGAGGTCACGGCGCGAGGCGTCGACGCGCGCAGCAACACAGCGACCTCTTGCGTGCGCCGCACAACCCCCAGTTTAAGTCCGGTGACCACGTTGCGGACTCCGCTGCCTCTCACACTGCCATCGAATCTTTATCTAAATATCAGTTCCAGAGGCTTCGCCTCTATCGAACGTCGCCGCGATTTTTATCATATACGCATTTTCGCAACAAATTAACAAATTCTAGGCTTTCGATACACGCAAACGTCTAATAAAATGAGTAAAGTGCTTGCTTGATCGATCGGTTGCATTAAAAAGTAAAAACTGTTATTATCGTTTTGCTGTCAAATTTTGCGTCTTTTGTTGCGCTAAAGAAAGAGCAGGGTCTCGACGGCGGAGCGTCCGAGTTCGAGTGATTGGCGAAGGCTTGTGCATATTGTATCGAGTAATAGTATCGAGTGGTGCCGTCCTGTGCTTAGTTTGTATTGTGGACAGTGCGTCGGTTCTTGAGAGGTGTTTTTATCGTTAATTTAGTTGCGAGCTTTGCCCATTATTTTTTTTTATTTCCTTTTATATATTTTTTTGCTATTATTGTGATAAAACGCGATCCATGCTTGGAGTTATGACTACCATGGTATGGTTTCCTTTGTCTACGTTCTATACCTCTTATTCTTTTAGTAAAGAAAACGGTAGTTACTCATTACATTGATATGTAATCATTTTAGAAGTATAATATCGTATGCTGTTCGTGAATGAATATCAATTTCATTCATGAAGAAAATATAAACAGTTTAAATACATTTTTCTAATAACATAAAGCTTTCGCAGCATTGTATCGCAGTCATGGTAGAAAACATAGATACAGTAGGAGCTTCGTTTAACAACTTCTTATAACACATTGAGTTCGTTGTGCGAACGATACAGTGAAACACACTTAAGCAGTAGAGCTTTGACATTTTTCGTATAAGCAACTCCAGACGCTTTACCTATTGCTATATCTATTGCAACAAATAAAACAGTAGAGATAAATTGAAATACATTTCATAAAGATTTGGTCGCAATGAGAGCGAGAATTTAAAAATCTATACCACAAATATAGTTTACAGTTCAACCGTGACGTAAAACTATGCAGAGGATGCAGCCCCTCCCTCGCTCAGATCTTGAGGAATGTTAACATTCATTTGACAGATGACTTAAGAAATCGGCTGATACACTATCGAGCACTACACATTTATTCGTAGTTACTTGTAGTTAACCTGTCGTATTAGTACATAGTTAAGCATGTAGAAATATCAACTTGCACGAGCATTTAATTTGAAATGTCGCAATACATTGAAAAATATTGGCATATTAATATGTAGGTATATAAAAAGTTTTCCTATGTAATCTCAAATTTTAACGCGATGTATACATAAGAATTTATGCAAATTGTATAATTACTTAAGGCTGTTCTCGCAGAAAAGGTTCAACAAAATTAGATGAAGACATCCTTTCATTTTATTAATTATAGGAAAAATGTTGAAATAATAAAACTGTTGTGGTGACGTAACTATGCTAAGTATGCTAAGTACATTCCACCCACTATTCCTTCATTTCAATTCTTTATGCCATTTACATAACGTTTCTTTGTTCTTACAATGTGAGTGACGAAACCCAACTTTTAAGGTTTTTTTCGGTCTAGGATTTAGAAAACTGTGAGCTGAACTTTATTTGAGAATCAATTCGGTCTCCCTATCATTGTCATACTAAATGTTTATCATTATTATTTTTTAATACATCGTTACCGTTCCCCGTAGCTCACTGCAGGCAATGCCATTTCCTATGTAAATTAAATATTCATAATAATCAGACCTGACCAGAACAAGACCAAATTACAAGATATCAAATCATATTGAATATCTTGTAATTTTTTCCTATTATTTGGAAATAAGGAATAGCGATCTTCGAATCGTCTTTTGGCCACTTCTATAACAAACTATGGAATTCACAAAAAAACGACTCGAAGATCGATTGATATTGAGATATTAATGTTTTATGAATTTAACAATTTTTAGTAATAAAACATAAAACATCATAAAAGTCGCACATATTCCAGAAAGGAAATGTTAATGTTAGGCGTAAAACTATGAATAGTCGACCACCCGCTGACATACTGTTGAATAAGGCGCGGCCTCGTTTACCGTTTTCAGCCCCCGCGCTTTCAGCCCTTGTTAGCACTATTTTAGCCCATAAATTATTTGTAGGTCTGAACTAAATTTTAATTTTCACATCACAAACTGATATTTGTTGTAAAATTGGAAACAATTAATAAATAATAGATACGAACAGGTAGTGACTTATGGCGAAGCTATGCAATTCAGCTGTCTAATTATTACTTGCGATATATTATAATTTGAAAACATTTTAAAATCTTTTAAAATTAGGAAAAAATATAATAACTGTCGTCATTTTTTTTAAAACTAAATCTTATTGTTTCATTAAGCACTGACATTCTCATTTGCATTGCAAATCGGTCGAAATTATCTTCGGTGTGAAGATCATACAAATCCATACTAATTATCATAAACTATATTAACTATTCAAATTTTTTATTATCTAAAACCATACCATAGTAAACATATCGGTGTTTCTGACAAATTGATTTTATATTAATTTACACTTAAGTAATCCTAACGTAAAACAAACGTATCGAAATCAGACGAGCGAGTGGAGTTAAGAGATCATCTATGCAAAACACGGCGATCGCTCTGTTGGAAACGGCGTCGGCCTACGAGAGAGCCGTGCTGGAATGTGAGCACCTGGAGGCGTCGGAGCACGGGGGGTTTCGGTGAGAACGTTGGAGCGGCATGGAGGACCGCGGGCCACCGGACGTGCCGTTGATCGTGACGCCGCCGTGCGCGGGCGCGGTGGGCTCCGGCGCAGCCCTCACCACCTCGCGTCGAGCCGCTTCCGCCCGAGGATCCCGCGACGACCCGCCTCCCTCCACCTGGCGCTCCTCGGTGCGTGTGCGCGACACCAGTTTCCGCGGCTCCCGCAAAAGCGTCGTACGCCTTGAACCGCCCTGTAATGGTCTCAACGGGTTGCCCGCCATCGGCAAGGAGGTAATTCACGTATCTCTGGCTGACGATTGGACATATTAAATTGATAATAATCATTCGATCATAATATTGATTATTTAAATCTTATGTACTCACAAGGCTTCAAGCTTATTTATTGTGTTGATGTACTTTTTTTTGCTGCAAAAAAGTTTAAAAAAAAAATTGTGAATACCTTATCCCTCTGAGCCGAGGTGAAGGGCAAACTGGATTTCTGGCCAATAATTGTATTTATTTGTTTACATTTCTTATAAATTATAATAAAATTCCGCTAAATATATTATATTTATTTTTAATATATGTTATAAAAAATGTATTAATAAACAGATGTAAAAAAAATATTTACGTATATATGTTAATTTAAATCGCGCTAATGCTTTTATTCTAATTTATTTATTCGTTCAAAATATCTTATCGATTGTTCCAATCGTTGTTTCAAAGACGATCTTTTACATATTTATTTGCAATATTTTGTTAAATCATTACGGATATTTTTATTAAGAACTTATTATCCTGTACGCTATTTGATAAAACGAAATGAAGGTACAGATTGCCTAACTAAAAAGTGTTGTGGCAATGAAACAGACAAGTGAAATAGTGAAGTTTTTCATACTACTTCACGATTATTTTATAGACCTTATAAAATAGAAACTCTGTACAAAAATTTAATTGTCCCTCAGAGGCTATTGCCAGCCTCTTGTTGTTCCTCTGAAGTTGCAAGAAATCGTGGATGGCGACTTGCCACCGTTTTCTCGATTATAAAACTAAAAAAATAATAAGAAATGGCAAGATATTTTAACAATATTAATATATTTTGGAGCTATGTTACAGTTGTATATTTCTGCATTACAAAAGATAATCAAAATATATATTTTTATCAATTTTAAGCTTTGATTGATGACATAGTAGGGATTTGGATTTCAGGGGTGTATATATAGAGTCAACAAATAGTATTTACGCTTTATAGTCAGATCAAATTTGGGTTTGATGTATGGCGAATAACGTATTATTTAGTATTTTACTCAGGAATACATAAAATAGTTGACTGTAATTACATTATTAAGATTGAAAACCACCTAAAATTATTTAATACCATTTTCATTACTATACCTATAAAAAAAAAGAAATTTAGAAAAATCTGTTACTGAGAGCAGAAAAACACATTTACGACAAATCATAATTTTCCAACGTTGATTTTTCTCAAAAGTGTGTCCTCGCTAGGTTGATGAAAATTTAATTGCTGCAAGCTATTGCCAGAAATCAGGAGAAAGTTATTAGAATATCGGCAACGAAACTGCAACAATTACAACTACAAATGTTAACATAAAAGTTATATAAATTTCGGCCCCTGCTAATGTAATAAACGTAATAATTGAATATTTAAAACCATCCATTCTTTCGCCGTGTCTTACTTGACAAATGACATGAAATACAAATTATGGGCAACACAAAGTGACTTGTCGCATCGATTTAACATAAATTACTAAACAATTTGACTATTACTTTGTTTAAGTATTTTGTTTAGGATATATTTATGACTTATTTTATGAAAGACAATTATTTTATATACGTCCTTGATGCAGAAATAATTTAATTATTTTGATGTTTAAATGTTTTCCCCTGTTATGTTTTTCTATGTTAAATATTTATAATTGTAATTTTAGATGAGTACAAGACTGTTCCCAAAAATTATTGGTCGGAAAGTAAATATAATCTCTATTTTCTCGAAACTATTTTGAATTGACGGCTAATTTCACTACATAACTCCTTCGTGAAAATCATCATTATTTGCCAGTGATTGTTATTCTTTTAATTATTGTTGTTTGCTTTTTATTCTATAATTTTCTATGTTTATAAAAGAGGATTAACGTTCATGGAATCTTATGAAAATTTAAAAGCTGTTTTTGATGATTTTTTTTCTGATTTAGCGACAATTACTTATTGGTTCCCTTAGTTTAAACGTGGTCGAGAGAATCTAAATGATGACCCCAAATCCGGCCAACCGACGACTACAATAAGCCATGGAAACCTCGCTAGGGTGGAGTGGTTATTGAGAGACAATAAAAACGTTAAACATCGGAAAATTCAAACTGAACTAAAAGTTGGATCACAGGTAGTTTCCACAATCCTGCATGGACCTCTGAGAGTTAGGAGGGTTGCTTCGCTGATTAATACCTTATTCTTTATCGAGGAGCAAAAGTGGCCTAGTTTTGATTGGTGTAAATTTATGTTGGAAAACTTTGAAGGATCTTCACAGAACTTATATCCTTACAACTGACGAATGTTAGATCGACAACTACGATCCCCTCACTACTTAGTGGATTGCTACTTAGCAATCCATGCGATGGGGGTTTGAGTTGCTAATAAAACTTGTGTGCGGACAGAGAGTTAATAATAAGAATATAACAGTTTTTTCAACGTAGTGGACCAATAATTGTACTAAAAGAACTGTTACTAGTGAGTGATATTATTGGTGGTTGCGAAATTTGGCTGCCCCAAGCTTTCGGGTATTTGAATAGCAAGCACCCAAGAAACGGCGTCCGCTGTATTCTTTTTCACTAAGAACGCGCCCACTCACACAGCTATAACCACTTTAAAGGCTTTATTTATCGGCTTCGAGGGTACAAATGTTACCCCATCCTCTTACAGCTTAGATTTAGGTACATGAGATTTCTTTTTATTTCCCACAGTTAAAAAAAGCTTCGTGGTTGAAAATTTGCCACCGACGTCGAAGCATTTAGTCGACTATTTTTCAATCTATCACAAGCGCAGTATATGTTTTAATAGCTGATTGCTGAATGCGTAAGTGCATAGAGGTTGGAGGGGAATATTTTGAAAAGCTATAAATTATGATTTTTCATATTAATACTATTTTTTATTTCACAAACAATTAACAGAACAGCCATCATATAAGATATAAAATATTTCAAAATCATCCAATTTTAATCACAGTATAATAATATTCATCGATTTTTTAATTGTATAACAAAATTTTTGATGTAAAATTAAGGTGTAATTAAACTACGGTTAATCATTCAGTTTACTCGCCTCAAAGCGCCCGACTGGTGGTCGCTTGACAAGGTAATGAGATAAATCACAACAATGGTTATACATTATACTAAAAAATAAGCTGTTTTTTAACCTTTTGCTGTATTTTTTCTTATCTCTGTATCGTATATAAAATAAATGGTGTAATCGGCTACTAAAGCCATTTAGTGATTGTGAATATATTTTTTTTATAATATAATAAAATACAAATAGTCATCATACATCATCAAAATTCTTATGAAAATCACAATTTTATTTGCATGGTGATACAAAAAATCTATCTATCAAATAAAAATGGGAATGAATACTCTCATGAAAACAAATACATAAATAATTCAAAATGTAGTCTATTAATATTTTAATGTTGGCTCCTGTAAGGTATCAACAAAATATAATTAAATTCCATAAATTTTGTGTGATGATATTTTAATACGCGTATGTTTAATATGTTTAATATGTTATTTAATATTTATGCAAATAAAATCTTGGTTCTAAACGAAATTGTAAATTTACCTTTATTCTTCGGCTTGCTCTCACGATAAGTAAATCCTCTGTCTGTCAATTTTAGAGTAATGAGATCATTGTAATTCCGTAATCCGAATTTATTTTGACGTATAAACTTAAGCCTTATCGTCATAAGCCTTTCAAACAAGTACATGTATGGGTAAAAAATATTTCCTACAGCGATTCTTTTACAATTATTCTATTGACGATAGATTAGGATGTGTAACCCGAAATATATATAAAATCTTACATATCTTAACAAAAACACAATGATTCAATAAGTAATAGACAAAAAAACAGTTTTATAAATCTAAGTTTAGTGTAACAAAGAAACGCGTGTTGGTTATATGTGAGCCCCTCTCTTGATTGATATTCGTATGAATTTATAGTGCAGCAGAAAAGTCAAAGTCAAAGTCAAGAAGGTGTTAATCCTTATAATGAAAAGTCAGAAACATATTCACGGTGCCAAATGGGTTCTCGAAGAAGAATCTGCAACAAAACTATGGCCCTTCGTTTAACTTAATATTAATTGACATATTCAATAGTATGGACTCTTCAGTCAGTTATGTGATATGGGAGAAGAGATTGGAAATTAAGTAAAGTATCGTACAGAAAATACTAAAATAACTAACCGACATTACTACTTCTCGGCTCTGATATTTACAACGTATAAATTGAGACAAAGTTAATGACTTTTATACAAAGGTTTTTATTATTTTAATAAAATATCAAGAATTACAAAAATATATGAAACTTATATTCTTGAAAATGCACTTACTACATATTTTACTTGAAATTGTAATATTATAAAATCATCAGTTATTTCCCAACAATTATTTGTTCAAAAATATTCTTACAGAAGATCTGTTTATTTATAGTAAAAATTACATCATTTTAAAATATTTTATCCCTCAATTAATCATTTATTAATCATTTAATTGTCTTAAAATCGATAACTTCAAAAAAAAAATACAATCATTCACACTTATTCATAGTCTCTTATTTCGTTACGAAATAGTCATTAATTCTCATTTCTTAGTTTTTCACACTTCTACAAATAATATGTATAACTTAGGTGTTTGGGATTTATTTGTCTACAGTAAATTAGATGTCATGTTACTTAACATTCAAGTCATTATACAATCAGGCAATGTTTATGGTTAAGATATTTAATTCCAGGAGCAATAAATACAGCCTTATAAATTTACTGATTCTTATAAGATTGTATTCATACATTATAATTATTAAGTTATTAATTTCAAAATCATTTTTAACGTGTCGAGTTTGAAGATCAGTTCGTTTGCGGTAGCACGTCATGGTGTATGTTGATAATTGTTTGACTAGTGCTCTGTATGTACGAGTAGATGTTACCGGTAGAACCAATAGATACTGCCATCACTTGATGGTTATTTTACGTACTTTTCTATGTTTGGTTTCAAAATTTATTGTTTGTAAGAAAATATAAACATAATTTGATATAGAGCATATTATGATCCTCTCTATGCACAAAAAAATGTTTTATCTTCTTGAAAAATTATTTCAATGAAACATAACCCTTGTTATTTTTCTAATCTAGATCAAATGTTATATTTATAACTTATATACATTTGTGGACACTGGATTGGATGGATGGATAATTTTATTAATGTTTTCATGTATGTTGTATTGTTTTCACGTATATAAGATATATTTCGTTGGCCACAGGTGCTGTCACTGGGCGCGACGGGCGGGCACAAGGGAACCACTCAACCATCTCACCCCTGCACGATTCTTCATCATTCTCCTTATAAGGTAAGAAAATAATTTCTATAAAAACTATTAAAGAATCATTATACAATCCAACTAATAAATATAAATGTTTCACAGCGAATACTTTTGGATGGAAATAATAATCTTTTTTCTTTTATTTTTACTGTCTTCTAATAATGACATGCATTTCTTTATCATGGTTTTATCAATTGATGAAAGTATGTTATCTATAAAATGTCCTTGAGTTTGTAATTCAACCAATGACTTGACCAATTTTGATGATTTTTTCTATCAATATAGGTAAGTCTCTTTTATTGGCCTCTATACCTGGAACTACTGTTGAGACTCAGTAAACATTTTTTTAATTATAAACGACTAGTTTATGCATTTTTTACTTATTTTCATAACTTTATCATTTTTTTTAAATTAGAAGTCCGTTTTCATAAATTACTAATAAAAATGATTTTTTTTTATGAGTGTGGGCGGAGCCTTATCAAATAAACAATAAAATTCGTACATACATATACATATCATCTTCAAAATTATCGAAACTATCAATATTATAATATTAATATTGACATATGAATATGAGACTACTTTGTTGTATCAAATACATATTTATTCTTCAAATAGTATTCAGATATATTGTAATACAATTAATGTATGTCTTAAGACAATATCATTTGATAAAAATGTTATCACAACACGTCACGCACTGATTAAAGAAGATTATCCAAATAATTAAAAAACAGTCAATTCAATTTCTATACAAGTTTTCCTCACCATTAACAATATCGTCGTTTGTAACCAGACTTAGTACTTTACTCATTTTCATTGTCCATACTTACACCTTAATTTCCCTTGAACTTTTGTTTCTTGTTTAAATCTATAGACAATCATTTTTTCAGTTGGGTATTCATTGGGCAAGTATAAAAGTTAGTAGCACAGTAATTACAAGATCATATGGTTTAATATCTGCTGTTGTTTGTTTAGTATATTCTATTTGAAAATAATCATAATAAAATACGTATTGCGTATCAAATTCTCCTCCAATTGTTAAAATAACCTCTTGTTATTAGAAAAGACAGACAATAGTGGGTATTTCCTACTTTTTATTTATTTATTCATATCTTTTTCACTTAGAATCAATACGTTTATAATGCTTGTGTACGTCAAACGAGTGTCAGGAGGGCCTATTTTGATACCATCCTTATCAAGATATGTCCTTCTGTAAAGATTTTTAATATTAACTTATTTACTTGTTAGGTAGGCTCTTTATTATTATTTTTTTTATGCAAGTGGAGGGCAAACGAGCTGGCAGGTCACCGATGATTTGTGATCACCGCCGCCCATGAACTCTAGCAACATCCGTGGATTTACAAAAGCGTTTCCGGCCTAGGCTTTATTCTCACTCTTTTATTTTTTTTTATTTAATTGTACTTTTAATAATTAAGTAAATAGTACCAGAATACTCGTAAACAAATTCTTACAATTTGTTTAATAGAATAAATGTTGTTTCCAGTTCGGAATACGCTTCAGAGTAAAAGATAATATAATCAATTTAGATATTTGTTAAATAATTAAAATATTGTTTAATTCCTCTACATTTTAGTAAATATGAATTACAATCAATAACTTAGATTAGACAACGAATGAGGAAAGTTTAAAGGTCTTTATTTCAAATAAAAATAAGTTGCACGGTTCCAAAAGGTGCGTCCAAGGAAAATAATCCCCAAAAAAATCCAAGGGTATTCTCGTAATTTAATATTAATTTTCAATTTTATACTATTTGTGTTGAGTCAAGTCAATGCATGTGATCACATTACACAATCTTCTAGAATCTGTAGTTCAAACAAACATTTATAGTTCTTAAGACATTTTTTTTTTTGTATGATGACTGTATCATTGAGTTTATTTTATTGAAACACTGCGCTCATTTGCAACTCGTAGTGACAGATGGTTACAATAACAATAAATGACATACAACGCCACTGAATAGTCTTTTGTATAATAAAGTTCAATAATCATTAATATCATTTTGTCACACTTAATGAGCTGAGCGTAAGCGAATCTCTTAACCGTTTGGGAGACCTTTTTTGTGTTTAGTTGTCTCCAAAATGCAACGAGATAATCAGCTAAAAATTTTCTCATGTATGTTTGAGCCGAACGTTGATGTTATAGCGAAAACAGATTGAAAAAATGCTTAGAAAAAATGTTGATTGTAAAAGTTATCCCAGCCATAGACAATACATTAGAGCTGCCCTGCGCGTGCGAGCAATGTACTGAGCTAGAAGGTGACAATTTGTCCAATTAAATCGATATTTCCTAAAGCTATTCAGATGAAAGGAGAGGGGGTCAGCTCAACACCCGCCGCGCACGGTTGGCGGATCCTAGTTTTAAGTATTGAAATTGTTGAAAACCCTCAGGCGACATCAATTTTATAAACAACTAGACAGTATTAAAATAAAATAATATTTGCCCTTTATTAGAAAATGTGAATAACAGTGATATGTCCATTATTATATAAATACTGGGAAATATACATTTTCTATGAATTGTTTTGAAATGGTCCGTCTATAAAGGTGTTCAGACATGTTAAGTTTACTAAAACCATGTATCAACACCGACCTTACTCGGACTTGTCTCATTCATCAAATCAATACATTTCAGTCAATGTTTAAATATATTTTCACTAATGTCCTTAATTATATGACTATATTACATCTGCTCTAAGTATAAGTATATATGTATCACTTATATTTCTATACTGTAGGTATATACAATAAAAATGAATAAAAATGAATAAAAATGAATAAAAATGAAGACCAATTATACTAATACGGTACGTTATAGTTTTAAATATTTCCTTAATATTTGTAAAAAGCCTGCTTAATGATCAGTATTTAGTTATAGAAACATGTCGTTGAATAAATTAAAATAATTTTTACATATAACTTTTTGAGTTTAACAACGGAAAATGTTGTTTTTGTCGTTTTGACATAACTTTAAACTTAACATTTTAAATATTAATTTGCGAAAAATTTGTTCTTGCCATATACCCTGATTTGTTTGTCTATCAATTTATTCAAATCTATGATTACATCAGATGGTAGATAATAAGCTGCTTCCAAAGAGTCACGATTCGGAAGTCATTATTAAATTATTAAAGATATTATCTGGATTATTTTTTGTTTTTTTTTTTTTGCTTTTCGTTCGTCTTAAGATAAATTAAAATTTATAGGTATATATTTTTAATAATTTTAAGTGTAATCCGATTTTGTAGTAAATACTTGCATAGCTAAAAGTGTTTACATTGTAACTAGCAATAATTACCCTAATTTCAGTATAAGCGGTAGTTTAGGGAATTTATAATGATTGTGGGTTTTGAATAAAAAATGTTTGTCGCATCGACCTCGTTCGTCGCACGCAAATGCGCTACTTTTGTTTGCACGCTATTTATTTTACAGCAATTTTAAAAACGCCGTATTACCAAATAATATCCTCTACATTCCCCTACATTTTTTAAATGTGCTCTTTATTAAAGATTTTTATATTATTGAAAATAAATACCAGAAGTAAATTCGATTTGAGAAATTAAAACGTTCACAGACTTCATTGGTTATTATTGTATGTGAATAATATAAACAAATACAGAATATTACACAAATTATATTGTTTCAGGCCGCTTGGGATTGGTTGATTCTAATACTGGTCATCTACACCGCAATATTTACTCCGTACGTGGCAGCATTTCAATTGAACGAGCCGGATTTCGACAAACGCTCGCGTGGTTTCGGCCAGGATCCTATCGTAGTTATTGATATGATAGGTAATTATATTTTAATGAACACACTTGCATGACCTACTTTAACTGAACGACGAAGCACTGATGTGAGTTGCGCATGCCATTTATAGACCGTTGTGATGTAAAAAACTAATAACTCTCACATTACATTAAACAAATTGTATCTGAGCGTGATATCGTTATCAGATCATAAGTTATAACTTTTAATGAAATAATAATACAAGGACAACCATCTATGAAGAAAAACATTTACACGTATCACATACTACAATGCAAGAGATTTAATAAAGATTATTTTAAACTGAATACCAAAGTCATCCAGTGATTGCTTTATTTCCAGTGGACGTGACGTTCATAATAGATATCCTAATCAACTTTCGCACCACATACGTGAACGCCGCCGACGAAGTGGAGTCCGACCCCGCTAAGATCGCCATGCACTACCTCCGAGGGTGGTTCCTGATCGACCTCGTTGCCGCCATCCCCTTTGATCTTCTGCTCTTCGGCACCGATACTGACGAAGTGAGCCATTCTTACATCCCACAAGTCCACAATCTCTCTATTTTAATATCACATAAACACATGATAAACATAGTATAGTGTCTAAAATAAATGCCTGACTTAGAAGGTAACATCACCAGGCGATCAATTGTCCGAAATGAAATCAGAATCATAACATTTAGAACCTTAATACAGACCACACTGCATCAAAAAGACGAAGCAATTAAAAAATGCAATTAAAACCCTACGTATATTATTAAAAACATACCTCTTATGTAAGATAAAATCGCGAAACACGATTCACTCCGTTAAGAGAATGATAAAATGGGTCGTTAGAAAAGTAGGTCGAGTTATATTTTCACGAAGATACGAAGATTACTTAAAGGGGAAGAAATATAAATCAGAATCACCACAAACTATATTTTAAATGAACAAAGCCCCCGGTGTTATTTTCGGACAAATGAAGCTCTGGATAAAAACTTAGCAAATCACGTACAGTAGTGGAATGCAGTTCTCGCAGCAGTCACTATCGAATATTGTAACACGACTCTTCAAAACGATATTATGCCGATCACAAAGCCCCACATACAATTAAAAAATGGAATATTATATTAAAAACAGACTATTCGATTACCATAACGCTATCAGTGTTAATTATGTTTAGTATCAGGTGACTATGATTTCTAAATTATTTTTGTTTTATGTGACTATAATTTGTTTGATATTATGAGCTATTTTAAAACTGTAGGCTATTTAACTGCTATACATTTTCAAAATGGACCATTATTTAGTTTGTTGTAAAGCCGGTATGAGAGAGCCCAAGGTGGGTGCGTACTGAATTTGTAATACCGTTTCTTGTTACAGCAGGGGCTGGAAAGTGATGAGGTATACCATCTTTGTGAACTATTTTTATGTTGCTGCCACTCTATTTTATTACATTTTAGTTTTTATACTTTAAAATTAATACCCACTAGCCATTTTAAATCCACTAAGCGAATGAGTCAATGGAAGATGAGGACGCTTCCCATGAGCAAAAGTTGATTTTGAATTTACCACAGCGCCAAATCTATGAAGTGCTCACTTGCTATATCACAAGCTTCGCCACCCATCTCGAGTATAATCAACGGGGCGAAATATTAATTTCTATTGAAAAACATGAGACCTGCATTGATTTTGACAGTAGCTACAGCTTTCGCTCTACCTCTAGTGCATAAATGCGATATAGTCTTTTGAAATTTTGTATCAGGATTTGTTTGATGCAAGGTAGCTTAAATATTATATAGTATTGACAATTTTCATTTGTTTCCTGCAGAGGCGTAGAACGCAACTAGAGCCAAGGTAATGACGGCCTTCATCTTTTCTAGCATGATATTAAAGACTTCTTTGAATTATTTCAATTATTTTTAAACACAATTATTTTAAAGAGCCGAATGACGGACGTGAAACAACCACGTCACATAACAAAGATATTCTACAATTTAATACATGTAATCCCAAAAGTAAACTAACACAATCACAGTAATTAAACTAAACACGCTTAAATATATTATAAAGAACACACCTCGTAACTGTAGGAAGGCCGTACGACGAGCTTTGAACCCGCTTAGGTGAACTTCCTTATATATCCACTTCTTAATTTAGGTCTGGCACAAATGATCGACAAATTGTAAGCCAACCGTTAGCGAGTCACCCGAGAGCGAATATCACAATAGGTATATTTAGTTACGCTATATGTAGGCCATTGATAATGGTCCGATAAACTGTCGGTCGTCTGCGTTAGCCCTTAAAATAACATTTTCATAAGCTTAATTGATTAATAATTAATGAATTGTTGATAGTTAAACTGCAAATCACCAAGTGCACAGAGCTTGGTAGTCAATACGCTCACACTTCCCAGACTAATTTTCTGTAAATTCATTTTCACAACATAACAGAGCACTAAAATATATGTAATTAAATCATAGCATTCTCGTGGCACCCACCTTACATAGAAAAGTCCAGGTAATTTGAAATGAAATAGACATTGTAGGATGGTCATTATAAATTATTTTATGTTCCTAATATTAAATTTTAGTTAAAATGATTATGTGATTAATTTAATTTCTAGATTATTTGAATAATTTTGTAAATTGTATTAATTTTAAATAACCCTTAATTGAATACCTATTTTTTCATTAGAAATAAATATTATTAACGTAAATATCAATGCGAATGTGTAAAAAGTATCAAGTAACAAACTGTATCGTAGTGGTTGTGTTTAAGATAAGTAGGATGATCCAAGTAACGTAGAGTTGAGCCCCGTATGTACTCGTACTGTGTTGGACTGTAAATGTACACAACTCTCCATCGTGCACCTCTACCGACACATTCATGTGCGCTTAGTTTTAAGATAATATAATATTTAAAATAATCACGAATGATAAGGCTATGTATTTTAGGTGTATTGGTTTATTGTCCTCGATTTAATTAGGTTAGAAAATTCGATGAATATCTTAGTATGTTGCCTTGATAATGATTAGTTAGTGTTTACAATAATAAGAGATAATTTGATTCGAATTAAGTATTAGATTTACAGTTTTGTGCACCGCAACTATGAACAAGCCAGCTGAATATAGTTTGTGACATTGCTTGTAATCGCAAAACCTGTATGGCTGATCTCGGAAGTCGCTCGTATCGTAATATCCATAGTCAAACCTCCGCTTATTAAAGAAAATATCGCTGCGAAGCCTCATTTATGCTATTTAGTAATACGCGAACGTTCATATAATGCTTGATTCGGGTATGCGGCTATGAGGTAGCTTCTTGTGACGTCGAACAGCTTCCTTAGTTTGCTCTCCGTGTTCACAGACAACAACACTCATTGGTCTTCTGAAGACTGCGAGATTACTGCGACTTGTGCGAGTGGCGCGAAAAATTGACAGATACTCCGAATATGGTACTGCCGTCCTCCTTCTACTTATGGCTACTTTTGTTCTTATCGCTCACTGGCTAGCTTGTTTGTGGTAAGAATTTTAACATAAATATTAAGAAGTACGAGAAAAATCCATTTCTCTAATTAACTAACTACATAAAAATATTTTTTCAGGTACGCAATTGGTAGTTGGGAACGACCTCAGTTGCACGCTCCTATTGGCTGGCTCGATGCTCTCGCTAACGACGTTCAAGCATCCTACGATAACTCCACCGGCCCATCTATGAGGTATCTCGCTTTTGAATATCATTTCACGTAAAATATATTTTTTATTCAATAATATTTCGGATTTTCAGATCGCGATATATCACAGCTTTATATTTCACGTGTACTTCGTTGACGAGTGTCGGATTCGGCAATGTTGCTCCTAACACAGACATGGAAAAGGGTTTTACGATATTCGTGATGCTTGTTGGATGTAAGTTATATTAATATAAGAATATTATAAGAATCGTAATCATTTCCAATCAAAATAAAATATGATAGTTACAACTTCAATTTACAGCGCTCATGTACGCTAGTATCTTTGGTAATGTATCTGCTATCATCCAAAGGCTATATTCAGGAACGGCGAGATACCATACCCAAATATTGAGAGTGAGAGAGTTTATTAGATTTCATCAGGTAAAGTATATTTTTGTACAATAATATATGTGTATGCAGAAGCTTTCAGAAGAAGCTGTATTTATTTATTATTCCCAGATTACCAATCCTTTGCGGCAAAGACTAGAAGAATATTTCCAACACGCGTGGAGTTACACGAACGGTATTGATACATCTAGTGTCTTAAAAGGATTTCCCGAATGTCTTCAAGCTGACATTTGTTTACATCTAAATCGTAATTTATTAGCTAACTGCGCTGCTTTTGATGGCGCTAGTCCTGGATGTTTAAGGTAAAATAAAATCTATTTACTCTGTAAATCGTATTATTGCAGTAACGAATTATGCAATAATTATAATAAAAAAATTTCAGGGCTCTTTCACTTAGGTTTAAGACTACTCACGCTCCCCCCGGGGAGACATTGGTACATCGTGGAGACGTCCTTACTTCCTTATACTTTATTTCAAGAGGTTCTATTGAAATTCTTAAAGACGATATTGTCATGGCTATATTAGGTAAGAAAGTTGCTATGTATTGCTATAACATTGACCAATTTAATAAATAACTACCTAACGAAACGAATTGTTGAGTTGATTTCAATAGTGATCACAATTTTTGTACATTTTGAAGGCAAAGACGATATCTTCGGTGAGAACCCTTGCATCCACGGTACAGTGGGTCGTAGCAACTGCCGCGTGCGCGCGCTCACGTACTGCGACCTGCATCGCGTGCATCGCGATGATCTGCTGGACGTACTCGACTTCTACCCCGAGTTCAGAGCCTCGTTCGTTAATAGTTTGGAAATTACGTATATCATGCGGGATGTTAGTGTTGGTATTTTTTGGTAGAAATAAAGTAGTTTTGTAGGTGATTGTTTTAGTTGTGGTAGAATATATATGTAATAGAAATGTTATAATTTTTGTGAAGTTTCTGCAGGCATTCATTAATTTTATCCATAACAGTCATACCATTTGCTATCACCGTTACTTGTGGATAATTTATATAGTTTCTATTCAGGCCTTTTTAATCCATTGAATATAACTAGTAATAAAGAAGCAATAGGAGTAATATGTAGTATCTTTCCAGGATGAGATAGGAGGTATTGAACCCCGTCGTCGCATGCGTTACGAGAACCCCTGCGACGCTCGCCTGTTGCGAGAGGCGTACGCACGGACCACACGGAAACCACACACTGAAACATTTGCTGAGAAAATGGTAACTATCTCAAATTAATTGATTAAGAATACATCAATAATTTACAAGCGATATATATTCATATTCATTTTTAACAAGACCCGTATATTTGACAGTTTTCATGTTTTGTCGCAATTGCAATATATTGTCGATAATGATAATAACAATCCACAATAAAATTTTGCAGTAGTGAGGAAACGATTCTAAGACATTCATTAACCCAAACTAGTAAAAAACTGTATGTAGACATGAACTGTTTAAATTGAGTAAGTTTCGAAGACTTGGTTGCAGGATTCTCAATGTAGTGATGAAGATACCGAGTCGCCGCCCAGTCGGGGTATCCTCGAGTTTTCAGCAGACAAAGCCGGCCAAGATGTTACACCACTCAACTTTAATTTCAGTAAACAACGCTCCACAACACTTAATTCTATCACAGGTAATTACAAAAAGATATCGGAAGGAATGTAGCAATAAATATTTAAATATTATCATTTATTAATAACGCAAAGTACAACAATAATGTTCCATGGATCCATTATGGGGTGGAAGGAAAATTATAACATTTGAGGAACTAAAATGTCGTGCTCGGTGTTAATTCCAGAATTATTACTGGTATTAGAGTAGTTGCACATAGACATGGAACGATGTGCAAGTCCCCTTTTAAAATAAACTCCCTAAGAGCCTATAAATAAATATTTTTAGTAAAACCATTCTTTGAAAGACGACCATTGCAAATTTGAACGCTCCCATTTTAAACCCATAAGTTTGCTAAACATAAAATAGCCTATCAAAATAACACTTGCCTCTTAAAGGATGGTACATTACTAATATACCTTTCTTCTTCTTAGGTATTCATATATTTACTTTTAATTTAAACTATAGTCCTCATTTAAGTCAGAAGAAATTGTGCGATCGACTGTTGGTATTAGTACCTTACCTTATAAGAATTGCAATTGATCATTTAAATCATTGGTTAATTATACCTATTTTAAAGTAAATCAAAATGAGGAATAAATTGTAACAAACTCGACAATATGTTGATTTAATTTACGGCAGCATGATTACGCTTTTTGATCCCACATTTCTCCTATTCGATCGTAAACGGTGAAGCGAGGAGCGTGGAAAATGTAACTAAAGCTCTTAATGGAGGTGATTTCATCAAGATATAACGGATTTTATAAAATAGCAATACGTTACGTCCACGTTCCTCCATCACCCGCTCTGAGCGCGGCCCTTGTGTGCAGGCATGCTAGCGCAACTAAAACGGAGCTTCCCAGACCTCTACCACCATAAAACCCACCAGCCGCTGCACAACAAGTACTGTAAGTATGCATAAAATCTTTAGTTGCATGTTTCTACCGAGAAATTGTTATGCTACTTCTTATCAATATTAAGTTTTGGTACATAAAATTTCATTAAAATGTTAACTTAACTTCTCAGTGACGACTGATGTAATTTATATTAAAACTAAAAAAAATAATAAAAAACAAGCACAAGACTTTTATTATTAATTGTTATTAATTTGGTGTTTAAGAATTATTTTATACAAGTCAATACTAATGGAATACATAAATATTTTTCAGCACAATCGACACCTCAAACGTACAGAGGTCGCGCGGCGGTCCGCCGGCAGTCGTCGGTGGGTCCTCTGAACGATACGTCTCCTCTGACGGGCGGCGTAGCGGCCGGCGAGGCGGCGGTCAGCACGCCGGCCCACAGCGCCACCCTGCCGGTCTCCAGCCTCAGTACGAACAACAGCTCGTACTACACCAACGCGTCCCCCAGCCCGCCGGCGCCGGCCCCCGTCCACGTCTCCTGCGACGACATCCTCGCGCCGAACGCCGCGCAGTCCGTGGGCCGCACCTCCCGCTCCGCCCCGCACTCGGCCGTCAATCTGCATCAAACCGGCAGACCAACCGCTCTCCCCTTCACCTCCGACAGGGTTCAGAACGCGATGCAGGTAACGAGATATCGTTCGAGTGACCCTCGATTAAATAACTTATAAAATGCAGTCTATTAATTTTAATCGTGATGTTTCGTTCCAGGATATCGTTTCACCACAGTATCAAAATGTAGGTTCCGCGGCCACGGCGTCGTCGGTGGCTACGATATTGACGAGGTTAGAGGAGTTGAGCAGAAGAGTGGCCGTTCTAGAGACCGGTCTGACGGCGGACGTGCGACGTATTTTACAATTGCTCCAAGCTCGCGAGGCGCCTCTTCACAACGTTGCACACACTCCTTCGCAACCATTACCCAAAGCTTCGCTCTCGGTCCCTCAAACGAATGAGGTAAGTTAAGGCTCCTGCGACTGAATACTGAGCGGCATAAGTAATTGTAGTATTCAATGATCACGTGTGTCGTAGAATCAGTGGGAATGGAATTGGAACGGGGATCGCGACCGCAGTCGAAGTGGGCGAGAACGAGGCGACCGCACGCCGGGGGTGCAGCGGTCGGCGTCGGAGCCGCACGCACCGTTACCCCCAGCGCTGCCTCCGCCCCCGCACTCGCACTCTTTCTACAGGTAGTGTGAGGCAGGCTCGGCGAGCGTCCCCCGCTCGCTCGCGGAGTCCGCCTCGTGCGGCTCGCTGGCGGGCGTCCCGCGGTCGCCGGAGGCCGTGCCGCGCACGCGCTTTCACTTCTGCCGACGCATTGCGAGCGCCCCCCGCGACGACGCGAGGACCTTCCTCTGAGGCGCCCTCTCCCCACGCATGGACCAATTTTGTAATTTCGTCGATAATAAAATTGACACGTCCTCGCGATCTCACGAGCGCTCGCGGAGTCCATTTGTATTTAAACTACTCGAACGATCGACTTAGCTATTTAATAATGTACGGTGTCCAAGTTTAGGCCTGATGATGATCGGCCGCGGTAATAAAATAATTTCATCGGTATATTATGAGCGTGCTTGGCGTGCCTGAATGATGAGTGGTGGACGCATCGGGTGCTTTAATTTTGTCGTAGTTTACGATGATTATGACTAATCACGAGCTATATATAATAATCAACAGCGCTATGGGAAGATAGGAACATCGACCTAAGATTTTATATCTGCCGATGTTACGATTGAAGTCGCGCGGATGTGTTTGACTAAAATATAATTTTAAGTTTAGATCTCAGCCACACAGAACGAAGTTATAAGACTGAGACACTACGTAATACCTACCTTCGTGAACTGTATTTCCAGAAGAGAGTAAACGATAAACGCTTTCTACCCGTCCTCGCTCCTTGCCTTTACATTGTAGCTAGGTAATATCTAACACGACTTTGATCAAACATTTTGAAATGCTCCTTGTGGAAGTGCGTTTATGAAAACATGCCTGTCATTATTATAGATGTATGTACCACGTGATCTTCGATGTTACATACTCATAAGGATATCGAGTCGACTATTCTTATTTATCTACCCAAACTTTGACTGATATCTTTTTTTACGATGAAGTCTTTAATCTCTTCATTTATTAAATTAAACCTGCTCCAAAAAAGGGTCACAGAGGATTAACTTATTTCATCTTTATAATAATAAAAATGTCAGAATTTGGGAATTATTAAAAATGGTTTAATATCTCAAATGTTTGGTAAGCTGTGGCTCAAGAAGGTATCGATCCTTGCGATTATACAACACTACAAAGTTAAGACATCTCGCCAATATCATGTAAGCAATAAAATCACCGCGAATATTTATAAGTGCTTGATACTTGAATATGTCGGTCATTGTTGTATTATAGTGCTTACAATAACATGCTTATTAATTATAAGTGTTGAATTATTATTTAATTTTTAATCCTATACCGAGAAAGTAACATGCGACTGATAATATTTTAAAAAAGATAATACTTTATTTAATAAATATTCATGCATAATTATAATAAATTTTCAATGAATCTGTATTCGTCTTAAACCTTCATTATGTGCAATGTCCTCAGTCGTCTGAAGCTATCAGTTTTAACTTCCGACAAAATGTTTATTTGATTAATGCATTCAGTTATATTAATGTCGATATATTTGTACAAAACCGTGTAAAACTTTTAATATTTATTAAGTAATACCCAATGGAACGATTTACTGACAGAGCCATCAGGGTTGCGACGTGGACGGGAGGTCTTAATAGGAGTAGTAGGGGTAGTAGGATCTCAGAGGAGTACGAGAAGGTGACGTGCAAAAATTTTAATTTGGTTACGTATCTAACGTGCAAACAAGTTATTCAAATGTTAAATCACAACCTTTTTATTAATATTTATATTGTAAAGTTAGGTTTTGTACAAATATGATAGACTGAAGAGAGAAATAGTATAAAAAATTTAAATGATGTTAATTTGTTGTCGAGAATATAACTGGTAGAGTATAATAAAATCTAATAAGATAGATTTAGAGTTATAAGTCTGTCAATTGCAAAATGTACTTACCTAGTTTTACCACCTTAATGTCTAATGCTAATGTCGTTTGCTTTACTGCGTACATGAAGACCTTCTTGCTTTGGTAGTTGTAGAATTTCAATAATATTCATAGTTATAGCACGTTAATTAAGTCCCACTTAAAGTTCTTTAAGTATTCTGCAATTTGGCATTTGTTATCCTGCTCTTATTGATTTGTAATCACAAATGTAACTGAGTACATATGACGCCTGAGCCCTGCGCAGGTCAGCAAAAAAATTTAATTGGTTGTATTCGTCTTATCTAGTTATCAGACTGATAAGTATAGATTAAGGGTATAAGAATTATCTTGCACAAAATAAATGCAAATTTCATGAATTATTTATTCCCACTACCCAGAAGACGCTTTCCAAACAGCTTTTAAACTAAACCTTTTATTCCTTTTATTACTTTATTTAACATTAAAATAATATTGCATAATATAATGAGCTTAAATGATAACTTAAATAACTAGTTCGTTAATAAATACTACAGTTTATTAATACTGAATTAAGAATAATTATGAAAAAATCGATTTCATTTTAATTACAAGAATAATATTACCTGTCCTGAATAATGAAGAATTAAGAACAGCAATGATTGTTATTTATTTATTTATAAATGAACAAATCTTCCACTGGATAACATTTAAAAAAAATTGTCCCTTAGTCTTCAATTCTGTATTTCTTTTAATGTACGTAAACTAATTACTTTATGAAGCTTTTTGAGACCTATCGTTTATTTCGATATATTCGGGTTTAATGTTAACGCAGTCTCATACTAGACAACTTAATAGTTAATTTTATTTATGATTACTATTAATATACTTCTTATATAATATTATATTGTAGTTATATGATCATGTATTATAATATTTATTTGTCAGGAAACATAAGAATAACACTATACTTTAAACAGAATATCCGATGATGCACTAGAGTTATCACGTTCAAATAATTTGTTATAAGTAACTGATTTTCAAAGTATTTAATAGTTATTTATTGCTTTCGCATTTTATTGTTTGCGTTATTTTCATACATTTCAATGATTATTAGATATCTTTAAGACGTTCTAGTTATAATTCCTTTAGCCTACCTACCGTGTGTAGATTATGTAACTGAAAAAATTAAAGCCAATAATACAATATAAGAAAGAAAATACTATAAATAGCCCTCATCGCTAATATCAACGCTAACTAAAACTTAGTCAATTTATTGTGAGTTTGTTGCTTTGTTGTAATAACGTTGCCTTTATATAATTTAATTCACACTTTACCGTTCTAGATTGATATAATTATATTGATAAGTTTAGTGTTTTATATTTTTAAATCATTAAAGCGCAATGTTATATTTGCGGGATAATAATAATAATTAGTAATTTTGTCTGTGATCAACATTTTATATTAAGCTGGTGAAGAACGCACGTAAAATAAGTTACAACACGAAATACTTCTACTGATTCAATATTGGTTTGATATTTTATTATAAATAATAATATTAGGTTTTACTCAAAATAAATATGTAAAAGATTTTAAGATCTCTCATGTCCGATGTTTGAGCATTATAATTTAATCATGTGTATATAATGATCGTTATAAATATTCTTTGCAGAATTATATAATAAATATTTACGCACAAACATACGTCGTGGATGAGAGACTTAAAATTATATAAACTTCGCTTTCATTGAACAAACAAATAAAATAAACAAATACTTTGGTTACTGGTGTTTTATATTAATATTGTTATTTGTCATCCGCCATCAGTCTTGTCACACGTGACATGACATGAGATGACATGACAGGACATGATATGTCACAATATGTAGATATTCGTTATTTAGTTTTATCTTTTTAAAATATGATATGCACATTTTATATACTTATTGTAAACTTAAAATATTTATTATTCATATATTAATTTAATACAGTAAGTTTGTTGTGCACAAAACTCATAATCATTATACATTGTACGCGCAATTAAAATTTTCTTTTCGATTACTTACATATAAATTATGTATTAACATTTAATTAAGTTTTATTTTATAATATTTGAGAATACAATGTACTGTTATATATATATATATATATATATTATAAAATGTAAAAACATTTTTATATGTTATAATATTTATAAATTAAGTTGTCAGCTTATCTTAAAAAATAAAGCAATGCCGTATGAGTAATTTTTATACAATATAATTACAATAAAATATCTGTTCGTTAATGTTAAATGACAACTAAACCGAGCACTTTAGTCATATTAATATAGTTGAATGAATAATTGGAAAGCGCAAAATACTCAACGAGTAAATAAATAAGTTCAGTGAAAATTAAAATACTACGCACATGCGACTCGTTGTTTTATTTAATATATTTATTAACCTATTTCATTACCTAATGATTTTTTACCTGAAGAAAAACCAAAAATAGTTTTGAACAATATAACACAAATTTTTACATTAAAAAAATAATAATTACATTTTGAAATAGTTAGTGAACACCTCCAAGGTACTAAATGTAGTTCTCAAGACGGTGCTTGTGATAGTATGATCAAAATTTTGTAACTTTCTTTATACTTTCAGTCTTCATTGCTCATGTGTATTTTTTAAATGACATAAATGAATTTAAATATATTAAAGTAAAAAAAATCTGAATAAATATAATTCTATAAATGCAAATCTTTTTTAATGCTTTTTGTGTTAGATATTGCTCACATAAAAAATAGTTAGGCAGGAGAATACCTATTTATTGTGAAACCTAAACCTATATAAATTAATGACAGACTCCATATTTATAGTTGAAAGATTATTTTCTGTACGAATTATTTCAATTCAACACACTAAGTTAGTAACACTATAAGTGTATTTGTTATTCCATTAAATAACTAACATAAAATAACAGTAAAAGCCAAGATCTTCGAAAGTCTATTATCCAAAACATGCTAGAAACGACCAAGAAGTCTTTTATTCAAAGCTATGTTAGGAAATGGCATGACGATAGAATTATCACCTATAGTTTCATGGGGATCCTCCCCATGAAACTATAGGAATACTATACCGTTAATAGTTCAGCTGTTTGCGGTTTTTTACCAAGAATAGAAGAAATCATAGTTTGTAATATAATATGTCACTTAAATATTTAGTTAATGGTTTTAATTGTGCCTTTTAAGGCATAAACTATAACAAATAAAGAACGTTATCTGTGAATGTCACATTCTTGTCATTTTACACTCGCTGTCAAAGTCGTCAAACAATTTTTAAATTTTAATTGTGAGTACCCCACGTTTTGGTTTATGCATTTTCATATTTCAGAGTTCATTAATCGTCTTTTAAATTAAACTTTAATTATCCTAATTAGTTTGAATTTAGGCTACAGTTATGTGAAAACGTATTTAAAATATCTTGTTTAAATGACAGTAATGAATAAAACCAAAATAATGCAAGACATCGCGATTAAGTGTCATAAATGTCGATACATATTGCTATCAAATAATTCAAATTTATACACCTCTGCACCTTGCGGTACCCAAAAATGCAGCAGTTACAACACTAACAGTTTCATTTATGTTTATGAAGACCGGTTACCAGAATGGATAAAGTTGAAAGTCGAGGAAGATCATTGGACTAAAGGCAAATTACACTGTGAAAATTGTGGTTGCAAAGTAGGAACATTTGACTTTGTTTCTGGAAGAAAATGTGATTGTGGTCATTCAGTTTTGCCACCCATACATTTTATATCAAGCCAGGTGGATATTCCCATTTTACTTAAACTTCATAATAAATAATTTATATATATGATTTTTATTTTTATATATTAATGAAATAAAAATTTGTTATTATTTAAACCTTAAATATAATAAAATTTTTATGTCATCAACCATTTAAATCAGAATATTTAACAACATTGTGTTTAACGTCATGTAATTTTTGTGGCCTTAACAATACTGGATATAAGGTTAAAAAAAGCATTTTTTTATTCAGTTGTTTATTATATATTTATAGCAACAAAAATATAAACATTTTAATTTTATTATTCTACAGCCATCAAATTGGTTGCATTTTCATTAACTTCAAGGTCCCTACATGTAGCAGCTTGTAGTTCTCGTCGAATCTGAAATATTTAACACACATTTGTTAAAAGAAATACTTTATACAATTTTTTCATTTAGCAACAGCCTACTGAGTCATGTCTTCACATAGGAATTAATAACTATATCCTGCCCTTATTTCAGTTTGCGGTCGACACAGTACATATTTTCTTTTCAGATTGTCCTGTTATACATGATCTCTGTACACACTCCCATCTTCTCCATATTGTCTCTCACGCAATGAATATGAATCTGAATCTATCTTTTCTTCAGCTGTCCTCTACCTGTCCATCCCTCCACTACCATACCCATATCTTTTTTGGTTACATGCCTTTCATCTCTCTTAATAACATGCCAAAAATAGAAACTATTTATATATACAAGAAATTATAACTCAACAATTTAAAGATATCAATTACTGAATATTCTTTTACAAAGGTTGTCTTTATAAAATCAATATTGTATACTACTTATTTGTTTTAGAAGATATGTTAGTTCAAAGCACATTTAATTAAAATTACCACTGAAATCTTAAAATATTTTCTATAAATCTCATGAGGACAAAAAGTGCAGAGGGGAATTACAAAAATCACAAAATAACACAAACATGATAGCAAAGGGTGTAGTGAGATATGAAAATAATAGTTATATTAAAACATAAGGTACCTAATTCACCTATGATTTTGTATAGGGGTGAAGTGTTAATTTAAGTCTTAATATCATCACAGGCAAGCAGGGGTTAGAAAGTTGTTATAAAAACATTACAAGATTAATAATAGACCTCTAAGATACTAGTGTATGAGTGCATAAAAATATAAATTAAGTCTTTAGTAAAGAATACTCAATGCCTAATTCAAAACAACTTTATGACACTTATTTCGCTCCTCCTTTTGGTGCACGTTATTCATATTCTTTGTTTATACTGTAATACTGTAACTTGCAAAGATTTCAAGTTTATTGAAGTTGAATGGGATAGCAATGAAATTGAAGTTACACAAAATCTGATGTAAAATAATAATAAAATTATTACTTCTGGAGTTATTGTAAAATGTGGTTGCTTTTTTAGCAGTTCCAAAAGAGCATCACGTTGTTCAGTTGAAATATCTGCTTTATAACGTTGGACAAATGTTAAAAATGCTTGATGCCAGAGCACCGGTAGTGTCCTTGATTCATGTTGAAATCTGTAATTGAAATGAGTTTTAAATTACTTATAATTTTGAATTATAGCTGTTAGAAATCAATTGTTAGTCATTTATGAATACTATTTTTTAACATATCTAATTGGGACAATAAAAAATTTTATAGGGTAATTAATACCTCAGAAAGTGAAACACAACTGAGTCCACCACCCTGTATGGGAGTGCATATTTCTTGTCAAACAGAATTCTCAAGAATATTGAGTTTGCCCCGGTGTATTCCATTTCTGCTATTTTTAACAAAGCAGCACTTGAATGAAGAACTGGTACTGAATTACGAGCCAGAACTGAGCCAACTATAATGGCTTCTCTTAGAGTACAGTCACCTGCCTTAACAGAAGAAATGATTTTTAATTACTCAATATCATTTATGTCAGTAATATTAATTTAAAAGTAAATACTCACTTCTAAAAGAGGCAATAGAATTCCTTTCATGAAAGCTCCGGGCTTAAATAATGCTTTTCTGAGCGCCTGATATAAATGAAAATTTAATCTTTTATATTCTGCAAGATCGTCTCTTACTCGAGGCAGTAGAACTAGATTATAAAATCTCTGAGCCATTTTGTCTTTTAAGTTTGAGGCAAATATTCTTGTGGCCTGAAATTAAAAATACATACTTTAAAAGATGACAGTTATATTATAAAAAGTACCATTTAAGGTCTTTCTAAAAATTCATATTATTATAAATATATTTTTGATTAGATATAACAAAGACAATTTTTGAGATTCATACCTGATACATAGCAGCTGCAGACCAGGTGGTTGGTTGAGTAATATAAAGAATTTGTTCCCAATTTTGTAAATGTGGTATCATTTTAAATGCCTTTGGCAACTTTCCTGATCTATACTTCTGTAAAACATCTCTAACTCCTTCATACATTCCCTTTATCCTGTAACAGTGTCAAAAATATAATATTATCAATTACAGCAGGTTCAATATATTAATATATTAACTTACCTTGGATCAATATTTTGCAACTTCAAAGTTTCAACATCTGAAAACTGAGTGAGAATTTCAGTTTGTTTATCTGTTATTTTATCTTTGATTATGTCTGCAAGAGTCCTAGTCTTGCCCGGTTTGACATGCATAAACATTTTTAAAGCTTCCTCATCCTCTTCATTAATTTCAATATTATCATAATAAGTATCTGGTTCTAGGTCATCATTATCTGAACCTTCTTCTGGATCAGATGTCACATCTGAATATAAATAATTAATTTAGACAATATGATTTACCTAAAACAAATTGAACAAGATAAACTAGTTACCATTTAAGTTTGTTGGAATCGCTAGCGAAGTAGTAACAGGTGCAGCTCCATCTCCAAGCTCAGTCTGTTGCTTCCTTGCAGCTTTTAAGATTCTCTTTGAAAGATCTGCATTAACAAACTACAAACAACTTATTATTAAAATATAGCAAATAATAACATTACTAACATTTAATTATGAATACGTACATCATCATCATCGTCAATTCTATTCCTCTGTTTATTTCTATTTTTGTTTTTAACTACGTTTGTTGCCTCTATCTGATCTGCCAAGGCTACATTCTTTCCAACTTCAGAGGGTTTAAATTTTTTAGCTTTTCCCATATTGACAATGAAAATGCTTTTCTATATGAAAGATATCTTATATCGTGTAAAAGAAATATATTTACAGTAATATCAGTAAGTTATTTCTAAATCACAAACATGTTACACATGTGCTATAAGTATTTAGTAAAGACATGACATATGTCAACTGTCACCACCCAAGAGGCACATTGACATTTGACATTAGATTTGTTTTTTTTTTTTAGGTTTTGAACGTTGACTTTCAACATCACTGGAATGCCGAATTTAGGTTCAAGAATGCCCAGAAAATTCGTTCTTCTAAAAAATATCTAATATAATTTACATATTGAACTCATTCATTCAATCATGTCATTCATGATGCGATACAAGTCCGTAATAAAAAATAAAAAATAAAAGTACGTAATGCAACGCGGAAACAATTTAAATGAAAAGAACTAAACTTATTTTTCTTTGTTGCCAGTTACTTTTTGAAAAATTAAATAGTAGTGTGCAAAACTTACTTGTACATATTTATTTTAACCATGCATTTTTGTAAGAAGAAATTCTATGAAATTATATAAAACTATTTAAATGTGTAAGTTCAACCAATTTTATAAAAAATATGTTGAAGTTCAATGACGACGAAGATCGATTGATAGTTAAATTTTATATATGTAAAGGAAACACTAAAAAATACTTGACAGTTAATATTACTGCTAGACTTTATTGTAAATCAATATTATCATTAGATAATATCCTTTTTTGTTTTTGCATCATAGTGATTTGGGGCTATATTTTGTTAAAAATTCACGTTTCTTATCGTGAATACTGACTCTGGCGATTCTCCTGTAACTACAACATCAATCTAATATTTTACCTCCGGCTTAATTTTTTGATGATGTTTTATTAATGTATGAAGATACTTCTCATGAATAAAATGTTGACTAATTACCTAGTGTTTTATTTTCAGCCATCTTAGACCTTAAAACGTACATTATTTATAATGTGTACGAAGAGTTAGCAATCATTAGTTTACTCTTTCTAGGTATTTTTTTAATAAAATAAAAAACCCTTAATAATTTGGTAACCTCAAGTTTATTAACATTTTTTTGAGGGTGTGCATACTAATATTATCATTAATTTTCATAAATTACGTGGGCACTCTGGGCCTAAATAACTATGGAATCCTGGCATATTCCTTTCTATTTCGAGTATTCATATACTAGAGGTGGTGCATCAAAATTCTTTAAAACCAACATATTTTGGGATGGTCAAAAGTTCAAACAACAGTATTCCTCAAGAATCGTTTATTATCACACTTTATATTTTCCTTCCTACAATCCGGTATTTTACATTATATGCAGCATATAGATCTTCAGAACTCCAAAAAAGAACGTTAACTGTCCGCGACAAAACCAACGAATATCGCCATGTTCGATCCGACATCTCTATTCTTGTCTAAACGTGAACCGGAAGTTCGTGTGGTAATTATTTGTGAAAAACCGAAACATTAAATTACAACTTATAACATATTCTACAAATCTTTAAATATTACAAATATAATTAACACACCAAGCAATGATTTTGTTTAACTTAAATTTTCTAGTTAGTTCCTATTTATTGAAGGAAGTTGTACAAGTAGTCTTTAGTCAATTCACATATTTTTAATTAAGTTATTCTGGTAAAGTAGCTATAGTTATACAATGTGAAAATAAATAACCCTAACACATACATCACGTTGAGACAAAAAGAAAACAATGGGCTGCTTATAGAAGGCAAACATGAATCACTGATAAGTTTCACGCTGGTTTACGCTATTTTTCAATTTTTCTATCTTATAATGTCCCGTACATTTCTGTCTTTAATGCTATCATTATAAATATGCTATCAATATAAATGATAGTTAATTTGCTTGAATAGTTGATTTAGTTTGTTAATAAGTTGCTTCGGTGTTACACCGGACATCTTTGCGGGAGAGGTGAGATGAGGGGATAGTACAATCAAACTGTAATGGTGAATGAAACTCAAATATAGATAGATTTAGATGTACATATAATATATAAAAAAAAAATAGATTTTGACCGTATTCTAAGGGTTTAACCCCGGGGGGTTATTGACGCCTAACGAGGTTAGGTTACGTTACAGACTTTCGTCCATGACCGCAACCCTGGATGTTCTCTGAAAGCCAATTGATGAATGGGCTGAGTATATCGCGTTCTATACCTTGTTTAGAGCATAGATTACGTCCAGGGGTTTTCGGTAGGTTACTACTTTTTTAACATATTCTTTTTCAACGCTGTAAGCCGTCACGTGGAGAACTGTAAGTGTATATACGGGGTAAACCCCGTATATATTCATATGTACCTTCGTTTTCTGTTTCGTTGGTTGGTTTTGATTTCAGATTTCCCTTTCAGATTCTGTGTACTCAAGAAACGCGTTTCGCAAATGTGGTTTAGCACTTGGCTAGTGGTAAATCAGGTACACTTGTTTGTCCTATGTCAATACAATAACAACTAGCCAGTGAGACTTTGAGACGTTTATGGACCCTATGAGATCTACTACAGTTCCTCTGTCATAACCAATTTCGCATAACGTTAACGATTATTGTTTTGTGGATATTTTGAGCTCCTAGTGTGCTCAGGTGATCAAGCACCTTGCAAACGTTTGAGAACGGGCACTCTGGGTATTCAGCACTTAGCAGTGTTTTTCTTCCGCACTATTCAACAATCCCAGTTCCCTTATATGACTTTTGGCCAGCTGTTTATTGTTGCCCTATCGGTACTTTCTTTGGTGAGGGCAGCCAGACCGGGAGTGATGTAAATCCAGTTTTTCAGTCCTACGATGTAGAAGTTGAAACCTAAAATCTTTTGGTCTTCGTTCATATACAGAGCTACTGATCAGGTGCAAATATCTGTTGTATTAGGTTGTCGGTTATCCAAAAAGCGTTATCGACTTTTGTTCTTCTGTCGGTTTGGTAGGGTGGTAGTTATTGGGGTGAGTGTGATAAGATTCTTGTTTTCCTTATTGCGATTTTCTGCCATTTCTGCTCGTGGCAACCAGGAAAATCTAGAAAATTTCTGAAAACTTGCCGTCTTCGATTATTCGATGATGGTTCCTAAGCATGGTTTCTCCAGTTGAGTGTCCCGGTCCGAGTTAGCTGATAAGAAACGCGGGCAATCCAGGATTATGTATCACATAGTTTTGCAAGTTTATTGGATTCCATTTGACTTTCCTTGTCATACAGAATGCTGTGTCGATGTCTGATAGGAACTTCTTTGTGGGTTTTCCTGTGTTAGAGGTTATATATATCCTGCCAATTTTGGTCAGATTCTGCACGGATAGTCTTTTTGGCGTGAGCTACTGTTATATATTTATTTATTTGTTTATTTGTTTATTTATTTATTTCAACCTTATTGTAGTAACCTAAAACTAAGGATTACAAAGGGCGGACTTAATGCCTATTGGCATTTTCTACCAGTCGACCCGTGATGTTGGTGAGAGGGTGTAGTAGGTGCACACAATAGACGTTAGTGACTGACGAAAATTAACCTAATTAAAAATACTAGTAATTATTACTAGTATTAACAGTAATTATTACTAGTGTTACATTAAGTAACTAATAAATAAATTAAATTAATAAGTAATAAAATTAAATTAATTTAAACAAAAATAAATAATAATAATTATGAAAATCATGAAATAATTATGAAAATAATGAAACAGAAATAAATAAATTACTTTAGGAGATTATATAAGTTTATACATAAGTGTATTATATCAGGTATTGGTATAAGTGTGTTATATCAGGTGTTGTCGGACCTGTCGCTTAAATGACAACTTTGTCGGAGATTTTCTGATATCAAAGGGCAAGGATGGCAAGGCATAGTATAGCCTGAACGGTGAAAGAGTTATGGAGAAATGCCGTTCTGTGCGGTGGAATAAAACCCTAAAATTAGTAGATGATAATAGTACTCTGTCGTGTATCGAGCAGAGCAACTGAAAGTTTCCAATAATTAAGAAGGAGAAGTTGAATTATTAACAATATAATATATCGTGAAAAGTATAATACTACCCTCGAAGGAGTTGAGTTACTTGTAAACCTCACAGATCCGCTGAAGGGTCGAGTGGCTACATGCCTTATTAAGGTAAATGAAATCATATAGGACGCTGTGAAAGAGATATTAATCGCGAGATTTTCAACATCAAAACTGGTCTACAACTCAAATTGAAAGTAACAACGATTGACGGCCTAGCCGTAAATTTGCTATTTCATATCGTTCCTGACGGCCATATTTTTGATCCTGTCATTATTGGTACGAACATTTTTGATCAAGGGACATCTTTGAAGGTTGATAATGATAATTTAGTATTTTTTGCAAAGCAACAAAATAATTTCTGTGAACAAAAGTTACCTGAACCAGACTTTAGGAACATCGATACGGATTTACAGGGGCATGAAAAAGAACTACTTCTATTAGTGTTACACAAATATTCCAATTACTTCAATGTAGGCATCCCTACTCATCAGGTTAAGGCTGGTCAATGTAATGTAAAATAAACCTGATTGACTCGAAAAAAATTGTACAACGCTGTCCGTATAAGTTAGCTCCAACCGAAAAACAGCTAGTTACTCTGCTGATGTCACTGATGGGCTTCAACGCTTAGAAAGTGTACTGGGTGCCTTGACTGTAGCCGGATTTAAATTCAATCTACAAATATGTATATTTATGAAACAGGAAATAGAGTATTTAGATTATTCGATTTGATCTGGTGAGATTAAAACAAATTCTCGAAAAATACAGGCGCTGGCCGATGCTCCTATGCCAAAAACTGCCACTCAAGTTCGTCATTTTCTAGGTATTGCTTCGTACTTTCATAAATTCATTCTGAGCTTTACATGCACAGTTGGACCTTTGTATCTTCTTACAAAGTTAACGGGACCGATCATATGGCCTCAACAACACGAAGACATTCGTAGCAATATAGTTCGGGTACCAAAGTCTAAGCCGGTATTAACAATTTTTGACCCGGAATTACCTAGTAGAAAGACCTCACACCCCGTGTACATGATGGGCGATCTTACAAGCCCATGACTTTGACATCGTATATCGTGAAGGTTGGAGCATGCAGATTACCTATCACGAAACCTGGATGACAGACCCTTCTGGGTTGGTTGTAGGGAAACGCATGTCCGCTCCAGATGGTGTCCGCTGACGATGCTGGTTGGCGAGTGCAGTCCATGCCAGACATTCCTGGGTTGGTTGTAGGGACACACTTGTCCGTTACTGCAGTCAATAGTAAACCATGGTATTAGTCCTTATTAAAATACGCGCAAGGTGGTCAGCAGGATTAACGAGCGGATGCCAGTGATGGAAAATGTTCTATTTCAGAAAAACCACCACGCCCGAGGACGGTCGTATGTCAGTCCGGCCGTGACGGCGCCGTTGCATCGTCGTACTGTCAATATCAAAAGTAACTTGTCAGTCACTAGCGAAGCGTCCTGTCGAGGGAGCAGAGCGGCCATTTTGGATCGAGGCAGTTTTTAGAACGAAAGGTCGCCAGCGCACCATGTCAGCGACAAAGCGCTCAATATCATATTAGTCATTCCGATTTCCTACTTTATTATTATCTGATTGTGTGAAGAAAGTGATTATAAAAAAAAATACAATTTACAATAATATAGAATCATACGCAAGATTACTTGAATTTTCAAATTTTCATAACCTCCCAAGACCACGCCCACCTGATATAGATTCTGATGAATGCCCTACTGCGCTTTCAGATAGTTAAAAGGTTTTAAGACACTTAAAAACATATTTAAAAACCAATAGAAATAACGCCTGTGTGTACAATACCGTAAGTGATTGCACTCTAGTCGCTTTCTCAGCGCTCTACTAAAAAAATGATTCTACAGACTAATACAAGATACATATCTTGTAGACAATTGCACGATAAATAATTTACATAATGACTTTTATAGATCTCCGAGCAATAGGTGGCGAGATGTTTGCGGAAAATTGTTTGTCGTAACCTTTTGAGCTTTATAACTTCTTTAGCCGGCACGATATTAATGTCTTTTTTTTACATCTTCATTGTAATCATAAAGAGGTATAATATTAGTTCCATTGGAATTATTTCGCAGGTTGGGGTTTATATCGCCTGAAATGACTGGACTACGTATTTATGTGAATTCACAGTAATAAGCAGTAATAAGTATTATAGTTTATTGTTATGCGGATGACAGCATTGGGGATGCGGTATATTCCGGCCGTGCAGGTCTCTTTCGGGAAAACGTCGACGAGAGCCGAAAGAAACTTGTGTCTTCTATAGAGACCTCTCTGGGAATGGTCTCTGAGTGGGGTGAACTGAACCACGTTCACTTCAATCCTCTAAAAACACAGGTTTGCGTTTGCGCGTTTACCACTAAGACAACCCCATTTGTCGTATCACCGCTCTTCGAAAGCACTCCTCTCAATGCCTCGTCAAGTATCAAAATACTGGGTCTCGATATTTCGAGTGATTGTCTGTTTCGTAGCCATCTGGAGAGCAAGACCAGGTGGGCCTCGATGAAATTGGGAATGATCAATATAGCAAGGCAGTACTTCAAGCCTGGCCAAAGACTTGCACTCTATAAGGCGCAGGTTCGGCAACACGTGGAGAACTGTTATCATCTCTGGTCCGGATCACCCCAATATCAGCGTCTGTTTCAACTTTGTTGCAAGACTTCATTAGCGGCGGTGATCACACATCAACGGTGACCCCCAAGCTCGTTTGCCCTCCTCTAACATAAAAGAAAAACAATTATATACATATATCTATTAAAATATTAATTATAGAAAAAAACTACGTATTGTCTGTCAATAATTAACGAGTATCTACTTGATGCGTTTAATTATTAAGCACATACAGATAGTAACATGTATTTTGAAGTAAAGAAACAATTGGAGAAAGCTATTATATTGATAGCTACAACACACTACAGCAATAATGAAATAGTTCATTATGAAATATCATAGTACAAATGAAAAACATTCATTGAACCACTCAATGATAAATCAGTGAGTGACCTTAACGTGTCATGACTTCACCAGATGTGTGAATATCTTTACACATCTAATCGTGATAATTCATTGACGTTAAATACATGAAATATCATTAACTGAATGTTTCAGTATAACTAATCTTCATTGATAATTATTTCTCTTAGTTCGCTTACAATTACTTGGTGGTAATGAGGAACATTAAAGGAATTATTGAATCACTGAATCGGTTTGTTGTTGTCACAGATGTTTTGATTGATTTCAACGATGATTAAATAAACTCTCTAATGAAGTAGAGTAAAAATGATATTAAAAATATACCAATTTTATAATGTTACCGATTTTACTAGTGTTATTACATTAGTATATATATATTTTTTTTTGTAATTTTATTTTAGCAAATATGATGTATTATCATAATATGATTTTTTTCAGGCAATATTTTATATGATTGGTTCTTAAACTCAGTAACCAGAGTCTTCAGAACGATCTTCGATAACACCATCATGATGGAAAGTACTATACATAGCGTGGCTCAGTCCGCTATTTCATCAATTAATGCTGGTATTCGGGATGTCGTCAAAGATTTAGAATCAGTGAATTAAAAATGTATTTTATAAATAATTAATATATTCCGTGTCTTCTTTTGAACTTGGATGTTATATAAATAAAATATTTGTTGCTTCTCTTTCTTTTTGATTTTAATTACTTCGAATTTTTTCCTATTGCGACAAATAAGCCACATCTTTTTCTAAGATATAACATTAACCAACAAGAAGCACACAGTGACACCATCAAAATAACTGGCTTTAAATAAAATAAAAATAAATGAAGACGAACGAAATCTGTTGCTATATGTCAAGTCGTCAAATTTTATATTTTAAGTCTTTTTATTGACCAAAGGTTTTTATTTTCATAAATTTATTTCTATTGTTAAAACCAAAAGCTCGTATTTGTTGTATATTTTATTTCACGTTATGGAGGAAAAGGTTGTAAAAACAGCTTTATGTTTTATTTGGTTAATTTTTAAATAATTGTATCATAGAAAATAATTATCTTGAACTAATTTATTTATATATTCATACAAAGTTAGACGCGATTAAAGAAATTAGCTTCTTACTTTAACAAATACGTTCCGATTTTTTCACAGGGCCAGGGAGCGGCGCCAGAACAAATTTTAAATCATGATGAGGTTTGTTTAAGTATTAAAAATATTATCATTACTATACGTATGTTATTAATTATTTTTTTATTTTATTCTAGAATTTAGGCCTGACGGGATATTTTAATGATGGACATAAAAGAATCGATATAGTTTTGGTTTTCAAAGACGATGGTAGTAACGCAACAAAAGAGATGCGTTTAAACTTTTTAATTAATGTTATTCAATTCGGTTTGGAAGCAGAAGTTGAACCAGGAACGGTAAATATATTTGTAGTTTTACATCAACAGGCAAAAAATTATTGCCACTTAAAAATTCCTTATTCTGTGGTAAACATCACAAGAAATGTGTTAAATATAAGATTCTATCAATTAAATATAATGGTACCAATGTATGTAGAATATTATAATATTGTTGTTTTTTTATGTTATTGACGAGCATGTTACTCACCGATGTTTAGTGACAAGCTTCGGTCATGAATAATTAATGACCACGGCCTTATAGAAGAGGGATTATACACTTTTTTAGGATAACCATGTCGTAGCGTTCTGATAACACCGCCGAAAGAAGTTAATTCCACATTCTTGTGGTATGTGAGAGGAAGTTCCTTGAAAATTCAGAATACACGCCTCCGGGTGGTACAGATGGTATTGAAGGCGATGACTTGCGGTGCGGTTATGAAATTTAACGGCAGTTATCAGATCAAATAACTCTTTGGAACACTCTCCGTTGTAATTGCGGTAGAAGAGGTACAAAGAAACTACGTCTCTACGCAATGCCAATGAGTCCAGCGAAAGCAGCGGATCAAAGGGTAGAACATATTGGGCTGATCCGGAATAGAGATGAGAACAGTAATCCACGTGTGACCGTTACCTGCACCTTAATCCATTTCCAGGGAGGTGTCAAGAAGAAACAAGTTTCTTTCGACGCTCGTCAATGTTTTTCCGATATATTCCTGCATAGCCGAATTATACCGCATTCCCAGTGCTGTTATCCGCTTAGCGATATATGTCTAAAATATGGAACATATCGTTGATGTTCAGAAGGAACAGAATTGGAGATTGGACGCAGCCTTGCGGTACACCAGCGATCGCGGCCTTTGGGTCCAAACAATAACCGTTGAGAACGACCTCTATGCTTCGCCCAGTCAGAAGGTTTGTGATCAACTTGCATAAGCTCTCAGGAAGCCCTAGGAAGTAAGCTTCGAAAAAAAAGCCTCTTGTGCCAAACACGATCATAAGCTTTTGACTATCCAGATTCACTGCCATACCCTCTCCGTTGCTTTTAATAACCGCTGCCTAATGGTGCGTAAGATAACAGACGATCACTAGATCGATCATGGCGAAAGTCATATTGCCGGTCATCGATCAACTGGCGATCTTCCAGGTACGTTAGAAGCTGCTGGTTGATGAGGATCTCCAAAATTTTACAGAGAAGAGAGTTAATTGCGATAGGTCTACAGTTAGTTGGGTCCAGGCTAACACCATTTTTAGGGTTCTGATGGAATAGGCCACTCTTCTGTGAGACCGGGACTACATCTTTAAGTTAGGAGTGTCGAAATTAACGACTCAGCTTTTAAGTCACATTTTCACATTTCACATGGGCACATGTTCTTGGCAATATTGGGCAAATGCCATCCAGCAAGTAAAATAGAAACTAAATTTTTGTAGTAATATTTAAAGGAAATCCACTCAATGTGACGTTTGCCATTTTTAAAAATACCATTAGTAACTTATAACAACTGTTGCTGTACCATTGTAGATGGCTGAACATCGAGATCTAATATTCGTTAAACTCCACGCCCCCGACACAATTATTGAAGAATTTGGATTGTATTTCAACGAGAAAAGTTTTTTTAAAGATAGTCATTTAGAGTTTGTGAATCCCATAGTTAATTTCTTGGGAGTGGCAAATGAAAGAGAGTTAATTAAAATTGTACGGTAAAGAGACTACTAAAAAATTACTTTATTATATTGTCATTACATTTTTTTTCGAGAAAAAGAAGTCAAATAAAACGAATTGTCATTAAGTCTGATCTGTGAAAATAAAGTAATAAAAAAATAAATAAACGCCAATTTCAGGTCACAATATCCCGGACCGGACAATTATTCAACTTTAGAAAGAAGTAATATTGTGTACAAGATATTGCTTCGAATGTCATTTGGCAAATATAAGAATTATTATGGAATAAAAGAGTAAGTTTCGTTTACCGTAAACGATAAGTTAGACCAGAGTAACACTTAAAGGTATCTAGCGTTATAAGATGATTTCTAAAGGTAATAAGCCTCTAGGCTTATTTTCTGCTTATATTTTTATTCTGCATTTTTTTCTTGTATTATGACTATTGATCTTCACCCCTATGTCCCCTTCATAATAAATAATATAATTCCAAAACAATAACGAACTTGTTCTGATTTGTGATTTGTCACAGCACTATAAACGACGGCCAATTTAATATCTTACAAAGCAGTATATCGTTGAGTTATAGGTGTGTCCATTTTTCAGACTTCTAGATAATTACATTATACTAGATGCATTTGCCCTACATGATGGTCCGTATTACATTGTGCCAACGCAAAGTCCCGCTAATATGAGCGCACGACAGGTATCTCCTTATATATTTTCAGCTGTTTACCTGACTCTAACTTGATAAATATTACTTCTCAAATTAATAAATCCAATAAACTTTTTAATAATTCAACAAACTTAATAATTTTTGTAGGAAACAGGGGTAATTTGAACCAATTAAAATTTAAACAATGTTTTGAAATTTTAAGTAAACTAAATGTAAATAAAATAGTGTGGTTTACATTACCCTGTAATAAAAACTTGCCACAGACTGAAAATGAAATTGGGTATAAGATTAATTTATTATTATATAACTTATGTTTATATAATTAAAAGTTACATATTATTGACACTAACACTACTGTTAGTAAATATTGTAAACCGATTCATGATAGATATTATAATATCTTCATGTATTAAGAGACAGGTAGCTGTATCGCTATCATATTTTTTTAGAATGACAGCCAATAATTTGGCTAAACAAACTGCTTTTATTGAGCAATATATAGATGTAAGTAAGACAAGTTTGGATGTTATCTCAAACAACATTAGTTTAAAATAGATTTTAAGACAGAAGAGATATTCTCTAGCCGAATAAATGAAATCTGCAATCTAAATAATTATTATAGAACAGGAAATATTGTCAATGTGAGTAATAAAAATAACAATGAAATTATATCAACCTGGTGCATCAAAATATCCAGTGTATGAGAAATAAAGAATTAGAAATAGAGTTATTTTTGAATAATTTTAATATTAATATTTTTTGTGTAATTGAACACTGGCTTAAAAATTATGAAATAATGTTTAATTTTAATAACCACCAGGTTGGTAGTTCGTTCAGCAGAGTTAATTCCATACAAGGTGGCTCTTTAATTCTCTTAAATAGACAAATCAAATTCAAAAATCGTAAAGACATAGTAAGCCTCTCTGTTGAACGCATAATTGAACTAGCTTCAATAGAATTAGTACAATTTATCATTGTAAGCGTTTATAGGCCACCGTCTTCTAACTTTGAACAATTTGAGCAAATTATGGATGAGATTTTACTGAAAATATCTGGTACAAATAAACAGACAATTGTTTGCGGAGATTTCAATATTAACATCTTGGAAAATAATTCAATAAGTGTCAAGTTTTTAAATTTATTTTCTTCACATAATCTATCACACATGTTTATGGAGCCTACTAGAATCACCTCCACTAGTGAAATCTGTGTTTGTTACTGATACATTAGTATTTAGTGAATGGGCAACAGCAGAGTTACATAAAAACAGAGAAAAATTATATCAACTGTATGCGGAAAGGCAATTTAATAATAGAGAAGAGTTTAAAAATTATGTAAAATTATTTTCTAAATCATTTAAGAAAGAATGTAGTTATTGCCAAATCATTATGTATAAGTAGAAAAATTCAAAATACCAATAATAAGACAAAAACAACTTGGAAAATAATTAATGAGGAAACTAGAAGAGCCCAATCTCAGAGAAGCGACTTCAAGTTAAATATTAACAACAAAAATGTCAGTTCTGACCTTGAGGTTGCAACAGCTTTTGAAACTTTCTTTACGGATATTCCAGTTACCACTACTAAATTTTTAAACTCCTCTACCGCTACAGCATTGACATTACTTGCGGAGAATGTAAACCATTGTGATATAAATTTTAATTTTAAAAAGGTTAATGCCCAAAAAATAATAAATGTTTTTAAATTAATTAGTGTTAAGAAGACAAGTGATCTATGGGGAGTTTCGGTTAATATACTTAGGCCACTAATAGACATTCTTTTCAATTAGCATTAATTTTCAACAACTGTATTGATTGTGGTATATTTCCTGATCTAATGAAACATAGTAAAATAACACCATTATTTAATCCGGCAGTACATTAGATCCAACTAACTATAGACCTAATTCAGTATTACCAACATTTAGTAAGATCTTTGAAAAAATTATTCTCTCAACTAGTTACTCATTTTAATAAAAATAACTTTGTGCACAATAAACAATTTGGTTTCAGTCCGGATCGCTCAACAACAGATGCAGGTATTGAGTTATTGCTGAATATTTTCGGAGCCTGGGAGGAATCGCAAGACGCGCTTGGCGTTTTCTGTGATTTATCGAAGGCATTTGATAGTGTTCAGCATGAAACTCTAGTTAGAAAATTATATCATTATGGGATTAAAAATAAGGCCCTAGATTTAATTAGATCTTATCTTAGTGAGAGAATTCAAAAAGTAGACCTAAATGGAAAGCGTTCCCCTGGTTCACTTGTCAAAATGGGTGTGCCACAAGGCTCTATATTGGGACCTTTCTAGTTCTTCATTTATATAAATGACTTGCCTTACCTTGTGAGGGACAAACATGGGATAGTGTTGTTTGCTGATGATACTTCTCTTATCTTTAAAATAAATAGACAACAATCAATAATGGCCGATGTAAACTATGCTGTTCACCAAATATACGAACTTGGTTCTACTGCGGCTCAGCTATGTATGTGGAGATGTAGTGTGTAATGTTTATTAAATGGAATAATTAAACCTAACTCTAAAGTATTAATTGGGCAGCACTCAGCAAACTCCTTAACGGGCGGGAACAAAGTCCAACACGTGGCGTATTTGCACTCGCGACACTAATCGTATAAAAAAAAACTAAATCCGAAGACACGGGGCATGAGAGTCCAAAATAAACCTCGCAACACACACTCGCGAAATAATTAATAATATTTTAAACTATCTGACGCTGCTAATATCGCAATTAACAGATCAAAAACGCACTCTCACTGGGACTGGGGCCAGAGGGAATCAACTACTGGGCGGACGCCGAGTGACGGTGGAGAACCAAAAACTTATTCTCACCTACCCCACGATACGTCGCTCAGGCGCGAATACAAAACAGTCCCCCGCCCCAGCCAGACCGTGTCTGTATGAAGGACAACCAAAGCCAGGAGTCACGCGACTGGCAAACGGGAGAGCGTAGCAACAGCTCGTTTCAAAACTGACTCCCCTACCCTGACTTCCGCGACCCTCGGGATACCATCCGAACCGGGGAATAGCTGGACGATACGTCCTAAACGCCACTGTAAGGGTGGCAAATTCGGTTCCTTTAAGAGGACGAGCTCACCTATAAGCGGCGGTGTAGTCTTATCGGACCACCGAACGCGTTGCTGTAATAAATGTAAGTATTCCGAGGACCACCGACGGTGAAACGACTGGCTAAGTTGTTGCAGCAGTTCGAAACGCGACACCCGATTAACGGACACATCGGAACACGGATACTCCGGTAAGGAAGTCAGGGGACTACCGACCAAGAAATGACCAGGAGTGAGCGCCTCCAGGTCATTAGGATCCGACGAGATCGGACAAAGTGGGCGGGAATTCAAAACCGCTTCCACCTTATAAAATACAGTTTGATGTTCCTCAAACGTGAGAACAGTCTCGCCAATCACACGACGGAGATGAGTTTTAGCGTCCTTGACGGCAGCCTCGAAAATACCACCCCACGAGGGATGACCGGGAGGATCAAATATCCAAGTCACGCCACGTTTCGACAGCTCCGATTCAATATACGTGTGATTTTCCCCAAGAAACTGAACCAGTTCCTTCAGATATCTATCTGCGCCCTTGAAATTCGTCCCACAATCTGAACGACTTAAGTGAGGAAGTCCACGTCTACTGACAAACCGCGACAGACAGGCGATAAACGCTTCTGTCGACAAGGCCGATACTAACTCTAAATGAACCGCCTTGGTAAGCAAACAAACATACACACACAAATAGGCCTTGACTGTACGGGCATTACGCACGCTCGAAGTCTTAACTAAGAACGGTCCCGCGTAATCGACACCTACATTGGCGAATGGGTGGGCAGGCCGAACCCGGTCAGGTGGTAAGTCACCCATTTGTGGTTGGATTAGGGTTCCTTTGAGCCGATAACAAGGAATACACTGAAAAATTACGCTCCTAGTTGCTCGTCTGGCAGATAGGATCCAAAACTCTCGCTGCAGAGAAGCCAGCAATCCGTTAAGATCGGCATAACAATTTTTCACTAGGTGGTCACGAATTAATAGCTCTACAAAATGCCCGATTTTAGGCAACAAAAGAGGGTGCCGAGCCCCATAGGGCAATTCTGAATTTCGAAGCCTACCTCCTACGCGTATGAGTCCCGAATTGTCAAGAAATAAGTTCAGACGGGCAAGACCTCCCGAGATCTTAGGTTTGTCTGCCCGAAGACGTTTTATCTCTTCGCCAAACGACTGGGCTTGTACCAGTCGGACACAAGTGAGTAATGCCTCCTGACGCTCTTCAGCGGACAAAACTGAAGAGAACAAGTCCAAGCCAAGGACCGATTCCAAGCGTTGTGGAGAAGCCGGTTAATCAAACTGGTGACGCCGATGAGCTTGTCGAGAGTACCAAAACGGTGAAGCAAAAAATCTGGTGATGTTTCAACTACCTTCTCGACAGCAAAAAACTTTAGACCCGGGAGGGGATCCATATACCCCAAGTTTGAATTGAGCCAAGAGTCTTCAGGAGAGGCTAACCAATCTGGGCCCCACCAAAGTGGATGATCAACCAGTTGGGAAGCTAACAGACCTCGAGACGCACAGTCAGCTAGTTTGTCAGAGCCAGGGACATGACACCAATCCAGCGAAACCTCCGACGACTGAATCTGAGAGACCCGATTTGCCACGAAAGTCTCTAAGACATGAAGAGAAGTCTTCAGCCAACACAAGATGATTTGACTGTCAGTCCAAGCAATAATTGAGTCAAACTGAATCCACTTACCCAAGGTGGAGACGACGTGATTCAACAGACGAGTGAGCAAAGCGGCTCCCGATAACTCCAGTTTGGGGATGGTCAATTTTGTGTGTAGGGGTGCAACCTTATTTTGGCCACCAGAAGACTGACGTGTATATTACCAATACCGTTGACGGTGCGGAGATAAACTACTGCCGCATAACCAAATTCTGAGGCGTCAGAAAAGCCATGTAGACTGGCTCGACAGGGACCTGATGGGATAATACACCGAGACAAAGAGATATTCTGAAGATCAGAAAGTGACTCATAAAACCGTAGCCAAGAAGACAGCAAATCTCCTGTCAATGGGGTATGCCAATAGAGACCGGAAATCCAGAGTTCCTGTAAGAAACATTGGCTCGAAAAACTACAGGAGCCACCCAACCATTGGGGTCAAAGACGCGCGCAACTGTAGACAAAACTAACCGCTTAGTCCACCTTTTCATTATGTCCGACGGTTCCACCAAATAGGTTAAGATATCCTGTACTGGCCGATACCGAACTCCAAGGACCGTTATGGAGTCAGGATTATCAGGATTTTTAAAAAGGAACGGCTGCTGTTGGTGTTCTGTGGGCAAATCTTCTAAAAGGACAGGGGAATTTGATATCCATTTCCATAGTTCATTACCACCTGCCTTAAGCATTCCAATAAGTTCATCCCTCAGAACTAGAGCTTCTTCAATAGACGAGGCACCCGTACAGACGTCATCGACATATGCGTCAGAGGGGAAAATGGCCGCTGCGCGCGGGAAGTTCAGACGCTCACGATCGGCCAGATGTAGCAGTGAGCGGATGGCTATAAATGCGCTCGACTTTAGCCTATAGGTGTTGGTATTGAGCTCATAAGCTACGATTGGAGAGGCCGGATTCTCTCTCCACAATATGAGCTGAAACCTGACGGAACATCATTTTAATGTCAGCCACAAAAACCACCTAATGGCGACGAAAACCTGTTAAGATGTCCGAGATGTCTACCTGTAACTTAGGGCCTGACATCAAGCAATCATTTAACGACATACCCGAAGAGGTCGGTGACGAGCCATCAAAAACTACACCTATGTTCCCGTTTTTGAATACGGCGTGGTGGGGGATAAAATAGTGCTCATGTTTTTTCCACTCGAACTGCGAAACCGACATATGTCCGAGCTCCTCATACTCACGCATAAAATCCAAGTATTTTATGCGGATTTCGGAGTCGCGGCGCATCCGGCGCTCCATGGATAATAACCTTTTTTCGGCTATTTTCCAGGAGTCCCCCAGATGCGCACGTGGGAACAGGAATGGCAGCCGAGTGAAAAAGCGATCGGAAGCAATGCGACCAGTGTTGGCGAGAAAATGCGACTCGCACTCGTCGTCAACTGGTCGCATTCGTGACGCCGGAGGGGGCTCTTCAACTTCCCAAAAACGCTGGAGAGATTCAGACAATGAGAGCCCTACATGCACCGACGGATCCGGAGACGCCTGAGTAGCGAATGAATGTGCTGGGCCCATAATAACAGATCGCAAATCTGTTGGGATAGCGACCAACCCACCTGGTTGGAGCAAGATGGCCTTGTCCAATTTAAACGAGCCTATAATATCGGCTCCGAGTAAGATCTCCACTGGACCAGGTAGGTGGAAATCGATATCAGCCAAATGCAAGCCGGACGGTAAAGACCGAACGTCAGGCGATAGTGGCACCTGCGGATGATGGCCTAAAATACTCCTTAACACAACAGCATCTAGAGAATACCGCCGACTAGGGTGAAGAGTAGGAGAAAACGACAACGATGTCATACCTACAACGTTGTCGACCCGAAGTCCTCCAACACCTGTGATGTCAGAGGTGTGTGTTTGTAAACGTAAATGAAGACGCTTCACCAACCATAGTGACACTAGACACCCCTGAGCGCCAGAGTCCAAAATGGCCCTAACAACTAAACCTGAGCCGTGCGGTGAGTGTACAAGAACCTGCGCGGTGGGTAACACGACAGTGACGGGGGGTGGGGTGGTTGGTGAAGTCGTTGCCAATAGTCAACGCTGGTGATCTCGACTCAGGCGTCTACGTTGACCCCGAGGAGGCAATGGTTCCCAAGCGTTTGAACTCGCCGAACTATACGGATCCCATTCCGGAACAAACGGCGGTCTTGTTGCCAAAGCGAAATGTGGAGTGCGATAACGCGACGTTCCCGAACGTAGATGACGGGTAACGCGAGGACGCTCGACGATGGGTGGTGACGGCAAACGATCAGGTTGCGGACGCGCCGACTCGGTAGTACCTACATGAACAGGTGGGCTGGGCGTGGGCGATGATGACGGCGACGACGCCCCGGTCCGCCCGTCCCACCAACTAACGCGCGGTGGAGAGTCCCGGTGACGCACTGGGGAGGGAGGTGACTGTTTTCGAATCGGTGTACCCCCGCCCGAAACAGGTGAATTTTCACTTAAACTATCCCGACGATCCTCGACAGTCCTATTGAAATATGTAGGCATACATATTTCAATAGGTGTGGTGTGGTGTGGTTTCATGTGGGTTGTGACCACCTCCACAGGTAATACATGGCCGAGAGTGACCGCAGTCGTTCGCCATGTGCTCACCGAGACAATAATAACAGCGACGATGTCGTCGAACCAAAACTGCCTACGAGACACACTTCAAGTTTTGAACAGAGAGCAGTCGCTAAAACCGTGACCTACAGCGTAACACACCGGACAGCGCACTTCGGACTTGAGCGACATAAAATTGCGCTCTTGGGTCTGACGAGACCCCGACGGCCCCGGAAAGGAACGTGACACAGCCGGTATCACCGACGGCTGCGAAGGACGTCGTGACGGTGTCAATCGTGAGGGCGCCTCAGGTTGTGCGGGGTGACTCACTCAAGACGTCGGCAGGAACGTTTCTCATTTTCCTACTTTGGTTTTCTAAATAGTCCATCAACGTGTCGAAGGTCGGTATATCCGATGCGATATCTCCGCCGTGCAAATTCTCGAAGCTAGTTCTCAGGTCCCGAGGTAATTTATTAAGCACAATATGGAGTAACAGAAAGGACCACTCCCGAACCGGAAACTCCATACCGCGAAGCGCGTTGGTAGCCGCCAAAACTGGATTTAACAGATCACTACGCAGTTGATTAATTGATGACAACTGCGTAATTCCCAAAATTGCCCCGACATGCATATCAGCAATGCGCCTAACGTTATGGTATCGACGTGACAATAATTTTCTCGCAACCTCATAATTAGCGTCACTGATATTTAAATGTTTAACAAGCAGAAGCGCCTCTCCGCTCAAAAGTGTAAGCAAATACTCTAATTTTTGAGCATCAGTCAAATCTGAACGACGATGGATGCTTGACTCAAAAAGGGAATGAAAATTGGTCCATTCAGGCATCTTCTCACTTTAAGTGCCTCAAAAATAGGCTGTTTTTGCGATTTTTTTTCTAGGATTTTTGCTTAAAATTATGGGATAAAACGGATCCTATGTAATAAACACATCTTTCAAGTACATGAAAAAAAAATTATTTTATTTTTTTAAACAATTATTATAATACATCAGTAGCATCGAAAAACCCGTGTAAAAATGTTATGGTCGTGGCTTGTTGATGGTATCTCCGAGACGGGTCATCTGAAACAAAAAAATAAAACTGTTTTAGATTCAGTATGTCAGTGGCTATAGCGCATATCATCAGATTTTTGATATTCACGAAAATAACAAAATGGCGCACGTTTTTCGAAAAAGTAAAAAAAAACCACGATTTTTTTGCAGTTTTTTGTAAAAAAAAAATTCTTAAAATCAAAATTTCAAAAATCTGATGATATGCGCTATAGCCATAACTATGAAGCATATGTCATTCAAATTTCATGACAATCGGCCGGATAGTTTCCGAAATTTCATCAACAAAGCACCGAAAAACCTTGTTTTGAGATAACTGCGTTTAAAGTTTTGGTTGCAGAAAAATCATGAAAAAACCTTACCTCGGGTTAATCAGCGATGCCTGCTCCATACAATGGACCTTCCGATTCTTCGTAGAAGGTGTGTTCGTCCAAAATAGCTTCCCTTCGTCTCGACCTAGTCTCTTTTGAAGCGTTACAGCTGCGGCGGTTCCCTACGCGTACGCGATCACTGTCGCGTTTCTCGGCGTATTGAACGGCGATAGGGCCTAGTTTGACACCCATCACCTCCAAAATTTTTAAAACAGGTTGTAGCCCTTCGTTATAAATGCATGCCGCTGTTTGGCAAGCAATTTCCACGGTTTTTCTTCCCGTAAAAACGTGTTTCGGCGCCATTGCCCAGACACAGCTGTTGAAACACTCGTTGTTATTTTGGGTATTTCCTCCGAGGCATCGTTCCAGTAACTCGTCCTTCGTCAGTTCTTCATAGATCGGTTTCAAAACCTCTTGAACATCATCAGCTAGAGCAGGAGGATGTTTAAAAGTTTCTATCTGATTGTTTTTCACTGCTTTCTTGTACTTACACCATGAGTCTGAACAATACGTATGCTGTGGGTTGCTGTCGGTTGAAATTTTATGATAGTATCCTGCCCAGATCTCCCTGCGCATATCTTCGACAGAATTCAGGTTTCTTCGAATTGCCAATGAGTAATTTGTTGATAATTCTTTCATCAATTTTATTGTTAAATCTTGGGTTTTTACGACAGGAACTTTTTTTATAACAACTTTTTTTTTTTTTACTACAACTTTCTTGGCTGTTTTTTTCTTTGGTGAAGGTTTTTCAGCGTCTTTCTTTGCAGCTTTTCTCTTTTGTGTAAGAATTTTCTTAGCGTCCTTAGCACGCTTGAAAATTCTTTTCGCAACGTGTAATACGCACTCCAACTTCTTAACCACAAAGTCTTCACCATACGGTGCTGTATCGAACAATATTTTAAAAGTTTTAGTGTCGCCATCACCGATGTAAAAACCGTAGTGCACAGCAAATTTTTCGAGTGATCGCAAAAACATCTCACATATACCGTCAACCTCCATTTTTCCAGAACTACCTGAATGATTAGCACTACAAACTAGTTTGTGCTTTTCATACCACGGTGCGTGCATATTCGATCGTGTCTTTCATACCTTTTTTCGATTCACAGCTTTTGCAGTGACTCGACTTCACAACGACGTCTGCAATTTTTTTACTGTGTTTATATATTAATGACACGATTCCAATAAGAGAAGAAAATCCTCTTTTCTGCCAGGAACCGTCACCTGAAACGGTTAAAACGTCTTCGGGTTCTCCGTGTTGAGCGTTCAACAGTTTTTCTTCTTTGACAGACTTGCTCGTCACTATATCGAACACACTTTGCACTGCGATGGCGATCGAATTGAGTGTTTGATAATAAACGGTGTAATTGATTCCATGTCCCAGTTCCATGAGCCCACAAAACGTATTGATACCACTCAATCCAACACCAATCAAACGCATAACGTACACTAAACGACGATTGATTTCGTACCCAGTTGAGATTAATGGGCATGAGTTAATATATTTTTCTCCGCAATCACAAGTCACACAAATTTTGAAACCGAGTCCTCGCTGACCGTACTTTGTAAAAGAAACATCTTTGTTACAAACTTTACACTTCACATATTGTTGTAATGTAGAAAAAACAAGAAAAAACTGAATAATACTATATCCAGCCGTTGGATCGATGTGTACATCGAATCTTGTATCGTCCGATTTTTTTAATTTTGCTGCACTCGCACTAGCATGACTCGTATCTGCTTCAGACTGGTGTGGAAGCACTCCACGAAATTTTCTTTTTTTAGATTTCGAACTTGGACGTCCCCACGTGGCACTTTGTTGCGAAGTCTTTTTATCCATTATAACAATCCTGAGCGCAGAGATGTTGCCGTTACGAAGTTTCAAATTAGACTGATGAAATAACAGTTTAGCATCGTTGCCGAGTGATTTTCTTTTGAAAAATGCACGTGTTAAGGTCTTATTACATGAGTATAGACCCGAAAACAGAATATACCTAAGCAAGGGGTACTACATTAACAAAAGAACACGGCTATTCAATTGTATAGAGTCAGATATACAGGGACCGTCCGAGCGGCGTGAAAGGGATCGCCGGGTACTCTCAGGTAGTCACCTAACGGTCGCCAAAAAATGTAGTTAGACTCGTCCGATCTTTATGAAATTTCGAGATGACATTTTTGAAGATATGTACTTTCAAAATTAAAAAAAAAAAAATCGATTTTTTTAAATTTCCAAAGTGAGAAGACGCCTTCAGATAATATGGCTGAATGAACAGGGAATGTACAAAGTTGGTAACCGCTCCTTATGGACGGACTGTTCCGGAATGGTAGCTGACGGCGAAACAGATGACCGTGAGCCCACAGCTTCAGCGAGTTTATCCGACGCTGACAGACAATGGTCATAATCCGCATTAACGGCGGCGATAATTTTAGGATCTTCCATGGCGATAAGGCTTTTTGATAAATAGAATCCAGATCCCGTAGACGGTCACCTACCTGATCATTTCTTTTTGAAAGGGCTATGGCCCTGTCCGAGCGCTCAATCAGCGCCGTGGCGAAATCAAAACATCATACTAAGTTCGCCAAGGCAGCTTTGTTATTGCTTGTTGCCATTTTAATAAACACTTACAGATATAAATCAAAAGACTAAGGGTAAGAACCAGCCCGCGGAACCCTAATACGTACAAAAAAAACAAAGAATGTACTTCACTGTAAGTGTACTATAATAAACACGTACCGAGAGTATAATAAAATAATATATATAATACCGCACGAAAAATAACGGAAAAAATACAAACCGAACAACACCACTTACAAACAATACAACCACTTTAGAATTAACCACAAAACAATATGCGACATGGCGATAATTTATTTATAACGAACGGAGCCGTTTGTCCAGGTAACAACTAAGTATACTAGGTTACAAACTATACTAACGGGATAACCACGCTCTGCTACCAAATTTTGTTCATCAAATATACGAACCTGGTTCTACTGCGGCTCAGCTATGTATGTGGAGATGTAGTGTGTAATGTTTATTAAATGGAATAACTAAACCTAACTGTAAAGTATTAATTGGGCAGCACTCAGCAAACTCCTTAACGGGCGGGAACAAAGTCCAACACGTGGCGTATTTGCACTCGCGACACTAATCGTATAAAAAAAAACTAAATCCAAAGACACGAGGCATGAGAGTCCAAAATAAACCTCGCGACACACACTCGCGAAATAATTAATAATATTTTAAACTATCTGAAGTTGCTAATATCGCAATTAACAGCAGAACAAAAACGCACTCTCACTGGGACGGCCAGAGGGAATCAACTACAGCGCGGACGCCAAGTGACGATGGAGGACCAAAAACTTATTCTCACCTACCCCACGATACGACGCTCAGGCGCCAATACAAAACAAATGCTCTCTCTCAATGGTTTAGTGCAACTAAAATTTTACTTAATGAAAAAAAGACAAAATGTATTAAATTTACATTACCCAATGTGAAAAAAGTCAAAACCAATTAAATAATGAGGCACTGGATTTAGTGATATCTGCTGTTTTTTTGGGCATTACCTTAGATGCAAAATTGCAATGGGGCCCTCATATCTATGATTTGTCGAGCAGACTCAGTTCTGCCACTTTCGCGGTTCAAAGAATACGCCGATTGACAAACGTTGAAACAGCTAGAATAGTTTACTTTAGCTACTTTCATAGTGTTATGTCATATGGCATACTTTAATGCATCAGATATAGATACGATCTTTGTATTGCAGAAGAGGGCTGTTAGAGCAATTTACAATATGAGGCCTCGAGAGTCATTGAAAAATAAATTTAAAGAATTAAAATTATGTCTGTGTACAATCAATACATTTTTGAAAATTTAGTAAATGTTCACACAAATATTTCAAAATTCAGTAAAAATTGTGATGTACACAAAATTAATACTAGAAATAAAAATAAACTTGCTATGCCCATCACTAGGCTCCATAAAATAGGTAATTCTTTTATGATTAATTGTATACGTTTTTACAATAAACTCCGCAGTAAAGCCCTAAATTTGTCTCTAAATAAATTCAAAATATTTATTAAAAGGAATTTGATAGAAAAAGTTATTATAGTCTAAAGCAATACGTTAACAACGGTAAGACCTGGGAATAAATTTAATTTTTTCTGATGCTGTTCGTTAATCTCGTTCAATCTACTGGCTGCATCACACCGCTCCCTTAGAAGTCATTACTTGCGGTAGCGATGGGGGCCGGCTTGCCCCCTTCCCTCAATTATGGCGAAGGGGGTGATGGCTGACCCTTGCGTTAAGCTCGTGAACGGGTGCTGCTTGCGGTGACTGGTCGTATTGCTAGCCACGGATTTCCCTTTTCTTGTTATTAATTATTATTATGACAGCTTATCGAATTGATTGCGATGGTTTCAGTCGTTCGTACATTGCTCACTAAATATATTGACGTTTGTGAAACAGTAACCACAATAAAAAAAATAAAAAAACCCGGCTGGGTTTGTTGTGTGGTTCTTCTCAGACCAGGGCGCGTTTGGAACCCTCGTAGCCTTATTTTAAGTTGGAAACTGTCTTTCCAGAAGGGCTTATTTTAATACATTCGATATCAAAATAGGCCCTCCTGTCACTTCCATTTGACGTACACAAGTGATCACTGGTATGGATTGAAAGTGGAGAATATATAAATAAAAAATAAATAAAAAATAATAAAAATAATAAATGTATGAATAATGTGTATCGATTACTATTTTAATAAAATAATATAAAGGAAAAGACTTACATCTACTTCCCACCACTATCAGAGAATTGAAATTCCTTGATAAATAGTTACATGTTACTTTTAAAATAATGTAACCCTTTTTTTCTGTAGGTTCTATTTTATGAATGGCAGGGGATGATTAATGTGTGGAAGATGCAACCAATACACATGATACATGAGTACTTCGGGAAGAGGGTAAACCGATTGTCTTATTATCATTATATTTATTTACTATATATATATATATATATATATATATACACATCAATGTAGAAAATTGTTTGCATGTACAACATATAACTATCTGTATATGTCGTAAGATATATTGAAAGATTCATAGTTTTTTTTTTTCAGATATCATATTATTTTGCTTTTTATGAGTATTTCAATTTTATGTTAATAATTCCTTCGATACTTGGTGCCGTTTTAATGTATCGTGTATATGAAAATGAAGATGACATTAATAAGAATAGACTGTAAGGATATAAACTTTTCATTAAATATTTTATGTAATTATGTATTTTTGAGTATAGTCGTTTATATTTTTAGTAGATCATAGTGCGTTAAATGTCTTTAACGAACTAAGTGTAGTTGATGTTAAATATACCAATAAAAATGTTAGTATTGTTAATTTATAGATATGAATACGCGTGCATTAGAAAAGTTGGTGAATACATGTGTCCGGAATGTAGGAATTACACCATGTGTCCTTTTATTAAGATACATGCTTATTGTGACGAATTAAAAATTTTAGCAAAGATCGATAAGAAGATCGTGTTTGATTTTGGAAGATTTATGTGTATCTGGGGTAAGAAGTCCTTGAGAATTCTATATTTAAATTTTAACTGTACATTTAATATGATACTACTGCACACTTTTTATAATTATTTTAACAATAATATTTATTTTCATAGCGAAAATCCAACCTACACAAAAAGTAAAAAAAAATGCCTATTTTCTTCAAAGTAAAACTTTGACTATTGAGTAAATGTTACTTGCGGGATGTTTAATATTGACATAGATTTCTTAATTTGAAAATTACATATGTTACAATCCTACGTTTTCAATACTGAGGGCTCTACATTATGCCAGAAGTGGTGAATTTGCTTTTTTGTACGATTCCAGGAATATTCTTGTTAATACCATGGAGGTATCGAGAAAGATATTTGTCTTGGATTTGGGAAGAAACTAAGAGATATACAAATAAATTAGTGAGGTATTTAAAAATATATATTACGAAGATATAACATTAACCATCTCAACCTATTTTAAAATATATAGCTTTATCATTGCTATCCATTTTATAGTTTTAGAGATATTTGTAAGAAATCATTATTTGATGTGGTTTGTTAGTGATAATGACTTGAATATTAATATACTCGTACAACCGACAGATCATAATCTGGGATTATTAGATTATTTGACCGATGGAAATTGTAGTTAGTCACAATGTGTAATAACATTAATTTAGTTGAGACATCTCATGACAGCCATGAAATGTCATAGTTATATAGTAATTAAGTGTTTTATTCGCTTTATTTGTACGGTGTTTAATTCATCATCACAATGCCTGATATCTTAAGTAACAACTCGGATAGTGAATATTTCTCAGTATGTTCGTCTTTGGACAGTCTATTAGACGCAGAAAGCAATTCTCCTCCTATGCCGTTACTATCTGAGAGACTGCGTGAGACTTTCGTGGCTTATCCTGGTAATCTTAATGTGGTACATATAAATGCTCAAAGCCTACCAGCTCATTTTTCAGAGATGCAAGTAAATTTTGAAAATAAGAACATTCATGCAATTTTAATATCAGAAACTTTTCTAAACTCTCTAAACTTTTCTGCCTCTTTCTCTTTACCTGGCTATCGTCTAATACGAAACGATAGAACATATCAACGATCAAATGACGGGAAAACTGTTGGAGGAGGTGGAGTGGCCATTTTCCTGCGTGATAACATACCTTGTAGTATTGTTCTCAAATCAACAGCTGCAGAGAATTGCTCTGAATTCTTATTTCTTGAAATAATCTTAAATCATACTAAAATTTTACTTGGTGTAGTCTACAATTCGAATCCGAACATTAATTACTTTGAATCTTTTGAAACCATTTTGTCTAATTTTCGTCCGTTGTATAACCATATAATAATTATGGGTGATTTCAATACGTGCCTTATTAAAGATGACCATCGCTCCCAAAAATTACTTTCGATTATAAATTCCTTAAATCTGTTTTCCTTACCGCTCTCAGCAACACATTTCTCACATAACGGCCCGCCTTCTCTCCTTGATATAATTATTGTCGCTTGTCCGGAATTTTGTGAGTCACACGGTCAGATGAGCGCGTGTGAGTTCTCCCGACATGATTTAATTTTTGCTTCCTACAAAATACGACCACCAAAACGTAGACATAAAATGATTCTCATGCGTAATTACCGAAACATTGATTATAATCAGCTTAGGATTGATTTCTGTAATGCGGATTGGCGATCGGTTCTCTCTGCCCCTGATGTCGAAACAAAGATTACAGCTTTAAACGAAATCGTTTTGGCATTATATGACAAATATGCTCCACTAAAAACTGTACGAGTTAAGCATTATCCAGCCCCTTGGCTCACTCCTACCCTAAAGAATCTGATGGCGTCTCGTGATAAAGCATATTTAAAATATCGTCACGATTGTACTGATGCTAACCACGAAGTATATAAATCCTTAAGGGCTAAATGCAACAAAATGTGTCGTGAAGCTAAAAGACGTTATATTCATACGAGGATTGAGGACTCTCCGCCTGAAAAATTATGGACTTTTCTAAAGTGTCTAGGGGTAGGAAAAGACTGCAGCAGTTGGCAACCAGCGCTTGATATAGACGCACTTAATGTCCATTTTAGTACATGTCCAGCTTTCCTCACTTCAGAACAAAAAAAAACTAACTCTTGCTAGCCTGCAGAAGAAGCAACAACATCTGCCGCCTTTTGAGTTTGACGAAGTGTCAGCCTCAGAAGTGACAAAAATTATTAAATCTCTTAAATCTAAAGCAATAGGAAGTGACGGCATCGGATTGGAAATGATCTTACCAATAAATGAACAAATTTCTCCGGTTCTGGCTCCTATATTTAACTACTCTCTTCATTTCGGCGTTTTCCCTGCAAGTTGGAAGCTTGCTCATATTATTCCCCTTCCAAAAAGTTCGCATCCCACTGACTTCACTCATTTTCGTCCTATTTCCATTCTTCCTTTTCTCTCTAAGATATTGGAGCATATTGTCAGTCGTACCCTTACTAACCATTTACGTAAATTTGATTTAATTAGCCCTTTCCAATCTGGTTTTCGTTCTGGGCATAGTACTACTTCTACTCTGTTAAAAGTTACCGAGGATATTCGTCTAAACATTAATGAGAAAAAGTTGACAATTTTGGTACTTTTAGATTTTAGTAGCGCATTTAATTCTGTCGATCTAGACGTACTTGTCGGCTCACTGGAAAGAATAAACATGTCAAAAGTTGCTATATCATGGTTCAAGACCTACCTTTATGACCGTCAACAATTAGTCCAATATAATAATAGTCACTCTAAACCGTGTCATCTTACATCAGGTGTACCTCAAGGAGGAGTACTCTCACCCATATTGTTTTCCTTTTTTATTAATTACATAACTTCGATTCTCACTTGCTCATACCACCTTTACGCAGACGATCTGCAAATTTACGCTGCTGCTTCGATCACTAATATTGATGACGCTATCAAACAATCAAATGATAACCTTGTCTTAATTTCAAAATTGGCAGGAAACTTTGGTCTTGCAGTCAATCCGCTCAAATCTCAAGCAATTATCGTGGGTAGTTGGAGCCATATCTCTAAGTCGCGCGAAATGGTGTTACCTAATATTGTTTTTGACGGTATTCCTATCCCATTTACTACTAAAGTTAAAAATCTAGGTATCATAATTGATCAAACTCTGTCCTGGGCACCGCATATTAATGAAATCAGTCGTAAGTTATTTTTTTCTCTTCACTCGCATAAAAGATTACAACATTTTTTACCAATAAAGACCAAGGTTATGTTGGCTAATTCGTTATTATTACCTCTCATTAATTATTGTGATGTAGTCTTTCTGGATCCTTCTTCGGAGTTGTTATTAAAGCTTGAACGTCTTCAAAATGTAGCAATAAGATTTGTTTTCGGTTTGCGGAAGTTTGACCACGTAACTGAATTTCGCAAAAAACTTAATTGGCTACCGGTTAAATTTAAAAGAAATACGCATATACTCTCACTCCTGTACAATATTCTTTTTAACCCCGCGTCACCAATATATTTAAAAGAGCGTTTTAAATATTTGTCCTCCCTAAGTAAAGATCGCTTGAGATCCGGCGCTAATTTAACACTTGCTGTTCCTATTAGTAACTCACATTGCTACTCAAGGTCTTTCACTGCTCAAGCAGTGAAATTATGGAATAGCCTGCCGAGATTCATTCGTGAGTCATCTTCTTTAGACTCCTTTAAGAAAAACGTCCGCAGGTTTTACGAAAACGAATAATAAATACTTGTTGAAATTTACGAGTATATATATATATATATTTTAGGTATATTTTTATATATTTTTATATAAGTATTGGTTATATTTCGACAAAACAAGTCCATGTGGGCAATATTGTATTATTATGAGTAGCACTTTGGATTAAATTAGTTTTAGTTACTTAGTTCTTTATAGTTATTTTCTTTTTCTTTCATATTATTGCTTTTTTTAATGTGTTCTTTCACTTTAGTTTACCATGTGATATGTTTTATTTGTCCATTCATCCAGAGGTTGACTGGAAGAGATCCCTTCAGGGGATAAGTCCGCCTTTGTGCATAATTTTTTTTTTTCATGTTATTCATTAAGCTATGTACTTTAATATTATTTATGTACAATAAAGAGCATATAAACAAATAATCTCAACTTTAGCTAATATTTGATAAACCTGATGGTTTAGATAATATATATATATACAAACCCGATACCCCAGAAAGAATGGATAATCCTGAAGTACCTAATATTACAACTAATAGGTGTTTTTTTTTTAAATACGATTTTATTTACCTAATTGTATTTTCATGTACACCACGTCAGCAAATTAATGAAATATGTCGCGTATTTGATGTTATTTATTCTCCACAGACATTCTTATTAGAAATGCAATAAATAGCATGAATACATAATGTATTTAAAAAAAACGTCATTTAAAATTTTTTACATGAAATTTTTTAAAAACAAAATATACCAAAAGTTTGAGAAAAAAAAATTGTGAAAACCTAAATGGCCAACTATTTACAAATGGTAAAAATACGAATTAATAATTGTATTTAAGTCAATATGCAGTGCAATTCCACTGAAGAAATATTTTTCTAAATTGTAATATGTAAAAAACGAAAAAGTGGGATATAAATCTTTATTACATAACAGGTGTTCGAATTTTAGTGAAGTGGGAACGATGGAGAAAGGAATTGTTGAAATGTTGGAATTATGCTTGATGAGAAATTATAAGAGGGTGTGACTGGTTTAAAGAAGGTGAGTGATAGTTATTAAAAATATTTTCAAGGTTTAATCCTTAATGTATTAAGTGTGTATGCTCCTCAAACCGGGTGTGATGATAGGATGAAAGAGAAGTTTTGAGAAGATTTTGATTCTGTGATGATGGATATTCTGGACAATGAGCAGATATATGTGGCGGGTGATTTTAATGGGTATGTGGGATGTATGAATGATGGATATGGAAGAGTACATGGTGGTTGGGGTTTTGGAGGAGGCCTTGCTAGAGGCCGCGTTAGCCTTCGATTTTGCTACACTCAATACATGGTTTAAGAAGAGAGATGAACACTTAATCACATACAAAAGTGACTGCCATATGACATAGGTTGACTATATCTTAATAAAAAAAATCAATTGCGTCAAAAACTGAAATTTACTGCCGAGCGAAAGTGTAGTCTCACAGCATAGGCTCCTCATCATGGAAATTAAACATCTAATGCGTAAAAATATGTTCAAGAAACGACCCCCAACTCAAATAAAATAGTATTCGTTAGAGAAGAAAGAATGTGCAAGTAAATTGAAAAAAAGAGTGGCGGATAAAATTATAAATATGGGTACTATAGAAGAAAAATCTTTGAACGATAGTTGAAACGAAATGGCGGGATGGATAAGTACTGTGGAAAAGGATGTATTAGTCGAAAAGAAAAGGAAAAGGTATGATAAGTAAGGAAACGTGGTGGTGGAATGGAGATGTGTAAAGGGTTCTGAAAGAGAAGAAAGATGCGTTTAAGCAATAGCAGGAAGTATCGGATGATAATGCAGGTATGAAAGGGGAGATGAAAATGCTATATAAAAGATGTAAGAAGAGAGCGAAAGTAGCTGTAGCCATCGCTGGAGCTGAGGCGCAAAAGGAGTTATATAGATCGCTAGTTTTTCCTAAAAATCAAAAGGAAATATACCGTAAAGCGTAAGGAGAAGAAAGCCATAGATGTCATACATGTAAAAAGCATAAAAGATGATACTGGAGCGGTGTCGATTGGAGATGAGGACATAAAAGAGAGATGGAAGGTATATTTTGAAACAGTGCAGGTTCTTACTTACACATGGTGTTCGTTGATCTCGAGAAGGCATATAACCGGGTTACCCGTAGTGTGATGTGGCAGGCTTTGAAAGAGAAGCGTATATACCTGGGAAGTATGTGGAGTTCGTTTGTCCAGTATACAGTCAGTCTAGTACACAAGTCCGGTCGGTCGCTGGAAACACCGACTAGATCAATGTGGCAGTAGGTTTGCATCGAGGGTCGGCTCTGACTCCTTACCACTTCTTGTTGATGATGAACGCATTGACATAGGACATACAGGAAGAGGCACCCTGGTGCATGCTATTCGCTGATGACATTGTTTTTGTCTGCGAGGTCCCTCCTCGCAGACAAAAACTTGAGGTTCAGAGTAGACTGGAAAAATGGCAACAGAAGCTGGAGAGTGTTGGCCTTTAAATAAGCAGAACCAAAATAAATCACGTGTTCTGCGATTTCGGCGGTGTGTCCAGTTCTCAACCTATATTGTCGGATGGAGTACCGTTACCTGTCTACTCGGACTTTCACTATCTTAGTTCGCTCATCCAAAGCAATGCTAATATTGACCGAGACGTGAAGTATAAAATCAACACGGGATGGATGAAATAGCGACCAGTCACCTGGGTAACGTGTAATGCCCAAATACCTCTTAAACTAAAGGGTAGAATCTATAAAACCATCATTAGACCTGTCGTTATTTATGGATCTGAGTGCTGGGCGATGAAGGTGATGGATGAAAAGCATTTTGCATGTAACGGAAATGCGAATGTTAATATATATGTCTGGGGTGACAATAAAGGATGGAATAAGAAATTATTATGGAAGCTTGGGAGTAGCGCCAGTGATAGAAAAAATTAGATGTAGCTGTCTGTCGTAGTATGAGCTTGTTACGTGGAGAAATTAAAAAAAGTTCTGGGTATGGTAGTGGAGGGATCGACAGGTAAAGGAAGGCCGAAGAAAAGATGGATGCATTGCGTGAAAGACGATATGGAGAAGAAGGGAGGGTGAACAGAGATGACGAGTAACAGGAGAGTATGGAAGGAAAAAACATACTGCGCCAACCCCAAAATTAAAATAAGGGCAGAAACATGATGAGGTGTTAGAATTGTCTACCACCAACTCTGATGCAAGCTCGATATCTTCTGATAAATGCTCTTCTAAGATGTTGTACGTAGCTTGGTTCGGTTATTTTTGGAGTGGCCTCTTGTGGTAGGAATGAAATTTCTTTTTCAGCACACGGTTCCCTGTCGTCTGAAATTCCAGTACATCGTGCTATTACTCTAGTAGTAGCGCAGGCTACCGTTGCTCCCGAAGATCCACGACGATGGCCGATGCGAAAACAAGCGATATAATGCGTTCGCCTAATAATGGCGCGTCCTTCATTCGACCGATTAGTGTACGACATTAAGATCGCTACAATCTATATCTCAATTTGCGGCCGTGGTGTACATGAAAGTAGAGTAAGTTCAATAAAAAAGTATTTAAAAAAGCACCTATAAGGTGCTCCAGGATTATCCATTCTTTTTGGGGCACCGTGTCTATTAGATGTAACTAGTATTTACAGAACATATATTTTTATTATCTCTCGAAAGATCTTTATTCGACTATTATATGTGTTATTTGTGTTATTAATTTTTTTTGTAATAAATAAATAAAAAAATACTTTTCGAAGTCTCTTATTATTTAAGTTCCGCGTATTTTTATAATAATCGGATGTCAATGAGATTCGATGCACATTATATAATGATAGTGCCTAATATAGATATAATTCTTTTATATCTTTTAAAAAAATATGAAAAATAAATCATGTTGTACACTAGCTTGAAGAACATTTTCTAATAAAATCTTCTAATTGCAGACCTGAATACATAGAATCTGCAATACATACAGGAATAGATAAAAACGAGAAAAAGAAAACAAAAGCAAAATGTACTAGAAGCATTAAAAGAATTGTAATTTATATGTTAACAGCGGCGTTTCTTTGTCTGTGGGTAAGTAGTTGTTCATTATTGAGCGAAGCGAACGAAGTGAGCGGAGCGTTTTACTGGAGACTTTTTACATTCTTTGTCACGAATTGGCTCGAAAATTACTTAACGGAAAATTATGAAACTTTGCAATCAAAAAGACATACATTAGGTGATGGTTCTTTTAAAAAAAAATTTGAAAAATTGCCACAAAAAAAAAAAAAAAAATTTTAATATCATTTTAAATAAATGATGTCCTATTGAAGTCAATGGAAAACGATGAGTCAATAGACTGGGCTCGCTTCGCTCAATATGCAAACGGCACCCGAGATTTCGCGAGCACAGCGAGTCGAAATTGAGGGTCTGTTGGCGCCCCTAGTTATGAATAGTGAATGATATTAATTTTTGTGATATTTATTTGTTATACTCGTATGTTTATATTAAAGTATTGGTATTAAATTTGTATTTATATTTATATTAAAGTATTTGTATAATCAAAATGATGAACACGAACATTTTTGTTCACAAACGTAAACAAACACAAAATATTTGAATGTGCTCGAAACGTTGCACAAATTGCAGTGGATTCGCTTTCGTCACTCGGTATTTACTTCGTTGAGAAGTTTTTGTTTTGATATCAATAGTTTTGTAAAAGGATTGGAAAGAAAATGCTGTGCGATTATTTTTCATGCAAATATATACTCATCTATATGGAATAGTTGCCTCTGACAAAATGAGAGTGTTTTGGCTCAGAGGATGAGCGTTGTAATGACAAAGACGAGACCTCGGGTTCGATTCCCACAGGTGCCCGATTTTTTTTTTCATTTGATTTTTTCAGTTTCCATTTATTTTTTTAACTCATTGCTTCAAAACAGATTTTCTTCAGCATTCGGATTTTTTTCTGTAAATTTTGTTTTATTTTCACAGTCGGCAATGCGTTAGTGAGTTTATTCACTGTGCAACTAGTAAAATTTTCATGAAAATTTTGCCGACGTCAGAAATAAAAGAAAATGTACACAAAAAAAAATTCGAATGCTGAAAAAAATTAATTTTGAGACCAATATCCATTGAACAATTGAAAAATAAAAAAAATCAGAGGGAAAAAATCCGACATTCATGAATCTACTCACTACAATACCCTTGTGTCTCAATTTAAATGAAACAATAGCCTCTCACAGAATAAGTCTAGATGGCTCAGTGGATGAGTTACGCATCGAAAAAGGAGAGACCATCGATTTTATACTAGAAAACTAATCAAATATTGGTGAAAATTTCAAATTTTGTATTTTCATCAAATCGCATCATTTATGGTGCTCATTAGTTGGTGTTTGTTAGAAATACAATGGTATCTTATGGAATATATTTTTTTTCGATGTCAATTGAATTTTAACCGTGTTGTGAGTACGATTCTGGCTTTAAAAGTCATTTTTTGGCCATTTTTGGTCATTTTTCATGATTTTTTGAATTTCTTACGGCCATATCTCAAAATAACGAGTTTTCCCAGATATGTGCTATATACCAAATTTTAGCCCTAATTTGGGGCTACAAATGAGGAAATTTTAGAAAAAATCGTTGGCGCAGTTTTCGAGAAAATGGCCGATATGTCCCCGGCCAATTGGCCATTTTTTAGTTTTTGACCAAAAATGTCACGCCAACAAATGTTTTTGCCATCAAAATGGATATCATTCAAAAGATGAGCTTAAGACCTTTCCAATGATGCCCAATTTGTCAATGTGCGTCAACTGATTTGGCCACAGTGCCTCTACGAAAAATGGCAATTTTTGGCCTTTTGAGGGCCGGCCACGGCCAACATGGCGGCCAAATCGAAAAGTCGTAGAACAAAAAAGTCTTAGTTTTTGATGTACTTCAATCCCTGAAAGTTTCAACAAAATCGGTTGAAACTACGAACATGCACACAAACAGACAAAGTACTTTCAAAAAATCTTCGATGGAGGCGCCAGTCAATATTTTCAAAATGTCAAGGTGGAATTAATGATTTTATACTGGTGCGGATCCAAAAACTAAATTTTAGTCTCATTTTTCAAACGACTGTAGATGTGGAGGCGGTGGGTATATTGTTATGTGTAAATGCATTTTCTGGGTCTATGGGCCAAGGGCTTTCTAAAAATACCACACTCATACCAGAAGGTCTCCTGTATAAAAAGTTCAATATTGCGCGTATATATACCCGAGTTAGACTTTCAGCACTATGTATGCTTTCGTCACTCGGAGCTAGCTGACGCCCGCTTTGATTATAATAAGTACGCAATTTACAAGAAAATTTGTTAAATTTAGATGATTTTAAGAAAAGTTTAAAGTGTGAAAATATGTGTTTGTATCTCTCCGTCGTGTGATATATATTTTGGCACTTTTATTTGTTTTGTTTGAGTAATAGAAACGTATTAATTACAATATATCTAATATTTCAGGCATCTCAAATGTTTCGTTTCTCCATTGTGATATGGCACTACCCGCGATGGAAACGCTTCCACGGACATGCCAAATTATATGTATTGAAAGACGGAGAACATGTAAATATAGCTGTCGGAGCAGGAACTTATACAATTGTTGTGTATATGCTTAAAATGGTACGAACCTCCAAAGTTATAAAGATTAACTGTTTGGTAATGTTAAAGTAGTTTGGTAATGTTGGTGCTAGAGCCTAGCTGTAGTTATTTGATTACTGCTCATATTGGGCTGACTTGAACGGCGTGTAGTCACCAAATTCATTTGGTTATGTTCGTTGGTGAGTGAGAGAATCCGGAAGCCCAACTCCCCCCGCCAAATATGAAGGAGATATCTCCAAAAAGTACACCCTAGGAGGATAATAGCTGTGATGAAGCCGGAGAATCCCTCCTCCAGTAAAATCGGGAGGACGATTCTCGGATGTTGCTCGGGCTGCCCTCCGTATCTGGGGCGGGCAAAGTATCTCATTTTGTGTACATCTCATATCGCTCCACTCTAAATATGGACTTTTGCAACACCCGATGATTTCACTCTGACCTAAAAGACTCAAAGACGTACACTACCACCTTAATATGGCACAGCCGGCCGTTTTGTTATGATTGCGCGTGGACATCGAAGTTCATTATTCCTCCTCTGATCACTGTCTGGTACGGAATATAGTGCCCATTCAACATCCGGCTTGCAGAAGACCTGCAAATTGACGCGTTTGGCACTACAAGTCAGCGGATTGGGATGGAATGCGGTCCTTTTTTGCTTCTTACCGAGGAGGGCCAATTTGTGTCCCTTTCAATGATCTCAGTGACTGCGCTGCGACTGTAGCTGCTGCGATACTACAGGATATGGAACTATTTGTACCAAGCTCTGAGGTACCACTTGGTGGTAGATCGCGGTCTTGGTTTGATCGATCGTCAGTCAGGGCTTCAGCAGCTGAAAAAAAGCAGGCGTATCAAGCTTAGTCTAATGCACTGGTCATGAAGGAACCGAACCCCAGAGATCTGAAGATAAACCGTGCCTCCAGATTCTTCAAACGGCACGGCACGGCACGGCACGCACTAGTTCTGGGCGCTTTCTTAGGCCGCTCTGAGTAACTTCAGCCAACCGTCCCAACCGCTGAACATGTGCCCCTGAGTTGACTCCAGTACTATCGCGTCTATTTCGGTACTCCTACCTTAAAGACGTAGTCTCGGTCTCATGGAAATGTGCCCTTGTCCATTAAATCTCTAAAAAAAGTCGGACCCAGCTAACTACAAACCCATCGGTATTATCTATCTTCTCTCCAAAATAATGGATAACAATATTAACGGACAGTTCTTAGCGTACCTCGAGAAGCGCCAGTTGATCATTGACCAGCAATAGGGCTTTCGCCATGATCGTTCGGCTATTATATCTTACGTACCGTTGAGCAGCGGTTATTGAAAGCAAGGGAAAGGGTCTGGCAGTTAGTCTGGACATGACAAAAGCCTTCGATCGTATATGGCATAAGGGACTTCCTTCCTGTGATCATCTCGAGAGTTTATGCAAGTGGGTCACCAGAGTTCTCACTGGGAAGAACATACAAATCGTTATCGTCGGTTTTCGCTCGGATCTCAAGCCAGTGAACGCTGGTGTACCCCAAGGCTGCGTGCTATCCCCAACTTTGTTCCTTCTGCACATCAATGATGTAAATCCTCATAACAATGTATGTTGGAAATATCCAACATGGATATTTCCAACATACATTGTTATGAGGATGACAGCACCGGGGATGCGGTATATTCCGGCCGTGCAGTTCTTTCTCGGGAAAAGGTCTCGATGGGGTCGAAAGAAACTTGTGTCTTCAATAGAGACCTCTCTGGGAATGGTCTCTGAATGGGGTGAACTGAACCACGTTCAGTTCAATAATCTAAAGACACAGGTTTGCATTTGCACGTTTACCACTAAGAAAACCCCATTTGTCGTATCACCGCTCTTCGAGAGAACTCCTCTCAATGCTTCGCCAAGTATCAATATACTGGTCCTCGACATTTTCAGCGATTCTCAGTTTCGTGGTCATTAGGAGACCAAGGCCAAAGTGGTCACGCTGAAATTGGAAATGATCAATTGAGCGAGGCAGTATTTCAATCTTGGCCAAAGACTTCCACTTTATAAGGCCGGCCGGCCACACATAGAATACTGTTCTCATCTCTGATCCGGATCAACCCAATATCAGCTTCTATCGTCTGACCGCGTACAATGGAGAGTCGTTTGGATTGTCGGGATCCCGGTGCTCTGAGACGGCTGGACTCTTTAGCATTACGTAGAGACGTGGCTTCTTTCAATGGGGAGTGTTCCGAAGAGCATATTTACATGATGCCTGCCGCTGAATTTCATCATCACACATCACGTCATCGTCTCCAATACTATCTTCCACTGTGCGGTTTTCAAGGACTTTTCTTCCACATAGCACTCGAATGTGGACCGAACACAGAACGGCGATATTTTCAGATCAAGACAACGAGGGTACCTTCATAAAAGGCGTATATCTCCAATGCCGGCAGCGCTCTTGTGAATCCTCGAATGTTACAAGAATTCATGGGCGGCGGTGATCACGTGTCATTAGTGACCCGCAAGCTCGTTTGCCGTCCTCTAACATAATATAAAAAAAACTTATGTTTGTAGATGTAATAAGAAAAATAATGAGTAATTATTCATTAGACAACAGATACATTAAATATATTTATTAAAAGAACCTAATTGTTATGTGTAGTGTCGCATAACTTAATACATTAAGTTTTTAAAATGGAAGTTGTTTTTTGCACATTTTTTAAATATTAACGGTAACAAACATATTTAGAATATTTTAATATTGTAATTTTTTTAGGTTTTCATGATGGTGGCACAAAAAATAACAGGGTGCGAAAATAATAAAACATTTTTAATATACGACCGCTCCATTGCTTTAAAGATATATGCATTTAGTTTTATAAGTTCATTTACGATTCTCATCACCTACACGTATGTCGGGGTGAGTTATCTTTATTTGATAAATATTATTAATTTAATAACAATACTTATGAAATATAACATCATTAAAAGACAAATTCATCGACATGAGCTGGACTCAATACCGTTCCAGTAGCTCCATAAACTAAGCTACAGTGGCGTCCTGACTATAATATTCTATATGTTATTTATAAACCATCACATTACAGGCGATATTTACTGGATTTTCCTCTTCACAATTGTACAATTTCATGAACGGATATCTGATGATGAATAGCGGCATGGGTACTACTTTTGATGATATTTGTGTTACACTTGGTGTTATAACGATGCTCGAGCACGTCATCTTTAGGATCTTTGGTTTTCTTTTTAGGTAAATCTTTATTTTTATTTATGAATCTAATAGTTGATGAATTTATCACTCCATTATTAGAATTAATCGATCTGTATTCTGATTATTAAGTTTATTTCTTCCCATCTAACTTTATATTTCATTAATATGTAACAATGTATTGTTATATTTGTTTACAGAAATTCAACGGATTACTCAGCTGATTTCGATACCAAAACGCCGTGTTGGGAGAGGGAATATAGGCTTCAACCAATTACAGAATACCTTTTTCATAAACGATACAATGACCTCGGTGATTATTATTTGAGATTTTTTATATTTTAATAGCCTTTTCCGTGATTTCGTCCTCATGGAATGAATAATAGAAGTTTTAAAAACTTTTCTACATAAATGCATCTTTGCAATTTAATCCATAGATTACTTAACGAGTTTTGCGAATATATATATATATATATATTCTCTTGGAGTCCAGAGGTGGATAAAGAACAAAAAAATAATAATAAAATAATCACTTATACACTTCTACATCAATTTTTTCTTATTTTCTTTAATAATAAAATTACAAAGAAACTAATCTTAAACAATAATACAAATGCCAAATGTAACGTGACCTTATCTTGCCTTGCTTGACATTGCCTCTCCACCAGTCTTTAGGTCTTGTCTTTCCGCTAACAATATATATAAATATAATTTATTATATTGCTATCTGTTCTTATAAGTATATATATTTTAGTAAATAAAGACTTATAACTCTGCAGCTATACAGTTCGCACTACTGACATGTTACTCAATGATGTTTCCTGGGGCTCCATTGTTTCTCTTCATTATAAATATCTGGGATATAAGGTACTACTAAAATAAATATATTATTAAACTGTTCACGTCATAACCAGACTGTTCCGAAAATTGTTAGTGAAATCTTTAGAATCGTCAATTTCAAATTTGTTTTAATGAAAATGCGTCATGATAAACAACAAGCACATAAATGTATAGTATTAAGTCGGCAAAAATGAGGTAAAAGACATATTGCCCACTGCTGCTATGGTATCGTCTAGATTTTTAATTGTGAGCAAAAAGAAATCGCATAGGGCTAAATCTGGACCGTACGGAGGATGGGGTAATACTTTTACCCCCGAAGATGTGAAGTCATCCATCTCCTGGTGGTCAATCCAACCATCGACTGGTTCTAGCAGCTGTGTGAGCGGGCGCATTAACTTGGTGGAAAAGAATGCCACAGAGGCCTCGCTCTTCAACACCCTGAAAGCTGGAGGCACATGAACTTCGCAATACCACTCATTAGAAAGCCTTCAAAGAAGAAAAGAAAGAAGCCTCAAAGAAAACACGAAAAGAAAAACACGAGATGTCCTTTATTACAAAGAAAACAAGAATGACAAAAAAATATATAACTATACATAAATAGCTAATGATTTTCACCAAGTAGTTTTCAATTCAAAATATAATATTCAGTAATATAAAGATCATATTTAATATACGACTAACATTTCTCGGAACAGCCCTCGTATATTAAAGTATAAATAACCCATTGATAATTCAATTTCAGGAATACTGCACGTCACTTGTTGTTAGAATGCCGTCGTCCATTATTGATAAATACATCTGGTCCTGCATGGTGGAAGTATTTGATGATAATAACGGCTCTTTACGCTCCCATGTCTAACGTAATATAAGGACTTCTTGTTCCCGATTTTTTTATTTTTAAACTATGTTATTTGCTTCATTTGAGTAAACATATAAAGTTATGAAATATTTATTCAAATTATATCATAATCAATAACAATAACTATATTTATAATTTCAGATTGCTATTTTATTACATCAATCCCGCACATTTTTTCAGAGACACACGGCTTACGTGTTTTCTACATATTATAGTTATGATTGGTTTGAATCTGTCCGTGTAAAAGTGAGCACTTATTGCATTAAAAAATTTATAGTAATTTGTTGTGACGGCAGCCATCTTTGTATTATAACTAGACAATACTTTAAATATATGAAATTATTCTCGATGGAATTGGGATTTGGCATCCCTGATTCCATCGAGCATAATTTTGTAATATAATTTATATACATACATAAAATATTCATATATATATATATATATTCAGGAATATAAAGATCATATATATATATATATATATATATATTTAAATTATATGAAAGTATGTGTCCGAAAAAGTCTACCTGCATTCGTACCATTAAAAAATATTTTATTGTTCTTAGCATAAAATACTTAAAATCTGAAGATTTTTTTTAGAAAACATGAGATGAAGTAAAATCTTTGATTTCAGGGACATATTGATAAAGTTACAGCTACCAAAGGCGACCTTGAGAGAATGACGAAAAGGTTCAAACAACATTTTTCTGTTCCTGGAATGTGCACTGTGCCACGTGAGTAATGTCATATATTTATACATAGGTGTATTTATATTGTAATCTACTTTTTCGATCTGTTTAGTAATTACAATTGAAAAATAAACTTTGATAATATCAAACGAGTAAGTCTTATTTCTGATGTCTCAACACTGGTAATGGAATATTATGAATACAATATATATACATACATATAAAACATAACGTACATATAAAACATACATGTATTAAAATGTCCATCGAAAATTGTCATTTCATGCTTCTAATAAGAGGCATAGACAAGTCGATAGATTACACTTATTACGTATTATCTTATTAACGGTCTATTATCTTAGAGAGGCGTAACGTTTTCATTCTAACGTCGGTACATATAAGTCGATGTAGGTTTACAACGCTTGTACTGTCCAAATCTGAAAATAACTTGAAGAGCCGGTAATAACTCCATCAACGGTACCATGAAAGAGCCACCTCTCTTTAAATAACAACTGAATGCTACACGTTAAAGAATTTTAACTTTTCTAATGCCACTTATTTTTAAATTTTAGGAACTCTGTATTATTCAAAAAGATTTCTTACATTTAGTATCATTGTGAAAATAATAAAATATTTACAAATGTCCTTAAGTCAAAAAAAAATTAAAGCTGTATATCTATAGTTGTAAGCTTTGTATGAAATCTCTTTCTATTAATAACGAAAGTTATAGAAGTATTGTATTTTTACAGACACAATAAAAACATATATATCGTAAATTTATTGAATTATTATTCCTTTTTAAAAAAAAGATAGAATCGCTGACCGTATAGTAGTCATCGATTCTATTGTAACTATAACTATAATAAGATATACCGACTATAGTTCTATGATTTTATATTAGTTAAGTGAGTCACAATTATCATAGTGAAATAATTACAGGTAGGAGAATATTAACAAAATGAAACAAGTTAATTATTATTTATTATTTAAAATAAATAACATTTAAATTAACTTAAATTAGACAAACTGACATGGATTCTACTTACAATATGTATTCCTCGAAAATCACCAGTAAACTGAGCTCTGCTCATAAAACACCCTTCTTTGTACAAAGATTCTCTCTCTTCAAGTGAATCGTTGCTAGTCAATCATAATAATTTTTTTACATAATACAATCAAACACTCTATTCAAGTAACTTTTATTCGGACGGCTTTAAGTATAACAATTCATAAAATAATGTTATAAAGAAGGAATAATTATTTAAGAAGTTGTTTACAAAGAAACAACATTAAATTTAACAATCCATCAATTTAACATAAGCAAAATCACAACTTCTTAAATCCTATGTCGGCCATCTTAATAAACGATTAAACATAGTCAAAATCACAACTTCTTAAATTCTACGTCGGCCATCTTAATAAACAATTCAACATAGTCAAAATCACAACTTCTTAAATCTTACGTCGGCCATCTTAATAAACCATTCCGGATGTGTAAATAATAAATGTGGAATCGATTATTATAAGAGACATTGATGAGTTGCATTTACAATGATTGTTAAAACAATTATAAGTATATAAATCAATTAATTTGATTTCTCAATAATATTCAACGCGGCGATATATACATTGACTACTAAATCTATTTATTATTATTATTATTATTTTATTCGCAGGATTTTACCATGACCTATACAGAATATCGCATTTTGAAAAGAAAGTTCGTTTCATATTTCTCGTAACGGTAAAAAAATATTTCTTTTTATTGTTTCAAATAAATATAATAGGGGTTAATTAAAAGTTAAAAAATAATTATTAAACTAAAAGGAATTAAAACATGTAAAAGTTACAACCTTGAAACTCATAAATAACAAATTTTGTATTTCTATTTTTCCAGATCATTGGCATAGTATTAAGGTTCTTTTTACTATATGTAATTCCTGGGACTAGCAATTCGTTGGAGGTTGCCATTAGAGAGGAAGAGAGAATTAAAGATAAATATCATACTCGCAAGGGATTTGCTAAGTAACATAATTATATTGTATTTCTGTAAAGTAACATCAATTCAATACAATACCTCCTTTTATTTATTTTTAAGTTAGTTATCCTGTAGATATTGATAAATTATTTATGTGCTATTTAATTAGATATGTTTCTCTTTGTAAAACTCCTTTTTAGTTAAATAAATACATACCTAAAAATAATGTGTTTTTTATTTTTAAGACATTAAATTAATTAATTACAAATTTCTTTTTAATATATTCTTTCATTCATTTCATTCATTCTTTCTTGTTGTCGTCTATTATAATTTCTTGTAAATTATGATCGTGTATAATGTTTTGTGACCGTTCTATATCTTTAATCCATTCAGCGGTTTTTGTTAAATGACTTAGGTTCTGATAATATATGTGTCCAGAATTATTACTGTTTATTCTACTACTATTTGCTCGTTGATTTTTTATTTCTGTTAACCGTCCTAATTCTTTCCAGTTATCTTGGATTTTTCTTATTTTTACTTGGGCTACCTTTAATGTAAGGTTTCTGACCGTTTGCTAGTATTAAAGTTACAGCAGCAAAATAAATAATATCATCTAGCTCTCTCAGATTCTGTTGAGATTTAAGTAATTTAGGTAAAAATATATTAATTTTGTTAAGGTTTTCAAAAAATTGCTTATTAAATTTAGGTTTCGGTAATTCTTTTCTGTCGCTAATAGGCGTTTCTTTTACTTGAGCTAATGTTTGTAACAATTGCATGACAAGTTGATCTTGGTCTTCACTGACATTAAAATCTTCTAAAAGTTCTGAATTACTGGGTGTATTTTGCAGCAAAACTTCGCAAGAATAGAAGAATAGAAGAGCAAAATTTTTGCTCTTCTATAACAGAGAGTGTGTTTTGTGGTTAGAGGTAACCGTTTCAGCAGTTCTTGAGTTTACATCTGTGGGTGTTGTATCGTGGTGTGTATAAGAATATACTTCTGAATTTATTGGAGATTGAATAATGTGTTGTGCACTAGGTGCTGGTGTTGAAATCATCGTTGAGCTATTAATTAAATTTTCAGCATGTCGTTTGATGTCGTCAAATACCTCAGTTGAAATTATTTTTCTCTTAATAATGCTACGGGCTTGATTTGACAGTGTATTTCCTGTAAGAGTTCTGCTTTTGGAGTTATTAGAATTTCTAGTACAAAATAGAGGTTTTAATTTTGTTATGTATCCTGGTCCTTCTGCTTTCGCTTAATAAAAACAGTACATCAGTTCATGCAGTTGTTGATTAGACCACTTCTTTCTAGCATCTGATTCTAAAATGGTACCACTTGAAGGGATATTTTCAGTTTGTGTTAAAATTGATGTCGTGTGTATCGTTCTACCATCAGTATTTTGAGGAGATAGGCTTGTTTCTTGTGTATTTGTAGTGTTAGAAATTACAGCGTTATTTTTGATTGTTTCGAGTTCTTCTGTGGCTATTGTTTTTCGTGATATGACTGTTCGGGCTTGGTTTGCTAAAAGTATTCCAGAAAAACTACGTGATTTAGGATTGTGTGTATTTCTTGATTTAAATAATATCTCTAGTCTATTGATATATCCGGGACCTTTGGCTCTTGCTTTGTAATAACAAAACATGAGCTCTCGTAATTCCTGTAAAGACCACTTTCTTCTTACGTCATTAGTAATATGTAAGTCGCTTGTGTCAATGAACCGGCAGAGCATCTGGGTCCAGCCATACTCTGCAAAGCATTATCGACAGTATTTTCAGCTGTGGCATTTTCGGGTTCCCCGGCTCCAGCCCGCCTGTTCAACTAGGAGCCACTGACGGTTCGCATGCTGTCACGCCCAGCGTCAGCTCCGGGCGTGCGTGGCGAATGTCCCCAGGAAGCGGTCCTTTACGTAACTTTCTTTTAAACATTTCTTCATATTTGGGTTATCATTGCCTTTGTAAGCTTATAAGTTTTTTCATTAATGTATAAGTGCGTGGGTCTGGTGGTAGACCCGGACGAAAAGTATCGTATCGTATCGTATCGTATCGTATCGTATTGTATCGTATCGTATCGTATCGTATCGTATTGTATCGTACCGTACCGTATCGTATCTAAAGTTATTAGTTATTCAAAGAATAGATTTACTATATACTTATCTGTTGATAAATTGGATCGCTGTTGTGGATAAACACTTTTGATTTAAACGGCACATAGTACATCTTTTGCGATATTCCTATTTATTTATATATATATATTTCAGTTGTTTCGTTTTATAAGTCTCCGTCCTCCATCTCTTGCAATAAACGATCATGGCTTAATCCGAGATAGTGGGAACGTTGATAGATAAACAGACGAATATCATTATGACGAATCGGTGTACATATTTTTTTTCCGTGTCAACCATTAGACGGTCGCTCCTCATTGGATAGACGATCGTGTATCTTGCTGAGTCGGTTAGCATGTTGCTCCTTCGTCTCATTCGATATTTCCCTGTTCTAAACTTTTTTCATGTAAAGCCTATTATTGCACTCGTCGCAAATCTCTTTTGAAATGGTCCTTGATGTACATTCCCTCAGTTGAGACACCAACTCCAAAAATAATAATATATATAGGTATCGTTGATCTTAATTGGTAATATATTGTTTGAATTATTATTTTTTACTTTTAAAAGTACTTATAGTATGCACTTTTATATAGATTTTTTAAGTCGATTTTTTACTAAACTACTGTTGTCTACAAATTATGATTTTTCTGATTTTGATGTTCGCAAAACATTCGCCGATTTTCTTGCGAACGCGAATGTTCCTCAAATCCCTAATACCTACGTATGTATGGATTTTTGTATGTATACAGGATGTCCAGGAAAAAAAAAATCTAAGAAAAGCTAGAAAAATGACATCAATATTTTTTTTTTCTTTTTATTTTTACTCGTAACGAGGTCAAATCAGTTAAAATCACAATTATTTTCATACTTAAATATTTATTATCAGTATCAGTATCAGTGAATAACTATCAAGTAACACAACTACCTGTAGTATTTTTTTCTAAAAATAATATTAAACTATTGTTTTGTGTAAAATTTGTAAACAAATATTTTTATTTGAAACTTTGAATAGCTCTCTCTAAATGTAAATGTAAAAAAAAATATGAAAGCAACAGTGACCAATATCTTTGAAATATTCCTGGTTTAATGACATGAACCTCTACATGGTGTGCTCGCCTGTGCTCCTCACAAAACTGGCGGAGAGAGAATACAGCATCTGTTGTACTCCGACCAGGCCTAAAACCAATAATTATCGATTAATAACACAGGCACACAAAAAAAAAAAAACGTCATGAACCAGAGGGGAGACCCCATTATTCCTAGGTTTTTGGGATCGCTAAAACCGAATATGACAATAAAAACTAATTTTAAATGCCCGTTTTGCCGCTAGCACCCCCTTACTACCTCTTAAGGGGTGAAAATTGAAATTTTTGTAAAAAATCAAGATAGATGTGTCTTTCTACGTTTTTTGGGATGCTGAAACCGAAAATGATAACTAAAAATAAATTCATGACCACTATCACCCCCTACCATCCCTTACAGGGGGTGAAAATTTCATTTTATTCTATAAAATCAAGACAGATGTGTATTTCTACGTTTTTTGCTATAATGAAACCGAAAATGACAACCAAAAGTGAATTTGATACCTCTTTTACTCAATACCACCCCCTAACTACCCCTAACGGGGGGGAGGGGGTGGGGGTAGTTTCAATTTTGTATAAAATCAAGATGTATGAAGAAATTTTGACGATTTACAGTAAATGACATGTTTATCAAACTAGTTTGAAGTTACTCTTAGCTCTTATATTAGAAATTCAAATGCTTTATCGATCAGAAGTATCTGATATATATTCATGATTTAATTCTATTCTTAGCGTAACCCAGGTACAACGGCGTGGACGTAGTAGATTTCTGTTCTCTTTTGGAGTGCTGGATTAAAGTGAGTCCCCTTGCCTCTCACTATCTGGGGTGCTGAATTAAAGTGAGTCCCCTTGCCTCTCACTATTCAGCGTCTACCTGTTTCTACGATAACGAACTCTCTTGTTGTCAAAAGTTCTTCTAAGTGGTTTCCTTTTATTGGTTCTTTTCTGTTCTGGCAAATCTCTTTTTAAATTCCAACAGTAGTCTGCTAACATATTGACATCCCATTTACCCTGATAGCGCTGTTCCATTGTCTTGAGATCCTGTCTGATGGAACCTTTCACCTTGCTCCTCACTGTAGTCTCCTAAATTGGCCGAAAAATAGTAACCTTTCTATTTCGGAGGCATAGAATTAGGTTCAGCATCTTTTAAGCGTTTTAAAAGACTGCCGGATGGATAACAGTATAAACAGAATTAAATAGAAAGCAAATAAAAAACAAAAAATGAAACAACTTGTTAAGAATAGGACAAAAATCATGATTCAGTCTTAGTATTATAATGACAAATATATGCATACAATAAGGTTACCATATACTTTATAATAATTTTTTCTCTCAGCATCTTGAAAACATAGAAATTCACATATTTTCGGTTCCAGCATCCTAAAAAACGTAGAAATACACATCTATCTTGATTTTATAGAAAAATTGAAATTTTCACCCCCTTTATGGGGTAGTAAGGGGGTGATAGTGGTCATGAATTTATTTTTAGTTATCATTTTCGGTTCCCACATCCCAAAAAACGTAGAAATATACATCTAACTTGATTTTATAGAAAAATTGAAATTTTCACCCCCTGTAAGGGGTATTAGGGGGTGATAGTGGTCATAAATTTATTTATAGTTATCATTTTCGGTTTCAGCATCCCAAGAAACGTAGAAATACACATCTGTCTTGATTTATAGAAAAAAATGAAATTTTCACATCCTGTAAGGGATGGTAGGGGGTGATAGTGGTCATGAATTTATTTTTAGTTATCATTTTCGGTTTCAGCATCCTAAAAAACGTAGAAAGACATATCTATCTTGATTTTTTACAAAAATTTCAATTTTCACCCCTTAAGAGGTAGTAAGGGGGTGCTAGCGGGAAAACTGGCATTTAAAATTAGTTTTTATTGTCATATTCGGTTTCAGCGATCCCAAAAACCTAGGAATAATGGGGTCTCCCCTCTGGTTCATGACGTTTTTTTTTTTTTGTGTGCCTGTGTAATTATCAATAATTCATCAATGTTTCAAAATATACCTTCCATCTCTCTTTTATGTCCTCATCTCCGATCGACACAGTTCCAGTATCATCTTTACGTATATATACATATACATGTTTTTTACATGTATGACATTTCTGGCATTCTTCTCCTTACGCTATACGGTATATTTCCTTTTGACCTTTAGGAAAATCTAGCGATCTATATAACTCCTCTTGCGCCTCAGCTCCATCGATGGCTACAGCTACTTTCGCTCTCTTCTTACGTCTCTTATATATCATTTTCCATTCTATTATATAGCATTTTTCATTTTATAGGATTAAACCTTGAAAATATTTTTAATAACTATCACTCACCTTCTTTAATTAGTCACACTAGTCACACCCTCTTATAATTTCTCATCAAGCATAATTGCTTTCTCCATCGTTCCCGCAATAATAAAATTCGAACACCTGTTATGAAATAAAGATTTATATCCCACTTTTCCGTTTTTTTACATATTAAAATTTATTCAGTCGAATTTTCTCTTTTTGCATCTTAATACCATACACTGCATATTGACTTAAATACAATTATGAATTCATATTTTTGAAATAGTTGGCCATTTGGGTTTCATATTTTTTTTTTTCACGAAAGGCTCTTAAATTTTAGTTATATTTTTTTTTTTTTGTAAAAGTTTCATGTAAAAAATTTAAACGACTTTTTTTTTAAATACATTAGGTATGCACATGCTATTTATTGCATTTCTAATTAGAATGTCGGTGGGGAATAAATAACATCAAACACGTGACATTTCTATACGTGGATATGTGGGTAGGTGCTAAAAAATAACAACGTTTTTTTCGTGCTCTGAATCTTTTCATTTAATTTAAATTTTATTTCCACCTAAATTGTTAATAAACTATGTACTAATAGTATCTGTACCTGCCAGCAGTTTTTCCAACAAGAATATCCACAGTTGAACACAGTTAAATTATTAATTACTTCACTATCAGTGAGTACAACCACTGCTTATTACATTTTTCACATTTTTAATTGAAAGAATCATGGAAACAATTCAGGAAACAATCCAAAAACTCACTCAACATTTTAATATGAAAATGGCTGAGTTTCAACAAAATTTGAATTCTGCCATCTTGGCAACAAGTCCAACATCCAACATTGCAGCACAATTTAGTATGTTTAGGACTTTTGTATTATTTGCACTTCAAGGTCTACAACGACAGGTGCAGTTAATGTCCAAATAGATAGATAATCTTGATATGAGGAGCCGGAGGAAGATGTTGCTTATCCATGGTGTTCCGGAAGACAAAAAAGAAAATATATTATCTACAGCAACAAAGATTATCTCCAGTCATCTTAAAATTCCTGAAGTTTCTTCAGAGGATGTGAGCCGTTGTCATCGCCTGGGTAAAGTTTCAGATAAATCAAGAGCCATTCTTATAATATTCAGAGATCTGTCACTTAGAAATAAGATTTGGTATTCTAAGACTAACTTGAAAAATACAGGTATAACGCTGTCTGAATTTCTAACTAAACCAAAGCATGATGCCTTTGTGGCGGGAAGACAGCGTTTCGGAATATCAAGATGCTGGACAAAGGATGGGTCGGTTATTGTAGTCGGGCCACATGGTGAGCGCTTCAACGGTGGAGCTTAATTCAATTTTTACAATCTCTGAGCCTCGGGAACTGCATGTCACACCTACTGGTATAACAGTGGAGTCGAAGGTCAGGCAAGCACAAGCTACTCGAGCGAAAAGAACCATCAAAAAGTAGTTTCATCTTCTCAATATTTAGTTCCTGGCAATGGCCCAGGAACTAAATATCGAGATATCCTCGTTATCCTCGTTATCCTCCTTCTATTTTAAATTAGTTTGAATGCTGTGAGAGTTTATTAGAAAAATTTATTCTTCTTTATGACCATACCATTTTAATGGGAGATTTTAATACTTGTATTACAAAAGATAATAGTTGTAGTAAAAAATAAACTGACAAATGTAACTGAATCGTGTGACTTGCATATTTTACGACTTACGGCTACACATTTTTTTACTGGCAGTGTTCCCTCGCTTCTCGACCTAATTATGGTATCTTGTCCCAACTTAGCTTTAAAACACGGCCAGTGCTCTGCTGACGCGTTTTCTTATCACGATTTGATTTATATTTCTTATAAGGTTCGTCCTCCTAAAATTAAACCAACCACAGTTCTGCAGCGTAGTTTTTGGAGGAATTGATAAGTACCGCCTCTGTGAGGATGCGCAGCGATTGGACTGGTCTGCGGTAACAAACTGTGACACAATCGATGGAAAAGTTGAGATATTCAACGACTTATTAACTCAACTCTACGACAGACATGCATCTGTTAGGCTAATAAAAATTAAACATCTTCCTGCGCCCTGGTAAACCGAACGGTTGAAGACGTTAATGGAAAAGAAAGTTAAAGCAAAATTTAAATTCAAAATCAAAGATACTGCACTGCAACCACTCGTTCTAGATATCATAAAGCTAGAAACCGCTGCATCACATCGTATAGAGATGCACAACGACGACACATTCATAAATCCTTCGAAAATAGCGATAGCGCCAGAACCTGGAAAGTTCTTGAATCGCTTGGAGTCGGTAAATTACCTCACACAACTTCTATAAATGTCGATGTCGAACTCCTCAACAAACATTTCTCTTCTTCTGAGCTAAATGACAACGCCAGTAAGGAAAAGACACTCAATTATCTTTCATCTCATCTCCCAATTCCAGAGTTTTTGCCTTTTAATTTCTATTCTTTTACTGAATGTGGTGTTAAGAAAAACGTACTATCCATTGCTTCAAATGCCGTTGGTGCTGATAGCATCAGCCGTAATATGATCCTACCCATCCTAGATATCATTTTACCTACATTAACTCATATACTTAACTATTCCTTCAGCACCAGTAAATTCTCAGATACTTGGAAACATGCCCAAATTATACCTTAGCCTAAGAAGACTAAGCCTTCAAATATCAATGATTTTCGTCCTATCTCTGTTCTACCCTTCCTGTCCAAAATCCTCGAAAAATTAATTTATGAACAATTTAGCTCATTCCTCAATAACCATCGCCTTCTAAATCCTTTCCAATCTGGATTTCGGTCTGGACATAGTACGGTCGCAGCGCTAGTTAAGGTTACCGATGACATTCGACTAGAAATGGATAACAAACAGCTTACTATATTAACATTGCTCGATTTTAGTAATGCGTTCAAAACTGTGGACTACGATATCCTACTATGTATATTGCGTTCTCTTAACATATTTCCATCAGTGATAGATTGGTTTCAGAGTTACCTCACTGGCCGTCGGCAGCGCACCCGGATGAATACTATATTCTCGTCCTGGTGTAATGTCACGGCAGGGGTTCCTCAAGGTGGCGTGTTATCTCTTTTTACTATTCTCAATTTTCATCAATTTCATAAGTCAATATATCACTTCTCTCTATCACATGTATGCAGATGATATCCAAATATATCGTCACTCGGAACTTGAACGTCTTTCTTTTTCCATATTAGCTGTAAATAATGACTTGACTGCAATCTACAAGTGGAGTAAACAATATGGATTAAAAATAAATACTGAGAAATCACAAGTGATTATTATTGGCAGTCCCGGCATGATAGCGAAGGTTGACTTACGAATTCTTCCACCGATTATATATAATTCTGTAATTTTACCTTTTTGTTCTACCGTGAAAGATCTTGGATATCCACTTGGATCAAACCTTATCTTGGTCTGTCCAGGTTAAAGAACTTAGCAAGAAAACTTTCGCGACTTTCTCTTCGACGACTGCGATATTTTCTTCCGATTCCTACCAAAACTATGTTAGCACATTCTCTCCTCCTCTCTATACTTGATTATGCGTATGCAAGCTATCTTAATCTAACCGAGGACTATTTAAATAAACTTGAGCGAATTCAAAATACTGCTATACGGTTTATATTTAGCTTGCGCAATTATGACCACATTTCTGAATTTCGTCAAAACCTCAAGTGGCTTTTCATTCGCCGTCGCCGTGATTTACATGTTCTTTCTCTTCTGTACTGTGTATTATTCTAACCAAAAACTCCTTTTTACCTAAAGGAGAAGTTTCAGTTTTTAGGTTTACCAGCCGACTTGCGTACATCTCAAGAATTTATTATTAGAATGCCTAAACTTAACACAAAATTTTATAAATACTCTTTCACTGTACAAGCAACCAAATTATGGAATGCATTGCCTCTACCTGTCAGAAGATCGAAATCCCTAAAGATATTTAAAAAATCCGTAAAGAATCACTACTTATCAAATGATAACTGAAACATCGCATTTGCTGACTTTATATTATGTAAAACTTTTTATATTTACATATACATTGTGTATATTTTATTATTTTTGTATTGTTTAGTTTATTATTAAGTACATATTTATTTTATATAAATATATATGTATTAGGTTTACGTATTAGAGTGTAGCTATTTATATGTATGTCTATTGTTATTTCGCATTGCATCTACCTATATCATCCGATTTTTGTCTATAATTCTTTTAACCCTAAGGTTATCTGGAAGAAATCGCCGTTTGGCGATAAGACCGCCTTTTGTACGTTTCCAATGTTTATTTTCTTTTTGTTTCTTTTGTTATTATTTTTTTCGTGTGGTGCACAATGAATAAAAAAAATTTCACTAATTTGCTGACGTGGTGTACATGAAAATACTGTTAGGTAAATAAAATCGTATTTTAAAAAGCACCTATTAGCTGTAATATTAGGTGCTCCAGGATTATTCATTCTTTCTGGGGCACCGGCTGGGTATATATATTGTTTAAACTATCAGGTTTATCAAGTATTAGTTATAGTTGAGACATTTCATGGCTGTCACAAGATATCTCAACTAAATTATAGTTGAGATATCTCATATTGCCATGTTATTACACATTGTGACTAACTACAATTTCCATCGGTCTAATAATCTAATTATGATCTGATCTGATGATTATGATCTGTCGGTTGTATATTAATATTCGAGTCATGATCACTAACCATCCACATCAATTAATGATTTCTTACAAATATCTCTAAAACTATAAAATGGATAGCAATGATAAAGCTATATATTTTAAAATTGGTTGAGATGGTTAATGTTATATCTTCGTAATAAATATTTTTAAATACCTCACAAATTTATTTGTACATCTCTTAGTTTCTTCCCAAATCCTAGACAAATATCTTTCTCGATATCTCCATGATAAAAAAAAGAATATTCCTAGAATCGTACAAAAACGCAAATTCACCACTTCAGGCATAATGTAGAGCCCTCAGTGTTGAAAACGTAGGATTGTAACATATGTAATTTTCAAATTAATAAATCTATTTCAATATTAAACATCTCGCAAGTAACATTTACTCAATAGTCAAAGTTTTACTTTGGAGAAAATAGGCATTTTTTTTACTTTTTGGTGCATATGAATTTGAGTTGAAATAGATTTCTGTTTTAAATGGGTTTTTTCTAAACTACTATTATCCTTAAATTGTTTGTTTTCTCATATTGGTATTCGCAAAACATTCGCTCACATCCTTACTACCCACGTACATATGTATGGATTCTTGTACGTATATAAGCTTGTTATGAGCAAAATGTGTAGGTAGAATTTTAGCTATGAAAATAAATATTATTGTAAAAATAATTATATAATGTATCATATTAAATGTACAGTTAAAATTAAAATATAGAATTCTTACCCCAGATACATATAAAGGATCTAAAATCAAACACGATCGCCCTATCGATCTTTGCTAAAATTTTTAATTCGTGACAATAAGCAACTATCATAATAAGAGAACACAGGGTGTAATTCCTACATTCCGTACTCATATCTATAAATTAACAATACTAACATTTTTATTGGTATATTTATTTAACATCAACTACTCGTAGTTCGTTAAAGACATTTAACGCACTATGATCTACTTAGAACATAAACGACTATACTCAAAAATACATAATAACATAAACTACTAGCAGCCCCGTTACGCGTTGATGTGAATATTGTTATTGATATATTACATTATAGTAAACTATTTAAGGGGTAACGTTCAGAGTACATCAGTCATGAAAACCATAATGTTTTCTTACAGTCGATATTAATCAAAAATCAAAACAATTATAATTATTTTAACGAACGAACTTTGTTTGTTCTGTATTGTTTTCAATCTTCTCGGATGAATGGATGTATGGATGGAAGTCTGTAGACAGGAAAACATTTCATTACTGTCGAGAGATGGCTCTGTTTATAATTTACTGATTCAGTTTATTTTCATATTTAATTATATTACTATTTTGTACTATTATTAATCTCACTTTTTTGTATTTTTTTAATAATTATAAATAAACATGTATTTAACATTTTCTTTACCTTAAGAAATATTAATCATTTTACTTAAAAATCAAAACATTTTCGTTATTGTCAATAGATGGCGCTGTTTGTAATTTACTGATTTAGTTTATTTTCATATTTAATTATATTCCTATTTTGTATTATTATTAATCTTACTTTTTTGTAATTTTTTTGTTATTATAATTTAATATGTATTTAACTTTTTCTTTTTTTCAATAAATAATAATCATTTTACTTAAAAATCAATTGTATTTTTATGAACATTTATAATTTCGTCACAGTTCGTTCGGGAAATATTATGGGTGGGTATTTGCATCTTCACTAGTTTTAATTTTATCCAAGCTTATAACACTATTTGTATATTACAAAAACATTTTAGTAAATAGCTTGGAACATGATTCGTAATTACTCTGTGGTAATTACTCAATCCAATAAACAGATACCGCTATCTGTTAGATTCGTTTGGAGCTAACTGAAAATTGTGACTGTCAAATAATTTGCAGTAAAATAATATTGCGACTATGAATTGAGATGAAAACTATCCTATCTTTTAAATTATGTCAAAGTACACGCGGTGAGTAAATTTTATTAAAATCGGTTAAGTAGTTTAGGAGTCCATCGCGGACAAACAACGTGACACGTAATTTATATATATTAAGATATAAAGTAATTTATTCAAAAAGCAAGTCTACAAGTAAATTCAATAATTTTTATCAGTTTCTATCCTTACTGTATAATCGTTTCCTCATCATCTACATTTTCATATAGACGATAATTTAAAAAGGCACCAAGTATCGGAGGAATTATTAACTTAAAGTTGAAAAACTCATAAAAAGCAAAATAATATGATATCTGAAAGAAATTTTATTATTAAATTTATAGATCTTTCAATATACCTCACGACATATACAGATAGTTATATGTTGTGTATGCAAACAATCTTCTACATTGATGAATTATATTTTGAGAAAATAGATAGATAGTTGAATCTTAGGTACTGAACAATGAAAGTAAATAAATATAATGGTAATAGGACAATCGGTTCTACCCTCTTCCCGAAGTACTCATGTATCATGTGTATTGGTTGCATCTTCCACACATTAATCATCCCCTGCCATTCATAAAATAGAACCTACAGAAAAAAGGGTTAGATTATTTTAAAAGCAACATGTAACTATTTATCAAGGAATTTCAACTCTCTGAGAGTGGTGGGAAGTAGAGGTAAGTCTAATTTTAAATGCTTAATCAAATATAAAATCCTTGTATCTGATGGTTTAATGCTGTAACAGATATTAATTTTCAAAAGAATTACTTTATTTAAACCCTTAAGTGTAATGTTAGAAAACCATCTACATCGTTCAAACATACGTTTGTCAATATTATTATTGGATTTAACCTTTTCCTTGATATTATTTTATTAAAATAGTAATCGATACGTGTTATTCATACAATATAAGGAGATACCTGTCGTGCGCTCATATTAGCGGGACTATGCGTTGGCACAATGTAATACGGACCATCATGGAGGGCAAATGCATCTAGTATAATGTAATTATCTAGAAGTCTGAAAAATAGACACACCTATAACTCATCGATATACTGCTTAGTAAAGGCCTGCAGTATCATGGAGTCGCTCGTCACTTCTCAAGAACAGATTAAATTTTGAATCAAGATATTAAAATGGCCGTCGTTTATAATGCTGTGACAAATCACAAATCAGAACAAGTTTGTTATTTTAATTATCCGACAAATTATTATTATTTTTTTTTTACATTGACATTGTCTAAGGGGAATTACATTATTTACTATGAAGGGGACGTAAGGGTGAAGATCAACTGTCATAAGACAAGAAAAAAATACAGAATAAAAATATAAGCAGAAAATAAGCCCCTAATTACCTTTAGAAATCATCTTATAATGCTCGATACCTTTAAGTGTTACTCTGGTGTAACTTATTGTTTACGGTAAACGAAACTTACTCTTTTATTCCATAATGATTTATATATTTTCCAAATGGCATTCGAAGCAATATCTTGTACACAATATTACTTCTTTCTAAAGTTGAATAATTGTCCGGTCCGGGATATTGTGACCTGAAATTAGCGTTCATTTATTTTTTATTACTTTATTTTCACAGATCAGACTTAATGACAATTCGTTTCATTGGACTTTTTTTCTCAAAACAAAATGTAATGACAATATAATAAAGTAATTTTTTTAGTAGTCTCTTTACCGTATAATTTTAATTAACTTTTTTTCATTTGCCACTCCGAAGAAATTAACTATGGGATTCACAAACTCTAAATGACTATCTTTAAAAAAACTTTTCTCGTTAAAATACAATCCAAATTCTTCAATAATTGCATCGGGGGCGTGGAGTTTAACGAATATTAGGTCTCGATGTCCAGCCATCTACAATGGTACAGGCAACAGTTGATATAAGTTACTAATGGTATTTTAAATGTGTTTTTAAATATGGCAAACGTCACATTGAGTGGATTTCCATTAAAAATGGTGATTATTACTACAAAAATATTGTCTCTATTTTTATAGCTGCATGGCATTTCCCCAATTTTACCACGACCATGTGCCCCTGAGTTGACTTAATTGCTAACGCGTTAATTTCAATACTTAAAGGCGTAGTTTTGGTCTTATAGAAGACTACCCTTGTCCATCAGATCCCTTAAAAAGCTGTTAGAATGGACTGAACTAAGTATCGACGTATCGCCTCTTCTCCCGTAAATGGAGGGCGTCATCAACCAACAGCTCCTAACGTACTTGGAGGATCCAAAGTTGATCAATGACCGGCAATATGACTTTCACCATGATCGATTGATTCGTCTGATGATTTTCTGTTATATCTTACGCACCGTCGGGCAACGGTTACTGAAAATAACGGAGACGGTGTGGCAGTGAGTCTGGATATAGCAAAAACTTTTAATCTTCTATGGCACAATATTCAAAGATTTTCTTTCAAAGATTCCTTCGTATGGGCTTCCCGAGAGTTTATGAAAGTGGATCCCCATCTTTCTTACTAGACGAAGCAAACAAGTTGTTCTCGACGGTTTTTTTACGGTATACCCCTATCCCCAATGCTGTCCCCAACTCTATTCCTCCTAAATATCAATGTTACGTTGGATATTTCAGACACATTGTTATGCGGAGGACGGCAGAGGGGATGCGATGTAATCTACCCTTTGACTTGGTGCTTCCGCTGGATTCTGTGGCATTGCGTAGAGATGTAGCTTATTTGAGCATCTTCTACCACATTTACAACAGGGAGTGTTCCGAAGAGTTATTTGATCTGACCGCCACCTGAAGCCGATTTTCATCACCGCACAGCACATTATCGCCTGCAATACCAGCCGTACCACCTGGATACGTGGATTATGGAACTTCTACTGTGCGATTATCAAAGAACTTTCTTCCACATATCACAAAGATGTGGAATGAACTTCCTGCGGCATGAGTAACGTCAAAGCGTCTACTCCCACCTTTCAAAGGCTGTAATCATTAACCATTCATGAGTGATGGTGATCACTAAAAATCGATAGCCCGCACGCTCGTTTGCCCTTTTCTAACAAAAAAAACAACGAATTTTATAAAAGGCAATACGTGTTTTTGAACTCACTCTGATCTTTTAATTTAATTTTAATACATATAGGCAAAAAGAAGTTAAACAAATATAATAAGAAATTTTTTATACCTGACATCTAATCTTTTATTTTTTTAAACCATTTAAAACATTAAAATGAATGAACAGGAACACTATCACAATCACTATTTTACTGTCTCCAAATTTCTATCCCGGAAACAAGTCCCTCGTTCAATATAAATGCCCAGTTTAAAGCATTTAGAAGCTTTATAATGTATTTATGATTTTTATGCATAGAAATCTTTGCAACCGCAAGTTCAACTGCTGGCACGCTAACCAGAAGAAATGGGAATGAGGAGCAGACGAAAGACCCTATTGGTGCATGGACTGCCGGAGAACAAGAACAAGAAGGTAGAGAACTAAAACTGTTTTTAGAAAAACTTGCAGTGTCTTATTGAAATGAGTCTAGTGTCAGTCGCTGTCACTGCTCTGGGTACTCCGAGAAGCCATGGGTAATCCTTGATAAGTTTCAAGTTTCATGACTTATCTGTTTAAAATAAATTATGGTTGTTGTTATTGTGGTTGTTGTTGTTTCGAAAAAAAACACACGTTGACTGTTAGATCTGGTACTGCTGGTTATAACGGAATTAACCGTAAAATATTACTTCTTCTTCTCGATGAGGTAGCTTCTATCATCTGTCATTTATTTAATTCTTCCCTTTCTTCTAACGAATTTCTTAGCACGTAGAAAAAGGCTCAGGTAATTTCTATCCCCCATTAATTAAGAATCCTACCTCTTTCTCTTACTTCGGGTCTATCTCTATTCTTCCGTTTCTTCCAAAAGCCCTGGAGTGCATAGTTCACCAACAACTCCAAGCCTTACTTACTAAATACAATATTCTTAGTAAATACCAATCTGGTTTTCGGGTTGGTTATAGCACTCGTCAATATCTAGGACGGCTTTAGGCTTAATATGAACAAAAAGTTAGTAAGTATTATCGCGCTTCTTGATTTTAGTAACGCTTTTTACACTGTTGATTTGCTCTTGATTGTCAATTAATCGATAAATATTTTTTCTGATGCTGTTAGTTGGTTTGACTGTTACATTCGTAGGCATCAGTAGCATGTTATAAATGTTATCTACTTTTCCTCATACTACACAATCTCTGCTGTCGTGCAACTAGGTGGCGTCCTGTCTACTCTTTGCTATCATTAACACTATTACATACCTTCTTTCGCCCTCTCATCACCTTTCCGTCAACGATCTTTAAGTCTATATAGCTTCTCCCACTCGCGATATCCATATAGCAGTTGATAATATCAACCGAGTTATCTAAAACGAATGCTTGGAGTGAATCCTATGGATTACGTTTTAACCCAAAAAAAATACAAGTCACAATATTATTCTGTCGTTACAGATTGATAAAATCAAATTGGATCACGTGTCTGAATTTCGGGCTCGTCTGAAATGGTTTCCATAAAATTTAGGCGGTACCTACATATGTTGACTTTTCTCTACTCAATTCGTTATAACCCTCACTCATACTCCCTCTTACTTAAAACAGCGTTTCTTTTATCTTGGTTCCGATAATAAACGGAAAATCCTAAACTCATGTAACGATAACCGCTTGCATAAACTCTCGGGATATTTTGGTAGTTTGTTTACTTCTAAATATGTGGCATTATGGAATGATCTCTCTTCTAAGATCCGACATTCGAAATCATTTCGCACCCTGTTTATATAGCTTTTAATCTGTCACTTGTGTATGTTTTTCTATTTTTTTATCTCTATAAATATTATAATTTTATTTATAGATTGCTAACGTTAAATGTTATTTATATAATCTTATATTTGACTCATTTCTTGTGACGTTTACCATAGAATTAAGGAAATTTTTAAGCACCTAGCAATTATTTTTTGCCTGTTGATATAAAACTACAAATATATTTACCATTCCTGGTTCAACTTCTGCTTCCAAACCGAAATGAATAACATTAATTAAAAAGTTTAAACGCATCTCTTCCGTTACGTTACTACCATCGTCTTTGAAAACCAAAACTATATCGATTCTTTTATGTCCATCATTAAAATATCCCGTCAAGCCTAAATTCTAGAATAAAATAAGTAATCTAATAATAATAATTAATAACATACGTATAGTAATGATAATATTTTTAATACTTAAACAAACCTCATCATGATTTAAAATTTGTTCTGGCGCCGCTCCCTGGCCCTGTGAAAAAATCGGTACGCATTTATTGAAGTAAGAAGCTAGTTTGTTTAACCGCGTCTCACTTTGTATGAATATATAAATAAATTAGTTCGAGATAATTATTTTCTATGATACAATTATTTAAAAATTAACCAAATAAAACATAAAGCTGTTTTTACAACCTTTTCCTCCATAACGTGAAATAAAATATACAACAAATACGAGCTCTTGGTTTTAACAATAGAAATAACTTTAATAAAAAGCTTTGGTCAATAAAAAGACTTAAAAAATAAAATATGACGATATGACAAATAACAACAGATTTCGTTCGTCTTCATTTATTTTTATTTTATTTAAAGCCAGTTATTTTGTTGGTGCACTGTGTGCTGCTTGATGGTTAATGTTATATCTTAGAAAAAGGTTTTTTAGAAAATTTTCTGAGTTTCTTTTATAGATTATATATCGCAATAGTAACATTTTCAAAGTAATTAAAATGAAAAACAAAAAGAAACCAACAAATATTTTATTTATACAGCCAAGTTCAAAAGAAGACACGGAATTTATTAATTATTTATAACATACATTTTTAATTCACTGATTCTAAATCTTTGACGACATCCCGAATACCAGCATTAATTGATGTAATAGCAGTAATGGCAGACTGAGCCACACTACGTATAATACTTTCTACCACCCTCATGGTGGTGTTATCGAAGATCGTTGTGAAGACTCTGGTTACTGGGTTTAAGAGCCAATCAAACAATATTTTGTTTGATTGGCTCTTGAAAAAAGCTTGAAAATTGCTTGAAAAAAGAAAAAACCTATTATGATAACACATAATATTTTCTAAAATAAAATAATACAATTAAAAAAAAATATAATTATATCTATTTAATAACACTAGTAAAATCGGTAAAAAGTAAAGTAAAAAAAATATATAAGCACATTAATATTTAACAGCATAAAATTGGTATATTCGTAATATCATTTTTTACTCGACTTCATTAGAGAGTTTATTTTATCATCGTTGAAATCAATCAAAATATCTGCAACGACAACAAACCAATAGAGTGACCTAATAATTCCTCCAGTGGGTCCAATCTTCATCACTTTCACCAAGTACTTGTAAGCGAACTAAAAGAAATAATCATCTATGAAGATAAGTTACACTTAAACATTCAGTTAATGATATATTTCATGAAGATTAACGTCAATGAATTATCACTACAGCTGGATGTGTGAAGATATTCACACACCTACCTGGTGATGTCATGACACGGTACATTGATTTATTGAACGAAGCGAGCGGAGCGTTCTACTGGAGACTTTTTCACATTCTTTGTCTGGAATAGGCTCGAAAACTACTTGATGGAAAATTATGAAGTTTTGCAATCAAAAAGATACACATTAAGTGATGGTTTCAAAAAAAAATTTAAAAATGTCACATCGTTGTGGAATAATTGTCAAAAAACTTATATTCCGTTGAATTCAATGGGAAAAGAAATACGCGTGAAAAATATGCTTTACAATGAAATCTCCTACAGTACAGATATTGTCCACAACGTCATTACACTGGGCTCGCTTCGCTCAATATGACAACTGCATCAGACATTTGCGAGCGCAGTGAGTCAAAATTGAGGATGTGTTGGCGCCCCTAGTCATTGAGTGGTTCAATGAATGTTTTTCATTTATAGTATTGATTTATTTCATAATGAATTATTTAATTATTGCTGTAATGTGTTGTATAATAGCCTTCTCCAATTGTTTCTTTACTTCAAAATATATGTTACTAAATGTATGTGCGTAATAATTAAACGCATCAAGTAGGTACACGTTAATTATTGACAGACAATATATATTTTTCCCCCATAATTAATATTTAAATAGATACATATATATGTCCGTAAAAAGCATGAGGACTCCCCGGAAGGCATGTATGAAGAGGTTGATGTCTGTGGCCGAGGCGAAAGAGGTATGCATGGACCGTAGCGTTTGGAGCTCCGTCGTCTCTGGCTACCCCGCAAGGGATATGGCGTGAAGCTAAATAAATAAATATACATATATATAATTGTTACTGTGAATTCATATAAATACCTAATAGAGCTACGATATATGTATATAGTCCAGTAATTTCAGACGATATAAACCCCATCTGCGAAATAATTCTAAAGGAGCTAATAGTATACCTCTTTATTATTACAATAAAGATGTGAAAATAGACATTGATATCGAGCCAGCTAAAGAAGTTATAAGGCTCAAAATGTTACGACAAACAATTTTCCGCAAACACCTCACGACCTATTGCTCGGAGGTCAAAAAGGTTATTATATAAATTATTTGTCGTGCATTTGCCTATAAAGTATATATCTTGCATTAGTCTGTAAAATCAGTCGTTTTTTGAGTAGAGCACTGAGAAAGTGACGAGAGTGCAATAACTTACGGTATCTCATATATCGTACACACAGGCGTTATTTCTATTGGTTTTTATTCATGTTTTAAACTGTCTTAAAACCTTTTATCTGTCTTATACTCGGTCATTTTGTGAAAAATATAGTAATGGTTTCGGCACTGAGTAAAATCTGTTATATATTTTACAAATGGCAAACGTTTCGTACCTTATTATTTCGGGAACTATCTTTTTTATACTGCCTGACTGAAAAATATTTCTCAAATGTTATTACCAGGACCCTATCGCCGCGGAAGCTGTTGGATTTCAGATTACACGACAAGTCGCGGAATCCATTGTGAATACTTAGTTTTTTATTACTAATTTCAATTTGTCACTTCTGTTTCAGCTTTAGTTAGGAAACCACGTATTTATTATTATTTTAATTTTTAATGAATAATTAATTTAAAAAAAAACTTTTTCTTATCGTCTGAATATAACTATCTAAAAGACTTTATTTATCCTAGTTTCCTGCTCTTGAACATTTCTATTTTTGTTGATTGTTTATTCAATGTGCATAGATTAATAGTTATATTATTAATAAATAGTATACTATTATTATTTTATTTATTTATTTATTTGACTCGTTTTATTTTCTAGTTTGCTTTTATGACGCCTTATCTTACTGACGTACTAAATACATTGGCGCTTGTTTAATGTAATAATTGACAATTCTAAAGTGAGTGTAAAGTACGCAACATGAATAAAGATATTTCAGTTTCAATTTCAATTTTTCCTACTTTAAAGGTGCATTCCCATAGAAATGTGCTCTTGTCCATACGATGCCTAAAAACGATGATAACTCGGACCCATTTAACTACAGACTTATGGCCATTACCACTTCAAAAAAATGGATAACATCATAAATCGACAGCTCCTGACTTACCTTCAGTATCTAAGGAGCTTCTTTCGAAGCGTTGTATGGGTATCCCTGGAAAAATTTAAGCAAGTGGATCACTGGCGCTCTTATTGGGCAAACAGATTAACAGAGCAACACTTAAAGATAACTACGTTCTAAGAAAATTTCTAAATGTAATTAGAGGCTTACTTGCTGCTTATATTTTTATTCTGCACTTTTTATCTAGTTTTATGACAGTTGATCTGTCCCCTTACATCCCCTTCATTTAAATTATTATAAGGGATATAAAGACAAAGACAGTGTCAAAAATAAATCTTTAAGATTTGTCCGATAATTTAGATAACAAATTTAATACCTTGAATAAAAATTAAATTTGTCCTTGAAAAGTGACGATCGACTCCGTGATACTGCCGGCCTTTACTAAGCAGTATATCGTTGAGTTATAGGTGTGTCTATTTTTCAGACTTCTAGATAATTACATTATACTAGATGCATTTGCCCTCCATGATGGTGCATATTACATTATGCCAACGCATAGTCCCGCTAATATGAGCGCACGACAGGCATCTCCTTATAATATATGAATAACACGTATCGATTACTATTTTAATAAAATAATATCAATGAAAAGGTTAAATCCAATAATAATATTGACAAACGTATGTTTGAACGATATAGATGTTTTTCTAACATTACACTTAAGGGTTTAAATAAAGTAATTCTTATGAAAATTAATATCTCTTACAGCATTAAACCATCAAATACAAGGATTTTATATTTGATTAAGCATTTAAAATTAGACTTCCATTTACTTCCCACCACTATCAGAGAGTTGAAATTCCTTGATAAATAGTTACATGTTGCTTTTAAAATAATGTAACCCTTTTTTTCTGTAGGTTCTATTTTACGAATGGCAGGGGATGGTTAATGTGTGGAAGATGCAACCAATACACATGATACATGAGTACTTCGGGAAGAGGGTAGAACCGATTGTCCTATTATCATGATATTTATTTACTTTCATTGTTCAGTACCTAAGATTCAACTATCTATCTATTTTCTCAAAATATAATTCATCAATGTAGAAGATTGTTTGCATACACAACATATAACTATCTGTATATGTCGTGAGGTATATTGAAAGATCTATAAATTTAATAATAAAATTTCTTTCAGATATCATATTATTTTGCTTTTTATGAGTTTTTCAACTTTAAGTTAATAATTCCTCCGATACTTGGTGCCTTTTTAAATTATCGTCTATATGAAAATGTAGATGATGAGGAAACGATTATACAGTAAGGATAGAAACTGATAAAAATTATTGAATTTACTTGTAGACTTGCTTTTTGAATAAATTACTTTATATCTTAATATATATAAATTACGTGTCACGTTGTTTGTCCGCGATGGACTCCTAAACTACTTAACCGATTTTAATAAAATTTACTCACCGCGTGTACTTTGACATAATTTAAAAGATAGGATAGTTTTCATCTCAATTCATAGTCGCAATATTATTTTACTGCAAATTATTTGACAGTCACAATTTTCAGTTAGCTCCAAACGAATCTAACAGATAGCGGTATCTGTTTATTGGATTGAGTAATTACCACAGAGTAATTACGAATCATGTTCCAAGCTATTTACTAAAATGTTTTTGTAATATACAAATAGTGTTATAAGCTTGGATAAAATTAAAACTAGTGAAGATGCAAATACCCACCCATAATATTTCCCGAACGAACTGTGACGAAATTATAAATGTTCATAAAAATACAATTGATTTTTAAGTAAAATGATTATTATTTATTGAAAAAAAGAAAAAGTTAAATACATATTAAATTATAATAACAAAAAAATTACAAAAAAGTAAGATTAATAATAATACAAAATAGGAATATAATTAAATATGAAAATAAACTAAATCAGTAAATTACAAACAGCGCCATCTATTGACAATAACGAAAATGTTTTGATTTTTAAGTAAAATGATTAATATTTCTTAAGGTAAAGAAAATGTTAAATACATGTTTATTTATAATTATTAAAAAAATACAAAAAAGTGAGATTAATAATAGTACAAAATAGTAATATAATTAAATATGAAAATAAACTGAATCAGTAAATTATAAACAGAGCCATCTCTCGACAGTAATGAAATGTTTTCCTGTCTACAGACTTCCATCCATACATCCATTCATCCGAGAAGATTGAAAACAATACAGAACAAACAAAGTTCGTTCGTTAAAATAATTATAATTGTTTTGATTTTTGATTAATATCGACTGTAAGAAAACATTATGGTTTTCATGACTGATGTACTCTGAACGTTACCCCTTAAATAGTTTACTATAATGTAATATATCAATTACAATATTCACATCAACGCGTAACGGGGCTGCTAGTAGTTTATGTTATTATGTATTTTTGAGTATAGTCGTTTATGTTCTAAGTAGATCATAGTGCGTTAAATGTCTTTAACGAACTACGAGTAGTTGATGTTAAATAAATATACCAATAAAAATGTTAGTATTGTTAATTTATAGATATGAGTACGGAATGTAGGAATTACACCCTGTGTTCTCTTATTATGATAGTTGCTTATTGTCACGAATTAAAAATTTTAGCAAAGATCGATAGGGCGATCGTGTTTGATTTTAGATCCTTTATATGTATCTGGGGTAAGAATTCTATATTTTAATTTTAACTGTACATTTAATATGATACATTATATAATTATTTTTACAATAATATTTATTTTCATAGCTAAAATTCTACCTACACATTTTGCTCATAACAAGCTTATATACGTACAAGAATCCATACATATGTACGTGGGTAGTAAGGATGTGAGCGAATGTTTTGCGAATACCAATATGAGAAAACAAACAATTTAAGGATAATAGTAGTTTAGAAAAAACCCATTTAAAACAGAAATCTATTTCAACTCAAATTCATATGCACCAAAAAGTAAAAAAAATGCCTATTTTCTCCAAAGTAAAACTTTGACTATTGAGTAAATGTTACTTGCGAGATGTTTAATATTGAAATAGATTTATTAATTTGAAAATTACATATGTTACAATCCTACGTTTTCAACACTGAGGGCTCTACATTATGCCTGAAGTGGTGAATTTGCGTTTTTGTACGATTCTAGGAATATTCTTTTTTTTATCATGGAGATATCGAGAAAGATATTTGTCTAGGATTTGGGAAGAAACTAAGAGATGTACAAATAAATTTGTGAGGTATTTAAAAATATTTATTACGAAGATATAACATTAACCATCTCAACCAATTTTAAAATATATAGCTTTATCATTGCTATCCATTTTATAGTTTTAGAGATATTTGTAAGAAATCATTAATTGATGTGGATGGTTAGTGATCATGACTCGAATATTAATATACAACCGACAGATCATAATCATCAGATCAGATCATAATTAGATTATTAGACCGATGGAAATTGTAGTTAGTCACAATGTGTAATAACATGGCAATATGAGATATCTCAACTATAATTTAGTTGAGATATCTTGTGACAGCCATGAAATGTCTCAACTATAACTAATACTTGATAAACCTGATAGTTTAAACAATATATATACCCAGCCGGTGCCCCAGAAAGAATGAATAATCCTGGAGCACCTAATATTACAGCTAATAGGTGCTTTTTAAAATACGATTTTATTTACCTAACAGTATTTTCATGTACACCACGTCAGCAAATTAGTGAAATTTTTTTTATTCATTGTGCACCACACGAAAAAAATAATAACAAAAGAAACAAAAAGAAAATAAACATTGGAAACGTACAAAAGGCGGTCTTATCGCCAAACGGCGATTTCTTCCAGATAACCTTAGGGTTAAAAGAATTATAGACAAAAATCGGATGATATAGGTAGATGCAATGCGAAATAACAATAGACATACATATAAATAGCTACACTCTAATACGTAAACCTAATACATATATATTTATATAAAATAAATATGTACTTAATAATAAACTAAACAATACAAAAATAATAAAATATACACAATGTATATGTAAATATAAAAAGTTTTACATAATATAAAGTCAGCAAATGCGATGTTTCAGTTATCATTTGATAAGTAGTGATTCTTTACGGATTTTTTAAATATCTTTAGGGATTTCGATCTTCTGACAGGTAGAGGCAATGCATTCCATAATTTGGTTGCTTGTACAGTGAAAGAGTATTTATAAAATTTTGTGTTAAGTTTAGGCATTCTAATAATAAATTCTTGAGATGTACGCAAGTCGGCTGGTAAACCTAAAAACTGAAACTTCTCCTTTAGGTAAAAAGGAGTTTTTGGTTAGAATAATACACAGTACAGAAGAGAAAGAACATGTAAATCACGGCGACGGCGAATGAAAAGCCACTTGAGGTTTTGACGAAATTCAGAAATGTGGTCATAATTGCGCAAGCTAAATGTAAACCGTATAGCAGTATTTTGAATTCGCTCAAGTTTATTTAAATAGTCCTCGGTTAGATTAAGATAGCTTGCATACGCATAATCAAGTATAGAGAGGAGGAGAGAATGTGCTAACATAGTTTTGGTAGGAATCGGAAGAAAATATCGCAGTCGTCGAAGAGAAAGTCGCGAAAGTTTTCTTGCTAAGTTCTTTAACCTGGACAGACCAAGATAAGGTTTGATCCAAGTGGATATCCAAGATCTTTCACGGTAGAACAAAAAGGTAAAATTACAGCATTATATATAATCGGTGGAAGAATTCGTAAGTCAACCTTCGCTATCATGCCGGGACTGCCAATAATAATCACTTGTGATTTCTCAGTATTTATTTTTAATCCATATTGTTTACTCCACTTGTAGATTGCAGTCAAGTCATTATTTACAGCTAATATGGAAAAAGAAAGACGTTCAAGTTCCGAGTGACGATATATTTGGATATCATCTGCATACATGTGATAGAGAGAAGTGATATATTGACTTATGAAATTGATGAAAATTGAGAATAGTAAAAAGAGATAACACGCCACCTTGAGGAACCCCTGCCGTGACATTACACCAGGACGAGAATATAGTATTCATCCGGGTGCGCTGCCGACGGCCAGTGAGGTAACTCTGAAACCAATCTATCACTGATGGAAATATGTTAAGAGAACGCAATATACATAGTAGGATATCGTAGTCCACAGTTTTGAACGCATTACTAAAATCGAGCAATGTTAATATAGTAAGCTGTTTGTTATCCATTTCTAGTCGAATGTCATCGGTAACCTTAACTAGCGCTGCGACCGTACTATGTCCAGACCGAAATCCAGATTGGAAAGGATTTAGAAGGCGATGGTTATTGAGGAATGAGCTAAATTGTTCATAAATTAATTTTTCGAGGATTTTGGACAGGAAGGGTAGAACAGAGATAGGACGAAAATCATTGATATTTGAAGGCTTAGTCTTCTTAGGCTAAGGTATAATTTGGGCATGTTTCCAAGTATCTGAGAATTTACTGGTGCTGAAGGAATAGTTAAGTATATGAGTTAATGTAGGTAAAATGATATCTAGGATGGGTAGGATCATATTACGGCTGATGCTATCAGCACCAACGGCATTTGAAGCAATGGATAGTACGTTTTTCTTAACACCACATTCAGTAAAAGAATAGAAATTAAAAGGCAAAAACTCTGGAATTGGGAGATGAGATGAAAGATAATTGAGTGTCTTTTCCTTACTGGCGTTGTCATTTAGCTCAGAAGAAGAGAAATGTTTGTTGAGGAGTTCGACATCGACATTTATAGAAGTTGTGTGAGGTAATTTACCGACTCCAAGCGATTCAAGAACTTTCCAGGTTCTGGCGCTATCGCTATTTTCGAAGGATTTATGAATGTGTCGTCGTTGTGCATCTCTATACGATGTGATGCAGCGGTTTCTAGCTTTATGATATCTAGAACGAGTGGTTGCAGTGCAGTATCTTTGATTTTGAATTTAAATTTTGCTTTAACTTTCTTTTCCATTAACGTCTTCAACCGTTCGGTTTACCAGGGCGCAGGAAGATGTTTAATTTTTATTAGCCTAACAGATGCATGTCTGTCGTAGAGTTGAGTTAATAAATCGTTGAATATCTCAACTTTTCCATCGATTGTGTCACAGTTTGTTACCGCAGACCAGTCCAATCGCTGCGCATCCTCACAGAGGCGGTACTTATCAATTCCTCCAAAAACTACGCTGCAGAACTGTGGTTGGTTTAATTTTAGGAGGACGAACCTTATAAGAAATATAAATCAAATCGTGATAAGAAAACGCGTCAGCAGAGCACTGGCCGTGTTTTAAAGCTAAGTTGGGACAAGATACCATAATTAGGTCGAGAAGCGAGGGAACACTGCCAGTAAAAAAATGTGTAGCCGTAAGTCGTAAAATATGCAAGTCACACGATTCAGTTACATTTGTCAGTTTATTTTTTACTACAACTATTATCTTTTGTAATACAAGTATTAAAATCTCCCATTAAAATGGTATGGTCATAAAGAAGAATAAATTTTTCTAATAAACTCTCACAGCATTCAAACTAATTTAAAATAGAAGGAGGATAACGAGGATAACGAGGATATCTCGATATTTAGTTCCTGGGCCATTGCCAGGAACTAAATATTGAGAAGATGAAACTACTTTTTGATGGTTCTTTTCGCTCGAGTAGCTTGTGCTTGCCTGACCTTCGACTCCACTGTTATACCAGTAGGTGTGACATGCAGTTCCCGAGGCTCAGAGATTGTAAAAATTGAATTAAGCTCCACCGTTGAAGCGCTCACCATGTGGCCCGACTACAATAACCGACCCATCCTTTGTCCAGCATCTTGATATTCCGAAACGCTGTCTTCCCGCCACAAAGGCATCATGCTTTGGTTTAGTTAGAAATTCAGACAGCGTTATACCTGTATTTTTCAAGTTAGTCTTAGAATACCAAATCTTATTTCTAAGTGACAGATCTCTGAATATTATAAGAATGGCTCTTGATTTATCTGAAACTTTACCCAGGCGATGACAACGGCTCACATCCTCTGAAGAAACTTCAGGAATTTTAAGATGACTGGAGATAATCTTTGTTGCTGTAGATAATATATTTTCTTTTTTGTCTTCCGGAACACCATGGATAAGCAACATCTTCCTCCGGCTCCTCATATCAAGATTATCTATCTATTTGGACATTAACTGCACCTGTCGTTGTAGACCTTGAAGTGCAAATAATACAAAAGTCCTAAACATACTAAATTGTGCTGCAATGTTGGATGTTAGACTTGTTGCCAAGATGGCAGAATTCAAATTTTGTTGAAACTCAGCCATTTTCATATTAAAATGTTGAGTGAGTTTTTGGATTGTTTCCTGAATTGTTTCCATGATTCTTTCAATTAAAAATGTGAAAAATGTAATAAGCAGTGGTTGTACTCACTGATAGTGAAGTAATTAATAATTTAACTGTGTTCAACTGTGGATATTCTTGTTGGAAAAACTGCTGGCAGGTACAGATACTATTAGTACATAGTTTATTAACAATTTAGGTGGAAATAAAATTTAAATTAAATGAAAAGATTCAGAGCACGAAAAAAACGTTGTTATTTTTTAGCACCTACCCACATATCCACGTATAGAAATGTCACGTGTTTGATGTTATTTATTCCCCACCGACATTCTAATTAGAAATGCAATAAATAGCATGTGCATACCTAATGTATTTAAAAAAAAAGTCGTTTAAATTTTTTACATGAAACTTTTACAAAAAAAAAAAAATATAACTAAAATTTAAGAGCCTTTCGTGAAAAAAAAAAATATGAAACCCAAATGGCCAACTATTTCAAAAATATGAATTCATAATTGTATTTAAGTCAATATGCAGTGTATGGTATTAAGATGCAAAAAGAGAAAATTCGACTGAATAAATTTTAATATGTAAAAAAACGGAAAAGTGGGATATAAATCTTTATTTCATAACAGGTGTTCGAATTTTATTATTGCGGGAACGATGGAGAAAGGAATTATGCTTGATGAGAAATTATAAGAGGGTGTGACTAGTGTGACTAATTAAAGAAGGTGAGTGATAGTTATTAAAAATATTTTCAAGGTTTAATCCTATAAAATGAAAAATGCTATATAATAGAATGGAAAATGATATATAAGAGACGTAAGAAGAGAGCGAAAGTAGCTGTAGCCATCGATGGAGCTGAGGCGCAAGAGGAGTTATATAGATCGCTAGATTTTCCTAAAGGTCAAAAGGAAATATACCGTATAGCGTAAGGAGAAGAATGCCAGAAATGTCATACATGTAAAAAACATGTATATGTATATATACGTAAAGATGATACTGGAACTGTGTCGATCGGAGATGAGGACATAAAAGAGAGATGGAAGGTATATTTTGAAACATTGATGAATTATTGATAATTATTAATCGATAATTATTGGTTTTAGGCCTGGTCGGAGTACAACAGATGCTGTATTCTCTCTCCGCCAGTTTTGTGAGGAGCACAGGCGAGCACACCATGTAGAGGTTCATGTCATTAAACCAGGAATATTTCAAAGATATTGGTCACTGTTGCTTTCATATTTTTTTTTACATTTACATTTAGAGAGAGCTATTCAAAGTTTCAAATAAAAATATTTGTTTACAAATTTTACACAAAACAATAGTTTAATATTATTTTTAGAAAAAAATACTACAGGTAGTTGTGTTACTTGATAGTTATTCACTGATACTGATACTGATAATAAATATTTAAGTATGAAAATAATTGTGATTTTAACTGATTTGACCTCGTTACGAGTAAAAATAAAAAGAAAAAAAAAATATTGATGTCATTTTTCTAGCTTTTCTTAGATTTTTTTTTTCCTGGACATCCTGTATACATACAAAAATCCATACATACGTAGGTATTAGGGATTTGAGGAACATTCGCGTTCGCAAGAAAATCGGCGAATGTTTTGCGAACATCAAAATCAGAAAAATCATAATTTGTAGACAACAGTAGTTTAGTAAAAAATCGACTTAAAAAATCTATATAAAAGTGCATACTATAAGTACTTTTAAAAGTAAAAAATAATAATTCAAACAATATATTACCAATTAAGATCAACGATACCTATATATATTATTATTTTTGGAGTTGGTGTCTCAACTGAGGGAATGTACATCAAGGACCATTTCAAAAGAGATTTGCGACGAGTGCAATAATAGGCTTTACATGAAAAAAGTTTAGAACAGGGAAATATCGAATGAGACGAAGGAGCAACATGCTAACCGACTCAGCAAGATACACGATCGTCTATCCAATGAGACAGAGGAGCAATGTAATTACCTTCTCAGCTTGATCAGCGACCGTCTAATGATTGAGACGGAAAAAAAATATGTACACCGATTCGTCATAATTATATTCGTCTGTTTATCTATCAACGTTCCCACTATCTCGGATTAAGCCATGATCGTCTATTGCAAGAGATGGAGGACGGAAAGACTTATAAAACGAAACAACTGAAATTCGTTCATTTCGACTTAGTAGAGACTGACAAGCAATCCCTGTAAACATGAGTTTATAGGAATATCGCAAAAGATGTACTATGTGCCGTTTACATCAAAAGTGTTTATCCACTACAGCGATCCAATTTACCAACAGATATATAGTAAATCTATTATTTGAATAACTTTAGATACGATACGATACGATACGATACGATACGATACGATACGATACGATACGATACGATACGATACGATACGATACGATACGATACGATACGATACGATACGATACGATACGATACGATACGATACGATACGATACGATACGATACGATACGATACGATACGATACGATACGATACGATACGATACGATACGATACGATACGATACGATACTTTTCGTCCGGGTCTACCACCAGACTTACGCAGGAGAGGAACACTTATACATTAATGAAAAAAATTATAAGCTAACAAAGGTAATGATAACCCAAATATGAAGAAATCTTTAGAAAAAAGTTACGTAAAGGACCATTTCCTGGGGACATTCGCCAGGGCATGCCCGGAGCTGACGCTGGGCGTGACAGCATGCGAACCGTCAGTGGCTCCTAATTGAACAGGCGGGCTGGAGCCGGGGAACCCGAAAATGCCACAGCCGAAAATACTGTCGATAATGCTTTGCAGAGTATGGCTGGACCCAGATGCTCTGCCGGTTCATTGACACAAGCGACTTACATATTACTAATGACGTAAAAAGAAAGTGGTCTTTACAGGAATTACGAGAGCTCATGTTTTGTTATTACAAAGCAAGATCCAAAGGTCCCGGATATATCAATAGACTAGAGATATTATTTAAGTCAAGAAATACACACAATCCTAAATCACGTAGTTTTCTGGAACACTTTTAGCAAACCAAGCCCGAACAGTCATATCACGAAAAACAATAGTAACAGAAGAACTCGAAACAATCAAAAACAACGCTGTAATTTCTAACACTACAAATACACAACAAACAAGCCTATCTCCTCAAAATACTGTTGGTAGAACGATACACACAACATCAATTTTAACAAAAACTGAAAATATCCCTTCAAGTGGTACCATTTTAGAATCAGATGCTAGAAAGAAGTGGTCTAATCAACAACTGCATGAACTGATGTACTGTTTTTATAAAGTGAAAGCAGAAGGACCAGGATACATAACAAAATTAAAACCTCTATTTTATACTAGAAATTCTAATAACTCCAAAAGCAGAACTCTTACTGGAAATACACTGTCAATTCAAGCCCGTAGCATTATTAAGAGAAAAATAATTACAATTGAGGTACTTGACGACATCAAACGACATGCTGAAAATTTAATTAATAGCTCAACGATGATTTCTACATCAGCACCTAGTGCACAATACATTATTCAATCTCCAATAAATTCTGAAGTATATTCTTATACACACCACGATACAACACCCACAGATGTAAACTCAAGAACTGCTGAAACGGTTACCTCTAACGCACAAAACACACTCTCTGTTATAGAAGAGGAAAATACACCCAGTAATTCAGAACTTTTAGAAGATTTTAATGTCAGTGAAGACCAAGATCAACTTGTCATGCAATTGTTACAAACATTAGCTCAAGTAAAAGAAACGCCTATTAGCGACAGAAAAGAATTACCGAAGCCTAAATTTAATAAGCAATTTTTTGAAAACCTTAGCAAAATTAATATATTTTTACCTAAATTACTTAATTCTCAACAGAATATGAGAGAGCTAGATGATATTATTTATTCTGCTGCTGTAACTTTAATACTAGCAAACGGTCAGAAACCTTACATCAAAGGTAGCCCAAGTAAAACTAAGAAAATTCTTCTTGGAAAGTCAGAATTCAGAGAAAAATCGAAGATAACTGGAAAGAATTAGGACGGTTAACAGAAATAAAAAATCAACGAGCAAGTAGTAGTAGAATAAACAGTAATAATTCTGGACACATATATTATCAGAACCTAAGTCATTTAACAAAAACCGCTGAATTAATTAGAGATATAGAACGGTCACAAAACATTATACACGACCATACTTTACAAGAACTTATAATAGACGACATTAAGAATGAATGAATGAAATGAATGAAAGAATATATCAAAAGTAAATTTGTAATTAGTTAATTTAATGTCTTAAAAATAAAAAACACATTATTTTTAAGTATGCATTTATTTAATTAAAAAGGAGTTTTACAAAGAGAAACACGTCTAATTAAATAGCACATAAATAATTTATCAATCAACAGGATAACTAACTTAAAAATAAATAAAAGGAGGTATTGTATTGAATTGATGTTACTTTACAGAAATACAATATAATTATGTTACTTAGCAAATCCCTTGCGAGTATGATATTTATCTTTAATTCTCTCTTCCTTTCTAATGGCAACCTCCAACGCATTGCTAGTCCCAGGAATTACATATAGTAAAAAGGAACCTAATACTATGCCAATGATCTGGAAAAATAGAAATACAAAATTTGTTATTTACGAGTTTCAAGGCTGTAACTTTTATTTTCTTTTACATGTTTTAATTCCCTTTAGTTTAATAATTCCTTTTTAACTTTTAGTTAACCCCTATTATATTTATTTTAAACAATAAAAAGAAATATTTTTTTACCGTTACGAGAAATATGAAACGAACTTTCTTTTCAAATTTCGATATTTTGTATAGGACCTACATATAGGACAAAACAATAATAATAATAGATTTAGTAGTCAATGTATATATTTTTATTGCGTTTGTAAAAATACAATACTTCTATAACTTTCGTTATTAATAGAAAGAGTTTTCATATAAAGCTTATAACTATACATATACAGCTTTAAATTTTTTTTGACTTAAGGATATTTGTAAATATTTTATTATTTCACAATGATACTAAATGTAAGAAATCTTTTTGAATAATACAGAGTTCCTAAAATTTAAAAATAACTGGCATTAGAAAAGTTAAAATTCTTTAACGTGTAGCATTCAGTTGTTATTTAAAGAGAGGTGGCTCTTTCATGTCCAAAACACAAAAATTTAGAAAATTATTTTTTTTATTATTATTTTTTTTTTTTTTTTTTTCACCTTCACGCCATATCCCTTGCGGGGTAGCCAGAGACGACGGAGCGCCAAACGTTACGGTCTCTGCATACCTCTTTCGCCTCGGCCACAGACATCAACTTCTTCATACATGCCCTCCGGGGGGTCCTGATGCTTTTTACGTGACCTTCCTCCAGTATCGTAGCTACTGTATTTTCGAAGGTCACTCGAGGCCTCCCCCTGTCTCTCTTACCGCTCACTTTTCCCATATAAATCTTTTTACCATTCTTTCATCACTCATTCGTTCAACGTGCCCAAACCACCTGAGCACGTTCTTCTTCATTCTCACCGTGACATCTTCGCTAGTACCTGCCATTCTGTGGATCTCTTCATTGCGGATTCGATCAGCTAGACTGACTCCGCATATTCTGCGAAGAGATCGCATCTCCACAGCATTCATCTTTCTTACATTCTTCTTCTGTGTTACCCACGTTTGGCTGCCGTATAACAGTGTCGGTAGCAAAACTGCATTGTGTACAGCCAAACGTGCAGCTATACTGACGTTTTGCCGTCTCAACAATGCAGTCAAAGCACCATTGACTCTGTTACCAGCAGCAATACGCCTTTCCACATCCATTTCGTATCTTCCGTCTCTGCTAAACATACTTCCCAAATATACCACTTCATTCACTTGTTCTATTATCTTATCATTCACGTTGATCTTACATTCTGTTCTTTCTTCATTTCGTTCAAATATCAGAACCTTCGTCTTATCTACATTCAGGTTAAGACCATTAATTTCACACCCATCTTTCAGAGTGGTGACCAATGCCTGCAAATTGCATTCTGATGATGCAATGAGCACTGCATCATCTGCATATAGTAAGCAATTGACCTTAAGGTCACCTACTTTCACTCCCATGTCACTATCTTTCACTCCTTGGAGACAACTATCCAAATACAAATTGAACAACCAAGCTGACATAGCGCAACCTTGCTTAACACCCGATTGGATGTCAAACCAGGGCGACATGCCAGCTCCTACTCGCACACAGGCTGAGTGATCTCGGTAAAGAGACCTTACAGCCTGTAGCAAGGGTCCGTTCACATTGTATCGGGGCAGTATCTCCCATAACTTCTTTCTCACAACCCTGTCAAACGCCTTTTCCAAATCCACAAAAGCACAGAAAACCTTTTGGTTTAGGGCCAAAAACTTTTCCGTGATTATGCGGAGGGAAAAGATCTGATCTATACACCCTCTTCCAGGTCTAAAACCTCCTTGTGCCTCCCACAACAGCCTTTCAGATCTCTCTTGCATTCTTCTCGCTAAAATTTTAGCATAAACTTTACCGCCCAAGCTAATCAAACTGATGGCCCTATAGCTTGCACAGTCTATCTGTGAACCTTTGCCTTTATACAAAGGTACGATGACTGCACTTCGCCAATCGTCTGGGACCTCCCCAGATTTCCAGCATAAATTGCATAAAAACCAGAAAAAGTCCCAGACGCGTGGCCCACCATATTTGATCATCTCGGCAGTAACTTCATCTGCTCCCGCAGCCTTACCACATTTCAGACTTCGAATCACGTTCTCTACTTCTTCTAAACTGATTTCACCATCGGCTACATCTTGACTCAGCATTACGCTGGTAGTCAAGACCGAGGCGTCCTCACGTTCATACATCTCCTTATAGAATTCCGCCCACCGCTGCAAAACGTGTGCTTGCTCAGTTAAAATTTCACCGCTTTTCGAAAGCACCCCTTTCATTCTACAGGTTACCGAACAACCCCGGGAACCACTAACTTCTCGCCAGAAAAGCTTCGTGTTTTCCCGGAAGTTGTTCGTCAACCTTTCATCCCTTTCTCTCTCAGAATTTTCACGCTTCATCTTTATAAGTGCTTTCGTTTTGTGCTTTTGCAGCTTGTACGCTCTTTTTCTTATCTCTCTCATACTTTTATCCTTACCAGAGGCTTTATAATCCAGCCATGCTTTCTTCTTTAACTCTACAGCGTCTTTCACTTCATCATCCCACCATTCATCGCGCTTTTTACTAAAACCTCTTTTCCTTTTACCACATACTTCTGTCGCTACTTTCACCATACCATTCCTAAGGTTCTGCCAGCATAGTTCAACACTTTCATTTCCAGAATCATAGCTTTCAAGCTTCTTGGAAACCCTCTCTTGATATTCCTCTCTGATCGGTGGATCCTGAAGCTTCCAGCTTCTTATGCGATAATTCGACGCCAAGCTTGGACACGTCGTGCGGCTGCGCCAACCTGCGAACAAACCTCTTATTCTAGCGACGACTAGATAGTGGTCCGTTCCCAGATCAGCACCTCTGAACACTCGCGTGTCCATAACTTGACTTCGAATACGCTGGTCCACTAGGAATAAATCAATCATACTTCTTTCTTCCGCTCGCTCCCATGTGTACATGTGAATTTGTTTGTTTAATGTTTTTCGATATATATTTTTTTTTAATTCTTGGTTTATTAATTTAATTATAAAAGTGTATAAAATCTTTTTTCGAGGTGTAAACTCTGCAAAAAAACATATGTTCAGGACACCCTGAACATATAATTTTTTAAGTCGATTTTATTACTACTGTTTGTTGTCTACAAATTATGAATTTTTCTGATTTTGATGTTCGCAAAACATTCGCCGATTTTCTTGCGAACGCGAATGTTCCTCAAATCCCTAATACCTACGTATGTATGGATTTTTGTATGTATACAGGATGTCGAGGAAAAAAAAATCTAAGAAAAGCTAGAAAAATGGCATCAATATTTTTTTTTTCTTTTTATTTTTACTCGTAACGAGGTCAAATCAGTTAAAATCACAATTATTTTCATACTTAAATATTTATTATCAGTATCAGTATCAGTGAATAACTATCAAGTAACACAACTACCTGTAGTATTTTTTCTAAAAATAATATTAAACTATTGTTTTGTGTAAAATTTGTAAACAAATATTTTTATTTGAAACTTTGAATAGCTCTCTCTAAATGTAAATGTAAAAAAAAATATGAAAGCAACAGTGACCAATATCTTTGAAATATTCCTGGTTTAATGACATGAACCTCTACATGGTGTGCTCGCCTGTGCTCCTCACAAAACTGGCGGAGAGAGAATACAGCATCTGTTGTACTCCGACCAGGCCTAAAACCAATAATTATCGATTAATAATTATCAATAATTCATCAATGTTTCAAAATATACCTTCCATCTCTCTTTTATGTCCTCATCTCCGATCGACACAGTTCCAGTATCATCTTTACGTATATATACATATACATGTTTTTTACATGTATGACATCTCTGGCATTCTTCTCCTTACGCTATACGGTATATTTCCTTTTGACCTTTAGGAAAATCTAGCGATCTATATAAATCCTCTTGCGCCTCAGCTCCATCGATGGCTACAGCTACTTTCGCTCTCTTCTTACGTCTCTTATATAGCTTATCTATATCTTATATACCATTTTCCATTCTATTATATAGCATTTTCCATTTTATAGGATTAAACCTTGAAAATATTTTTAATAACTGTCACTCACCTTCTTTAAACTAGTCACACCCTCTTATAATTTCTCATCAAGCATAATTCCAACATAATTCATTTCTCCATCGTTCCCGCAATAATAAAATTCGAACACCTGTTATGAAATAAAGATTTATATCCCACTATTCCGTTTTTTTACATATTAAAATTTATTCAGTCGAATTTTCTCTTTTTGCATCTTAATACCATACACTGCATATTGACTTAAATACAATTATGAATTCATATTTTTGAAATAGTTGGCCATTTAGGTTTTCATATTTTTTTTTTCACGAAAGGCTCTTAAATTTTAGTTATATTTTTTTTTGTAAAAGTTTCATGTAAAAAATTTAAACGACTTTTTTTTAAATACATTAGGTATGCACATGCTATTTATTGCATTTCTAATGTCGGTGGGGAATAAATAACATCAAACACGTGACATTTCTATACGTGGATATGTGGGTAGGTGCTCCTAACAAGAAGCATAGACAAGTCGATAGATTACACTTATTACCTATTATCTTATTAACGGTCTATTATCTTAGAGAGGCGTAACGTTTTCATTCTAACGTCGGTACATATAAGTCGATGTAGATTTACAACGCTTGTACTGTCCAAATCTGAAAATAACTTGAAGAGCCGGTAATAACTCCATCAACGGTAATTGATGGTTTTTTTCTAGGTTAGACAGCCCTTTTTATAGCTATTTAACAGCTTCTGAATATGTTGTATAATAATTTCAGAAGTCATTGTGAATAAGTCCACCTTTTATCAATATTTTTTTACATAAACTTTGAAATAAAAATTAAAATATTCTTCTTCTTTCGATATTTGTTGGTAATGCTGAAGAACAAGAAATGTTACTTTATTATTTTTACATAAATTTCTTATCTTTTTCAGCTGCCAAAATGTATAAGTCCTAAAATTTATAACGTTTTTATTTACGTGTGTAAATAAAAACGTTATAAATTTTAATGCAATAAGTGCTCACTTTTACACGGACAGATCCAAACCAATCATAAGTATAATATGTATTAAACACGTAAGCTATGTGTCTCTGAAAAAATGTGCGGGATTGATATAATAAAATAGCAATCTGAAATTATAAATATAGTTATTGTTATTGATTATGATATAATTTGAATAAATATTTCATAACTTTATATGTTTACTCAAATGAAGCAAAGAACATAGTTTCAAAATAAAAAAATCGGGAACAAGAAGTCCTTATATTACGTTAGACATGGGAGCGTAAAGAGCCGTTGTTATCATCAAATACTTCCACAATGCAGGACCAGATGTATTTATCAATAATGGACGACGGCATTCTAACAAGTGACGTGCAGTATTCCTGAAATTGAATTATCAATCGGTTATTGATACTTTAATATACGAGGGCTGTTCCGAGAAATGTTAGTCGTATATTAAATATGATCTTTATATTCCTGAATATTATATTTTGAATAGAAAACTACTTGGTGAAAATCATTAGCTATTTATGTATAGTTATATATTTTTTTGTCATTCTTGTTTTCTTTGTAATAAAGGACATCTCGCGAGAAGCTTTTCGTGTTATGATTTTTTATGATTATTCATGATGGATACCTCATTTTTCCACCGAGGAGCAAAAATTCTGTTCAAAATTATTGCAAATTGCCGGAAAAATTTAAAAAGCAGCATTTTCGCAAAACTTATCTTACATCCTTATAAATGACGAGTCTTGGATATACAGCTACCTACGATCCTCTCACGAAACAGCAATCCACGCAATAGGTGTTTGAAGGCTTTCTAATGAGTGGTATTGCGAAGTTCATGTGCCTCGAGCTTTCAGGGTGTTGAATAGCGAGCGCCCAGCGAGAAGCCTCTGCGGCATTCTTTTCCATCAAGTTAATGCTCACACAGCTGCTAGAACCAGTCGATGGTTGGATTGACCACCAGGAGATGGATGACTTGACATCTTCGGGGGTAAAAATATTACCCCATCCTCCGTACGGTCCAGATTTAGCCCTATGCGTTTCTTTTTGCTCACAATTAAAAATCTAGTGTAATAGACGACACCATAACAGCAGTGGGCAATATGTCTTTTACCTCATTTTTGCCGACTTAATACTATACATTTGTGTGCTTGTTGTTTATCGTGACGCATTTTCATTAAAACAAATTTGAAATTAACGATTCTAAAGATTTCACTAACAATTTTCGTAACAGTCTGGTTATGACGTGAACACTTTAATAATATATTTATTTTAGTAGTACCTTATATCCCAGATATTTATAAGGAAGAGAAACAATGAAGCCACAGGAAACATCATTGAGTAACATGTTAGTAGTGTGAACTGTATAGCTGCAAAGTTATGTCTTTATTTACTAAAGTATCTATACTTATAAGAACAGATAGCAATATAATAAATTATATTTATACATATTGTTAGCGGAATGACGAGACCTAAAGACTGGGGGAGAGGCAATGTCCAGCAAGGTAAGGTCAGGTCACGTTACATTTCGCAATTGTATTATTGTTTAAGATTAGTTTCTTTGTAATTTTATTATTAAATAAAATATTGATGTAGAAGTGTATAAGTGATTATTTTATTATTATTTTTTTGTTCTTTATCCACCTCTGGACTCCAGGAGAATGTATATATATATACATAATTTATCTAATCAGTACATATAAAACATCAGCTCTCGCTTGTTCGCAAAACTCATTAAGTAATCTATGGATTAAATTGCAAAGACGCATTTATATAGAAAAGTCTCGATCTGAAAATACTGCCGTTCTGTGTTCGTTCCACATTGGAGTGCTATGTGGTAGAAAAGTCTTTGAAAACGCACAGTGGAAGATGGTATTGGAGACGATGACGTGATGTGCGATGATGAAATTCAGCGGCAGGCATCATGTAAATATGCTCTTCGGAACACTCCCCATTGAGAGAAGCAACGTCTTTACGTAATGCTAAAGAGTCCAGCCGTCTCAGAGCACCGGGATCCCGACAATCCAAAGGGCTCTCCATTGTACGCGGTCAGACGATAGAAGCTGATATTGAGATGATCCGGATCAGAGATGAGAACAGTACTCTATGTGTGGCCGGACAGACGCCTTATAGAGTGGAAGTCTTTGGCCAAGACTGAAATACTGCCTCGCTCAAGAAACTAAGAATCGCTGAAAATGTCGAGGACCAGTATATTGATACTTGTCGGAGCATTGAGAGGAGTGCTCTCGAAGAGCGGTGATACGACCAATGGGGTTTTCTTAGTGGTAAACGTGCAAACACAAACCTGTGTCTTTAGAGGATTGAACTGAACGTGGTTCAGTTCACCACATTCAGAGACCATTCCCAGAGAGGTCTCTATTGAAGACACAAGTTTCTTTCGACCCCATCGACATTTTCCCGAGAAAGACCTGCACGGCCGGAATATACCGCATCCCCAGTGATGTCATCCTCATAACAATGTATGTTGGAAATATCCAACATATTATTGATGTGCAGGAGAAACAGAGTTGGGAATACGAAGCCTTGGGATACACCAGCGATCACTGGCTTGAGGTCCGAGAAAAAATCGACGATAACGATTTGTTTGTTCTTCCCAGTGAGAACGCTGGTGACCCACTTGCATAAACTCTCGAGATGATCACAGGAAGGAAGTCCCTTATGCCATATACGATCGAAGGCTTTTGTCATGTCCAGACTAACTGCCAGACCCTTTCCCTTGCTTTCAATAACCGCTGCTCAACGGTACGTAAGATAGAGATAATAGAAGATCACCAGCCAATCGACCATGGCGAAAGCTCTATTGCTGGTCAATGATCAACTGGCGATTCTCGAGATAAGCTAAGAACTGTCCGTTAATATTGTTCTCCATTATTTTGGAGAGAAGACAGATAATACCGATGGGTTTGTAGTTAGCTGAGTCCGACTCTTTTTAGAGATTTAATGGAGAAGGGCACATTTCCATGAGACCGGTAGGAGTACCGGTAGGAGTACCGAAATAGACGCTATAGCACTGGAGTCAAATCAGGGGCACATGTTCAGCGGTTGGGACGGCTGGCTGAAGTTACTCAGAGTAGCCTAAGAAAGCGCCCAGAATTTGTGCGTGCCGTGCCGTACCGTGCCGTTTGAAGAATCTGGAGGCATGGTTATATTTCCTTCTTCAGATCTCTGGGGTTCGGTTCCTTCATGACCAGTGCATTAGACTAAGCTTGATACGCCTGCTGTTTTTCAGCTGCTGCAGCCCTGACTGACGATCGATCAAACCAAGACCGCGATCTACCACCAAGTGGTACCTCAGAGCTTGGTACTAATAGTTCCATATCCTGTAGTATCGCAGCAGCTACAGTCGCAGCGCAGTCACTGAGTTCATTGAAAAGGACACAAAAGGACCGCATTCCATCCCAATCCGCTGACTTGTAGTGCCAAACGCGTCAATTTGCAGGTCTTGTGCAAGCCGGATGTTGAATGGGCACTATATTCCGTACCAGACAGTGATCAGAAGAGGCATAATGATCTTCGATGTCCACGCGCAATCATACTTCTTACATCTTTTATATAGCATTTTCATCTCCCCTTTCATACCTGCATTATCATCCGATACTTCCTGCTATTGCTTAAACGCACCTTTCTTCTCTTTCAGAACCCTTTACACATCTCCATTCCACCACCACGTTTCCTTACTTATCATACCTTTTCCTTTTCTTTCCGCCTAATCCTTTTCCACAGTACTTATCCATCCCGCCATTTCGTTTCAACTATCGTTCAAAGATTTTTCTTCTACAGTACCCATGTTTATAATTTTATCCGCCACTCTTTTTTTAAATTTACTTGCACATTCTTTCTTCCCTAGCGAATACTATTTTATTTTAGTTGGGGGTCGTTTCTTGAACATATTTTTACTCATTAAATGTTTAATTTCCATGATGAGGAGCCTATGCTGTGAGACTACACTTTCGCTCGGCAGTAAATTTCTTTTTTTGACGCAATTGATTTTTTTTTTATTAAGATATAATCAACCTGTATCGTATGGCAGTCACTTTTGTATGTGATGAAGTGTTCATCTCTCTTCTTAAACCATGTATTGAGTGTAGCAAAATCGAAAGCTAACGCGGCCTCCAGCAAGGCCTCCTCCAAAATCCCAACCACCATGTACCACCATGTCCATAACCATCATTCATACATCCCACATACCCATTAAAATCACCCGCCACATATATCTGCTCATTGTCCAGAATATCCATCATCACAGAATCAAAATCTTCTCAAAACTTCTCTTTCATCCTATCATCACACCCGGTTTGAGGAGCGTACACACTTAATACAATAAGGATTAAACCTTCAAAAATTATTTTAAAAGCTATCACTCACCTTCTTCAAACCGATCACATCCTCTTGTAATTTCTCATCAAGCATAATTCCAACATAATTCCTTTCTCCATCGTTCCCACAACAATAAAATTCGAACACCTGTATGTAATAAAGATTTATATCCCACTTTTTCGTTTTTTACATATTACAATTTAGAAAAATATTTCTTCAGTCGAATTGCACTGCATATTGATTTAAATACAATTATTAATTCGTATTTTTTAAATATAATATAAAAAATACAAAATCACTGTACACGGTGATCTGTCAGCCTTCGAAAAGTTTTTGAAAGTGTATTGGACTGTATTTCCATGTAAATAGCCCACAACTCACGATTATAAGTGGAATATTTTTGCTGCGCTGTAGTTAGTTTTTTAGAAAAATAACCTAATATATTATATATATTAACCTGCTGCTGTAATCCGGCACCAACACAAAAATCCGAAGCATCTGTCATTAACGCTAAAGTCGTATCAGCGCTTGCGTGTGCCAGCGTAGCGATCTTGGGTGTGTAAGTGTTTGAAACCTAACTTACATTGTTGAAACGCTTTGGCGGCTTCTTCTGACCACTGAATTTTAGTTTTCAGCGGTTTTCAGCAGTTCAAAGACGAGAGACCTCTTCTTTGAACTGCCGAGATATCTATTGAACAAGGACTGATAAGATGCTACGTTGGGTAAATGCGAACGATAAAAATTTAACATACCTATAAATCTGCGTCAGTCCTCTGTTTGAGGCTGCGGATAGTCGATAATTGCCGTGACTTGTCTTCAGTTGGGCGTAATCCTTGTAAAACACATGGTAACCTTAATTTTTCTATGGAAGTTTGCCCAAAAACACATTTAGATACATTTATTGTTAATTCGTGCTTACTCAAACGTTAGATTTATTTAGATATATTTAATGTGCTCTTCTTTGCTTAAACTCGAAATTGCAATCTAGTACGAAATTGAATACAAAATCTAGACCTTGGAAAATGGTAGTCGTGAAAAGCTGGAAGGATTGAGCGGCAAATTCAAAAAAACCGAAAGGCGTTATTATAGCTGTTTTTTCTACATCATTTGGAGCAACTTGAATCACATGGTACCCTCTGTTTACATTAATTTTGGAAAATATTGTTTTATTAGCTAAAAGATAAGTAGAATCCTGTAAGCGTGGTATGGTATATCTATCGGGCTTAGTTATAGCGTTAAGACGACGATAAACGCCATACGGACTAATATCGCCATTCTTCTTATCTACTACATGTAGCGGGCTCTCCCAAGCGCTTTTGGATGAGCGGCAGATACCTAGCTCCATCATTTTATGAAACTCGTCTTTAACTGGTTTTATTAGCCGGCGGAAGCGGTTTATCTCTAGCAAAAACTGGCGGACCCGTAGTCTCTCAATAAAGTGCTGTACAGGAGATGGTAGGGTGTCCATGAAATTAGTAGGTTTGGTTTAATTAGAAAATTTTGATAAAAGTTCATGATAAGAATGATCTAAATCAACTGAGAGTACAGTAGGTTCAGCAGTGTTTACAAAAGTATTTATTATATTTAAATCTGTCACCTGATCGATGAGTTTTTTCTTTATAATTTGTGATGGCACAAGAAGTCAGCTCCCAAAATCGGTTGTTTTACGTCTGCGATAATAAATCCCAACGAAAAGGCAACGCAACTTAAAATGTAAAACTAATGACAACTACGAAAATTTTAATTTGTGTCCCATTTGTGGCCATTAAAGTGTAGTCACTGCACTCACGATTTCTACACACGGACATGACAGGTAAAACCGAAACATTAGAATTTGTATCTACAAAAAAATATAAACCTGAGTTAATGTCCTTGATGCCTAGGCGCGACAGGTTTTCCATGTTCGTTTTCCATGCGCAAGGCTGCACGCATTTTATCGCACTCGTACGAAAACGATGATGGTAAAAAGATAACCAGTCTGGGCTATCCTGATTACGACTCTGACGTTGCGATGACGGGTTTCGACTGCGATTACGAGATATTGAGCATGACCGTTGTTTCCTGTTCCAAAATCTTCGAAATTGTGGCCTTGATTTCTTCGGTTCGGCTACTTCGCAAGTGAGTATTGATATTTCCGCTAAGACTCGCTCCATGTCCAAGGTAGAATGAGGTTTTATTTTCGCTGCAGAAACTGGGGATAAATGCGCCATTTTCACGTTTAAATCACGTTGAAATCACATCTAAATCGCGTCTTAATCCGGTCGGGTATCGCCACTTTAGGTATGGGTTCATGTCTACGTGTTCGTAATGCAGTGAAACATTGACGTTGCTTAAAATACGTTTATTCACGCTGTTATAAAACAGCTATTAGTTTTTCGGTTGGAGCTAACTTATACGGACAGCGTTGTACAATTTTTTTCCAGTCAATCAGGTTTATTTTACATTACATTGACCAGCCTAAACCTGATGAGTAGGGATGCCTACATTGAAGTAATTGGAATATTTGTGTAACACTAATAGAAGTAGTTCTTTTTCATGCCCCTGTAAATCCGTATCGATGTTCCTAAAGTCTGGTTCAGGTAACTTTTGTTCTCAGAAATTATTTTGTTGCTTTGCAAAAAATACTAAATTATCATTATCAACCTTCAAAGATGTCCCTTGACAGGATCAAAAATATGGCCTTCAGGAACGATATGAAATAGCAAATTTACGGGTAGGCCGTCAATCGTTATGATACTTTCAATTTGAGTTGTACACTTATATCGTCTCTGCCTATACAACTAAGGTAAACGAGATATCAAGAAAACGGTAAAAACCAAACCAAAGCATGGATATAACGAATCCTATTATAGCTTCTTCTGACATCATACATTTAGGTATCCGTTCGATTAGATTCCACAGACGGAGAGCATATTCCAAAACAGTGTCCTTAGCGCCTACTCGAAATATTAAAACTTCATCGAAGTAGTCCTGAACCAGTTCTTGTGTTGAAAATCTCGCGATTAATATCTCTTTCACAGCGTCCTATACGATTTCATTTACATTCACCTTAATAAGGCATGTAGTCGCTCGCCCTTCAGCGGATCTGTGAGGTTTACAAGTAACTCAACTCCTTCGAGGCATTTATCTCTCACAATAACTTCTGTAATTTTGCACCACTCAACAATATCTGTATCCGGCTCATCAGGATCAAACTTTATCAACTTCACTTGATGACTCATGGTGAATGTTAGTTGATTCACCAAAACTCTTGTAGGGGATATAATGTGCGAGTGAGCAATATTAAATGTATAATATAAGTGCGCACCTCACTTATATACGAACGAAATGAATATGATTGGGTCACACAAAGGCGAGAATAAACGTATTTTAAGCAACGTCAATGTTTCACTGCATTACGAACACGTAGACATGAACCCATACCTAAAGTGGCGATACCCGACCGGATTAAGACGCGATTTAGATGTGATTTCAACGTGATTTAAACGTGAAAATGGCGCATTTATCCCCAGTTTCTGCAGCGAAAATAAAACCTCATTCTACCTTGGACATGGAGCGAGTCTTAGCGGAAATATCAATACTCACTTGCGAAGTAGCCGAACCGAAGAAATCAAGGCCACAATTTCGAAGATTTTGGAACAGGAAACAACGGTCATGCTCAATATCTCGTAATCGCAGTCGAAACCCGTCATCGCAACGTCAGAGTCGTAATCAGGATAGCCCAGACTGGTTATCTTTTTACCATCATCGTTTTCGTACGAGTGCGATAAAATGCGTGCAGCCTTGCGCATGGAAAACGAACATGGAAAACCTGTCGCGCCTAGGCATCAAGGACATTAACTCAGGTTTATATTTTTTTGTAGATACAAATTCTAATGTTTCGGTTTTACCTGTCATGTCCGTGTGTAGAAATCGTGAGTGCAGTGACTACACTTTAATGGCCACAAATGGGACACAAATTAAAATTTTCGTAGTTGTCATTAGTTTTACATTTTAAGTTGCGTTGCCTTTTCGTTGGGATTTATTATCGCAGACGTAAAACAACCGATTTTGGGAGCTGACTTCTTGTGCCATCACAAATTATAAAGAAAAAACTCATCGATCAGGTGACAGATTTAAATATAATAAATACTTTTGTAAACACTGCTGAACCTACTGTACTCTCAGTTGATTTAGATCATTCTTATCATGAACTTTTATCAAAATTTTCTAATTAAACCAAACCTACTAATTTCATGGACACCCTACCATCTCCTGTACAGCACTTTATTGAGAGACTACGGGTCCGCCAGTTTTTGCTAGAGATAAACCGCTTCCGCCGGCTAATAAAACCAGTTAAAGACGAGTTTCATAAAATGATGGAGCTAGGTATCTGCCGCTCATCCAAAAGCGCTTGGGAGAGCCCGCTACATGTAGTAGATAAGAAGAATGGCGATATTAGTCCGTATGGCGTTTATCGTCGTCTTAACGCTATAACTAAGCCCGATAGATATACCATACCACGCTTACAGGATTCTACTTATCTTTTAGCTAATAAAACAATATTTTCCAAAATTAATGTAAACAGAGGGTACCATGTGATTCAAGTTGCTCCAAATGATGTAGAAAAAACAGCTATAATAACGCCTTTCGGTTTTTTTGAATTTGCCGCTCAATCCTTCCAGCTTTTCACGACTACCATTTTCCAAGGTCTAGATTTTGTATTCAATTTCGTACTAGATTGCAATTTCGAGTTTAAGCAAAGAAGAGCACATTAAATATATCTAAATAAATCTAACGTTTGAGTAAGCACGAATTAACAATAAATGTATCTAAATGTGTTTTTGGGCAAACTTCCATAGAAAAATTAAGGTTACCATGTGTTTTACAAGGATTACGCCCAACTGAAGACAAGTCACGGCAATTATCGACTATCCGCAGCCTCAAACAGAGGACTGACGCAGATTTATAGGTATGTTAAATTTTTATCGTTCGCATTTACCCAACGTAGCATCTTATCAGTCCTTGTTCAATAGATATCTCGGCAGTTCAAAGAAGAGGTCTCTCGTCTTTGAACTGCTGAAAACCGCTGAAAACTAAAATTCAGTGGTCAGAAGAAGCCGCCAAAGCGTTTCAACAATGTAAGTTAGGTTTCAAACACTTACACACCCAAGATCGCTACGCTGGCACACGCAAGCGCTGATACGACTTTAGCGTTAATGACAGATGCTTCGGATTTTTGTGTTGGTGCCGGATTACAGCAGCAGGTTAATATATATAATATATTAGGTTATTTTTCTAAAAAACTAACTACAGCGCAGCAAAAATATTCCACTTATAATCGTGAGTTGTGGGCTATTTACATGGCAATACAGTACAATACACTTTCAAAAACTTTTCGAAGGCTGACAGATCACCGTGTACAGTGATTTTGTATTTTTTATATTATTATTTTTGTACCAAATTTGGTAAAAAATCGAACGAAACACCTCGTCGAATTAGACATTTAATGTATGTCAGTGAATTTACAACCGACATAAAACATATTAGTGAAAATCACAACATAGTAGCGAATTCACTGTCACGTGTTGTCAAAATTAATTGTCCCACTGTTATTAATTTCGAGTGTATTGCTGACGCGCAAGAATCTGATACTTACTTACAACAATCACTGTCTGATACATGTAATTTATTTGAGAAAATATTTTTACCCATTTGTAACAAACCAATTTACTGTCACATTTCTTCTGAAAATGCCAAACCCAAACCCTATATTTCAAACGAGTTTACGCGTAATGGTTTCTATAATGTGCATAATATTAGTCATCCCGGAATTCACACAACTCGAAAGTTGTTTGTATGCTCTTTATTGTACATAAATAATATTAAAGTACATAGCTTAATGTATAACAAGAAAAAAAAATTATGCACAAAGGCGGACTTATCCCCTGAAGGGATCTCTTCCAGTCAACCTCTGGATGAATGAACAAATAAAACATATCACATGGTAAACTAAAGTGAAAGAACACAATAAAAAAGCAATAATATGAAAGAAAAAGAAAATAACTATAAAGAACTAAGTAACTAAAACTAATTTAATCCAAAATGCTACTCATAACAATAAAATATTGCCCACATGGGCTTGTTTTGTCGTAATATAACCAATACTTATATAAAATATATAAAAATATAACTAAAATATATACATATATATATATACTCGTAAATTTCAACAGGTATTTATTATTCGTTTTCGTAAAACCTGCGGACGTTTTTCTTAAAGGAGTCTAAAGAAGATGACTCACGAATGAATCTCGGGAGGCTATTCCATAATTTCACTGCTTGAGCAGTGAAAGACCTTGAGTAGCAATGTGAGTTGCTAATAGGAACAGCAAGTGTTAAATTAGCGCCGGATCTCAAGCGATCTTTACTTAGGGAGGACAAATATTTAAAACGTTCTTTTAAATATATTGGTGACGCGGGGTTAAAAAGAATATTGTACAGGAGTGAGAGTATATGCGTATTTCTTTTAAATTTAATCGGTAGCCAATTAAGTTTCTTGCGAAATTCAGTTACGTGGTCAAACTTCCGCAAACCGAAAACAAATCTTATTGCTACATTTTGAAGACGTTCAAGCTTTAATAACAACTCCGAAGAAGGATCCAGGAAGACTACATCACAATAATCAATGAGAGGTAATAATAACGAATTAGCCAACATAGCCTTGGTCTTTATTGGTAAAAAATGTTGTAATCTTTTAAGCGAGTGAAGAGAAAAAAATAACTTACGACTGATTTCATTAATATGCGGTGCCCAGGACAGAGTTTGATCAATTATGATACCTAAATTTTTAACTGTAGTAGTAAATGGGATAGGAATACCGTCAAAAACAATATTAGGTAACACCATTTCGCGCGACTTAGAGATATAGCTCCAACTACCCACGATAATTGCTTGAGATTTGAGCGGATTGACTGCAAGACCAAAGTTTCCTGCCCATTTTGAAATTAAGACAAGGTTATCATTTAATTGTTTGATAGCGTCATCAATATTAGTGATCGAAGCCGCAGCGTAAATTTGCAGATCGTCTGCATAAAGGTGGTATGAGCAAGTGAGAATCGAAGTTATGTAATTAATAAAAAAGGAAAACAATATGGGTGAGAGTACTCCACCTTGAGGTACACCTGATGTAAGATGACACGGTTTAGAGTGATTATTATTATATTTAACTAATTGTTGACGGTCATAAAGGTAGGTCTTGAACCATGATATAGCAACTTTTGACATGTTTATTCTTTCCAGTGAGCCGACAAGTATGTCTAGATCGACAGAATTAAATGCGCTACTAAAATCTAAAAGTACCAAAATTGTCACCTTTTTCTCATTAATGTTTAAACGAATATCCTCTGTAACTTTTAACAGAGCAGAAGTAGTACTATGCCCAGATCGAAAACCAGATTGGAACGGGCTAATTAAATCAAATTTACGTAAATGGTTAGTAAGGGTACGACTGACAATATGCTCCAATATCTTAGAGAGAAAAGGAAGAATGGAAATAGGACGAAAATGCGTGAAGTCAGTGGGATGCGAACTTTTTGGAAGGGGAATAATATGAGCAAGCTTCCAATTTGCAGGGAAAACGCCGAAATGAAGAGAGTAGTTAAATATATGAGCCAGAACCGGAGAAATTTGTTCATTTATTGGTAAGATCATTTCCAAACCGATGCCGTCACTTCCTATTGCTTTAGATTTTAGAGACTTAATAATTTTAGAAACTTCTGAGGCTGATACTTCGTCAAACTCAAAAGGCGGCAGATGTTGTTGCTTCTTCTGCAGGCTAGCAAGAGTTAGTCTTTTTTGTTCTGAAGTGAGGAAAGCTGGACATGTACTAAAATGGACATTAAGTGCGTCTATATCAAGCGCTGGTTGCCAACTGCTGCAGTCTTTTCCTACCCCTAGACACTTTAGAAAAGTCCATAATTTTTCAGGCGGAGAGTCCTCAATCCTCGTATGAATATAGCGTCTTTTAGCTGCACGACACATTTTGTTGCATTTAGCCCTTAAGGATTTATATACTTCGTGGTTAGCATCAGTACAATCGTGACGATATTTTAAATATGCTTTATCACGAGACGCCATCAGATTCTTTAGGGTAGGAGTGAGCCAAGGGGCTGGATAATGCTTAACTCGCACAGTTTTTAGTGGAGCGTATTTGTCATATAATGCCAAAACGATTTCGTTTAATGCTGTAATCTTTGTTTCGACATCAGGGGCAGAGAGAACCGATCGCCAATCCGCATTACAGAAATCAACCCTAAGCTGATTATAATCAATGTTTCGGTAATTACGCATAAGAATCATTTTATGTCTACGTTTTGGTGGTCGTATTTTGTAGGAAGCAAAAATTAAATCATGTCGGGAGAACTCACACGCGCTCATCTGACCGTGTGACTCACAAAATTCCGGACAAGCGACAATAATTATATCAAGGAGAGAAGGCGGGCCGTTATGTGAGAAATGTGTTGCTGAGAGCGGTAAGGAAAACAGATTTAAGGAATTTACAATCGAAAGTAATTTTTGGGAGCGATGGTCATCTTTAATAAGGCACGTATTGAAGTCACCCATAATTATTATATGGTTATACAACGGACGAAAATTAGACAAAATGGTTTCAAAAGATTCAAAGTAATTAATGTTCGGATTTGGATTGTAGACTACACCAAGTAAAATTTTAGTATGATTTAAGATTATTTCAAGAAATAAGAATTCAGAGCAATTTTCTGCAGCTGTTGATTTGAGAACAATACTACAAGGTATGTTATCACGCAAGAAAATGGCCACTCCACCGCCTCCAACAGTTTTCCCCTTCATTTGATCGTTGATATGTTCTATCGTTTCGTATCAGACGATAGCCAGGTAAGGAGAAAGAGGCAGAAGCCAAGGAAGGCTTTAGAAAAGTCTCTGATATTAAAATTGCATGAATGTTCTTATTTTCAAAATTTACTTGCATCTCTGAAAAATGAGCTGGTAGGCTTTGAGCATTTATATGTACCACATTAAGATTACCAGGATAAGCCACGAAAGTCTCACGCAGTCTTTCAGATAGTAACGGCATAGCAGGAGAATTGCTTTCTGCGTCTAATAGACTGTCGGAAGACGAACATATTGAGAAATATTCACTATCCGAGTTGTCACTTAAGATATCAGGCATTGTGGTGATGAATTAGACACCGTACAAATAAAGAGAATAAAACACTTAGTTATATAACTAATATATAAATTGATAATAAAAGATTATTTGTCTTAAATAAAAAAATATATATATATTAAAATTAAATAAAATAAAATAAGAGTAAAAAAAAATAATAATAAAATAAAATAAAAATAAGAATGAATTATAATAATAAAATAAAACAAAATTAAATTAAATTAATAAAAATAATAACACCAGCTGCTGTAAATAGTTTTGTAAAAAACACACACAATATATTTAAGCTTTCACTACATTAACTAGAACAAAATAAAATTCATAAGGAATACACATATTTAATACCTTGTAAAAAAAGAAAATAAATATTAATATTTAATTAAATATTAAATATTAATATTTAATTCTGCCTACTATTTATATTTTAATGCATAAATTAACACCTTTGACAATTCATGTATCTGTAGTGACAGTTTATAAACAGTCTAATTTCCAGACGAAATGACAAGCTTGTCAGAGTGACAGAAGTCATACGTCAACAATAATATTTACACATTTTGCAATTTATAAAATATAAATCATAATTGTCACTAATTAGACTTAGAATTTACTTAGAAATTTCGACTTTATAAATAACGATATAAGAATATAGAATAAATCAAAGTTAATAAAATTCGGCATACTTTACTTATTTTTGTTAAAAACACGACCAGAACGAGATTTTGAGACCTTGAGCACATCCACAGACATTGCGTTGGCACCTATGGAACTTGAGGCACTAGGAGATGAAGTTGGCTTGGAATTAATCGCGTTAAGTTCTTCCAGCGAAACTACGCGAACCATCAGGACACAAAACCACAATCTTGCCGTCACGCGTCCAGCAACTCTTCACACCAAACAATTTGCGTGCTTCAATGAAGACCTGATGTCTGGGGCTCGTTAAAAATTCAGAAAGAGTTAAACCACTGTTCTTAAGTTTACTTTTATTAGACCAGACTTGACTACGGCTTTGCTGATCAACAAAGCGGAGCAAAATTGGTCGAGGCTTGTTAGTGCCAGCACTTTTACCAAGTCTCATACAAGTAATGATTGCTTGTCTTGAAAAATTACATATATTAAGTTTGTTTTTACAAACATTCACGGAGAGATCCAAAATATCTTCATTTGCTGTCTCCGGTTCACCATGTAGAAGAAGAATATTGGACCTTGACTTCATCTCCAGGGTATCCAGATATTTAAATATAATGTCTAATTGACTCTTCAAATTAGAAACTGTTTTCCAAATCAGTGATTTAAATGTATTGAAATCACTTGCTAATGAAGAAACATCCGGAGTCTTGGCAGTGGAAATTGAATCTTCAAATGCTGACATTTTAGAAGAAAACATCTTAGTTAAAGCATCCATTTTATGCTGCAGTTCCAAAATTGGATCCATTTTGTTTATTTAATAGTTTAAAAACAAGAACAAAAGAAAAAGTGTATTTTTTAATAAGTGATGTTTGAATATTGTGATAATCAGCTGGTAGTTAATTTAAAAACTATTCCATGTAAGTAATTTGGCAACACAGTATAGAAAACTTATAAAATTTAATATTTATGGAAATAAATATATGAGATAGCTAAAAACACGTCTTTACACTTTAAAGTCTACAAACCAAAAAAAAAAAAAAAAAAAAAAAAAAAAAAAAAAAAAAAAAAAAAAAAAAAAAAAAAAAAAAAAAAAAGTTAATTTGCAAAAGATATTTTAGGCCTAATATGAACAAATTATTAGTGTGTAGTCTAAGATATGTCTTAATTATCCAAAGTCAAAGATAGATCGGCACACTTTTGTGAGCTAAGGTACATCCTCTTTTTCTGATCGTTTTGAGCATATCCGCATCGATTTAATCAGTCCACTGCCGATATCTCAAGATGGATACAGGTATTGTTTAACAATTATTGAGCATTGCACGCGTTGGCCAGAAGCATTCCCGATTAAGGATATTTGTGTTGAAATTGTAGGTAAGACTATACAACAAGTGGATTTGTAGGATGTCTAGTCCGATTGACGAGCGACATTTTTCCAGCAGCTTATGAAGTTATTGAGCATAAATAAGATACGCATAACAGCTTTCCACCCGCAGGCAAACGGAATAGTAGAACGGTAGTATAGAACCTTAAAAACAGCACTCTTGACTCATTTAAATAACAAGTTATGATTTGAGGAGCTACCTACCGTTCTGTTAGGCCTTCGTGCAGTTTACCGTAGTAATAGGGGTGTTTCAGCAGCAGAACTAACGTTCGGTGGTACCTTACGACTTTTATGATAGTAATCGGCTAAGTACTGGCAGTGTAGAGCCGTGTACTGTAATTAAGCAAATTAAGGAGTACCAACCTATTCCTAAATCACACAGTAAGTCTCGCGCATATTTTGTTTTTTTTTTTAGAGGCGGGAATATTGTAGGGGATATATTGTGCAAGTGAGCAATATTAAATGTTTATAAGTGAGGTGCAATTCAAAATTCAAAATTCAAAATTCAAAATATCTTTATTCAAGTAGGCATTTACACGCACTTTTGAATCGTCAATTACTACAATACAAAAAAAGGTCAGTGTAGTCCGTCCGTAAGTAAGCTACCACCGGCTCGGAATGCTGCTTTGTTGAGAAGAGCCGGCCAGAAACTCAACAGTTGCTCTTTTCAAAAGAAATACAACAATAGGGGATGTACATCATAATATAAATCCTGCAAATGATTCAACAACTTAGGTTCCACATATTTCGATCCACTAAAAACTCTTGAACGTTATTGTTAGCTTTATTTAATAGTAAACTTTTGATTTTAGATTTAAAACTAAGAAATGGAAGGTCTAAGATATCTTGTGGAACTTTATTATATATGCGTATACTCAAACCCATGAAGGATTTATTAACTTTTTGAAGCCGAAACTTTGGCGTTACAAGTTTGTTTTTATTTCTCGTATTTATCGCGTGTCTGTCACTGTTTTTTATATAACTATTTAAATTTTGACGTATATATAATATGTTATTAAATATGTATTGCGAAGCGACTGTAAGAATACCTATTTCTTTAAAAACATCTCTTAGAGAATCTCTAGCTTTTAAGTTATAAATAGTCCGCACAGCTCTTTTTTGTAAAATAAATATAGAATTAATTTCGACAGCACTGCCCCATAATAAAATACCGTAAGATAAAATACTGTGAAAATAACTAAAATAAACAAGTCGAGCCGTATTAATGTCCGTTAATTGCCTAACTTTTCTAATTGCAAAGACGACGGAGCTGAGTTTGGCTGCGAGTGTTTTGAGATGGGAGTTCCACTGGAGCTTTTTATCTAATGTTATACCTAAGATTTTTTTTGAGTCAATCTATTCTAACACTTCATTGTTAAGGAGCAAGTTAAAATTTTTACTTTTTACATTAGGAAGTGTAAACTCTATGCATTTCGTTTTCTTAGCATTTAACACTAAATTATTAATTTCGAACCAATGCAGGACTCGTGACAAAGTACTGTTTACTTCGTCATAATTAATCCTATCACGCTCAACTTTAAAAATAAGCGAGGTGTCATCAGCAAAGAGTACAATGTCACACAGACCCTTAACAAAAAAGGACAAGTCATTAATATAAAGTAAAAACAAAAAGGGGCCCAGAATAGATCCTTGTGGAACACCCATCTTTAGGTGAGAACCAGACGATTTAGATTTATTTACGTAAACTGTCTGGACTCTTTGATGAACGCGTCACACTCACAGTCGCGCAATGTAATTAGGTGTGAATAAATGTATGTCAAGCAACGTCAATGTTTCACTGCATTCCGAACACGTATACATGACCTCATACCTAAACTCTGGTGAGCAATATTTCCATGGCTTTCAAAAGTGCATGTAACGTCTCCGCAAGTTGTGTTCCTTCTCGAAATATGGTACGTTCTGTTATATATAACATATGTATATAATAGTGTCTAATCATCCCTAATCACTTGCCTAGTCAGCCCTTATAATCCTTCATTATAAATCATGTAAGACAATAGTTCAGTTCGATTCCATCTTCCGTGCGTGACACTTGCCCTTCTTAAATCAGTCCCATTTATTCTAAATAAAGTGTTTTAATTAAATATTCTTTTTTTAAAAAGGGCTTTATTAAAATCCCTATAACAATTTGGTGGCAGCGGTGGGATACCGATGGTGAAGGTATCCTTGGGACGTCTCCGTTCAAGTCAAAACTCGAACTCAATTTTCTATTCGTCGTGATTCTCGAAAATATCACCAATTCAATCATTACTCATTCAAAATTCAAGAATCCTGCATCACAACTTCTGACTGTTCCTGTTCATTCGACGTTAATCAAGCTGTGTTTGAAAATATGTTCCTGTACATTTTCTGCGTGTTCCTGTAAGTTTTCTGAAAATATTATCCTAGTGAAAGTGAAAACAAACTATACGTGAAAGTGTTCTTCTTCAATTTACTATATAAAGTAATTCATATCAAAATAATTCTTTAATATCAAATTGTATGAATCGTCTCATCTCTTAAAACTTTAATATCATTCGAAATAATTCATAGAATTCATCTTATCTTATTTTTATTAGTCTGAACATTGAACTGTAACTTGAGCTTATCTTAGTGGCCGTCTATTACACCGAACATTTTTATATTCGATTAAATACTATCAAATCCTTTATTAAATTAAAATATAAAAATGTCTAGGGAAGCACAAATTAAAGGCGAAAAATGCGAAATCATTGATATTGGAACTCTTTTTAAATTCATTAAACCTTTTGATGGTTCTAGGGAAAAACTAAATTCCTTTTTAATTAATTGTGATAATGCCATTATTTTAGCTACTGATCCCCAAAAAAATATTCTGTTTAAATATATTTTATCTAAACTCCAGGGTAAAGCTGAGATAGCTTGCTTAATAAAAGAGTTTGAATCGTGGGAGCAATTAAATAGTTTTTTAAAAACCCAATTCGGTGAAAAGAAACATTATGCACACCTGTTAACCGATTTACAAGAATGCCGACAACTTAGTAACGACCCTGTTAATCAATATGCTCTACGCATTGCAACTTGCCTTTCAAAACTTTTAACAGAAATAACTTTATCAAATAAAGTAAATAAAAAAGAAATCCGAATTATCCGGACGAACAGCAGCTATGGAAGAGATAGCAATGCACACATTTTTGTTAGGATTAAAATTAGACCTCTCGAACTTAGTTAGAGGAAAAAATCCTTCTTCTTTAAACGAAGCCATTAATATGGCGGTATCGGAAGAAAAAATTCTTAATCTTTTCGCAAAACGTAATCTTCAAAATTCTTCATCTCAACGCCAAAATTTTAATCCCCAATATTCCTTCAGACCTAACAATTCTAGAGATTCCAAGCCCTTAGCAACTAAATCATTTGACCGAAATAATCAGAATCAAATATGTAGGTATTGTAAAAATACAGGACACACTATCGAAACATGTAGAAAACGGATGTACAACAATAATAAATTCAAAGATCCTAAATCCTTTCAATTTCAACAACGTCAAAATCAAGAACATTCTAAATCTTATCCAGCTCGCGTTAATCATTTAGCAAATGAAAATGTATATGATGACCCTGAACCAGGAACATCCTCTAACGCCGGGAACAATTATCAGAGTGATGAAAATTATTTAAACGAATAGTGAGCCTCGGAGGTGTCTCGTGAAGCCCATAAAACAATTTCCTGCAATTCCCCAAACAAGCAACGGCACCTCTTCTAAATCCAAGGACAACGCGGGTAACCAGCCCCAAATGAGTGTCCAGTCTTCTAAATCCAAGGATTTCGTGGGTGATAGAGCCTAGCTGTATTTAGCTGACTGCAGCTCGTATTGGGCTGGCTCGAGCGGGGAAGGACCACCCTCTCACAGAAGACCGACGCGTAGTAACCAAATTTATTTGGTTATGTTCCGTCGGTGAGTGAGAGAATCCGGAAGCCCAAACCCCCCCCCCCCCCACGCCATGAAACATGAAAGCGATGCCGAAAAGAAAAATACCCCAGGAGGGTACCGGCTTTGATGAAGCCGGGGACCCCCTCCCCGAGCAAAATCGGGGAAATGATTCTCGGATTTTGCTCGGGCTGCCCGTCGTATCTGGGGCGGGCAAAGTATCGCCTTTTGTGTTTTTTTGAGGGTAAACGACGAGTCAACGCAGCGGCACCCCGGCCCACTCTAAATGTGGACTTTTGCAACATCCGGGGACTTCATTCCAACTTGAACGCCGTCCACTATCATCTAGAGACGGCGCAGCCGGCCTTTTTGTTTCTGACGGAGCCGCAGATATCTCAACCTAGCGACACAGCGTACCTGTTATACCCCGGGTATAAACTAGAACACCAATTTATACCACACGCCGGGGTATCTGTGTTCGTAAGGGAGGATTTCTGCTACCGTCATCTTCAGGTTTTTGAAGGTCGGGACCTGTCTGTACTCTGGCTGCGCGTGGACATGGACGACCATGTCAGAGTCTACGCGTGCCTCTACAGGTCCCATAATGGTAATGCAGAAACGGATCAACTCTTGGGCCATGTTCAGGCGAAGATCTGCTTTCACAGATTCCCTCCGCCGAAGTCGTAGTCCTTTGTGACTTCAATGTGCACCATGCCGATTGGATTGATAAGGTCACGTGCCACCGACTACGCGGGGAGGTCTGTGTTTGACTTTGCTCTGGCAAATGGTCTGTCCCAGCTGGTAAAGACGCACACTCGTCTACCGGACGTGGACAGCCACACGCCCTCTTTGTTGGATCTTCTGCTGACTACACATCCAGAAAAGTACCAGATCACTGTCGAGGCTCCCTTAGGTTCCTCTGATCACTGTCTGGTACGGAGTGTAGTGCCCATTCAACGGTCGGCTCGCACAACACCTGCGACTCGACGCGTTTGGCACTACAAGTCAGCGGATTGGGATGGAATGCGGTCCTTCTTTGCATCCTACCCATGGGGGCCGATTTGTTTCCCTTCCGATGATCCTAGTGACTGCGCTGCGGCTGTAGCTGATATAATACTACAGGGCATGGAACTATTTGTACCAAGCTCTGTGGTACCACTTGGTGCCAGATCGCGGCCTTGGTTTGATGCGTCTGTCAGGGCTGCAGCAGCTGGCAAACGGCAGGCTTATCAAGCTTGGGCCAATGCGTTAGTCACTAAGGATCCGAACTCTAGAGTTCTGAAGAGGAAATATAATCGTGCCTCCAGATTCTTCAAACGGCAAATCGCTAGAGCAAAGTTCAAGCATGTCGTCAAAATTGGGGATCAGCTGGCAAAGTACACGCCAGGCACGCGCAAATTTTGGGCGCTTTCAAAGGCCACTCTGGGCAACTTTAGCCAGCCGTCCCTACCGCCGTTGCACATGGGGAATGACTCTCTGGCCCACACGGCAAAAGAGAAAGCCGATCTCTTGGGCACTCTTTTCGCCTCCAACTCGACTTTGGACGACCAGGGGAAGACACCGCCTATCATCCCGCGGTGTCACAGCTCAATGCCGGAAATAGTTTTTAGGCAGAAAACTATTAGGCAGTCTCTATTTTCCTTGGACGTTCATAAGTCGAGTGGGCCGGATGGCATTTCTCCATTGGTGCTACGAACGTGTGCCCCTGAGTTGATTCCAGTGCTAACGTGTCTATTTCGGTACTCCTACCTTAAAGGCGTAGTCCCGGTCTCATGGAAGCGTGCCCTTGTCCATCCGATCCCTAAAAAAGGTGATAGCTCGGACCCAGCTAACTACAGACCTATCGCCATTACCTCTCTGCTTTCCAAAGTAATGGAGAGCATTATCAATAAACAGCTTCTAACCTACCTCGAGGATCACCAGTTGGTCAACGACCGGCAATATGGCTTTCGCCATGGTCGATCGGCTGGTGATCTCCTGTTATATCTTACGCACCGTTGGGCAGCTGTTATTGAAAGCAAGAGAGAGGGTCTGGCAGCTAGTCTGGATATGGCGTAAGCCTTCGATCGTGTATGGCACAAGGGGCTTCTTTCGAAGCTACCTTCCTATGGACTTCCCGAGAGTTTATGCAAGTGGATCACCAGCTTCCTCACTGGGCGGAGCATACAGGTCGTTCTCGACGGTTTTTGCTCGGACCCCAAGCCCGTGAACGCTGGTGTACCCCAAGGCTGCGTGCTATCCCCAACTCTGTTCCTCCTGCACATCAATGATATGTTGGATATCTCCAATATACATTATTATGCGGATGACAGCACCGGGGATGCGGTATATTCCGGCCGTGCAGGTCTCTCTCGGGAAAACGTCGACGAGTGCCGAAAGAAACTTGTGTCTTCTATAGAGACTTCCTTGGGGATGGTCTCTGAGTGGGGTGAACTGAACCACGTTCAATTCAATCCCGAGAAGACGCAGGTTTACGCGTTTACCACTAAGAAAACCCCATTTGTCGTATCACCGCTTTTCGAGAGCACTCCCCTCATTGCCTCGCCAAGTATCAGAATACTGGGTCTCGACATTTCGAGTGACTGTCAGTTTCGTGGTCATCTGGAGAGCAAGGCCAAGTTGGCCTCGAAAAAATTGGGAGTGATCAATAGAGCGAGGCAGTACTTCAATCATGGCCAAAGATTTGCGCTCTATAAGGCGCAGGTCCGGCCACACATGGAGTACTGTTCTCATCTCTGGTCCGGATCACCCCAATATCAGCTTCTACCATTTGACCGCGTACAACAGAGAGCCGTTCGAATTGTTGGGGACCCGGTGCTCTGCGAAGGGCTGGACTCTTCGGCATTGCGTAGAGACGTGGCTTCTTTGTGCGTCTTCTACCGCATTTACAATGGGGAGTGTTCCGAAGAACTATTCGATCTGATGCCTGCCGTCGAATTTCATCACCGCACAGCGCGCCATCTCCTCCAATACCATCCTTACCACCTGGATGCGTGGCGATCCTCCACTGTGCGGTTCTCAAGGACATTTTTTCCACGTTCCACTCGCTTGTGGAACGAACTCCCTTCGGCGGTATTTCCAGATCGGTACGACATGGGTACCTTCAAAAAAGGCGTTTATTCCTACCTACAAGGCCAGCAACACTCTTGTAAATCCTCGGATGTCGCAAGAGTTCATTGGCGGCGGTGATTACGTCTATCTGTGACCCGCCAGCTCCTTTCGCCCTCCTCTTACATAAAAAAAAAAAAAAACCACACGGGTAACCAGCCCCAAACTAGTGTCCAATCTTCTAAATCCAAAGATCACACGGGTAACCAGCCCCAAGCAAGTGTCCGATCTTCTAAATCCAAGGATCACACGGGTAACCAGCCCCAAGCAAGTGTCCAATCTTCTACGACTCAATACTATAAAAATAAAATTTAAGGTCAAGCCAATGATTACAAGGTTTATGAAATAGCACCTATACCTAATAAAATTTCTTTACCCCATATACTTATCCAAACTTCTATTTCTGAAAAATCCCTAATGTTTCTTGTTGATACTGGATCCTCTATATGTCTTATTAAAAAGTCTGCTATTCAATCATTCTCGAAACTAAAATTAAATAATAATGTAATAAAACTTAAAGGTATAGACAGCTCTGAAGATGCCATACCTACTTTAGGTGACTTTAAAATGAATTTTATATTTAACAAAGAATCTATTTCTTTTACCTTCCATGTAATAGATCAAATAAATCTGTTATGATGGTATAATCGGAAATGATTTACTAACGCATTTCCAATGCTCTATCGATTATAACCGACAAATACTTAATCTAGCACAAAATAAAATCAAACTCACCTTTTCCGATCCAACATATCAAATCCCAGCGCGTTCTGAAATTACAGTTGAATGCTCAGTAATTAATCCTGAAATTAAAGGAAAACTACATCGAATCCTCAATAAATACGTCTGGTATATATTTTGATCCTGTTGGTTCCTTAAAAGTAATTGATGGATATCTTAGTGTTTTAAATAGACATTTCACATATTCAATCTCACATTCAAAGCTTAAACGGTGTGATAGGCAGCTCTAAGTTCATATGTAAACAAGGTTCTCTGTATTCCGTTAACGAATGAACTAATTTATATCAACCATTGTTAATAAGATATAATGACATTGTACGTGATTTTGAATCTATATCTCATTTAATTGAATCACGATCTAAAAGATCAGCCTGGATTGGTGGGGTTGGTACAATATTCAAACACTTATTCGGTACTATGGATGAAAAAGATGCTGTTCAGTATAGTAACGCAATTAAAATCATAGAAAGTGACCAAACTAAACTAGCAGAAATTGTAAAACAAAATATTCTCGTCACAACCTCAACACTTTCTTCTTTTAAAGATACTTTGAACAAAATAATCATTAATGAACAAACATTAAATCATGCCATAGATAATCTTATCCTGACGCAGCAAAACTTAACAGCACTCTCCGATAACATGTTATTAAAGTCCAAACTTCTGATCATACTAAATATGTTAGAGAGCAGTTTCTTAACATTGTCTTTTAAAATAGAAGATACTATTAATGGAATTATGTTCAGTAAATCAAATATTTTATATCCTTCAATTATAACTCCAAAACAACTATTTACAGAACTCGGTGAAAATTATAGATTTTTAGCAGACTACCATCAATTTCCTGTAAGTCTTTCTCTAGAAAATGTATATACTTTAATGAATATTTCTGAAATAGCTTCTTATTATAGTGATGGAAAAACCATATTTGTTTTAAATGTACCACTTGTAAGTTAAAAAAATTACAATCTATATCATAATATTCCATACCCAGTCAACATAGCCAATAATACTTATGCTACTATAATTCCATCTACTAAATATATAGCAATTACTAAAGATAGATCTTATTATTGTAAGATAGATAGTTTAATTAGTTGTAAAGTTATATATAGTAATAACTATATTTGTGACAATATTAATGTGTACTCTGGTTCTAATAATCCGATCTGCGAATCGGAAATAATATCAAAAGCATTAATATCAGTTCCTAGTAAGACTAACTTTATTAATGGCCTTCTAGATATTTGGCAACAACTATCAAATAATAAGTGGATAAATGTAATAACTAACCCTTCAAAATTATCTGTAAATTGTCACGAATCTATTACTACAGAAATCATAATCAAAGGAACTGGAATATTAAAATTACCTATTAATTGTACAGCTTTTTATAAAGATTCAAGGTTAATACCTAAATATTCAAAAATAATTAAATTGCAAATAATTAAATTGAATATCAATTTAATAAATGACTCTTGCTGTAATCCTGACATATTACTAAAAACCAAATCGCGTATTCCCACTTTAAACTTAAGTAATATTAACCTTGATTCTATAACATCTCAAAAATATATTGAGAAAAGTGATGTGTGATAAGTTCATGATTTAGATAAAATAATTAAAAAGCCGCATATTGTCTTGTACGGCGAATACTATTCCTATATTACTATTGTTATTTCTATAATCATTATATTTGTTATTTTTATTTTTATCTTTAAGCTTGTAAAGTGGGGAACATGTCATTATCTTTTACGTAAATTTAATCCGAATACTGAAATTGAAAATGGTCAAGAACTATCAGTAAATCCTACTGATTCCTCTAGTATACCAATGCCTAGACTTCGAACTTCCCTATAATAAACTTAACCTTCTAGGGTAAGTTTATTTCTAACCCAGGGAGGCTGTTATATATAACATATGTATATAATAGTGCCTAATCATCCCTAATCCACTTGCCTAGTCAGCCCTTATAATCCTTCATTATAAATCATGTAAAACAATAGTTCAGTTCGATTCCATCTTCCGTGCGTGACACTTGCCCTTCTTAATTCAGTCCCATTTATTCTAAATAAAGTGTTTTAATTAAATATTCTTTTTTTAAAAAGGGCTTTATTAAAATCCCTATAACAGTTCGATCGTTCTGTTATACTCATGCCATGTAGGCTGAAAAGCTGATGATTATTTTCACTGCAGCACCATCTAATGTATTAATATAATAGGATGATCATTTTAATATTTAGGAGCGCAGTCTATTACGAATCTCAGTACGAGTTGGTCATAATTCCATTTCTTTTACTAGTTCATTTTTCTATATCATTAAACTATATCTAACAAATGTATTGAGAGATTTTCTTTTTATAATAAATAATTATTTCTAGTGTTAATCAAAATTTCTTTTCAAAAACCTCCTACGAAACTCTCGTATAACATTTAAGGTGGCAGCGGTGGGATACGAAAAGTTCTAAGTACCCAAAAACGTCTTCGAAAACTCAGTGTTGTGAAATTAAGTGTATTCAACATTGTCAGAGAAATTAATCCAGATTGCAGTGAATTATACAAGGAGGGCATTGGCGAGAACAGAAAATAAATCAAGACATCTTCAGTCAACCGTCGCAAGAGATCATCATGTTTTCCACTACATTTATTTGGTTCATATATCATCTGTGAGTGACTTTTCTTTAAACATAGTCTCGTTAGTAAATTAATTAATTCATTTTTAAATATTTCTAAGCCTTTTTAAGCATTCAATTTCTTAAGTGTACATATACAATTCATAGAAGCGATAAGAACATTTTTAGAGATAAGGTTCTATATTATATTCTATATTCTATATTCTATATTGTGTTTTCTTTTTCGTTGGTATTGAAATATTAATTTCAGTAAGGAGTTTAGACAAGCATGTTTCTTTCCGTAAAGCAAATTGGTTAACTGTCTCTATTGAACTTTGTTTGCATTCCTGCAATTCTGACAATAGATGGGCGTAGTGTTTTTTTCCCCAAATTGTTGTTTAATAAAATCAATAAACTGCTCAAATTATTCAAATTCTTTAATATTACAAATAGATTCGGTACGCCCTTTCAATATACTCAGTATATCTATTATATAAAAATGAATCGCAAAATGTGTTGGTAAGTGCACAACTCAACAACGCATGGACCAATCTTAACAATTCTTTTTTTTAAATATTCCTTGAAGCCCAAGGAAGGTTCTTACGGCGAGAAAAATTCGAATAATTTCCAGGAAAACCCTAAAAGAGCCCTTTTCTTTTTCCTATACAAATATTTTCTAACTAAATTTAGAGTCAATTTGAACTGTATTGCTATACAATAAAGTTCATATTAAATTACAAGCACTCATTTTTGTCTAAACAATGTAGGTGTGTTGCTAACGTCGAAGAGTCAATTCGCACTTTATTGTCTCTGCACAAAGTTCAAATTCAATCAAATACATGTGTGTGCAGGTTTACGCAAAAGTGATAATATCGTGAACCCGACCAAATTGAAAAGTCAAAAAATTTAAGAGCTATAGATTGGATTGGCCTTGGAATATTCTTTCTTTTGTTTTAGTTTTGGAATGCGACATAAATTGTCATCAGTTTTCACGTCATTGCATCTGTCAAACAAACCGCGTTAAAAAGCGTTTATAATATTTAATAATTAATTTTGATTGTTTTATATCGTGTTTTGTGCAAAGTGTTTTAATACCTGTGATTAATAATTATTGCATGTGACATAATTTAGGTGAGTATATTCGATATGCCTCCTATAAGACAAAGTGATTTAGGTAGAAGAACCCGAAATGCTACAAACCAAACTAATTACCGATCTTATCATACTGCACAAGAACGTGACGACCGAAAAGAACGTGAAAGAATTCGTATATCACGAACGAGGGAAGCGAGAGCGAGAGATTCAACCAATAATCCCGAAAGTTTGAATCGAGCTGCTTTCAATTATGATTTGTCAATTGACTACAGTAACCACCAATGTGTTACTATTGGATCTATGAACTTGGTTTGCTCTCATTGTAAGGCAAATGAAGCCAATGGATTGTGTTGCGCAAATAGGAAAGTGAAATTGATACCATTGGATCCACCACCAAAGCCATTGTACTCATTGGTTTCAGGAATAGAACCAGATTCCATACACTTTTTGTTAAATATCCAACAATATAACAATTGCTTTCAAATGACGTCATTTGGGGCAACAAACGTAGTTCGGGAAAATTTCATGCCAAATTTTAAGGTAGGTATTATAGCAGTTAATCATTATTATTTTAGTGAACAAAATTTCCTGTTAATTAAGTAAAGGTGTGTCATTAACCTTCAGTTCCTTAATCCCCAAGAAATATATTACTTAGTCATAATATTTCTTGGGGATTCAGTATTAGCAATACTTTTATTATTTTGAAACACAATATAATTATTTGATGATGGATATTAGTTACAACTAATTATTACATATTGACATACCTAAGCATATCAATTATAAATTGGGGATTCAAATTAGGAGACAGATATACTTTTTACGAACAAATATTATTTATATTTGACAAAAATCATTTTTTTTAATTTACAGATACAAGACCAACTATATCATAGCGCAGGTTCACTGTTACCAGTGTCAGATAGCAATTACAAATTCCTGCAAATTTATTTCATTGGCAATTCACCACAAGAAATTGATATGCGTTGTTCAAATAACAATTCAGTAAAGAGGTCTATTGTAGAACAATTACAAACTTTATTTCATGAGTACAATCAATTGATTATGTTGTTTAAAACTGCACTGGATCTGATGCCATCTGATAATCACAAAATTGTAATCAGAGCTGATAAAACACCTGTTGGCCAACATGCAAGACATTTTAATGCACCAACTATTGATGAAGATGCCATCGTTGTAGTTGGAGAAAACTTGGAATCCCTTGATATTGTTTTACATCGTCGGAATGATCAATTACAATGTATAAAGGAAACACACCGCTCATATGACGCATTGCAATATCCCATTATATTTTGGCAAGGTGAAGATGGCTATGATTTCTCAAACAAGATGATAAATCCCATTACAGGTAATAAAAAATATTAGTTTAGCAAGGAGATATATTATCAGTCACTATATTATTTTTTTTTAATTTTCAATGTTATGAAAACAAAAATCTATTTTCAGGTTCTAAAACCAACAAAAAAGTCAATTCAATGAACTATTATTCCTACCGCCTAATGATTCGTGAAAATAAAGACAATAATATACTCAAATGTCGGCGATTATATCACAAGTATGTTGTAGACATGTATGTTAAAATTGAAATGGAGAGATTAACATTCATCAGGTTGAATCAGACAAAACTCAGATCTGAAGAGTATATTAACCTTCGAGATGCGATTAATACTGATGGTAATGCACAGAATCTTAGTCGAATAACTATTCTTCCAGCAACATACATCGTAAGCCCTCGACATATGCATGAATATGCTCAAAATGCCATGTCATATGTTTGTCATTATGGTACAGCAGATTTGTTCATCACATTTACATGCAATCCACACTGGATAGAAATAGACACAGCCAGAGTCTTTATACAAAAGTTGAAATCTTTAATGGATTTCATTGTGAAACATTATGTGTTTGGAGAGACACGCCGCTGGATGCATTCTGTGGAGTGGCAGAAACGAGGATTGCCACATGCACATATTTTGATTTGGTTAGTTGACAAAATAAAGTCATATGAAGTTGATGCAGTAATATCAGCTGAAATCCCTAATGTAGAAGTAGATCCTGGATTGCATGAGGTAGTTATCAAAAACATGGTCCCTGTGGAACTCTTAATCAAAATTTACCATGTATGGTGGATGGTAAATGTTCAAAACGATATCCACAGACATTAATATCTGAAACAATCACTGGTATTGACGGTTATCCTTTGTATCGTCGCCGATCGACAGCAGAAAATGGAAGATCAACAATTGTCAAATTAAAGCAACAAGATATTGAAATAGATAATCGCTGGATTGTTACATATTCACCCATTTTATCAAAGACCTGCAAAGCGCACATCAACGTTGAATATTGCTATTCAGTAAAATCTATTAAATACATTTGCAAATGTGTAACCAAAGGGAGTGATATGGCTGTGAATGGTATTAATGCAGATAATTCCAATGATGAAGTTACCCAATACCAAATGGGTCGCTATGTTAGTAGTAATGAAGCAGTTTGGCGAATATTTTCTTTTCCTATTCATGAGAGACACCCTACTGTTGTTCATTTAGCTGTGCATTTAGAAAATAGACAAAGAGTATATTTTACAGCACAGAACGCAGTACAAAGAGCTGTACAGCCACCATCTATTACATTAACCAGTTTTTTTTGACATGCCAAAACGATGCTTTTGCTCAAACATTGTTATATTCTGAAATGCCAAAATATTATACTTGGAATCAATCCTCAAGGAGATTTATACGAAGGAAACAAGGTAAACCAGTTCCAGGATACCCAGATGTATATTCTACCGATGCGATTGGTCGAATTTATACAGTACATCCAAGCAACGATGACTGTTTTTATTTACGACTGCTATTAGTCAATGTACGTGGCCCAACATCATTCCAACATGTACGAACTGTTGGTGGTGATTTGTGTGGATCATACAGAGAAGCTTGCCAACGTTTGCGATTGCTAGAAAAATGCTCATTGGGATAAAACTCTCAATGATGCTGTAATATCATCACAAGCTCATCAAATACGAACATTGTTTTCTATAATCATATCTACATGCTTCCCATCAAACCCAAAGGATTTGTGGATCAAGTACAAAGATAATATGTGTGATGATATTTTGTATCAAATACGGATTAGAAGGGGAAATCCAAATATACAAATAAGCGAAGAAATTTACAATGAAGTATTGATTTCAATTGAGGACATGTGCTTGATGATGCCAAACAAACTATTATTTCAATTAGGCCTGGCCGCGCCCAATCGTCCAATGTATGATGCTTTTAACCAAGAGTTGCACCGAGAAAAACTGTATGATCTCAATACTTTGAAATAATTAATTCAAACAAATCTTCCACTATTGAATGAACAACAGAAGTATGTATTTGATACACTTATGAAAGTAATAAATGATAAAAGAGGAGGGGTTTACTTCTTAGATGCACCTGGTGGTACAGGATTTTTTTTTTTATTTCATTGATATTAGCAACAATTCGCTCACAAAATAAAATTGCACTTGCACTCGCTTCGTGGGAAATCGCATCAATTTTGCTTGAAAGTGGTAGAACAGCTCATTCAGCACTAAAATTGCCATTACACATGCAAAGCAACGAAACCACAACCTGCAACATTTCGAAGAACTCTGCAATGGCAAAGGTTTTGCAGCAATGTGAATTGATTGTTTGGGATGAATGCACGATGGCACATAAAAAATCTTTTGAGGCTTTAGATAGAACCTTACAAGATCTACGGAGAAATCATAACCCATTTGGTGGTGCAATGATTTTATTAGCAGGAGATTTTCGTCGAATATTGCCAGTGATTCTACGATCAACGCCAGCTGATGAACTTAATGCATATTTAAAGTCCTCCAATTGGTGGAAGCATGTGAAGGTATTACATTTAAGCAAGAATATGCGTGTCAAGTTGCAAAATGACAAATCAGGAGACATATTCTCTAAACAACGCATTGACATTGGTAATGGCAAATTTCCTATAGACACCTTGACTGGTTGCATTAACTTTCCTCAAAGTTTTTGTCAGTTAACTAGATCAAAAGATGAACTTATTCAAAAGGTGTTTCCAGATGTTGCTCAAAATTACAGAAACCATGATTGGTTGAGCGAAAGGGCTATATTGGCTGCAAAAAACATAGATGTAAATGAATTAAATTTCAAAATTCAAGAACAAATTACAGGCGAATTGAGGATAAATCAGTTGATTCGGCTACTAACCAAGATGATGTCGTCAACTATCCGCCTGAATTTTTAAATTCGCTGGATTTACCAGGATTGCCACCTCACAATCTTCAATTAAACCTTTAATTATCGTTAGTTATAATGTTGAGAAATATCAACCAATCACGTCTTTGCAACGGCACACGGTTAGCGATAAAAAAATTATTGAACAACGTGATAGAAGCAACTATACTGAAAGGAAAGTATAAAGGAGGAGACGTGTTGATACCACGCATCGCAATGATTCCGACTGACAGTTTCCAGTGCGGCTTGCTTTTGCTATGACCATAAGTAAGTCCCAGGGGTCAATTGTATGTTGCCTGTTCCCATGTTGGAAAACCATCAGATTTGTTTGTATTCACCAGGTAATCAAACAAAAAACATTGTGTATCATAAAGCACTACAATAAAAATAAAACAGATTTTTGTTATTAATACGATTACTGAAAATACTTATTTACGTTTTATTTCATTATTCTTTATTTCATCTTATTAAAATGATAAAGTAACATATTAAAAAAAGGATGATGTATCTATATATGATACGAATGATGTATCTACCTCACCTACCTCATTCGTAAGTTAAGTGTTCCAAGTTATTTACTAAAAACTTTGTAATTTACAAATAGTGTTATAAATTTGGATTAAATTTAAAAACTAATTTTGTTTCTATTTTTGCTTAATATCGACTGTAAGAAAACATTATGATTTTCATGACAGAAGTACTCTGAACGTTACCCCTTAAATAGTTTACTACAATGTAATATATCAAAAACAATAGTCACAGCAATGCGTGACCGGGTCTGCTAGTCTATTATATAAAAATGAATCGCAAAATGTGTTGGTAAGTGCACAACTCAACAACGCATGGACCAATCTTAACAATTCTTTTTTTTAAATATTCCTTGAAGCCCAAGGAAGGTTCTTACGGCGAGAAAAATTCGAATAATTTCCAGGAAAACCCTAAAAGAGCCCTTTTCTTTTTCCTATACAAATATTTTCTAACTAAATTTAGAGTCAATTTGAACTGTATTGCTATACAATAAAGTTCATATTAAATTACAAGCACTCATTTTTGTCTAAACAATGTAGGTGTGTTGCTAACGTCGAAGAGTCAATTCGCACTTTATTGTCTCTGCACAAAGTTCAAATTCAATCAAATACATGTGTGTGCAGGTTTACGCAAAAGTGATAATATCGTGAACCCGACCAAATTGAAAAGTCAAAAAATTTAAGAGCTATAGATTGGATTGGCCTTGGAATATTCTTTCTTTTGTTTTAGTTTTGGAATGCGACATAAATTGTCATCAGTTTTCACGTCATTGCATCTGTCAAACAAACCGCGTTAAAAAGCGTTTATAATATTTAATAATTAATTTTGATTGTTTTATATCGTGTTTTGTGCAAAGTGTTTTAATACCTGTGATTAATAATTATTGCATGTGACATAATTTAGGTGAGTATATTCGATATGCCTCCTATAAGACAAAGTGATTTAGGTAGAAGAACCCGAAATGCTACAAACCGTACATGTTGGAATGATGTTGGGCCACGTACATTGACTAATAGCAGTCGTAAATAAAAACAGTCATCGTTGCTTGGATGTACTGTATAAATTCGACCAATCGCATCGGTAGAATATACATCTGGGTATCCTGGAACTGGTTTACCTTGTTTCCTTCGTATAAATCTCCTTGAGGATTGATTCCAAGTATAATATTTTGGCATTTCAGAATATAACAATGTTTGAGCAAAAGCATCGTTTTGGCATGTCAAAAAAAACTGGTTAATGTAATAGATGGTGGCTGTACAGCTCTTTGTACTGCGTTCTGTGCTGTAAAATATACTCTTTGTCTATTTTCTAAATGCACAGCTAAATGAACAACAGTAGGGTGTCTCTCATGAATAGGAAAAGAAAATATTCGCCAAACTGCTTCATTACTACTAACATAGCGACCCATTTGGTATTGGGTAACTTCATCATTGGAATTATCTGCATTAATACCATTCACAGCCATATCACTCCCTTTGGTTACACATTTGCAAATGTATTTAATAGATTTTACTGAATAGCAATATTCAACGTTGATGTGCGCTTTGCAGGTCTTTGATAAAATGGGTGAATATGTAACAATCCAGCGATTATCTATTTCAATATCTTGTTGCTTTAATTTGACAATTGTTGATCTTCCATTTTCTGCTGTCGATCGGCGACGATACAAAGGATAACCGTCAATACCAGTGATTGTTTCAGATATTAATGTCTGTGGATATCGTTTTGAACATTTACCATCCACCATACATGGTAAATTTTGATTAAGAGTTCCACAGGGACCATGTTTTTGATAACTACCTCATGCAATCCAGGATCTACTTCTACATTAGGGATTTCAGCTGATATTACTGCATCAACTTCATATGACTTTATTTTGTCAACTAACCAAATCAAAATATGTGCATGTGGCAATCCTCGTTTCTGCCACTCCACAGAATGCATCCAGCGGCGTGTCTCTCCAAACACATAATGTTTCACAATGAAATCCATTAAAGATTTCAACTTTTGTATAAAGACTCTGGCTGTGTCTATTTCTATCCAGTGTGGATTGCATGTAAATGTGATGAACAAATCTGCTGTACCATAATGACAAACATATGACATGGCATTTTGAGCATATTCATGCATATGTCGAGGGCTTACGATGTATGTTGCTGGAAGAATAGTTATTCGACTAAGATTCTGTGCATTACCATCAGTATTAATCGCATCTCGAAGGTTAATATACTCTTCAGATCTGAGTTTTGTCTGATTCAACCTGATGAATGTTAATCTCTCCATTTCAATTTTAACATACATGTCTACAACATACTTGTGATATAATCGCCGACATTTGAGTATATTATTGTCTTCATTTTCACGAATCATTAGGCGGTAGGAATAATAGTTCATTGAATTGACTTTTTTGTTGGTTTTAGAACCTGAAAATAGATTTTTGTTTTCATAACATTGAAAATTAAAAAAAAATAATATAGTGACTGATAATATATCTCCTTGCTAAACTAATATTTTTTATTACCTGTAATGGGATTTATCATCTTGTTTGAGAAATCATAGCCATCTTCACCTTGCCAAAATATAATGGGATATTGCAATGCGTCATATGAGCGGTGTGTTTCCTTTATACGTTGTAATTGATCATTCCGACGATGTAAAACAATATCAAGGGATTCCAAGTTTTCTCCAACTACAACGATGGCATCTTCATCAATAGTTGGTGCATTAAAATGTCTTGCATGTTGGCCAACAGGTGTTTTATCAGCTCTGATTACAATTTTGTGATTATCAGATGGCATCAGATCCAGTGCAGTTTTAAACAACATAATCAATTGATTGTACTCATGAAATAAAGTTTGTAATTGTTCTACAATAGACCTCTTTACTGAATTGTTATTTGAACAACGCATATCAATTTCTTGTGGTGAATTGCCAATGAAATAAATTTGCAGGAATTTGTAATTGCTATCTGACACTGGTAACAGTGAACCTGCGCTATGATATAGTTGGTCTTGTATCTGTAAATTAAAAAAAATGATTTTTGTCAAATATAAATAATATTTGTTCGTAAAAAGTATATCTGTCTCCTAATTTGAATCCCCAATTTATAATTGATATGCTTAGGTATGTCAATATGTAATAATTAGTTGTAACTAATATCCATCATCAAATAATTATATTGTGTTTCAAAATAATAAAAGTATTGCTAATACTGAATCACCAAGTAATATTATGACTAAGTAATATATTTCTTGGGGATTAAGGAACTGAAGGTTAATGACACACCTTTACTTAATTAACAGGAAATTTTGTTCACTAAAATAATAATGATTAACTGCTATAATACCTACCTTAAAATTTGGCATGAAATTTTCCCGAACTACGTTTGTTGCCCCAAATGACGTCATTTGAAAGCAATTGTTATATTGTTGGATATTTAACAAAAAGTGTATGGAATCTGGTTCTATTCCTGAAACCAATGAGTACAATGGCTTTGGTGGTGGATCCAATGGTATCAATTTCACTTTCCTATTTGCGCAACACAATCCATTGGCTTCATTTGCCTTACAATGAGAGCAAACCAAGTTCATAGATCCAATAGTAACACATTGGTGGTTACTGTAGTCAATTGACAAATCATAATTGAAAGCAGCTCGATTCAAACTTTCGGGATTATTGGTTGAATCTCTCGCTCTCGCTTCCCTCGTTCGTGAAGATATACTGAGTATATTGAAAGGGCGTACCGAATCTATTTGTAATATTAAAGAATTTGAATAATTTGAGCAGTTTATTGATTTTATTAAACAACAATTTGGGGAAAAAAACACTACGCCCATCTATTGTCAGAATTGCAGGAATGCAAACAAAGTTCAATAGAGACAGTTAACCAATTTGCTTTACGGAAAGAAACATGCTTGTCTAAACTCCTTACTGAAATTAATATTTCAATACCAACGAAAAAGAAAACACAACTTCAGGCCGGATAGCAGCCATGGAGGATCTCGCTCTCCATGCCTTCTTGAATGGTTTGCATCCTCGATTGTCACAGATCGTGAGATGTCGTGATCCTGACTCACTCAACTATGCTGTAAGTTTTGCAGTAGCAGAGGAAAAAATACTTTTAAGCATCAATAAAAGAGCAATTCAATCAACTCAAAGTAATACTGATAGACCTAGATTTTTACAACGTAGAGATTTCCAATCCAGACAAAATCAACCTTCTAATCCATATTATAATCGTGCAGATAATAATAATTTGACGTGCCGCTATTGTAAGAACATACGACATACAGTAGAAAATTGTAGCAAACGTCAATACAATAATAATAGTAACCAATCTAGTGCCTCAAATTCCCAAAACCCCCTAAAGATTCCTAATAATGGTACAACTCAAAACTCTTCACGCAGAATTTTTACTATTGATAATGAGGATATCGAAATTGACGAAACCGATAATTTAAACGTCTAAAATATATATAAACAAAAAATCGATACCAAACAAACCGCTGTATCTAATATACCCACGTCTACGTCGGTCTACGAAATTAATACAAATTCCAAAAATAGATATTTACCTGATATTAACGTTCTAACATCAGTATCCAAACAGCCTCTCTCATTCTTGGTAGATACAGAGTCTTCAGTTAGCTTAATTAAACTACATTCGATGATACAAATTCCAAAATTTAACGAAGATATAATATCATTAAGAGCTATTGATTCTGGTGATAACAGTACTACCACTTTGGGCAGTTTCAAATTTAATTTACATGTAAACCCGGATACAATCGCTCCCCACGAATTTCATGTTGTAGAAAATATTAATCTTAATCACGATGGAATCATTAGCAATATTTTTTTTTAATTTTAGGCTGTCAAATAGATTACTCCAAAATTATTTTGCAAATACAAAAGGACCAAATTAAACTCAATTCTGAACCGGTGTACACTATTCCTCCTAGATCTGAAGAAGTTATCGAATGTACAGTATGTAATCCAGAAACATTGGAGGGCACTATAATAGATCAGCATATTTTTTAAATCTATATTAGTCGCAAATTGTATCGTGAGTTAAAGAAAATAAAAGAATAAACATTACCGTTGTAAATATCTCTGAAGAACCAGTTACAGTTCATTCTAATCTTAAACTTATTCTAGAACCATTTAAGACTCTATCTATTCTACCTTCTTCTATGCATTCCAAAACATTACCATTATTCCATGTCTCGTCTAGAATTAACGAAGTCATCGAGCAGTTGAAAATTTCCCATCCCTTAATTCAGAGGAAATACAAGCTCTCTTACGCATATGCTCTAACTACTCGGACATACTTCATTTACCTAATGACCAACTTACCTTTACAACTGCAACTGAACATAAAATTTGAACTACTTCTGATATACCTATCTAAACTAAAACTTATAGATTTCCAGAATCTCATAAGCGAGAGGTTGAATCACAAATGAACAAAATGTTAAAACAAAACATTATCATACCCTCCAATTCACCATGGTCCTCACCCATATGGGTTGTACCTAAAAAACTAGATGCCTTAGGGCAACAAAAATGGCGTTTAGGGATCGATTACCGTAAACTCAACGACTTAACCATAGGTGAAACTTATCCAATTCCTTAGATAACTGAAATTCTAGACCAGTTAGGGAAAAGTCAATACTTCACCACATTAGATCTCGCTTCCGGATTCCATCAAATACCAATTTCAGGGGAAGATGCTCCAAATTTAAATTAAAAATATCGAGTTTAGTGAAATGAGAGGAGATCTGGTGATAAACAATAGATTCGGCAACTTTGGAAAGGAATGGAAGTATAGAAATAGGGCGGAAATGAGATGGCAGGTGAGGATTTGATATTTTAGGAAGTGGAATGATAAATGCCTTACGCCGAGTATCGGGAAATGTGTTACAGGATATAGAAAAATTAATAATATGAGTAATTATGTCTAAAAGAGAATTTAAAATAAGAACTATCATAGGACGACTGATTTCGTCACATCCTATAGCTTTGGAGAAAATAGAAAGTATTCTGCTTTTTACCTCAGATATCTCTATAAGTGAAAGGTGAAACTTTTATAAGGGAAAAATCGGCAAGCTGAATATATCAGCCAGGTTTTGGGATTTAATCGAAAGTTCCATAATGGAAAAAGAAGAAAAATGATCTTTTAAAGAATTGATGTCGATATTGAGATTACATTCGGTAGAGTTTTTTTTGACTTTAGAAAATTATATGTTGCCGACGAAGATAGTGAATTAATACGATCAATGATATAATGGCGTTTTAAATTCCTACATAACCTGTTACACCGATTTCTTGCAGCTTTATATATAGACCAATTAACTTCGTTACGATCGTTTCTGTACTTGCGAAAGGCTTTGTCCCTTTTTATTCTAGCTTTACGAAAGTCATCATTAAACCAGAGTGCTGTGATGTTTTAATTTGACGTTATGTAAAGGTGCATGTTTATCAAATAAATTAAGGACTTCCTTACAGAAATATTTCACCTTATCATCTTCTGTCTCCAAAACCGTTAAATCAGTCCAGTTGATTTTTGAGGCATCCAACTCCAGTCTATTTAAATCAAGTCCAGTAATCCATTTCTGATTAATGAGGTCTTGGGTTTTGGTTTGGGAACCTTAATCGAATAAGAGACAATGATAAGGTCATGGAGTGAAAAAGAAGGGGCAGGGAGTTGACCAGATTTTGCAACAAGGTTGCTGTTGGAGACAATGACTAAATCTAAAAGAGTGCTAGTGGTACTTACGTGGTGATTTAGATCTGAAGGTAGTATTGTCAAGTTAACAGATTCCAGCAGTGAGCATAATTTGTGCGAGCGGGAGTAATTTTTCAAAATACAAGTGTTAAGATCGCCCATAATGATGACATGACTGTAAATAGATATTAAGTTTTCTAGTATTTCTTCCAAGGTGGTAAAATAATTAATATTAGGAGGACAGTATATCACGCCAAGGACAATTTTAATGCCAGCATCCACCTCAAGGAATATGAATTCAGGGGAAGAAGAGTAGAGGGAATGGGACTGACTAATGATTTTGTAAGGAAAATGGTTTTTGAGGTAAATGGCCACTCAACCTCCAATCTTTCCAGTGCGTGTTGGACATCTCTATAATATAGATGAAAAATTAGCCCCTCCCTAGTTTTTGTTATCTGTGGTGGATGGACGCTCTTACAATATACAACGTGAAAAAGAACAATGGATTTTATTTTTATACGGCGTATTCCTCCCGTCCTTCGTTAAGAAATCCCAATAGCACGCTTCCACTGCGCAACAAAAGTGCTAAAATATGATAAAGAAGAACAATCTGCGAGAACCAATAAAGGAATATTAAGATTTACGTAAGTGCAATATAAGCGTCACTGCGTCACAATGGAAAAATTATTACCTATCCTGCGGGAAGGCGATTCGTTCTCGAATTGGAAATTTCGGCTCAAGATGCTGTTACAGGACAAAGAAGTACAGCACACAATAGATGTAATATTTGAAAAATCTAAGGATAAGGATTTCATGAAAAATGACAGTAAAGCAAAATACCTCATAGTACAGTGTCGTAGCGACAAATATTGAGAGATAATAAAAAATTGCAATACTGCTCTGCATATGATAACCTCACTAGAACATTTATTCGAAAGAAAAAGTGTTTTTAACAAATTACATCTAAGAAGAAAATTAATTACATTGAAATGTTTACCTGGTACAAAATTACAAGATTTTTTTATGACATTTGATAGACTCATTGGTGAGTTAGAGGCAATAGGCAGTGAAATAGAAGATGTGGACAAAATTTGCTACCTGTTGGCTGCCATGCCACCAGTGTATGATGCTGTAATAACATCTATTGAAACAATGTCAACTGACAGCAACATGAACATTGATTTCATCAAGGCAAGACTGTTGGATGCTGAAATTAAGTATACTAATAAAGAATCTGCTCAGGAACAAACATTCTCCTATTATACATATTTTTAGCAAATGGTCAGTACTTAACAAGTAAAGAAAGAGGTAAGATATCTGTAACTTGGCAAAATGAATATAATTACTATTGAATATTTAATTTTAAAAAAGTCTTTCATATAATTTGTTACCAGTTAGAAAGTTGTTAGCTAGAGGTTTAGAAGTAAAATTTCATGAAAAATTTGTATCTATATGTAAGGGAGATAATGTTATTCAAGGACAGTTGCATGCACGTTTATATATTATTGATTTAGAATTATATTCAGACAAATGTATGTTGAGTGAAGATAAAGGAAAGGACACCTCTCTATGGCATTTCTATGGCATAGACGGCCCAAATAGAGTGTTACAATATAAGACACCAGCAATGCTATGGCTTTGAACTAACAAACTTGACAGATTGAAAGTATTTGGCTCGAAGGCATGGAAAGTTACCATACCTAAACCAAATAAATTAGATGCTAGAGCAAAGCCTATGATTATGGTAGGTTATACAGGATCTGTATATAGGTTGTGGGATTCTGAAAATAACAAAATTGTGTATTCAACCGATGTGATTTTCGATGAAAAGAAAACTGTATTTCTAAGTAAAGAAAATGATGTGGAAAATATAAATATAAATGAGAGAAGAATTATGTTTGAAGAAAAAGAGGAAATTTGTCGTAAGAAAAATGAAACGCAAGAACAAACAATAGAAAGTAAAATAGAAGAAGATAATGAAAAAGAGGAAGAAGGAGAGTATCAAAACACAAGATCTAGATCTGGAAGGTCAATACATAAACCTCAAAACTTGAGAGAATATGAGTTATATACAGCATATTGTTTGGTATCACATTCTCAAGAAGATATACCACAGACATATGAAGAAGCAGTTAAAAATGAGGAATGGAGAAAAGCAATAAATAAAGAAGTGGAATCATTGATTAAATTAGAAACGTGGACAATTGTAGAAAATAAAGTAGGTATAAAAGCTATTGACACAAGATGGATTTTTACAATCAAAGATAATGGTATCAAGAAGGCAAGATTAGTAGTAAAGGGTTTTCAAATACCAGATAAATATTTCCAAACAAATTATGCACCTGTAGCTAGAATGTCAACAATGAGAGCATTCTTAGCGCATTCAGTATAAGAAGAAATGCCTGTCTACCAACTTGATATATCTACAGCATTTCTAAATGGTATATTAGAGTCTGAAATTTATATTAAAATACCACAAGGAATTGACATTAATGGAAATAAGATATTAAAACTGAAGAGAAGTCTTTACGGCTTAAAGCAAAGTCCAAAGTGTTGGAATATTCAATTTAACAATATAATGTTAAAAGCAGGATTAAGAAGGTCAAGTTACGACTTTTGCTTATATTTCAATGAAAATGTACAACTATTAGTTTATGTTGATGACATTTTATTGATGGGGGAGGAAGAGGAAGTTGAAAGAGTGAAACAGTTATTACATAAGGAATTTAACAGTAAAGATTTAGGAGAGATAGATAAATTTTTAGGATTGGAAATCATGAAAACAAAGAATGGACTTAAAATTAACCAGAGCAAACAAATAGAGAACATTCTAGAGAAATTTAAGATGACAGACTGCAGAGAAGCAAATACGCCTATGGAGGCCGGTTTTAATGCAGATCAGAAGGAAGATATTATAAATATACCCTGTAGAGAACTTATAGGTTCACTGTTGTTTATATTATCCAATAGTAGACCGAATATTATTTGCAGTTTCATATCTAAGTCGTTTTCTTGATAAACCTACAGAAAGTGTTTCGAAAGCAGGAATGAGAATTTTACGGTATTTAAAAGACACCAAAAATAAAGGTTTGATTTATAGGAGACAAGGAAGCACCAAGGAGTTGAGAACATTTTCAGATGCAGATTGGGCATCTGACAAATCAGATAGGAAAATCTTGGTATTCCAAGAAATTATCAGTCATCAGTTGCCTTATCAACAGCCGAGGCAGAATATTTAGCAGGGGCACAAGCTGTATGCGAATTAGTTAATTTAAAGGGAGTCCTGTCTGATCTGAACTCAGATAATATTTGTTGCAAATTATTAATTGACAATCAAAGTACTCTAAGATTAATTGAGAGCTATGAAAATAGCAAAAGATCAAAACATATAGACATTAAAGCTCACTATATTAAAGATGTTATAGCTAATAAATTAACCTCATTGGAATATGTAGAAAATAATAAAAATGTCTCTGATATTTTTACCAAAGCTTTGTCAACAAATCAACATTCATATTTGACTTTCAAAATGAATATAATGTAAACTGAAACTTAAAACTGTTGATATTATTTGTATCTAAAAATTGATATAAAACTTCTAATAAATATTATATAACATATAAAATATTGTGATTGTGGCAAACTTTCTTACTTGATTAGAATACATATATGGTATTGAATATTATGTGATTAATATTATGGATAAAGCTTATTTTAGTAACATTATTGTTTTAAGATTTTTTTTGTGAAAACTTAGTTATTGTATAAGTTCATTTAGATAAGTAAACATAGTGTTTGTAATGCACTATATTCTGATAATGATAATGATTCTTAGTTATGTAGAGACAATTTCAAAGTTGTTTAAGGGATTTGAAATTGAAAGAGGGTGTTGGACATCTCTATAATATAGATGAAAAATTAGCCCCTCCCTAGTTTTTGTTATCTGTGGTGGATGGACACTCTTATAATATACAACTTGAAAAAAAACAATGGATTATATTTTTATACGGCGTATTCCTCCCGTCCTTCGTTAAGAAATCCCAATAGTGCGGTCATTTCTAATTAATGTAAAACCGGGAATAGCAAACATAAAAGCAAACCGATTGTAGTGATGGTTTAAGCCAGGTCTCAGAGATTAGTATACAATGCAAGTTAGGGATATTAAAAGTGTCATACTTTTCGTTAAAATGACAGGGAACGCTTTGGGCATTAATATGACATATGTTTAAGTTTTTTGGAAAGGGCGCCAATACGTTTGACAAAGAATCGCCAGGCAACAAATCATTGGTTAAATTCTTGTCAGTAGTAGTAAAAAAAGAAATGTCACTGCAGGCCGAATGAAAAGATTCAAAACTGATATCCATGATAAAATAAAAAACGATGTATGTATATCTATATATATAAATATAAAAAGTAATACTAATAGTATTAGTATATGATGAACAATTAAAACAATGTATATATATTAAATTTAAAATATATATCCTCCAAAGGCCCAATGTACTTTCTCAAGTACATATTAAGGAACTGATTTACGCCCAACTTCAGATTATCCTGTGATCTCCTCGTGACCCAGTGTCCTCAGATGAGGACATAATACAAACCATTTCATATTTCAAAACTTGCCGCCGTTTGACCATTTTTGGTTCTGTTATCTGATTGTTGGATAGGTAGTGACATTTTATTTTTGGCATTTGGGCTGAACCAATCGGAGTTAAGGTGTCCTGCGATGCCTATCTGTCAACCATAGAGCGCACGCGTCGTGTCCGTTAGTTAAATATCAGAATATCTTAATAATCTATTGGTTTCATGTTCATGTTATATCTTTAAATTCAATATAAAATATAAAATCAAGCATGTATGTATGTATTTTTGTTTAAAATTAATGCAACCTATATTTATCTTTCATTCCATGATTATGTTCTTATGTGAGAACAGTAGGCCGTAAGTCTAACATTTGCTCATATATTTATGTTCTTGCTAAAGGACAATGGGCAGTTATCAGATTACATTATGTAGATTGGTATAAATATATGTTAGTTTATCTGTTCTTATGTTACCCCTTATATGCTACGTAACGTCTTCACCAATCAGTCAGCGCCTTTCAGTTGTCTTTCTTAATAAATACACTTGGTTATAGGTTTGCGGACGCCATACAGAACAATTATTAGCAGAATCTGATAAAGAAGACTTAACACCTTCTGATGAAGATGTGGCGATCCTTTATTTGATATACATAATCAAACAGCGATTTAATTTACTGGGAAAAGTCTAAACTTTGATCTGTTAGAATGCTATATTTATGTTGCAATTACTATGATAATGGCTATTTTAAACTATCCAAACTTGGCCTGTATTGGGAGAAAAGGTGGCAAGTCGATATTATAGGAGAGAAAAAGCCGTTTTGACGTTAGCTAATAATCTCGTTCCGGGTCGTATACTTTATTTCGATAGGTATTTTAGTAGCGTTAAATTGGTAGATGAACTTTTAAGCAGTAGAATATAATGTTCTGGTACTATTACGAAAAATATGATACCTGCAGCTTCCAGGCATATTTTTTTAGACGACCGTGACCTTAAAAATCGTGGCAGAGGAAATGTCCAGGTGCTGGTTAAAATGGATAAAAAAATGGCACTCACAGAGTGGTATGACAATAAAGCTGTTACGTTATTATCTTCTGTTGAGGCCAGCGACGTATGGACATATGGACGTATGTAATAGGTGGTCAAAATAAGCGAGGCGGTATGTGCTTGTGAATAGACCACAAGTCATTAGAAAGACCACAAGTCATTAGAAAGACCACAAGTCATTTGAAAGACCACAAGTCATTAGAAAGACCACAAGTCATTAGAAAGACCACAAGTCATTCTTTAAAGTAAAGCAGTCTAGGTGCCGACATTGTCACTACAAAAAAATCTCTTGTTCAATGTAATACGTGCAATATTACTTTATGTTTTACTTCTGAGAGAAACTGTTTTTTTTTTATTTTCACTTGGGTTAGATGTTAAGTTTCTAGTTGATTTTAATAATTATATTCACAAACTGATTTTTCTTAAAGAATATTTTATATTTGAGCATATGCCCATATTGATAACGATATGAGCGACTATTTGTTTTTTTTCTTTATAAGTTATTCAATTTGAAAAGAAAATGATAATTTTTTTAAAGTTCTTGATTTTTATTCAGCTGATTTGCGACTACTTGCGTAGTTTTTGTTCTCTTTAAGTAGATTTAATAGATATTGAAAAAAAAAGATCTCTTAGCTCGTAAGACTTGTGTTTGTTGATTTAGTTGATTTCAAAATAAATAAAACAAAAAATGTTTTTATCTATCTATGTCTATCAGCCCAATGTCATCCTACGAAAACATAAAATCTATACCTACTATTGGACCAGCAGCCGAATGTTCTCCTATGAGAACAAAATAATTTAACATTTTTATTGCTTATATATATCGTTTACCATGCCATACATACCATAAAAAATATTGAGACACAAAAACTACGGTTATATAGACTTTTAAGACATTTTTTGTTTGGGCGGTTAGTACTTTACACATTATGTACTTGTAGAAGAACATTGGGCTATTACTCTGACCTAAAGAAAAACATGCTTGGGCCTTAGGAGGATATAAAATAATAATAATATCAATAATAATAATATAATACTAATAATATTTATATAATAATAATAATAATAATAAATAACTACAACGTACTTTAATGCACGTCCTGCTGGCGTTTGACATAAAAAACAAGAAATAAATGATTAAACAAGCAAATTAGGAACTTATATACTAGACAAAAATTAATAATTAAAATAAAAAAAACAATTGTATAAAATTAGTTTTAAAACAAAGTAAATAACAAAAAAGTCAAATAGTTTAAACATAAAAAATAAACATACAAATTAGTTCGATTTCGATGGCGCAAAATTGTTTAAATGGCAAGTATTGGTAATGTCAAAGTTTGACAGCAGACAAGAGATATTTAATATTTAGTTATTAAAAACTTACAAGTTTTATTTAGATGTAAAAAAGTTAATAATTTGATATATATATATATATATATATATATATATATATATATGTAATGAAATAACATTTCATTAATTGAAATCTATAGCGCTTCGCGCTTGTTTATGGATAGTCTATGGATAGTCTCTGGATAGTCTCTGGATAGTTCTAGAAGGCGCATCGATCGGAATGACGTTTAGTTAAATGGCGGATATTTTATAAAGAAAGAAAGAATCATTATAAAAAATAGCAATTGTTACAGAGAGAGTTGTGATTGAGGAAGCGATATAAGTAAACTTTAATTGTCGTTTCTTGTATTTTCAGGTGAGATATATTGATTGTTAAAATGTTTTTTTAAAATTGTACTAATTTGGTAAAGGCGTGGCAAATTAAACGGAAACTTGTATTTCCAGTGAAACAAATTGTGGTTTACTTACGAAAATCCTCATCAATAACATATCTTATATACATATATATATATATATATATATATATATATATATATATATATATAGTGTTGATAACATAGAACTAATAGAAAATATGGTTAAGAAATCCGAAGAAGTGCTTTACCAAAAAGTTAAGTTGGAACATGCAAATTATTAACCACAAAATACAGCCATACAAGTACTTGCTAAGGGGCGCCTTAGAGAATATTTAGGGCTTTTTTGCTGTCACTTTGCGAGTGCCGGAACGCAAAGCCGGTCCAGAAGCCGCCGGACTGGTCATGGAACATACAGCAACCTTCACTACTGTTGATACAGATGCAGGAACATAAAATTTTATACTGTAAAAATTTAATTAATTTTACTAACGATTTGATTAAATCGGTTTTATTCGTTTTTAACAAATTACGTCTTAATAGATTTTAGATTAAATTAATAATGTTTCACTATTATTTGGTGGTAGTTATGATATATATAAAGTTGATACCGGCAGGATACGAACCTGCAACCTATAGGAATCCCATCCATTTGGATAGTTAGCTCTTAATAAGCTTAACATGATTAAACATTTTGAATTTTATTAGTAAAATATAATATTATAGTCGGTAGTTTATCGCTTTGTATTTATTTCTTCATATTTCTCAAGAGTAAGTCATGTTTCAGGTGTCAATAGCGGTCTGTGTGTCCAAATATATATTCTTTAACAGTTTATAATCACGTCATAACTTTGAAAGTCATTTATTCGCTTATTATGTATTGTATATTGATTTGCGAGACTTCATACTTATAAGTACCAGAACTCAGTGAGTGAGAGAGAGTGAATAACATATTTATTTAAAGTATACATATATGTGTTTATTTCATTTATTTTAATCAATTAATTCCACATTTATTAGACTTTAAATTCGCTAGATGCGGTTACAGTGAAGCAAACTATAAACAGAAAGAACTGTTACCAAGTATCTTATTATATACTTAGGTATATAGTATAATCATGATACTGTGAATATTGTATCAAATTTTGTACACAGATTTTTTATTTATAACATAATACTTAATGCATCTTCTAATATCAGATGTCTATAAAATAAAAACTAAATTCATCTTTAAAATGCATCTTTAATTAAGAACAAATTAATTTCGATTAATACAGTAGTTTTCGAGAGACACATGTGTAGACAAACAGATAAACACAAAAATTTTATAAAACTTTACTGCTTTTATGTACACAAATTAAATGTATTGTAATTATATTAATCACATACATACAAACTCCAATTCCATCTATATATAGTTATAAAATACTTCTTAAAATATCTTAAGCATCACAATAAATTCACTTGGTGTACTTCAAATTGGAATAGTATTTTAAACGCCAACAGTCACTGCGGATCCGAGCTGTAAGCCGCTTACATCATAACGGCCATCGCTAATTTATTGCCGCGCGAACGTAGACCACTGAAACGGTCCTCCACATACCTTTGTCATAGACACTGGTGGCGCCAAAAACAATTCTAGTAACCTTCAACACGCTCACCAGGAAGCAGTAAATTGTAGAAATGTGTGACTCGCAAGGGTAATAGGAGTAAATAGGAAACCATGCGTGGTGCAACCTCAGAATCCAGGGCAGCTCCAGCCAGATAATCCAGGAAGGTCGTCGGCGCGTAACGGTTAAAGTTCAAACACGCAGGCTAGTTCTACAGACATCCAATAACACTCGCGATCACGATTTGGCACTACCACTTAATGGCGGGTGACTATAACAATGTCTCTTCACGATCCTGTAGTGCAATACTCAAAGATCGGGCGGTAAGCTGGAGTTGAAGACGGAGTTGTAGTCGTCCTCTGCCGATGCGATTAGTGCTGTATCCAATACTTGAATGACCGGTGACAGTTGGCGCTGGTGTGCACGGTTTAAGGAAGAGTGAAAGAAATGTATTGCGATGTCACATATAATTGACTCATTCACTATTATGAATATAAAGCCACAAGGTGGCGTTACCGGACACAGATAATATTTCATTTATTTTTCAATCAGTCATTCATTCATGTTCAGTATAAATGTTGATTATGTTTGTTCATTTTATCTTTTTTGATTGTTATATTATCATTTGCTTTTTTAATGTATTTATTGAATTTAAAACAAAAAGATTTTGCACTCTTCTTACTACAAAAAATATGATTATTTTAATAATAACATTGCATTCATTTCGTACTCTGTGGACGAGAATGTTTTATGACAATCCCTTTAGTACATAATTGGGCCATTGTCAGCTTTGTAGATTCTGTAATTGTGAAGTTTCATTTTGCTTCGTTTGTGATGTAATATTTTACTGTAACTTTACTTTATTATTAATACATATTGAATGAATAAACGAACGAATAAATAAATGTATGAATGAATGAAAGCATATTCATATCCATTTTAATATTTGCTTTATAAGTTTAGTTAAATTGTCTTTGTTTTTAGTATTGATTTTTCTAAGTACACTTTCAAGTATATGAGTATGTATATGACGGGTACGAAGCTAAATCCCGATAGATACATCATACAAGTATCTACAAAGCGAATCAGCCCGTACAGGATAATCCCTAAAAGATTTATTGTGTTGCCGCAGTCAGCGTTTTGGACCAGATTATGGACCTTTTCCTTACGCTGCACTCTCTTGGTTCTGGTTTGAATTGTCCATTTTAGAATTAGATCGAATATATAGGGCTTATGTTAAACGCACACATACATACACACACACACACACACACACACACACACAAACATTTAATTTTTCATTAATAACTTGAGTGTAGTCTGAAGTGTTTAGTGATCTAAAACCAACGGTAGCTAAATAGATTTTTGTTTTCAGTTCGTCGGTATGTAACGAGTGCAGCGGAAGCGGGTCGCCGCATCCTGCCGCCATAACTGTCGTCATACGTCACATCCGTTTCGTTACTGTTTACAAGTACCTAATGCTGTTATTGAAATATAATAACCTTATATTAGTTTCGTATTTTATTGTTTTATATAATGTATAAACATTAATAAGAGTATAAATTATTATTTCCTTTAGTATTATAATTTTAAGAGAAGGTTAATTGACTTCCAGTTTTATATATATAAGAGATAATGTTGACCAAAAATTGATCTAAATTTTCAAGCTTTAGCAGATCGATATATGAAGACTCAAATAATTCATTTGATCGAATGATTAAACTTTAGGTCAATTGTTCAAAGATTAAAGTTCTAAAAATATTTTTTTAAACAGAAAAAAGATTGTAAACAAATACTCTGTGTTTAAACTATTGCTATTATTTATTTATTTATCTTCACGCCATATCCCTTGCCTTGCCTTGCCTTGGGTAGCCAGAAACGACGGAGTGCCAAAGGCTGCGGTCCCTGCATACCTCTTTCGCCTCGGCCACAGACATCAACCTCTTCATACATGCACTCCGAGGGTCCTCATGCTTTTAAACTATTACTCAATATACACATATATATTAAAAATATGTACATGTATGAGACAATAAATCAATGTTGTAATGGCATGACTGATTATTAAAGTTCCATGAATCTTCCATGTCCCTCTCTCTCTCTTCTATCTCTTTCTAATTTCTGTCATTTTAATCATTTTAAAACGTTGTGAAGTCTGGAGTAATTATTATATTATACAAATTGATTTATACTTTTATTAACTAATGTGTACGGTCAGGTATTTTGGTATCATGTTTCTGTGAAGTCATCACAAGATATGTGTGTTCTTTGAGTTATTTATTATATTATATTAGTTTAGTTTTATTCCGTGTTTATTTAGTTCTTTATTTCATAATATTTAAGTTTGCGGTATGTACAAAGGCGGATCATGAAAAGTGTTTTGTTGAACTATAAGGTAACCTATTTATTAATCCCTGTATTCTTGTTATAAAAATCATGTTATTTATGTTGTTTTTTATATGTTTTAGTTCGTGTTGCATCAAAATCGGTTTATAAAAAGAAGAAAATAAACACAATCACAATTTCCACATTAAATACTGGCTACAATAAATGTACTAAAAACTGCTTTAACGAAGTTTATAACTTCTTCTGAGACGTTTGTTTTTATCTACATATATAATAGACAGTTGTCTATCGAAAGTCATTATTAAAAGTATTCTGGAAGAATTCACTATTTAGAGATAAAACCGCCTATTCGTATTAGTTGTAAGTTATATTATTTTTCTTATATGTAGACCACATTTAAATCTATCCATCTTTTAATCAGAATTAGAGTGACTCAGGGAGATTTAATCTTTATATAATAGCAAAATACTATTCTGTAACGCCGCATTTTTAAACAAATATATGTATGTTTTTTGTTCAGAATAATCATGAATTAGTTATAGCTAGAAATAATATATTGATATATATATATATATATATATATATATATATATATATATATATATATATATATATATATATATATATATATATATATATATATATATATATATATAACTAAATATATAGGTGGAATCGGTTGATAGTTTATCATAAAGATATGTTAGTTTTTATCTCTCGTGACATTGATTTGTAGATATAACCGAAGTACGAGTACGTATTGCAGAATGTTTTCTTAGCAATGTTACTTATAAATCGATTTATTGCAATGCACGGTTATACTACGTACGAAAAATTACAAAAAATAATTATTACTTTTATAGTTATGTTTGAGTAGTTTGTCCCTTGGCTTCGCTTGGCTTAAGAGTTATTTGGCCTCCTTCTGCGAGCAAGCCATCGCCGCGAAGGAGGCCACGGAGCGGGTCAGGGAGCAAGCCTCTACCTCTGACCCGCTCCTCCGGGGGAAGCTGGGAAGAAGGAGGCGGGAGTACGCCCGCCGCTTCCTCTCCCAGCCGTAGGCCTTGGTGAGAGGGGGGGGGGCGACCCCTCTGACCTATCCTATGATAGGTCAGAGGGGTCGCCCCCCCCCTACGGCGTAGGCCTATGCCTACGCCGTGAGGGTGCCCTAAGTTGCTCGGGGCACCCTCGCACAAGGGGGCAACCGGCGGGGCGGCACGGTGAGTGCTAACGCGATCCCGTGTCGTCCCATTAAGGCGTTGAGGGTAACCGTTGGTTTTTTAGTGGGTAGCCTTAAAAATGGCGGCGTCCTCTATGACGCCGGGTGGTCCCACATAACCCTCCGGCCATCACCTTGCTGGCCGGCGGGTATCCGTAACGGATTTTCCAAAGCAAAAAAAAAAAGAGTTATTAAGTCGTGTTTATTAGTAACTCTCTTAGGACGTAAAATTTAAAAAAAATATCCACTTTTACGTCTATTATATTATTAAATAGATATAGTTGTATTTTAAATATGAGAGACTGTTCGTAGAAGTGTCTATTCGTAAGTAGATTTATCTATCTTGTATGGCCGATATTTTTCATGGTTTGTATATTTTTTATATATTTTATAGAATGTATATATATGTTTAGATCTTTGGTCTCAAATAGAGTTTATCTTCAAAAAATATTCAATGTATTCCTTTTGGTTGTTTTTTAATTTAATATTCAAATAATAAGGCACCTAAAAATTATTTAAAATCTATATATTTTTAGTTTCATTGTTGTTTCGTAGTAATGCTCGTATGGTTTTGGATTTCCTGTGCAAATAAGAGAAACTTACCATTCCCTTTGTTGATATATTCCTTTAGACAACAAGTTGACACTCAGAGTTTCACCAAATTCCGTACTGGGATGTGTGTGTTTTTATATAACATCATTATCAGATAAACTATCTGTATTTAAAGGGAATATATTGTACTAAAACAAGGCACTAATGGCCAGTTGCTAATATATATATTTTTGAAGTGCGTCTCTGGTTCTATTTGGCCACTAGTGTTCTTAATAAAGTCCATAATTGCAATATGGCGCTTACGCGTTATACAGCTGATTGCGTGAAATCTTTGCAAAGTTATGCGCACTTAGGACAAGGATTTAAAAGTAAAATACCACTGGAAGTTCCCAGGCATGTCTGTGTTATAATAAAAGAAATTATTAAAACAGTATTCTAAAATATTAATGATAAGGAAATTAATACCAAAAGAGACAAATGGCATTAAAAAAAATTTAATCAGAATTTGTAATTATAAATCTTGATAATTATTATTTCACCATTAGGTACGAGCATTCAGGTAACAACACAGCATGGCGGACAAATATCACTACGATTTTTCATGCTTTGAATAAATATAAGTAAAATATATATAACATTTCGATATTTAGAAGCTATTACTATATTTAACAAAACATAATATCGAAACCGAAATAATATCAAAAATCTGGAACGGAGGGATTTTTTTGTTTAGATAGCAGAAAATTCTAATTTTCTATAAAAATTCAAACTGAGTCACCCCAATAAATTCCAGTGACCTTGAGTGTTCAGTCGACGAGTGCGCGCGACGCCGCTCCCCGGTCCAGAAACGTAGAGGGGATAAAATATTAAAGAAAACAAACTATTCACTAAAATACAACGAACGTACACGCGTGTGAAACATATATACATATTACATTTAGTTTTTACACGGAAATCCTATTGATACTAACGAAGCCAATAATTTAGTGATGCTATGCGGTTCATTGCAGTGCGCATGTGCGGTATAACCTAGCTAGCAGTTTGACGTTTTCATTTTTCTAGTTAACCCTTTGCGCTCGAGGCGCTTTTCTGTCGGGTGAACCAGCAACTCGAGAGTAATCTCACGCGCTCCCGCTTATTTCGTGAGTTCGTTATTGTTAACTTAAAATAATTTTAGACACAATAAGACACTTTAAACTCGTATATTTTAACATTACACATACTTTTTTAGCTTAATGAAATACAATTATTAAAAATTATAGTGATGTAATTTCGTTTGTTATTGCAAAAAAATTGAACTCATCTTCACTAGAAGTAACTTCGTCGTCATGTTCATTACTTATTGGGCTCACTAACTGTGAAAGAGATATTGCGATCGCCAAGAAGGCTGAATTCGAACTGATGTCGAAGACAAAGTCCTACTTCGCTATAGAAGATGAAAGTGGTGTCGCAGACTAAATATCGTGGCGATAAGCCAATCACGCATAGTTTAGGACTTATGTATTGGTGGCCCTGTCGGCTACGGTGAAAAGGTTGCTTTAGTCTGTGACATAAACAGTTTGCGGTACAGCTTTCATCTCATAGTAATGTAAACAGATATTGTTTAAAGGTACTTTTTATCATTTATATGAATGTATATAGTATAGAAATTAACTGATAATTCATGAGATAGACACATCTTTATTTTTAATCTATTTTAAATAATCTTTAAATATATATTAGTAAAAAAATAATTTGCAATAACATGAACCTTACCGATTTATTTTACATTTGAAGTTATATTATATTTATACGTCAGAATAAAGAAGTCATTACTATTATTTTATAAAATATACATAAATATTGTTCTCGTGAATCACGTAAATATTAAACCATTACAAAAATTAACACATACACTATAATAACACTATATAGTAGGTACATTTATAATGTCATAGTATAATTAATTTAGATGTAAATGTCTACCTTGAAAGATTTTTATCTGCTAATTTGACGCATAATTGGTTATTTATGTTACTCTGTTGTTTATCAAACATTTTAATGTTTTTGAAACTCGTCCATTATATTCTTAAATTTAAGTGTAATTAAGCAGGGATACATCGTTGTAGCCGTTTATTTTTTTTTACCATTTTATTTTCTCTGACTGCTAAACCAAAGGTTGTGGCCGCTTTCAATACGCGACAATCCTTTGTGATTCCAGATTCTAGTGCCGTGTCTGTGTGTACTTTTTGTCCCTTATTTATTTTCTAGTGCGGAAGTTGTTTTTTGTTCCAAAAATGGTAATCTTTTATGGTGGGTTTTAAATAATGTCATTTTTTTACATACTGGTGATAGAGATAATTATTTTATAATGTACTACAATCCCAGAGCTAGATAAATAGTATAAAGTGACTACAATAGGATAGTATATAACGACTTTTTCTGATCCTGATGCCACGTGAACTATAACTTTTCCTATTAATATATATGAATTTATAAGTGAATCAATTTCTTAAGTTTTACATATTTTGCAGGTCCGGTTAAAAGTTAACTGTACAAAAGGTCATAAAAATTTACCTTATAGTTAAGGGAAATTTATGTCTTGGATCATCCTTCTTCGAATGGGCCAAAAATGTCATTAAGACAGTTTATATCTATACGATTCTTTCAACTGATAACTTGTATAAGTTTCTCAACATTAGTGTTATGGATTCAATTTGTAGATAAGCAATATGTAGTAGTTAATGGAGACTTGGTTCAGGGAGCTATCCAGAATGTAGCTCGAGATTTTAGATATGCACAAGTGTGTAGAAAAGCTGTCAGACTTCTCAAAGACCTTAAGTTTATTTTACTTTGGTCGAATAAAGATTTGTACCCGTTCAACAAATTTGGGGATGGACAAAGAAAATTTATCGAGAATAACTGTTCACACATAAATTGCTACGTCACAACAGATAGATACTTCTTTAATGGTGATACAACGAAATTTGACGCAATTGCCTTTAACGGAATAACCCTAGAAACAATTAATAAGTCAGAACTCCCAAAAATCCGCTCACCTCACCAAAAATTTATATATTTCAACATGGAGTCATCTGATTATTATCCAGTATGTGCAAAATATTTTGACAATTTCTTTAATTGGACGGCAACATATAAATTGGATTCTGATATACCGTCTCCGTATATTCAAATTAGGGATTTGGAAGGAGAAGTTGTTGGACCAAAGAGGGAAATGAATTGGGTTGATATGGGCGTTCTTAATGATGAGGAATTAGAGAGTCGAATGAAGAATAAAACGAAAGCTGTGGCGTGGTTTGTATCTAACTGCTGGAGTAAAAACGAACGGATGGAATATGCGATTCAATTAAAAAGGGCCTTAGGACCGTTTGGATTATCGGTTGATATATATGGGGAATGTGGGCCATTAAAATGTCCAAAGCTGAAAGAGGATATGTGTTTTTCTCTGCTGGAAAAAGATTACGCTTTCTATCTTTCTTTCGAAAATTCTTTTGCTGAGGACTACGTTACGGAGAAGTTGCTTACTGCTTTGAAGCATAATGCTTTGCCAATTGTGTTTGGAGGTGCTATTTATTCCAGGTGAGATAGTTAAGTTTAATGGTTATATTTGACTCTAATCACTTTAATGTATCAAAATTATTCATGACTTCAAAGCATACTGAAACCACTTCAATAAATATGAGAAGAGTCAATAAATTGTCATAATAACAAGGTTTGTTGGCCCGTGGTATTTTTTTATAAAATAAACTGTCTTTTGTTCAGATTTCTTGCACCAGGATCTTACATTAACGCCAGGAAGATGCAGCCCCAGGAATTAGCATCAAAGATAGTTCGCCTCATGTTGAAAACCAAATACTACATTCAGTATTTTAGGTGGAGATCACACTATAGCTACAATGATCCGTCCGAAACAGATAACATCTGTGCAGTGTGTGCGGCACTTAATAATAAAAGTTTAATAGAAAAATCGAGTACATATAAAAATTTTAGAAAGTGGTGGAACCCTAGTTACGAGTATAAATGCCCGCACGATGTCCGTTTTTATAAAAATATTAAGTTCTGAAAGTTTGAAAAGATGGACATTATTTAGAACCGGTTCTTATTAGGCGGACCCACCTTAATTCAAGTAAAAAAAGACCAGTCTTTAATTCTAATTAAATCTTATCTAAAGTTTGATATATATATAAAATTTGACTGGATATGTTTTTAATTATATATTTGAACGAATGTATAGTATTTATTTCATGTATTTGAATGAAGGAGTTGAAAATGAACATGTTCCTTTTGTACTTAGATAGAAGATATGATTATGCCTTGATATTATTTTTAATAAATTCATTGTGTTACCGACTTTTTTTTCCTAATGTCCCATTAAATGAAACAATTACTTCCTACATCTACATCTTACATTTCAATAAACAAAATTTATCAGAAAGTCGAATCTATGATCTCTGGGAGTAAGTAACTTGAGCTCTGGCGACTGAGTGTGAGGTACATTTTCATTTTTCGTGTTTTTAATATACGAAGAAATAAACTAATCAGCATTGAACGTGTGTTTGTATATCACTGTGACAACTAAACAAACATATGCATGGTATTACTACATACACTACTACTATTCTACTTACATACTTATATAGTAGCTTAAATTTAGTTTATCCGTTCTTTTTTAAAGCTATTTTCGCTGTAGAAACTTTTATCCTTATACAAGGATAATAAAGTATAAACCAAAAATAGTTATGCTGTAGTAGTCTTTTCCCGTGACTTAATACTTAAAAGTACAAGAGTACTATCTAGTAGTAACCGATTGTAGTAATCAGTAAGTAATATTTTTAACATAATGTGATGGTATAATTTTTGATCAATTTAATTAACTTTGAACGATGTATCTATATTTGAATTAGATGAATATCACTTTCATTCTACTAAATAACAAAATATATTTTTATGGCTTATAAATAAAATATATTGAATATCCATGTCTATAAAAAAGTTGCCAACGCTTTAAGTATTCATATTATTTATATTCCTAGATAAAAAGTAGTTCAAAATGAAGAAAAAGTATAATATTTTAGGCACGTACGAGATACTTAACTCTGAAGATACAGTTATTTAGTTAGTTAAATAATGTTAGTGAGACAAAGAACTAAGAAAGCCACTTTGGACGGACATCGCAAAAAAAAAAGTTGGAGAGAAGTTAATTAGAAAAGTTTCAACACACGGGGTAGTTCGGGTTTGTTATCAGATCTCGGTATTTCGTTAATTGCTTTTAATTTATATAAAATTTTCAGTTTGATGTTTTGGTGGTAGTTGGTAGTGGTTTGTGATTGACTGCTGAACCAAAAGTCGTTTATTCTATCCCCCAAAAGGTTTTTTTTTTGTCTGATTAACAAATTGTTGTTACTCTGTCATTTTATTTAATTTTAAAACTAATTGTGTTTTAGACTCAGATGATTATAATATTGATGATGATTATTAATAAAACTATTATTTAGCGATATTTTTCGTGTGTATCGGAGTATCGGACACGGTAAAAAAACTGTCAATAATAAATGTATCTGAAGATTCATAATTCACAATTATATAAAAACAAGTGTTCCTTTGTTCATGTACACGTAATCAACCCCTCAAAGGTTATCGAAATAATTGGTTTATAGACGGTTGAGAGACGTGTATTATATGAGTCTTCGCATGAATTTAGCTTTTGAAGTTCCTGTCCAAGTGCTGGCAGCGGAAATCAAAATAGGAACAAAGGAATAGAAGAAATTAAGCCAGGAACGTTATAGTTCAAGTAGCGATTTATAAGAGCAAAAAACATGCAAAATAAGTTCACTTTTCTTTTATTTAAACTACTTGAAATTATGTTTTAGGTAATTTAAACGTAACACTTTTTACGAATTCTAGCATTCTGAGTTTATGTTTCTATTAACTTTATACCGGTTACCAGTCGGTCACACATGATACTAAACGAAAACTGTTGAAAAAAGTGATGTATGTATAACTTGATTTTAAACTATATTTGACCAAATTTTCCATAATCATTTCCTTTTTTGTAATGGTAGTGTATTTTGTATTGCGATTTCAATAATATTACTCATAAAACTAACGTTAGATGTCTATTAAAGTAAGAAGATAATTTATTGTGCATCGAAAAGAGTAATAACAATAAAAGGAACTAAAAACATGCTATGGAGACACAGATACAGTTATTTATTTTTTATATTATAAATTTATATTTATTCAACATTTTGGTAAGATGAAATAGAAATAAATGGAAAGATGGAAACAATATAATTTTTAATAGTTTTCAATAAAATATAAAAAGTCGAGCTGTCGAGGGACTCCCGTCAATTCCGAATGTAATTCGAAATTAAATAAATTCAATTTATATGTATATTATTTTTTCAAACAATCTAAAGGAACGAATTACATCAGAAAGTTTATTTCCATAATTTCAGGAAAATTATTTCTTCCTGAAACAATATATACAAAATAGTAAATTATATATCATATGACGATACATATATACACCTTGTGGACAGTAAATGAAAATTTTACCTATTAAATGAATATTTTATCTAATGAGACTTATTTTTTGTTCGTCTTTATCATTATTATTACTATTATTTCATTTACTTCTATATAAATATGTTCTCTGTTTGTTTGTGTGGAAAAACAGAACATAGTTATAGTATAGAATATATATAATGAATAGTAATTTTAAAATTATACGCTGTTTCTTCTTCACAGACCTACCCGTTTGAAATAATAATTTCGGATTTTGAGTGTAATCGAAAAGTATTGTAATGTTATCCTTTTCATACAATACTAGGAAAAATAGGTACATTATCAGGATTACTCACAACCTTCATTACAGTTAGTTATCTAGATACTTAGTAAGTTATGTTACAAGATAATCCTAGTGTTTCCTCAAGCTGATTCAGGGAACGTGGAGTGAGTCATGTAATTAAATATGTTCTAATTATAGTTTCAAGTCGCTCTCAGTATAACAAATTATTTTCTTTCGACTGAAATTAATAAAATAATTTATATTATAGGATAAAGATAGATTATTAATTTCGGCTGATATTCCTAAACATAAAATTTTGATTAAAATCTAAATACAACAAAACATTCAAATCATAGTATTATTATTTTTGTACGATTTTTACTGTATTAACATATTTAACTATGTTTCACTTGTAAATTTTTATTAACAATAATTATATGGACTATTATTAATATCATATATGAAAATAAATAAGTTGTAAATACAGCGCTACTATTTCCTAATAAATCATTATACTGAATTCAATTCATTCTATAAATGATTATACAAAAATTTAATGTTAATAGTATAAAGACTAATATTTAATGATAGTAATGTCCTAAACTGTGTCATATATATAATAATCGTTGCTCAGATTACAGAATCTTCTATAACCTATTTATATTCAAGTATAGTATGCAATCGCCAATAAACGTATTTGCTATCCAATGATACGTCTAGTCTATCTGCTGTTCTTATCAGTTGCTTATTCCTAATGTTTGTTTGGTCCAAGTGACATGTTCAAGGGAAATAAATATAACCAACAAAAAGAACATTATATTTATTTATTTATTTATTTTATTTATTTATATCTTTTCCACTTTGAATCATTATCAGTGATTACTTGTGTACGTCAAAATGGAAGTGTCAGGAGGGCCTATTTCGATACCAGATTTATCGTAATAAACCCTTCTGTAAAATCACTGTCCAACTTAATGTTAAAGCTATGAGGGTTCCAAACGCGTCCTAGTCTGAGAAGAACCACACAACAAACTCAGCCGGATATATATTTTTTTATATTGTGATCACTGTTTCACAAATGTCAATCTTAAAAGCTATTTTGGAACAACTAGAACCGTCGCAATATAATGAAAAAAATAATAATTATTATTATTATAATAATAGCAAAAAAAATTAATAATAATGATAACAATAATAAAAAATAAAAATAGGCCTGCTACACAACCAGTCACCGCAAGCAGCACCCGTTCACGAGCATAACGCAAGAGTCAGCCATCACCCCCTTCGCACATATTTGAGGGACGAGCGCAACCCGACTCCCGACGCTACAGCAAGTAATGACTTCTAAGGAATCGGTGTGATGCAACAGGTCGATAAAACGAAATTAATCTACAACAAAAAACAAATTGCGGAGATTACTAGTTATTCGCAATATAATACAATTCACTCCCAGGCCATACCGTCGTTGATGTAATCCTGTACACTATAGTAGGATTTTTTTATCAAATTTATTTTTATATATAATTTTAATTTATTTAACGATAAACTTAAGGCTTCATTTGGGAGCTTATTATAAAAACGTATACAATTAACCTTAAAGGATTTACCTATTTTATGGAGCCTAGTGTTGGGCATAGCGAGTTAATTTTTATTTCTCGTATTACTTTTATGAAAATCACAATTTTTTTTGAACTTAGAAATATTTTTATGAACGTAAATTAAATTTTCATAAATATATTGATTATAAACCGTCATTATTTTAAATTCTTTAAATTTGTTTCTTAAGGATTCTCTAGGTCTCATATTATATATTGCTCGAACAGCCCTCTTCTGCAGTGTGAATATGGTATCGATGTCGGCTGCATTACCCCATAAGAGTATACCGTAAGACATTATACTATGAAAGTAACTAAAGTAAACTAATCGAGGAGTTTCCATATATGTCAATCGACGTATTTTTTCAACCGCGTATATAGCAGAACTAAGTCTACTTGATAAATCAAATATATGAGGACCCTATTGCAATTTTTCATCTAAGGTAATGCCCAAGAAAGTAGTAGATTTGACCAAGTCCAATTCCTCATTGTTTAATTGTACATTGGTTTTAACATTTTTAACATTTGGTAAAGTAAATTTAACACATTTCGTCTTTTTTTTATTGAGCAACAAATTATTGGCGATAAACCATTGTACAACATCTGAGAGAGCATTATTTACATCGTCAATAACAGATTGCCTTCTGCTAACTTTAAAAGTAAGAGAAGTATCATCAGCAAACAACACTATCCCATGTTTTTTCCTCACTAGGTGAGGTAAGTCGTTTATGTAAATGAGGAACAAGAAAGGCCCTAAGATAGAGCCCTGTGGCACACCTATTTTTACCAAAGAACCGGGGGAACGTATTCCATTTACGTCTACTTTTTGAATTCTATCATTAAGATATGAACTGATCAAATCTAGGGACTTATTCTTAACTCCATAATGTTCTAATTTTTTTATAAGGATTTCGTGTGAAAATGCCAAGTGCATCCTGGGATCCTTTCCAGGCTTCAAATATATTGAGTAATAGCTCAACCCCAGCATCTGTTGTAGAGCGTCCAGCAGTGAAACCAAACTGGTTTTTGTGCAAGAGATTGTTTTTACTGAAAAAATCAACAAGTTGATTAAGAATTATTTTTTCAAAAATCTTGCTAAATGTAGGTAAGACTGAAATTGGTCTATAATTACTAGGATCTAATGAACTGCCAGATTTAAATAATGGAGTTATTTTACTTTGTTTCATTAGATCAGGAAATATACCACATTCTAAACAATTATTAAATATCAATGCTAAGTCTACATGTCAATTATGTCAATTATGGAATTATGGACGCTACAATGTCAATTATGGACTTGAGTATGTCAACAGATATTCCCCAAAGATCACTAGTCTTTTTAACGCTAATTAATTTAAATACTTTGATTACTTCTTGAGCATTCACTTTTTTAAAATTAAAAATGCTAACACATCGATCTACATTATCTCTAAGTAATCCTATAGCTGCAGCGGGAGAAGAATTTAAAGATAACGTTGTAGTCACTGGAATATTAGTAAAAAAGGTTTTAAAAGCAGTAGCAACCTCGAGGTCAGACGTAACATATTTATTATCTATATTTAATTTAAAGTCGATCCTCTGGAATTTAGCTCTTCCAGTTTCCTCATTAATTATTTTCCAAGTTGTTTTTATTTTATTATTGCTACTTCCTATTTTTTTATTGATATGTTGAGATTTAGCTATTTTACATTGTTTTTTAAAAGATTTGGAAAATAATTTTACCTCATCCCTAAACTCATTACTAGTATTATACATCAATTCACTATACATATTGTATAATTTTTCTCTATTTTTGTGTAACTCAGCAGATGCCCACTCACTAAATACTAATTTATCATTAACAACTACTGTTTTTGTGGTAAATACAAAGTTAAATAATTTTATGAAAGTATTGAAAAACTCATTATACATAACATTGGGATTTGATTTTTTCAACGAGGGCAAATAGTGTATTAAATCATTTTTAATTTGACTAATACGTTCTACAGTCACTGGTATAAAACTTACTTCTGTAAATTTAATTAAATATATATCTAAAATTAAATGATATATCGTATTTCATATAATTTGTCTCTTTTTATTATCCTATTAAGCCTTTTATAATTTTAATGATAAAGTTAAGATTAAAGTGTGTCTATGAAAGATATTAAATTTAATCTAATCTATAGTAGTTTGACTTTGCGGAGGGAGTAGCGAAGAAACGTTATGTGTCAGATATTTTTTTTGCTAAAATGCACCAAGGAATATTAATTAATTAATGAAATTGATTTACATTAGTAGATGCATTTTAACAGAAAAATAACGAGGTCCATATTCTATTCTACTTCAGGAAAATTTATAGAAGAAATATATTAATTAATTACTTCATGTATTTATTTATTAAGGACGTCCTAGGTTGTTAGAGGACGTCGATTGGCGAGGTGCAGTCATCATACCTTTGTATAAAGTCAAAGGTTCACAGATAGCCTGTGCAAGCTATAGGGCCATCAGTTTGATTAGCTTGGGCGGAAATGTTGATGCTAAAATATTAGCGAGAAGAATGCTAGAGAAATTTGAAAGGCTGTTGTGGGACGCCCCAGGAGGTTTTAGGAATCTGATCTATACACCTGGAAGAGGGTGTATAGATCAGATCTTTTCTCTCTGCATGATCACGGAAAAGTTTTTGGCCCTAAACCAAAAGGTTTTCTGTGTTTTTGTGGATTTGGAAAAGGCGTTCGATAAGGTTGTGGGAAAGAAATTATGGGAGATACTGTCCCGATACAATGTGAGCGGACCCTTGCTATAGGCTGTAAAGTCTCTTTACAGAGATCACTCAGCCTGTGTGCGAGTAGGAGCTGGCATGCCGCCCTGGTTTGACCTCCAATCGGGTTTTAATCTAGGTTGCCCTATGTCAGCTTGGTTGTTCAATTTGTATTTGGACAGTTGTCTCCAAGGCGTGAAAGACAGTGGATTGATCAACTGGTGATCCTCGAGGTACGTTAGGACCTGTCGGTTTGGGTCGTCCGCCGGCAGCCGATGCGAGCGCAAACACGCCGGCGCGCGCTCCGCTCTCGCTTGTTTATTGTTATCACTATGGTTTCTTTGGACCCGTATAGTACTGGCCTGTACCGGCCGGTACGGTACGGTACAGAGTGGTACGGACAGCGTAGGTACGCGGGAGCAGGTAGTCGGAACATGTGTCCGGTACTAGCCATCGCTGGGAACCTCCTCGCGTGTTCGTCCGCTATCAATGTTTTTTTTTTTTAAAAAAAAAGCACCCGCCTTCGCAGGGTGTTGTGGCTTTTTACTTCCCTGACGTCGTCAAGGCAAGGTTATTAATTCTATTGGTTATTACAAGCTTTACAGTTTAATTTACATACAACTACTACTGATAAGAAATAACACTATATGCTGATTTCCTATCCTATAATTTACAATTACTATTAGTATGACATTTTATGACTTAATTTTATTATATATCTGCTATTTATTCTTATTTCTATCTATAAATATTTTTATGATCTTTAAACAGTAATTTACAAATATTCTCTTTCTTTACATTTCATTAATAATGGTATATTTTCGACGACAATTTTATGCCCAAGTTTCTGCTCTATTTCAAATCTATCTTTAACGAAAATCGGGCATTCTAATATCAGATGAGGCACATCTTCGCTCTTTTCTGGTTCACACACGCATGATGGGCTATCTTTAATTTTAAACCTATATAGATAAGCCGAGAGGCCACCATGTCCGGTAAACAGCTGTGTGGTGACACTGCTTGGCTCTAACTCCGTTATGATTTTGTACGCCGTGATGACATCCGGGAAGAAGATCTTTGTAATAGACGCCGTCTCGCTGGTTCTATATCTTCTCTCCCATTCTCGCAGCGTCTCAAATCTAATTTCGAGCTTCACAAAAGATATCGGGCAAAGGTCGTTGTCTGGCTTCCTTTTCGATCGCAGGGCAGCTTCTTTCGCTAGAAAGTCGGCCCTCTCGTTTCCCACGAGGCCGATATGTGCTTTGTACTGGGTAATACAGGAAGACGTTTTTACCAAGGATCTTGCATCGGTTTATGCTTGCTCGTGTCTCCTCTGCCATGGGGTTGGTTGTTTCTGCGTTTATTACTGTCTGGAGAGCCGCCATCGAGTCACTATATACGCTAAAGTCGGTTTCGTGGCTTTTTAAAACCTCTTCTGCTGCTCTTTTTAGTGCAAAAAGTTCCGCCTGGTAGACGGTACAATACGACGGCAACGTAAGCTTAATGGCCTTGGTTTCGGCAGCCGGCCGTTCCATACGGAGAGAGCTGCTCCAACCATGCCATCAATCTTACTGCCATCGGTGAAGATCTTTGTTGCGTGATTGCTGTGATTATTGTAATGTTCCTCATCTATCAGGCAGTTGTAGCTAATGTCTAGCTGTTCTGCGGGGTGTGGGTTTTCGATATTGGAAGCCATTTGCTCAACATCTCTACCTTTCAGCATTGATTGAGGGATCCCTTTCTTTGCTTCAAATAACCTCGCAGCCTCCTGTATGCGAAGATCAAGAGGGAGAAGTCCGGCCAAAAATAATGCCGAGTTCAGTGACACGGTGCGATATGCCTTGCACATTTTTAGTGCAAATCCTCTCTGTACAGCATTTAGCTTTTTTTGGCTTCCCAATTTGCGCGCTGCAGATCCCCAAACGCTTGCAGCGTTTAATATGATAGGCTCGACTGCAGCCGTATAAATTTTTTTTATTACATCTGGATTTAGGCCCCAACTGACTCTTGCCGCCCTTGCTAATTTCTTATAAATATTGGTTACCTTTCTGCAGCTATTAGCTATGTGGGTATTAAATGTCAGTTTGTTGTCAATGATAAGGCCCAAGATTTTAATTTTCTCCGATATTTCAATATCAACTTTTCCAATGTTCAGACGTGGTACCTCGTATTTTAATTTGCGTCTTATGACCATTGCGCACGTTTTATGTGGCTGCTCTGCAGGTCGGGAATCCCTCACGGAAGCTTCGGCTTCCGTCTTCCCCACGTATTCCGGGGGGGGGGGGACCGCTCGAATGTGATGACGACTAACGATTTTGTTTCTTTGGATATTGATATTACTGTTGGACTGGATAACGATTTGGCTGCGGAAGAGACGGCTCCGTTGGTCGCCTCTCCTGCAAACGAACCCTGCGTGCGAAAGGACTCTCGTTTTCTAATTGGAAAGGATATGCTGTCTGAGAGCACTAAGGCGCTGACTAATGGTGCGAATGATGTCCGACCATGAAGTTGGCGCCAGAAGAAAGCGTGACGTGTCCGGAAGCGACTCTGAGCTTAGTGTTGCATCTTCTAAATACAACACCGCTCGTCGTGGACGTGTCATCTCGCGTGGTAGTGGGATTGCACGGGCGAAAGCCTATCTGCGGGCCCTTACACTGGAGGCGGAAGAAGTCTCGTTCGAGATGGAGTTGGCGAAACGTGCCTTCCGCAAGGCGGCACCGTCCCCGATTCTCGTGTCGTCCGAAGAGGATCCCTTCGAGCATCTGCCAAGGGTTGATCCTGAGGATCAAGACCCTCAAGGAGTCCGCGAAGGGTCTCCTTAAGGCGGTCGACATCCTGGCCAGCCGCTCGGTGGACGAGGAGACGCGTCGTCTCACGAAGGACAACTCGCGCCTCCACCGCGAGGTGGATAACCTTCGAGCAGAGCTCAAGGTTCACAGGCGCAAGTTTGCCGAGCTGAAGGCCTCGGCGGTCAAGGCGGATGTTGCTAAGTCGATAGCGCCGCCTTGGGACGCTGAATCGGTTGAGGAGTTGAAGCGCTCTATCGTTTCTTCAGTGGGCGTTATGGTTAACGCCCGCTTCGCCAACATTGAGGATCGCCTCCTCCCGGAGAGGGCCCTGCGCCTGCCTCTGGCTGCGGACCGTAGGGAAAAAGAAGTTGCGGTTGCCGACTCTCGCCAATCAGCGGGAGTCACACGTTCTAGCTCGCCACTCCTGCCGACGCCGACAAAAAGAGTGACGAGGTCCACGTCGGGCAGACCACCGGCCCCCACTCCGGCTCCTAGAAATACGGAGACGTGGTCCTCGGTGGTGCGTAAAGGCAACAAGGGTAAGATAAGGCCGGCAGCCCCTGCTCTTGCGCCCCAAACTCCAATTGTGGCTTAACGGACAGTCCAGTCGGCAACAATTGAGTCACAAGTCACGGGAAAAAAAGAGAAAGAAAAATAAAAGGGAGGGTAAGGGTAAAAAGGCCGGGAAGACTACGCCGGAACAAAAGCCCCAACCTAAGCTACCGCCCACTCGGTCACCTGCAGTTATGATCACACTGCAGACCGACGCGGCAGCTAAGGGTGTTACTTACGCCCAATTACTTGTGCGCGCCGCCGAGAAGGTGGATCTCGGCGAGATTAGGCTCGAGGGTGGGCTTAAGATCCGGCGGTCAGCAACGGGGGCCAGGCTTTTGGAGTTGCCTAAGGCGGCCCCCGAGAAGGCGGAGAAGCTTGTCTCCTCCCTTCGTGTGGTGTTGGGTGGGGTGGCAGACGTCGTCCGGCCCGTTAAGCGAGTGGCAGTAAGAGTAAAAGGGCTGGCCGACGCTGCCACATGTGAGAAAGTGAAGGCAGCAATCTGCCGTGTCGCTAATTGCTCCAGCGAATCAGTCCTAGTTGGGGGGATTGCTGCTATTGATCGCTGCTATTGCTCGGTGCCCCGTCGACGTGGCAAAGGCGCTTTTGGCGGAGGGTCGCCTGCTGGTGGGCTGGAGCTCGACTGGGGTCGAGCTCCTAGAGGAAAGGCCCATGCGGTGTTTCCGGTGCCAAGAGCCCGGTCACACGCGCGCAGTCTGCCCATCCGAGGTCGATCGCAGCGAGGTTTGTTTCCGGTGTGGAGTTGCAGGCCATTCTCGAAACAACTGCACCGGAGTCCTTCGCTGCGCAGTTTGTGTCGACCTCGGACTTCCGGCAAGGCACGAGTTGGGGAGCCGTTCCTGCACGGCTCCCCGAAAGAAAAGCAAGACAGCTGGTTTCACCCCAGCTGTCCCAAGAGGAGCGCGCCTGCAGGTGCAAGTTGAAGCCATGTCGTCATGAACAGAAGACGACATGGCTTCCTACAGGCGAATTTGAACCACTCCGCCAGGGCCCAGGATCTTTTCATCCAGGCCATGGCGGAGTGGGACATCAGTGTAGCGGTGGCCTGCGAGCCCTACTATGTCCCCCCTATTTCCAACTGGTCGGGGGATACTAGCGGTTCCGCGGCTGTGGTTGCGGGTTCTGGTCCCGGTCCCCCTTTCTCTACCCTAGCGACTGGCCCGGGTTTGATCGTGGCGCGATGGAGGGAATACGTAGTCATCGGCGCGTACTTCTCCCCCAATCGCCGACTGGCGGAGTTCGAGACTTTCCTCGACTCCATCTGTTCGGAATAGTTGTCGGGGGCTCGTCGGATCTCGTGCGCAGCGAGAGGTAATTGACCAGCCTAAGGCGAAGGGCTGCTGCGGTCTTTTACTTCGGGGCTTGGAACGGTCCATAAGCAGAGATCCCTTCGGGGGTCACTGCAGTTCGGGTAGCCTCCTGCTTAGAGGTTAGATGGATGTGCTAGCATCTATCCGGTCACCCGACTGTATTGTAGGGTAGGCTTGCAGCCTGATTGCCTGTCGGGAAGTGAGCGTGCCTTACAGCTCCGGCACCAGCTGGAAACTGGTAGTTAGTCTTTCTGACGTTCTCAGCAAGTTATTGCAAGTGTGAGAAATCACACGGGAAGTGAGCGTGCCTTACAGCTCCGGAACCTTTCATGGAGAAAAGGTAGCTGGGTGGTCGCGCTTGGACTTGTCTATGACCGATAGCCTTGCGGGCTTACTAGTCTTATAGTACCGTTGTCGGACGACTTCGGAGGTCAGATCTGCCGTACCAAGGATCCATGTGACCGGGGTAAACCTAGACCACATGTATAGCGGCTCAACCTTTATAACCGTAGGGTTGGTGGGGTTGAGATGCTATAAACATAATCATTAGGGCGGAAGGAGGCGAGGGCGACTATGTTCGGAATAGTTCGTGTTCGGCTTCGGTAGAGGAAGGACGTGTTTTAGTGCGCTCCTGCGTTTTATTTTAATATTGTTGAAATATTTATACTTTTTTTGGCAATTTTAATGAATAAAGGTGTTTGTATATTTATTAGTTACTAGGGAAAAGTCGCGAAAGTGCTGTAGTGTGATTTTCCGGGGGTTTTTCACCCACGTGGTGGCAAGCACGTGGTGCAAAACAGTTGTGTATGTGTATTGTGAAGCAGTGAGGTGTGTGGCGTTGTATTTCGGGGCTGTAGAGAGCTCGAGATCGTAAAAGACAAAGGGATTAATAAGGTAGTAAGGCTTCAGCGGCCTGAAACGGTTTTTTCGGTTGCGGCACGTGGTATAACCTCACTTTTGAGGTTAGAAACACGTGTTCCGCCGTTAGCCGGTGCGGTTTGCTGTCGTTTTTACGAGTGGAATTTATTTTATTATTATCAGAACATTGTCGTTTATAAGTGATTGAAAAGCGAATAAATAAAATTATTAAAAATGATAAGGTCTGACGTTGGTGTGGTCTGACGTTGGTGGTCGGTGGTTGTGACGGGTGACGGTGACGTTTGACGTCCGTCACTTAACACTGACATCTGACATCGGCGTCAGAAGTGACAGGTGACAGGTGACATTGACGTTTTGACGTTTGTCACTTGGCACTGACAGCTGACGTTTAAATTTGCCGTGTAACGGTTGACAGGTGTCAGGTGACATTGACGTTTGATGGACGTCACTTGGCACTGACAGTTGTATTGACTTTAATAAATTTTGTTGCCAGATTATTTGAATTTCCCACAAATTTAGGCAAAATATTAGGAACATGTCGGACGATGACGACGGGTTTACGGAGGACGAGGCTCTGCAGCAGAAAAGGCAAGAACTGCGTGCACTTGAGGAGCAGTCCCGGATGAGGAGGATCAGAAGGTCCACGGATATCACCCCGTCGGAAATCCCAGGATCCAGAAGGCCGCTGACGTCTACCCTGGAGACCCAGGATAGTGTAAGACGGCGATTAATGGCACCGAGTAGGAAGGCGGAAATTGGTAAATCCGTTAAGAGTACGGCTATTCCTCCTGCTGCACTGGCATCCCCTGGGCAGTCCAGAAAGTCGGCCGCTCCCCAGACCAGCTCCGCACCTGTGGTCACTCCAGAAGAGAGCCTGCCGGAAATGGGTAGTATTGACATGTTAGAGAAGGTACGCCAGGCCGTCAAGGGAATAAGCCTGGTGACTACGGGCAGCAACAGGCTGAACCTAGGTGATAGAGGTTTAATTTCGGCGTACACCCAGGACACACTGGCGGTAGTTGGTGCGTTAAATATCCGCCTGCTCGAATCGCAGTACGAGGTGACTAGGACGAAGCTGGAGGTCACCAAGATGGAACTGCAGACGGTACAGACGGGAGTCAGTGCTGGTGCACCACCCATAGAGATGACGAGCTATGCCAGTAAGCTGAAGCTGCCCAAAGGGAAGCCGGAGATTGCGCTGGAGCCTCGTGGACCCACAGTTTAATTTTACCCGAACTGTGAGACACTCAAATCTTCTGCGAACACTAAAAAGGAACTGCAGAAGAATGTACAGCCAGGCGTGCACGGTGTGCAATGTCAGCGGGTGATCGCTGTTTCCAATGGTGGCGTTGCTGTGCAGACGAGGTCAGTGGAGGCGGCTAGGAAGTTGAAGGAGGCCGCGCCACCGACCCTCAAAGCTACGGACCCTAAAGGACGGAAACCACTGGTGGCTATCCGAAACCTAAGGTCGGATCCCTCTGAGGCAGATCTCTTGGAGGATCTGCATAGAATCAACCTGGCAGAAGACCCGAACTGGACCAAGGCAAGGATGCTGGACCAATGCCGGGTTGCCTTCAAGAAGGGCCGAAGGGAGACCAATAGGACCACCATCGTACTGGAATGCACTAGCGCATTATAATAAGATAAGCGCGGGATAAGGTGGTCAGCCTGAACAGAGTGTACATTGGCTGGGACGAGGCTGAAATTTGTGACTACATTCGTCTCACTTGCTGCACCAAATGCCAGCAATACGGCCATCCCGAAAAACATTGTAGAGCGGCTAATACTGTTTGTGCGAAATGCGGCGACGAAGGTCACAAGCGGGACGAGTGTAAATCGGAAAGCATCTGTTGCGCAACGTGCAAGCGCTTCAAGAGGCCGAATAAAGACGGTCACAGGACGGCTGCCCTGACATGCCCTGCACGCGTGCACGCCGAGCAACAAGCAGCCAATATCACCCAGTATGGCTGATACTTCGCTTTGGGCAGCTCAACCTTCAGGGATCAGCTGCGGCCACTACTGAGCTACCAGTAGTTGCAAAAGAGTATGGATTGGACATTGCACTCATTCAGGAACAATACTCCCAGGATGGGATTGTACAGTGCGGACCCAACTCCAAGGCTGGAATACTGGTAGTCAATTCGAACTTAGTGATCACGTTTCTGCAACACCTTAGCAACGATTACTGTGCTGTCGCACACATCAACATGGGAGCCCGAGACAAAGGTATATACGTTGTCTCAGCTTACTGTCAGTACAGTCACGATATCTCGAGACACTTAGAGCACTTGAGGTATGTACTTGATCAGCTGGCAGGAAAGAAAACTCTAATAGGAATGGACAGTAATGCGCATTCACCGCTCTGGCACTGCGAACGTCGACAGTACGTGGGGAGAGGCCCTGACACGGAATACCGCAAGATCCAAATGGAAAGCTTCATCTTCGGACGAGGCATGCAGATAAATAATGTAGAAGTACAGCCCCCCACATTTCACGACCCTAACGGATTTTCCAATGTGGACCTGACACTTACCACTCGAGGAGTTGCAGTGTCAGAATGGAGCGTGCATGAAGGAGCCAGCATTAGCGATCACCAGCTGATCACATTCAACGTGGCTTCCGATGTGTTGCGAGTGGAACGGAGGACCGAGCCGCCGGATGGTGTGCCGAAATATTTCCGAGAACGCGGAGTCGATTGGAGGAACTTCGAGACGACTCTGCAGTACAAGTTAGGAAGATTGCACACCAGAAGGCCTGCAGAAGAAATCTGCGAACAATACTCCAAGATACTCTCTAGAACGGCAGAGGACTGCTTGGGGACACGCAAGAATAACGACTTCGGCCGGTTTGAATGGTGGACACCTGAGCTCGACAGCCTTCGACGGGTAGTGTATAACGCCCGACGAGCCTGGCAAAACTCACGGAAGGTGGGCGGCGACATGGAAACGCATCTACATGAACATTTACGATCTGCTCGAAGGATATACAAGACAGCCATGAAAGATGCTGAGCTCGCCCACAATCGCCGCATAGCTGACTCTAGCAACGAGGATCCTTGGGGACTGACGTATAAAACCGCTACCGGTAGACTGCGCCCACCCCCCAACGTACTGCATGGAGTCAAATTGTTAGAAGGACACACCAGCAACGCAACAGATACCATGACTGAGATATTGGAAACCTTGTGTCCGGACGACGACCCTACCAGGGACACCGCATACCACCGACAGGTCAGAATGGCTGCTGCGTGTTCCCCTTCAGGACCAGACTGTGATCCAACCTCTCGGCAGGCGTTAGCCAGAATAGTGAAGGACCTGCCGAACACGTCACCTGGCATGGATGGGATATCAGCCCGAATGATTAAGCACGCGTGGAGAGTTAGTGAGTTAGAGATGCTACTCATGTACTCCGCGTGCATTGCAGAGGGAGTGTTCCCGTCCATCTGGAAAGTAGGAAGACTTGTAGTGCAGCCTAAGGGGAACGACAAGCCCCTGACGGACCCAAAAGCGTATAGGCCGGTTACATTACTATCAATTCTTGGTAAGATTTTAGAACGTCTTATTATACACTGCGCCCCTTGCCTGCACATGAACATTTCTGAGGCTCAACATGGCTTTAGGCGTGGAAAGTCTACGGTGACAGCTCTGAACGCAGTGCTGGACCGAGTTTCGAGTACGGCCAATAAATATGTCCAAGTTATTACGTTAGATATCTCTGGGGCCTTTGACAATGCCTGGTGGCCCATGATACTCTTTAAGCTGAAACAGAGTGGATGTCCACTAAATATTTATAAAACTATTATCAGTTATTTCAGGAACAGACGCATCGGGCTCTTCGTGGGTCGCCGGGCAGTGTGGAAGGAATCGACAATGGGATGTCCCCAAGGTTCGGTGTTAGGGCCAACGATCTGGAACCTCCTGCTAGATGACATCCTGAAATTACCGATGCCGGTGGGTGTAAGTATGGTAGCGTACGCCGATGACATTACTATGGTCATTGAGGCCTCATCCAGGGCGGCGATAGAGCGTAATGCACTGTCGTCGCTCAGGGCGGTGTCCGACTGGGGGTGTCGGAACCGTTTCAGTTTCTCACCAACAAAGTCGCAGACCCTGACTTTGAAGGGTAAGTTTATGCGCCCCCCTACGGTTCGCATGCATGGTGCCTCTATTACTCAGGTGGCCAGGGCTAAGTTATGTGCCGCATGCAGATTTAGCCGGTCAACGGGCCGTGAACTGCTTCGGGAAGATGTCGAGGGTATCGGCATCGACCTGGGGTACTAGGTACAAAGCCCTTAAGATCCTGTATTCAGGGACTTATGTGGCTGTAGTTACATATGCTGCGGCCGTATGGTGGCGACGCTCGTCAACTTATGCTGTAAAGAGCACCCTGCTCCGCACCCAATGCCCGGTTCTGGTGCTGCTCACGAAAGCTTACAGGTCCGTTAGCACCGCTGCGTTGCCCGTGCTCGCAGCGGTTCTCCCGGCGGACCTTGAAGTTTTTAGATCTGGACGATTCGCGCAGGAGGGACTGGGGTTGGTAGGCAAGGAGCGCACACAAAAGAAACGGGAACTGACGGGGCTCGTTATGGCAACAAAGGTGGGAGTCAGGAGAAAGAGGCGCCGACCTGAAAATGTTCTTCCCTAACATAGAGAGAAGGTTATCGCAGAGATGGGCGGAACCGGATTACGTGGTATCACAGATGCTCACGGGACACGGTTGCTTCAAAAAACGCTTGCACGCCTTAACGCTATGCGAGAATGCGGCGTGCTACTGCGGAGAAGCTGACGAATCACGGGATCATGTTTTGTGGGAGTGCAAGTTGTATGACGAGAAACGAGCCGAAATGCTTCAAGATTGGACTAGAACCGAGGCTGGATCAGTATACTTTCAAGAACTGGTTAATAGCGAAGACAGTTTTAGAAGACTGCATACGTTTGCGCACAAGTGGCACAAAAAACGAAAGGAACTGGAAGTTTAACACAATAACTGCTCGAACGCGAAGTACTGTGCTGTGGTGTAACTGCCCCATTAGGGAAGAATGGAAAAGAGAAGGGACAGGAAAAAGAATTTGTAGGGAGCGAAGAGCGCACCTGGGAAAGAGCACTCGCAAGTACCGGTGCGTCTCCCAAGATTTGGTCTCCCGATACTCGGTCCGTATACCGAAAGGTGGGAAGGACCATGGGTTGGTGGTGGGAATTGTTCGGAATAGTTATTAAGTAACATTCGATCCAAAAAATGTTATTACAGCTGATTACGTGTGCAAACGTTATTGTGACATAGAAATGTTAAATAATGATCTGATTTTAAATAAGAACTCCCTACACATATTGCATCTGAACATCAGATCACTACGAAAAAATTTTAATGAATTACAAGTTTTGTTAGAAAATTATAAACAGAAGGTAGATATAATTATATTAAGCGAAATAAATATAAAGGAAGAAGAACTAACTTTTTATAAAATTTTGGGATATAATACACGAGGGAAACTATCCGAGGAGGAGGTATACTAATTTATGCGAAGGATGAAATTTATTTAAACATCAGAAAAGAGAAAACCTCAGAGCTAGAGGTGATTCATGGCCAGCTGAAAGCAGGAATAAGCATTATGCACATTTTTGCTATTTATAGACCACCAAATAAAAATAAGTCACTATTTGTGGAACAGCTGTCGAACATGATAAAATTAATTCCGGAAGCTGAAAATGTTGTGGTAATTGGTGACACTAACATAGAAATTTTTATGGATAAATTAAACTCGATTACTACAAAATACAGAAACACCTTGTGTGAGCTTGGACTGCAGTACGTAATACCGAGTGCAGAGATAACGCGCGAGGCGATCGTCACCGGGCGAGTCGACGCGTCGTGCCTGGACCACGTGTGGGTGCGAGCGAGATGGAATGAGTCGATTCCTTTGTCGTACGTACTCGAGGCTAATCTATCCGATCATCATGCCATTGGACTGGTGTTAAACGTGCGTGTGAGTGAGTGTACGTCTAGTGACAGCGGGAGTTTACATTTAAACAATGACAATAGTGTGCGTGAAGTTATTAGTGATAAGTTAAGCAAAAACTTAATGATTACGATTGGACGAAATTACTTGAATATACATGCCCGTTACAGTTATATGAAACGATTTATACAGTATTTGAACGAATTTACAAAGAAAGTACCGTAATTATTTTTCCTAGACGTAATAAAAGAAAGACACAGCCTTGGATTGATAAATATTTAAGTGCAATGATAAAGCGTAGGGCTTACTTATTTAAGATATGGAAAGCGGATCCGAAAAATATGAATAAGCGGTTAGATCACACTAAATTTAGAAACAAAGTTAATAAACTTATAAATAAAACAAAAAATAAATATAGGCAGCTAGAAATAATAAAATGTAACGGGGATTTTAGGAAAATATGGTTAAATATTAATTGTTGGCTCGGAAGGGGGAAAGCTAGTATCGACGATGTTATAATAAAACATTTAGGCAAAACTGAAAATATAAGTCAAATCTTTACTAACTTTGGAAAAGCTTTTACGGAGGAAATTGAAGGAATTAAGCATCTATGTTCGGAATAGTTATTAATTAAATTGTACAGTTGCTAATAGCAATCGTCAGGCGCTAAATATATTTTAATTATTAACAAATCGAGGGTAGATGTTACGTTTTTGGTGGTGTGACAAACGCACGCGTAACGGTCGAGACAGTTCTCTACACAGTTCTCGAAGATAGTTCTCGGTGAGCGGTTCTCGGTGAACCTTGGTGCTTAACGATTTTGCGGAGTAATCATTATCGGTTCTAGAAGTTTCCAAAAGAGTAAATTACATTAGTGTCGAGTGTTTGAATTGTTGGCTGCAGCGCCGAATTGGTGGCTGCCTTCTCACTCGAAGTGTGCGTGGAACCGAAGGTCACGCGACGGAACACTTAAGTATCAAATTATTTGTCCCATAATTATTTCCCTTTTATTAATTTTATACAATTTATCCTATTCTCTGGGGAACCCCAAATCCTTTACTAGTACAGACTGACTATGTGACTTCCTTCTTTGAAGCATAACAGAAGCAGACAGGTAAGTCGTTAGTTTTAATAAGCAAATTAGGGAGTAATCGTATACGTAGCTATTGATGACGTTGCCCGTTTAGAGGTTGTGTCGTGGGGTCAGCCGAGCCCCTCTGTACGATACAATTGCTGGTAGCAGAGCGTGGTTGTTAACCGAGTAGGTTTAAAACGTAATATTCGGTGTTACGGGTTGCTTAATCAATTGATATACGTTTGTTATACGCGGCTATTACTAATTAATTATTTTGTTGTTTTATTATTAAGGGTTATTTTTTATTAACGGTTAATTAATATTTAGTTGTATAATTTCTATTATTTTCGTAAAAATAAATAGCTAGGATTACTTTCTTTGTGACGTTTATAAAATCGTTGTACGCTTACTCGCCACGTAACATATTTTTAAACCGGTTTGTTAATTAGTGTAACTTAATTTATTTTCAATTTAGTTGTTTCAGTAAGTAATTAGTTAGTATTATATTATTCAATATAATCGTTGGTTATTGGCTCACATATTATTATTTTCGGGAATTCTTTATTTTGGATTTAAATTTACTTTTTTATTTTATTTGGTTCTTATTTTATTTTCGCGATGAGTGTTAAACATACCGCACGAATTGCCGGCGTATTGCGTTGGCTCGGCTCCGCTGTTCTAAATATTGAACGTAAGGATCGTGCTCAGGCTTTATTATCGCGTTATAAATTATTAGATAGTCAGTTGGCTGATTTGTATGATGCGTACCGGTCTCTTTTGGAAATGGACTTGGACGGTGACGTTCTGAGTAAAATCAATTGCGACGTTAATCAAGCGGACGATCTGGCGGATCAATTACGTCAGGCAGTAGGCAATATCAATGCTTCTAAGATAAATGATCCTCGCATAATTCCGGATACGGATAGTTCGCCGGCATTAATTAGTAGGTTGCCAGTCCTCGACTTACCGCACTTCAACGGCGATTTAGGACAGTGGGTTGCGTTTAGTAACTTGTACGATAGCTTGGTACATTGTCGTAAGGATTTGACCCCTGCTCAAAAGTTAGCTTATTTGATGGCTTCATTGACTGGTGAGGCTAAAGGGTTAGTGCAACACTTGGAGCTCGTCGATGCAAATTATGACATTTCTCGGGACTTACTCAAGCGTAGGTACCAGAATGTTCGACGGCTAGCAGATAATCATGTTTCTGCCATTTTAGGTTTACCAAGGATCGTTGGAGCTCACACCTTACGAACGAAGCTTCTTAACCCGTTGTTAATTGCACTTAACGGTTTAAAGGGATTAGAATTGCCAGTGACGAGTTGGTCATTTTTGTTATTACACATCGTGTTAAGTAAATTATCACATGACTTAAGAAATCGGTTCGAATTGGAATACGGTGGGGACTCCGCCACTCATCTTCCCCAGTTTGATGAATTAATTGTTTTCCTGGAGGAGGAGTGTCGTCGTATGGAGAACGTTCCTCTACCCGGACCCTCAGTTGCTTATCCTCGTATACGGCCCGCAGCTGAAAATCGTCAGATGATTCGGCCGCGTGAGATACCTCGTATGTACACTGCGACAGCAGCACAGAAGGATGATCGTAGGTGTTCATATTGCCGAGATTCTGGACATGGTGTTACGAGCTGCCATAAATTTAAAAATCTTCGTTGGCAGGCGCGGCGCAGTATTACTCGTCAGCGTAACTGGTGTTACAATTGTTTAGGCAGCCATCTCGCGTTTCAATGTCAGTCGGCCCGTCCCTGTGCGCAGTGTAGAGGTAATCATCATCTCCTACTTTGTGGCAATCGCAATGGATCTCCTCAACCAGTTGCTACGGGTCGAGTATCACCATCAAATTCTCCAGGGTGTGATATAAGGAACTCGCCTCAGCCTTGGACCGGAGGCGTCAAGTATGTTTCACCACGAAATAGTAATTCGTTTTCTAATCGAGGTGACAATGGTGGTCGTCGTTCACCACCTCGAACGGGCGGGGGTCCTCACGGTTCTCGGAACAAGGCTGGTGCAGATACGGATCGGAGCTGCTGGATTGAGCCACAAGCGCAGCTTCCTTATATAGATCATCCTCGCTTGGGGCAACGCAATCAACATTCTCATCGACGTTTGAAGGAAGGGTCTGGTAACGTTCTCTCACCGGACAGCTGTAATCGTGATCAAGATTGTTGACTCCTTCCTCGTTCTCCATGCGTGTCTCCATCTCCTCCTATAACCGTTTTGCTACCTACTGCGTATGTTCGTGTTGGTTCTCTTCGGAGCGAACAAGTTACCGCGCGCGCGATTTTGGATTCAGGCTCTCAGGGGTGTCTTGTGTCAACACGGTTGATGGAGAAATTATCTTTACATGTTGCTCCTGGCGCGAACTTTATTCATGGGGTTGGTGGAGTCAAGGTGTCTGGGTTGGTGGGGAAAGTCTCACTATCCTTTTCTCCACTTCATTCCCCTTCTCCTCGGATCACGACGACAGCGATCGTCTTGGATAATATTTTGGGACAGCATCCAGTAGTTTCATTACCTCCAGGCGTCGTAGGTTTAACGTCTAAACTCTCTCTTGCTGACCCAGGTTTCCACATTCCGGGACCAGTTGATGTTCTACTCGGAGCAGATGTTCTTGGATTGTTACGGTTGGAAAGCAGTAAGCTTCTTCAAGCAGGTGGTCTTTCTGCAATAAATACTGATCTTGGTGAAGTCATTATGGGTCCAGCATTTCCAGTACTCTCCTCTCCGGATAACGCCAGCTTTCAAGTAGGTCTATCCCTCGCTGACGCAGTTCAGCGATTTTGGGAAATAGAGGAACCTCCTACAGCGCCTCGTGTCAACCCGCAGCACCAGGAATGCGAATTATTCTTCCAGAATAATACCGGTCGGCTCCATTCAGGTCGGTTTGTGACACGGTTGCCCTTCTTGCCCTCTCGTTCTCCCCTTGGTCAGTCCAGGATGCTGGCAGAGAAAAGACTAATCTCCATGGAACGTCGTATGAAACGTGATGTGGCTTTCAAACAAGACTATTTAAATTTCATGAGGGAATACCTGGAGTTGGGCCACATGTCGGTTTCCAAATATGATTGGCGTTCTAAAGAGCATTATTTTATCCCTCATCATGCTGTGTTTAAGGCAGGAAAGATTCGAGTAGTTTTTGATGGTTCAGCACCCACCTCTAACGGTATTACCTTAAACCAATGTTTGCATGCCGGTCCAAAACTGCATCGCGATATTTCAGACCTCTTAACCAGCTTCCGCCGACATCAAGTCGTTTTTGTTGCGGATATAAGGATGATGTTTCGTCAGACTCTTATTCATCCAGATGATCGGTGTTATCAGCTCATACTGTGGCGAGAGGATCCATCTCATCCAATGACTGTATATGAGCTAAATACGAACACTTATGGACTCAAGTCTAGTCCGTTCATTGCTATAAGGTCTTTACTGGAACTTGCGGATCGCGAGCGTATTTACTTTCCCAGGGCAGCCGCTATTTTATCAAGCGATGTCTATGTCGATGACATATGTACAGGTGCTGCAAGTGAAGAAGAGGCGAAGGTTTTAAGAGATGAGCTGATCGGTATCTTGAGGTCTGGTGGGTATGAATTAAGAAAGTGGATATCCAACTCGCAGGTTCTTCTTGAAGATTTACCGGAGGAGCACCAGCAAGCCCCACATCTCTTTCAAAATATAGAAAATCCTAACGCAGTCACTCTTCTCGGAGTACAGTACCAACCGGTCCCAGATGTTTTCACATTTCGTGTACAGGATATAACTATCTGCAAGGTTTGGACTAAGCGTATGGTATTGTCAACCGTAGCTCGGATTTTTGATCCCAATGGTTGGTTAGCGCCGGTTGTGTTTTGGGCCAAGTGTTTCCTTCAGAAACTTTGGTTGCAGGAATTGACGTGGGATGCCCCTCTCATTGGTGAGTTGCTCCAGGCTTGGTCTCGGTTTGTAACATCTCTGCCAGATCTTGAATTTATTAAAATAGACCGAGCCTTCTTTCCGACGTCTAAATGTCGTGTCAGCCTGCATGGATTTTGTGATGCTTCCGAACGAGGTTATGCGGCTGCCGTCTATCTTCGTGTTATGGACCCGAAGGATAATGTGACTATTAAGTTGGTTATGGCTAAGAGTAAGGTCGCTCCTGTGAGATCAAGGCTCACGATTCCGAAGTTAGAATTATCCGGGGCAACCCTTTTAACAAGACTTCTAAAGCATTTGAATTCTACTTTGGGGCAAGTGGTGGAAATTGAAAAAGTATTTGCTTGGACTGACAGTCAGATTGTTCTTGGTTGGTTAAGAGCATCTGTCCATGCTTTGGAGGTTTTTGTGGCTAACCGGGTATCACAAATTCAAAATTCAAATGCGGTTATTAATTGGAGACATGTTCCCGGTGATTTGAACCCTGCAGATTGTGCGTCACGAGGCTGTGAATCTCCGGGTTTGGTTGACCATCATCTCTGGTGGGGACCAGCTTGGCTTTGTGAACTTGAAAGTTCTTGGCCTCATACGGTTCTGGATATTGTGGAGCCTTTACCAGGTTTACGTATTTGTACGGTTCAGAAGGAACTTACTGGTGATTTGCAACCTTTACTAGATCGGTTTAGTTCTCTTAATAAGTTATTGGGAGTTACGGGATGGATTAAGAGATTTATTCGAAATTTACGGCAAAAGTCTAATAGGCTATCATCTCCGGTGCTCGATCCCGAGGAGCGTCACGAAGCCTTGGTTTTCTGGGTTCGCGTAGTGCAACGTGAAAATTTTAAATCAGTTATTTCCAGTTTGCAAAACGGGTGCGTCAAGTTCAAAGGTGCTGTAGCTCGATTGAATCCGTTCCTCGATGACAAGGGTTTAGTTCGAGTAGGAGGTAGATTGCGTAACGCAGATTTACCTTATGAGGCGCGGCATCCTCTCCTACTACCAAAGGGTGGTTCACTTGTGAACCTTTTAATTGTAGACCGACACGTAAGAAATGCACACGCGGGGCTAAATACGCTGCTAGCTATCCTACAGCGGGAATTTTGGATTTTGTCAGCTAGACGGGCAATTCGAAAAGTTATTTACCGATGTATGCCGTGTTATAGATTAAAGGCTACCCTTACTCAACCTCAAATGGGAGACTTGCCTCCAGATAGAGTAAAGATTTCTAGACCTTTCTCTGGAGTTGGTACGGATTTTGCGGGTCCGTTTATGGTCAAAACTTTTACTGGTCGAAGTGCTCGAATCTGTAAGGCGTACTTGTGCGTGTTTGTTTGCCTATCTACTAAGGCCGTACATTTGGAGGTGGTCTCAAGTCTTAGTACTGAGGCTTTTATAGCTTGTCTGTCTCGATTCGTCAGTCGGCGCGGTTTACCTGCTTTGATTCGGTCCGACTGTGGTACGAATTTTAAGGGAGGAGATAGGTATCTCTCAGAGGTACACAAATTCTTATATGAAAGTCAGGATTGTATAGGTCAAAAAATGTCTCAGCAGGGTATCCGCTGGAAATTTGATCCTCCAGCATATCCTTCTTGGGGTGGTATATTTGAGGCGGTTGTAAAGGTCGCGAAGACACATCTTCGCCGGGTTATTGGAGATACGGTACTCACCTTTGAAGAATTGCAGACGGTGTTTTGCAAAATTGAAGCGGTCCTTAATTCGCGACCTCTTTGTTCAGTCTCTTCGGACCCAAATGATTTGGATGTATTGACTCCAGGTCACTTTTTGGTCGGTGGTCCACTCACAGCTCTGCCAGAATATCCTTTAGAGAATACCCCACTTTATAGGCTCACACGTTTTGAACTGTTACAACAGTTATCTCAAAGTTTTTGGCGCAGGTTTAATTTAGAGTACTTACATTTGTTGCAACAGCGTGTACGATGGTCTGATAAAACTGACCCACCTAAGGTCGGTGATCTTGTCTTAGTTAAAGAAATGAATATGCCTCCACTCTCCTGGAGACGGGGTCGTATTCTAAGGTTATTAACAGGCGCAGATGGAATTCCAAGAGTCGCAGAAGTACATGTGGGCAATTCTGTGTTAAAGCGGGCAGTAGCTACTCTCTCTCGGTTACCAGTAGCTTAGACACTTTTCAGGTGCCTGGTATTACTTTTAAACTCAGTCAGGTTTCGCCTGGCTGGGGCAGAGGATTGTTCGGAATAGTTATTAATTAAATTGTACAGTTGCTAATAGCAATCGTCAGGCGCTAAATATATTTTAATTATTAACAAATCGAGGGTAGATGTTACGTTTTTGGTGGTGTGACAAACGCACGCGTAACGGTCGAGACAGTTCTCTACACAGTTCTCGAAGATAGTTCTCGGTGAGCGGTTCTCGGTGAACCTTGGTGCTTAACGATTTTGCGGAGTAATCATTATCGGTTCTAGAAGTTTCCAAAAGAGTAAATTACATTAGTGTCGAGTGTTTGAATTGTTGGCTGCAGCGCCGAATTGGTGGCTGCCTTCTCACTCGAAGTGTGCGTGGAACCGAAGGTCACGCAACGGAACACTTAAGTATCAAATTATTTGTCCCATAATTATTTCCCTTTTATTAATTTTATACAATTTATCCTATTCTCTGGGGAACCCCAAATCCTTTACTAGTACAGACTGACTATGTGACTTCCTTCTTTGAAGCATAACATTTGAATTCTTTTGAATCCCAAAAAATCACAGGCAATTATAATAAGTAGTAGACATTTTCAAAATAGGATTATTCTCAACGACCTTACTAATTTATTATATGACAAGTCAATTATACCATTTTCTAATACAGTTAAGAATTTAGGATTGACATTTGACAAATTTTTATCATGGACGGCGCAAGTTAACGATACTAGCAAGCGCGTTCATATGTCAATTCACTCTCTTAAACGCTTGCAGAATTTCCTACCAATGCGGACCAAAATACTCCTAGCTCAATCTCTTTTATTACCCCTTCTCGACTATGCTGACGTTTGCTATCTGGATGTATCTGAGGAGCTGCTCAATAAATTAGATCGCCTTCAAAACTTGTGTATCCGCTTTATTTTTGGACTACGCAAGTTTGACCATATTTCAGCTTTCCGACGTCAACTTAAGTGGTTCCCGATCCGCCTTCGCCGGAATATGCACGTCCTAACCGCGCTGTATAACCTCTTCTCCAACTCAGCTCCTTCCTATCTACATCAACGATTCCACCTTGCAATTACTAGTACTCGTCCTAAACGCTCCTGCGTTTCAGTAAAAACCTTTGACATTCCCCCTTATAAATCTAAATTTTATTCCAAATCTTTTACTATACAAGCAGCGCGGTTATGGAATTCCTTACCAACAAATATAACATCCAGCCGTTCTGTCATGGCATTTAAACGTAAATTAAAACTCTACTATCTCTCACAGGATTAAATTATAATGTGTAATATATGTATGTATTTCTATATGTTATTATTATATGTATGTACTTCTTAATTTATGTAGGTATAAATTTATGTGTATGTATTTTATTTTATATAGTATTATTATATGTATGTTCTTTTTTATTATTGTAGGCATAAATGTATATGTATGTATCATATTTTATATAGTATTATTATTATGTATCTGCATATTATTATAAAATATATATGTACCTTTCTCTGCCCTCTTAAACCTCCTGTCCAACACTCTTAAGGGTAGCTGGAAGAGATCTCTTTGTAGAGATAAGTTCATCCTATGTATATGTCTTTTATAATTGTCTTTTCTTTTTTCTTTGGTGCATAAAATAAATAAATAAAATAAATAAAATAACAGAAGCAGACAGGTAAGTCGTTAGTTTTAATAAGTTTTTAATATTTTTAGTGGCCCAGCCAGCTCGATGTAAAGCTGGCTGGGCCACTAAAAATATTATGAATAAATAAAAAACCGATGCATATTTATTTATAACTAATTAATTGTTAATTAATTACGGCGATAAAAAATTAATTGTTATTTTTGTTAATTAATTACAGCGACCCAGCCAGCTTGACATTCAGATTCGAATGACGAGCGGTACAGTCTCAGCAAAAGTTTGTACAGGTATAAAATAGTCTCGAGCGGGATCGAAAGATAGGTTCAGGTTGGGTATGAAAAGATCATATTAGGTAGAGGAAGTTTTTAAACCCACACCTTTACTTTTTGAAAGTTTCTGAATGTTTACTTTCTTTACTTATAAAAATAAAATACATATTGTAAATTTGAATAAAAAAAGGAATTGGCACTTTTGAAAAGCAAATGCTCAAGAGAAACAATTTCATGTCATTTTGTTTGTTTGTTTGTTTGTTTTTTTTTATTCGTTATTTGTTTTTTTTAGATTTTCATCGCCGATTATGAAAAAACACTTTCAAATATTCGCGCAAATAATGTCTACCACTCAGGTAAAAGTAAACATTTGTTCTGTTCAGAGATGTTAAGAATAACAAACAAATGAATGAAAAACAATCTGAAACAGTCAAAAAACCGGGGACAAAGATTCAAATAGGTTAACTCCTCCTGACCCCCTAAACTGTATCACGTTTTGAATTTCAAATCCGAGAAACTGTTATTAAAAAACCAAAACATTGCGTTGGTGACGTCGCGCGACTGCCGTCAGAATATTTTTCGGTCGATCAAAGTCTTGAATACCTTGAAGGGAAGATGAATATCATTGAAGCTGGACAGAGCAGAATTTGTGAGGAAAAAAGCACAGGTGAGATATCTTTTTTGTAATCTTTGCATTGAATGCCAATGTGAAAAACAAATTTTTCAAGTGGAATTTTTATGTTTCAGATTCTGAAAGTAGCGCAGATGAAAATGATTAACCTGATCCGAAATCTAATGCAGTTGACGAATGTCCGGCGTGTAAGGATAATTTGCCATTTCCTCGGACCTGCGTCCAATGTGCAGCAGGAATTCATAATTTGCTAGGATGCTCTTATCCACAGAATGTTGATGACGAAAGATATGGGGAGGCAAGGATATGTCGAAATTGTCACCGTAAAGTGGAAAAACTGACTGATCGTGCCCCACCACTGAGAAAGAAAGTTATTGACTATCAAGATAACACTTTGGAAGGTTGTTCGGTCAAATCTGTTCAAAGAGTAAAAAAGTGAACAGTCGTGTCAAATTATCGAAAAGAAAACTCACTGACTTTAGTGAAGATGATGTTCATGAAACTCAAACTCGAATTGCAAAAAGGATAAAAAGTACGTACAAATTTATTTTCTTTAATTATGGTGTTCATATATATTTATATATTTTATTTAGTCAAATGAGCTGTTCTGTATTGTTTCTAACCATAAGTTTTTTGTTGCAGGTGATGTTCTGCCAAAAGTGCTTTCTCCTCCATTGATTGTCTCCAACGGCTATAACGACGACTCTGACGACGAAATTCCTATTGAATCACACAGAACTGTTCAGGCGACGAGAGAAACTGAAAACTGGAGAGGCTTAGAAGAAATATCCGTGTCGAAAGCACTGTATTATGGAGATCGCAAAGAATTGCTCAGAGACGCAATCTCCTCAAAACGTTCCCATCAAATTGACGTTTTGAAAAACGGGAATTTAAGTTCCTCAAAGCTTATCAACATAAAGGGCCAATCTGTAACTGTCGCCAATACGTGTGCTTTTGACAGCATTGCACAATTGCTTTATGTATCAATTTGCGACAATGAAGCCTTGAGAGAAAAGGTACCTAATCGAATAATATTCAATTCGGTATATTAGTGACTTTATTATTTAAACATTTATTCTTCAATTTCGCTTCATTTCAGATCACGACTTGCCACGATGAATTCCCAAAGTTTCTTTCGAACCTACAGAAGAATGGTATCATTTCTGACACGTATACTAGAAGGGCAGAAGTTCTTCTTGAAGGCAGAGAATTGAAAAATATAGACAATTATCCTGCGATCTCAGGTCTGCAAGCTGCTTCAAACGTGGTGAATTTGGCCTCAAAGCTGACGAAAGAATTTTCAACCATCCAGGAGATCTGGGAATGCTCGGAGAACTCATGTCCTGTGATTTATGAGACCAGGACAATTAGGTTAATAAGATTGATGGATAACCAAATTGCAGACTGCAATTTATTGGAAGCTAACCAAAACTCCAACCTGTGCCAAGGAAGACAACGAGAAACTTGTTCTGGAGAAAGGAAGAATGTTATATCTGGAATCGGTACGTTTGATCATTTTTTATATTTGAAGCTAAACATTGTTTCAATGACATGGAATGTATTCTTATTCTTTTGCTTCACAGTCACATTTTGCTGGTCGAAGTGATCAATGAAGATCCTACGAAGATGAGCAAACCAATTTCAGTGAAGCAACTCCCAAAAAGCGTCCCTAGCCCGATTAACGACGGCACAACGTTGACATTGTTAGGAGCTATTGCGTACCACGGTCCCTCCACAATCACGCCAGATCGAAGAAAAAGAATAGCTCATTACACAGCTGTTTGTTTGAGAAATCATACTTGGTACGAGTACGATGATGTGTATCCACAACGCAAAAAAAAGTTTCCAGATGGAGCTAAAATTGTTCCTGAACTCTTGATTTTTTCAAAATTATGAAGTCAAGCTTTAATTTTTGTAAAAAATAGTAATAAATGAAGTATTTCCTTTGTAAACCTTTAATTTTCATTTATACAGCACCTCCCTGGTTTAATGTTTTGTAAATATGATGTTACACATCTAAAATAGAAGCTAAGAAGTACTTTATTTTTCTGCTACTTTGTCATAAGAATCAACAAGAATGGAAAATGTTTTTAATATGAATATAATACAAGGAACATTAATGGATAATTATAAATGCATTAATGAAAAAGTTGTTTTCAAGTTGTTGTTCAAAAAGTTGCAAGAAAAAATATTATTAAGTTTTTGAATGCAGTTTGTGATTTCGATTTGGATACAAGTTGTTTTTTATTGAATTTTTTTATTGAATAAACTTTTTATAAATAGACATAAATAAATTTCTTGGTTTTGCTGAAAAGAAGGTAGCGTGCCCAAGCTGTCGAATATCTTTTCATACCCAACCTGAACCTATCTTTCGATCCCCCTCGAGACTATTTTATACCTGTACAAACTTTTGCTGAGACTGTACCACTCGTCATTCGAATCTGAATGTCAAGCTGGCTGGGCCGCTGTAATTAATTAACAAAAATAGCAATAAATTTTTTATCGCCGTAATTAATTAGCAATTAATTAGTTATAAATAAATATGCATCGGTTTTTTATTTATTCATAATATTTTTAGTGGCCCAGCCAGCTTGATGTAAAGCTGGCTGGGCTACTGTAATTAATTAACAAAAATAGCAATTAATTTTTTATCGCCGTAATTAATTAGCGATTAAATAGTTATAAATAATAATAACAATTGTTAATGGCTTTTTTGTTTTGGGTCAGCCAGCTTGACGGAGCCGTTAAATCTTCCATTTTTTCAAACACCGCTTCCAACTTGCAGGACCTTTTTTTTTTTCTTTCGTAAAATCCATTACGGATACCCGGCCAGCAAGATGATGGCCGGATTGCTATGTGGGACTGCCTGGCAGCATAGAGGACGCCGCCATTTTTAAGGCTACCCACTAAAAAACCAACGGTTGCCCTCAATGCCTTAATGGGACAACACGGGATCGCGTTAGCACTCACCGTTCCGCCCCGGCGGTTACCACCGTGCGAGGGTGCCCCGAGCAACTTAGGGCACCCTCACTGCGTAGGCCTGTGGCAGGTGAGAGGGGTCGCCTCCCCCCTCTCACCGAGGCCTACGGCTGGGAGAGGAAGCGGCGGGCGTACTCCCGCCTCCATCTTCCCAGCCTCCCCCGGCGGAGAGGGTCAGAGGGAGAGACCTGCTCCCTGACCCGCTCCGCGGAACTTGCAGGACCAGGACATGTGTTGAAATAATTCAATTTGACAGTTGAGTCTACCCGGAGAGTTTCGAACCCGAGATAACTAGTTTCTTTAAGCTTTGCACTTCACACCATTAACCGCTACACTAGATGTGTGAGACGTCACTATTTGCAAATTAGTGGTTAATGTTTTAACATTAGTTGAGTCGATGATGGGTGATAAAGAGTGGGACGGTAGTTACTTTAAACATTATGTCCAGGTACCGTCAATAACTCTTAAATACACAAAAACACCAAATATTTCTCTTTTATCAGCACTTCACTCGTAGAAAAGTTGATACAATTATAACTGCATTAATGTTGTCTTTTGAAAAACTTTTAACATTGTTTTAGATTTTTTTATTATTATTATGAGAACAACGATACACGTCTGTAGTCCTGTCATACTTTTTCATACTCCGTATTCTGTTTGTTCATATTTCAAGGGCTTCAAGACTCTTCTGTATAAGAGTTTACCATCAAAATGTCACAAAATCACAACTTTTCTCGTATTTATTTAATTTTCTAAAATACGGAACTTAATGGTGTTCTTTGTGGCACGTCCTTTCAGTTCGACTGCCTATCGGCATCTCCATATACATAGTATAATAAATATAGTCATTGGTGTGATTGTTAATTACCATGGAACTTCTGAACAACGTAACTCCTGAACTACTTGACCTATTGAGTTGATATTCACAGATTTTATTCATAATATCGATTTATGCGGTTTGTGAATAGTCAAGTTAGTAATCAACTTATAACACAAAATATCCACCATGTATTCTAGTTTAATCTACTTTAATGCTAATAGTAACATTAATACTTTAATACTAATACAAAGAAGATGGATCATAATAGAGGATTCGTAATCATAATTTTAAATAAAGATGTTTTTAAAATTATGATTTCTTTTTTTAAATGTTTCAAATTGTTTAATGTGTTGTAATTGATTGTTAAACTATAATAATTTTAAACTGACGTTTTAAATGCTTTGCTGAAATCGTGTTAAAGAAGAGACGAGATGTCTATTCTTTTAATTTATATCAAAAGTTTGTAGTTTTATTTAAATAAATGCTAGGCTCTAATATCAAAAATCCAAGCCCTGTATTTCGAGATAAGATAACTATTCCGTCCCAAGTCGCCTCATAAAGCAAGGAGGCAAAACCACAGGGTATCGTCTTATCGTAGTCATAACAGTAATGCTGTAACAGTAATGACTGTTTCTTTAAGAAGACTTTAGACGCCACAGAAAAATAATAAGAGTTTAGGCCCAAAAAATATTACTCGTAATCTTTTATTTTATAATATTTTCAAAATCGTTTTGACAAATAATTAAATTTATTTCATTAATTATTTTGTAAAGTATTCTCAAATAAAATCAATAAAAATTATATAATATTATAACTATTCAAAATTTCAATTTAGATGTTTCAAATCTATTTTTGAACATTTTTTGAACACCTATTTTATTTTTCAAACTTAACAAATTTAAGAAACAGATCTTTTTATACGACCATCTCTGTGTCAAAAATTAATCAATCAAAATCAATTTATTCGTAATTGGTTGCGACATTACAGATAGACATTGTTCTTTTCCGTCAGCGGAAAATAGTACACCAATAATCACGTATCTTTGTTTATCGTAATTTTACCGGACAAGCAACAATAAGACCTAACTTAAGATTCAGAGTGTTTTATGAGTTATATAGAGATTTGTCCTTATTAATATAATTATTTTAATCTACATAAACTTTAACTTGTTACAGGTGTTGTTCCAAATGCTGGGCGAATTGTGAGGCATCATCACGATGCAGCCATGGTGGTTATATTATCTCTAAATATTGTTCTCACGAATATGTTTAACACAATATTTTATAAAAAAATCTTTTATTTTAAGTAATTATTGTTACATCGATGTTACGAATGAAGCTTGCTGATATCCAAGTTGAAAATGCTATCCATTTCTACTGCCAATTAGCTAAATTGGACCGCAGATACATTTTATATTTATTATTCAGATATGTTGTCTGGAAACAACTATGGATATGGTCCGTTATAAATAAAAGTGAATATAAATAAAGTATCATTGCAGATATATCAGGTAGCTGGGAGGAATGGTGGACGTACGATGGAATTTCAGGTAATCAAAATTCAGATCTAATAATTCGATTATTATAATATCTCTTAAGCTGAAGATAATATATATGAAATGTTCCTGATTATAATATTATTCGATTTGTAATTTATGTTTCCAAAATTATGTAAAACTTAATAAATACAATTTGTATTTTAAATACAACACCTTAAGTACACACTAAGATTCTAACATCTAAAGTGTCCAATATTCGACAGTATTACATAATAAAACCATCTGTATCATTATAGGACAGTGACACAAAAATGATAAAGATACCATCTTTGTGATAGTACATTCCCCGTATCATTATTGAACAGCGCTCAAATGATAAAATCATTCCACTCTACTCCACTTTGCCATCAATTTTTAGTAGTCCTGAAATCATAAAATAATCTATATTTTGTGAATATTACATTTTGATACTATAAAATTCATAGATATTGATTTATAGCTGATTTGTGTTGTACGGAATCGCTTTTTGTAATCTCTTAATGCAATGATTTTTATTTTATTTTGTTTTAAGTAAATAAAAAATATAAATAATTAAGCAACAGTATATTTTCATGTTACATACTTATTATTTTAAATTAATCCATATCTATAGTATCAGATCTTATAAGTTATTAAAACACAATTATACGAGAAATATACTTACATTTATAGCTTGAAATAACAATACATATGATATTTTAAATAAATTTAATATTTAATGTTTTAATTTAAATACTTTATTTTTATGTAACAACATTCAATGCTCTAATACCATTTGCTGGAAAAAAATCGGCTAATGTTACGGTAATGACCATTCCGGTATATCCGATAGTGTCCAATGGTACCCTAAAATTACATCACTTGCACGTTTCCACAACTACGAGCGATAAAATAAACTATCATCATATTGTAGTATAAATAAAACACGCTGTATCTAGGATCATGTTACATATTCTAAATCTATCTCATCTGTCCTTTTAAGGGACTTATAAACAAATAAATCTACATTTATCTATAATACTTGTGATGTGTTCTTAATCTATAATTTTTTGTATGTATAGTAGTATTACTTCTTGTTACTAATATATACTCACTGTAAACCAATTAATAAAGTGAATACTACAAAAGTAAAAAAAATCTTTTTATAGTCCGATATAATTAGTGTTTTTTTTTAATCCTCGTTTCTTTATCGTGACATTGTGCGATATACGAGGGGAGGTCCAAAAGTTCGTGGAATGAAAGGAATCTAAATAAAATAAAACAACAAAACTATTTTCCCTTTACAATATAATCACCCTTAAGCTTAAGACATTTATTAGACCTATGAATTAATTTTTCTAAACAACTATAAAAATATGCTTTATCTTTTCCGTTAAAATGAGCCGAAATTGCCTCCTTTATCTCATTGTCGTCGGAAAAATTCCTTCCCCTTAAATCTTTTTTTAAATTGGGGAATTATAAAAAGTCACTTGGGGCCAGGTCTGGACTGTAGGGTGGGTGAACTAGGGATTCGAACTAATGCGTGTGTAGAGCAGCCATTGCAATGCTGCTCTAGTGAACCGGCGCGTTGTCTTGCAAGAGCAACACACCCTTTGTCAATTTTCCTCGCCGCTTTTCCTTAATGGCATCCTTTAATTTTTCTAATGTAGCGTAGTATTCTCCGATTATAGTCCTTCCGTTTTCTTTGCAATCAATCAAGATTATCCCCTCACAATCCCAAAAAACAGTAGCCATGATTGTTCACCAAATATACGAACCTGGTTCTACTGCGGCTCAGCTATGTATGTGGAGATGTAGTGTGTAATGTTTATTAAATGGAATAACTAAACTTAACTGTAAATTATTAATTGGGCAGCACTCAGCAAACTCCTTAACGGGCGGGAACAAAGTCCAACACGTGGCGTATTTGCACTCGCGACACTAATCGTATAAAAAAAAACTAAATCCAAAGACACGAGGCATGAGAGTCCAAAATAAACCTTGCGACACACACTCGCGAAATAATTAATAATATTTTAAACTATCTGACGCTGCTAATATCGCAATTAAGAACAGATCAAAAACGCACTCTCACTGGGACGGCCAGAGGGAATCAACTATAGCGCGGACGCCGAGTGACGGTGGAGAACCAAAACTTATTCTCACCTACCCCAAGATACGACGCTCAGGCGCGAATACAAAACAGTCCCCCGCCCCCAGCCAGACGTGTCTGGATGAAGGACAACCAAAGCCAGGAGTCACGCGACTGGCAAACGGGAGAGCGTAGCAAAACTGACTCCCCTACCCTGACTTCCGCGACCCTCGGGATACCATCCGACCCGGGGAATAGCTGGACGATGCGTCTTAAACGCCACTGTAAGGGCGGCAAATTCGGTTCCTTTAAGAGGACGAGGTCACCTATACGCGGCGGTGTAGTCTTATCGGACCACCGAACGCGTTGCTGTAATAAATGTAAGTATTCCGAGGACCACCGACGGTGAAACGACTGTGTAAGTTGTTGCAGCAGTTCGAAACGCGACAACTGATTGACGGACACATCGGAACACGGATACTCCGGTAAGGAAGTCAGGGGACTACCGATCAAGAAATGACCAGGAGTGAGCGTCTCCAGGTCATTAGGATCCGACGAGATCGGACAAAGTGGGCGGGAATTCAAAACCGCTTCCACCTTACAAAATACAGTTTGAAGTTCCTCAAACGTGAGAACAGTCTCGCCAATCACACGACGGAGATGAGTTTTAGCAACCTTGACGGCAGCCTCGAAAATACCACCCCACGAGGGATAACCGGGAGGATCAAATATCCAAGTCACGCCACGTTTCGACAGCTCCGATTCAATATACGTGTGATTTTCCCGAAGAAACTGAACCACTTCCTTCAGATATCCATCTGCGCCCTTGAAATTCGTGCCACAATCTGAACGAATTAAGTGACGAAGTCCACGTCTACTGACAAACCGCGACAGATAGGCGATAAACGCTTCCGTCGACAAGGCCGATACTAACTCTAAATGAACCGCCTTGGTAAAGAAACAAACATACACACACAAATAGGCCTTGACTGTACGGGCATTACGCACGCTCGAAGTCCTAACTAAGACCTGTCCCGCGTAATCGACACCTACATTGGCGAATGGGCGGGCAGGCCGAACCCGGTCAGATGGTAAGTTACCCATTTGTGGTTGGATTAGGGTTCCTTTGAGCTGATAACAAGGAATACACTAAAAAATGACGCTCCTAGTTGCTCGTCTGGCGGATAGGATCCACAACTCTCGCTGCAGTGAAGCCAGCGATCCGTTAAGACCGGCATGACAATTTTTCACGTGGCGGTCACGAATTAATAGCTCTACAAAATGCCTGGTTTTAGGCAACAAAAGAGGGTGCCGAGCCCCATAGGGCAATTCTGAATTTCGAAGCCTACCTCCTACGCGTATGAGTCCCGAATTGTCAAGAAATAAGTTCAGACGGGCAAGAACTCCCGAGATCTTAGGTTTGTCTGCTCGAAGACGTTTTATCTCTTCGCCAAACGACTGGGCTTGTAAGAGTCGGACACAAGTGAGTAATCCCTCCTGACGCTCTTCAGCGGACAAAACTGAAGAGAATCTTGGCTTGGACCGATTCCTAGCGTTGTGGAGAAGCCGGTTAATCCAACCGGTGACGCCGATGAGCTTGTCGAGAGTACCAAAATGGTGAAGCAAAAAATCTGGTGATGTTTCAACGACCTTCTCGACAGCAAAAAACTTTAGACCTGGGAGGGGATCCATATACTCCACGTTTGAATTCAAATTCAAATTCAAATTCAAAATATCTTTATTCAAGTAGGCATTTACACGCACTTTTGAATCGTCAATAATTACAATACAAAAAAAGGTCAGTGTAGTCCGTCCGTAGGCAAGCTACCACCGGCTCGGAATGCTGCTCTGTTGAGAAGAGCCGGCCAGAAACTCAACAGTTGCTCTTTTCAAAAGAAATATAACAATAGGTGATGTATATTATAATATAATATAAATCCTGCAAATGATTCAACAACTTAAGTTCCACATATTTTGATCCACTAAAAACTCTTGAACGTTATAATAAGCTTTATTTAACAATAAACTTTTGATTTTAGATTTAAAACTAAGAAATGGAAGGTCTAAGATATCTTGTGGAACTTTATTATATATGCGTATACTCAAACCCATAAAGGATTTATTAACTTTTTGAAGCCGAAACTTTGGCGTTACGAGTTTGTTTTTATTTCTCGTATTTATCGCGTGTCTGTCACTGTTTTTTAAATAACTATTTAAATTTTGACGTATATATAAAATGTTATTAAATATGTATTGGGAAGCGACTGTAAGAATACCTATTTCTTTAAAAACATCTCTCAGAGAATCTCTAGCTTTTAAGTTATAAATAGCCCGCACAGCTCGTTTTTGTAAAATAAATATAGAATTAATTTCGACAGCACTGCCCCATAATAAAATACCGTAAGATAAAATACTGTGAAAATAACTAAAATAAACAAGTCGAGCCGTATTTATGTCCGTTAATTGTCTAACTTTTCTAATTGCAAAGACGGCGGAGCTGAGTTTGGCTGCGAGTGTTGAGAGATGGGGGTTCCACTGGAGCTTTCTATCTAATGTTAAACCTAAGAATTTTGTTGAGTCAATCAATTCTAACACTTCATTGTTAAGGAGCAAGTTACAATTTTTACTTTTTACATTAGGAAGTGTAAACTCTACGCATTTAGTTTTCTTAGCATTTAACACTAAATTATTAATTTCGAACCAATGCAGGACTCGTGACAAAGTACTGTTTACTTCGTCATAATTAATCCTATCACGCTCAACTTTAAAAATAAGCGAGGTGTCATCAGCAAAAAGTACAATGTCACACAGACCCTTAACAAAATAGGGCAAGTCATTAATATAAAGTAAAAACAAAAAGGGGCCCAGAATAGATCCTTGCGGAACACCCATCTTTAGGTGAGAACCAGACGATTTAGAATTATTTACGTAAACTGTCTGGATTCTTTGATTCAGGTAAGAGGCAATAAGATCAACCGCAGCGCTACGTACACCGTAGTGGTTTAGTTTGCATAGTAACGTCCGATGGTCCACACAATCAAAGGCTTTGGACAAATCGCAAAACACCCCAATTGCATTCTGCGACTTCTCCCACGCGTCGTAAATGTGCTTAAGAAGCGCAGCACCCGCATCAGTCGTTGATTTGCCTTTGGTGAAACCATATTGTTCACTATGCATTATCCCACTGCTATACATAAACTCTGAAATCTGATTTAAAATAATTTTCTCGAAGACCTTACTCAAGGTCGGTAAAACCGAGATAGGCCTATAATTTTCGGGATCCAATCTATCGCCACTTTTAAACAAAGGAACTATTTTACTGTTTTTCATCAAATCGGGAAATATACCGGTTTCGATACATTTGTTAAAAATAAGGGATAATTGAGGGGCAATATCATTTATAATAGTGCTAAGCAATTTAACTGACATACCCCAGAGATCACCGGTTTTCTTCAAATTTAAGGTTCTAAATGTGTTAACTATTTCATCTGATGAAACAGGTTTAAAAGCAAAATATTTATTATTGACTTTAACATTTTTGTTCAATTCCGCGATTGCAACAGATGATGAGGAATTTAAATTACGTGTGACTGTTATTGGGATATCAGTAAAAAAGGTCTCAAAAACAGCCGCCACCTTTGATTCTTTATTTATTTCAATATTATCAATTTTTAACTTTATAGGTCCATCGGGAGCCCTAGATTTTCCAGTAAAACTAGATAAAACATCCCAAGTTGCCTTTATTTTATCATCTGAATTTAAAATTTTATTTTTTATATAAATGGACTTGGCTTGTACGCAAACGTTCTTAAATATTTTAGAGAAATTTCTGACTCTATTTAAGAACACCGGATCATGATTCCATTGCCTCTCACCATATAAATCATATAATCTTTCTCTGCTTCTATATATTCCTACGGTAGCCCAATCACTAAATTTAATTTTAAAGTATTTCGTAAACGTTTTTGGCTTAAAAATATTATTAAATTCATTTAACAATAAATCGAAAACTTTATTATATAAATTGTTCGGATTATCATTGGTTACATTTTCTTTAACCACTATTTTTGCAACATTTTTTTTAAAAGTGAGCATTCTATTTTTTGTTATTGGTCTACAAGTGAATTTTTGGGGTCTTGCAATTTCATGATTAATTAAGAGAGAAAATTGTTGACCACAGTGGTCTGAACTTAAATTCGATATTATCCTCTCTTCTCTAGAAATTGAGCCAAGAGTCTTCAGGAGAGGCCAACCAATCTGGGCCCCACCAAAGTGGATGACCAACCAGTTGGGAAGCTAACAGACCTCGAGACGCACAGTCAGCTGGGTTGACAGAGCCAGGGACATGACACCAATCCAGCGAAACCTCTGACGACTGAATCTGAGAGACCCGATTTGCCACGAAAGTCTCTAAGACACGAAGAGAAGTCTTCAGTCAACACAAGACGATTTGACTGTCAGTCCAAGCAATAATTGAGTCAAGACGACGTGATTCAACAGACGAGTGAGCAAAGCGGCTCCCGATAACTCCAGTTTGGGGATGGTCAATTTTGTGCGTAGGGGTGCAACCTTACTTTTTGCCACGACAAGACTGACGTGAATATCACCAATACAGTTCAAGGTGCGGAGGTAAACTACTGCCGCATAACCAAATTCTGACGCGTCAGAAAATCCATGTAGACTGGCTCGATAGGGACCTGATGGGATAATACACCGAGACAAAGAGATATTCTGAAGATCAGAAAGTGACTCATGAAACCGTAGCCAAGAAGACAGAAAATCTCCTGTAAATGGGGTATCCCAATCGAGACCGGAAATCCAGAGTTCCTGCAAGAAACATTTGGCTCGAAAAACTACAGGAGCCACCCAACCATTGTCCGCTTACCGCTTAGTCCACCTTTTCATTATGTCCGACGGTTCTACCAAATAGGTGAAGATATCCTGTACTGGCCGATACTGAACTCCAAGGACCGCTGTAGAGTCAGGATTATCAGGATTTTTTAAAAAGGAGCGGCTGCTGTTGGTGTTCTGTGGGCAAAGTCTTCTAAAAGGACAGGGGAATTTGATATCCATCTCCGTAGTTCATAACCACCTGCCTTAAGCATTCCAATAAGTTCGTCCCTCAGGACTAGAACTTCTTCAATAGACGAGGCACCCGTACAGACGTCATCGACATATGTGTCAGAGGGGAAAATGGCCGCTGCGCGCGGGAAGTTCAGACGCTCACGATCGGCCAGATGTAGCAGTGAGTGGATGGCTATAAATGGGCTCGACTTTAGCCCATAGGTGTTGGTATTGAGCTCATAAGCTACGATTGGAGAGGCCGGATTCTCTCTCCACAATATGAGCTGAAACCTCCTGTCCTCGGGGTGTATGAGCACCTGACGGAACATCATTTTAATGTCAGCCACAAAAACCACCTAATGGCGAGAAAAACCTGTTAAGATGTCCGAGATGTCTACCTGTAACTTAGGGCCTGACATCAAGCAATCATTTAACGACATACCCGAAGAAGTCGGTGACGAGCCATCAAACACTACACGTATTTTCCCGTTTTTGAATACGGCGTGGTGGGGGATAAAATAGTGATCATGTTTTTTCCACTCGAACTGCGAAACCGACATATGTCCGAGCTCCACATACTCACGCATAAAATCCAAGTATTTTATGCGGAATTCGGAGTCGCGGCGCATCCGGCGCTCCATGGATAAAAACCTTTTTTCGGCTATTTTCCAGGAGTCCCCTAGATGCGCACGTGGGGACAGGAATGTCAGCCGAGTGAAAAAGCGACCGGAAGCAATGCGACCAGTGTTGGCGAGAAAATGCGACTCGCACTCGTCGTCAACTGGTCGCGTTCGTGACGCTGGAGGGGGCTCTTTAACTTCCCAAAAACGCTGGAGAGATTCAGACAATGAGAGCCCTACATGCACCGATGGATCCGGAGACGCCTAAGTGGCGAATGAATGTGCTGGGCCCATAATAACAGATCCCAAATCTTTTGGGATCGCGACCAACCCACCTGGTTGGAGCAAGATGGCCTTGTCCAATTTAAACGAGCCTATGACATCGGCTCCGAGTAAGAGCTCCACTGGACCAGGCAGGTGGAAATCGACATCAGCCAAATGCAAGCCGGACGGTAAAGACCGATTGTCAGGCGGTAGTGGCACCTGCGGATGATGGCCTAAAATACTCCTTAACACAACAGCATCTAGAGAATACCGCTGACTAGGGTGAAGAGTAGGAGAAAACAACAACGATATCATACTTACGACGTTGTCGACCCGAAGTCCTCCAACACCTGTGATGTCAGTGTGTGTGTTTGTAAACGTAAATGAAGACGCTTCACCAACCATAGTGACACTAGACACCCCTGAGCGTCAGAGTTCAAAATGGCCCTAACAACTAAACCTGAGCCGTGCGGTGAGTGTACATGAACCTGCGCGGTGGGTAACACCACAGTGACGGGGTTTTCCTGCTAAGAGCATTTCATTGGCGTGTTTAGTCGCCAAATCCATTTCTACACCTATCTTCCTCGTAGAACTTATGAGGAGGCTGTTTCTACGTCCGCATGTAGCTCTCGAAATTGCTGACAGTACAGAGTCGTCGTCGGAGTCGATGTTGTGAGAAGCTAGCTGGATCTGGAGAGATGGCTGGATCTGGTGTTGCCAATCTGTAATCTTCTTCTGTAGCGCTTCTGCCTCTTTTCTGGGTACCGTGCCTTCGGTGTCGCTGTCCGTTAAGGGTTGCGATGGCGTGGTCTATGGTGTCGGCGTCTTCTTGCTAGCTTTCGTTCTTCGGGTTTCACCAGACAGCTTTTCTGACGCTGCGTCGCGAACTGTAACTTTTTTTTTTTTTATGTAAGAGGAGGGCAAATGAGCTGGCGGGTCACGGATGGACGTGATCACCGCCGCCCATGAACTCTTGAACATCCGAGGATTTACAAGAGTGTTGCCGGCCTTGTAGGTAGGAATAAACGCCTTTTTTGAAGGTACCCATGTCGTACCGATCTGGAAATACCGTGGAGTTCGTTCCACATTCGAGTGGTACGTGGAAAAAATGTCCTTGAGAACCGCACAGTGGAGGATCGCCACGCATCCAGGTGGTAAGGATGGTATTGGAGGCGATGGCGCGCTGTGCGGTGATGAAATTCGGCGGCAGGCATCAGATCGAATAGTTCTTCGGAACACTCCCCGTTGTAAATGCGGTAGAAGACGCACAAAGAAGCCACGTCTCTACGCAATGCCAAAAGAGTCCAGCCGTTCGCAGAACACCGGGTCCCCGACAATTCGAACGGCTCTCCGTTGTACGCGGTCAAATGGCAGAAGCTGATATTGGGGTGATCCGGACCAGAGATGAGAACAGTACTCCATGTGTGGCCGGACCTGCGCCTTATAGAGCGCAAGTCTTTGGCCAGGTTTGAAGTACTGCCTCGCTCTATTGACCACTCCCAATTTCATCAAGGCCAACTTGGCCTTGCTCTCCAGATGACCACGAAACTGACAGTCGCTCGAAATGTCGAGACCCAGTATTCTGATACTTGGCGAGGCAATGAGGGGAGTGCTCTCGAAGAGCGGTGATACGACAAATGGGGTTTTCTTAGTGGTAAACGCGCAAACCTGTGTCTTTAGGGGATTGAACTGAACGTGATTCAGTTCACCCCACTCAGAGACCATCCCCAGGGAGGTCTCTATTGAAGACATAAGTTTCTTTCGGCACTCGTCGACGTTTTCCCGAGTGAGACCTGCACGGCCGGAATATACCGCATCCCCAGTACTGTCATCCGCATAACAATGTATGTTGGAGATATCCAACATATCATTGATATGCAGGAGGAACAGAGTTGGGTATAGCACGCAGCCTTGGGGTACACCAGCGTTCACGGGCTTGGGGTCCGAGCAAAAACCGTCGAGAACGACCTGTATGCTCCGCCCAGTGAGGAAGCTGGTGATCCACTTGCAGAAACTCTCGGGAAGCCCATAGGAAGGTAGCTTCGAAAGAAGCCCCTTGTGCCATACACAATCGAAGGCTTTCGCCATATCCAGACTAACTGCCAGACCCTCTCCCTTGCTTTCAATAACAGCTGCCCAACGGTGTGTAAGATACAACAGAAGATCACCAGCCGATCGACCATGCCGAAAGCCATATTGCCGGTCATTGACCAACTGGTGATCCTCGAGGTAGATTAGGAGCTGTTTATTGATAATGCTCTCCATTACTTTGGAGAGCAGAGAGGTAATGGCGATAGGTCTGTAGTTAGCTGGTTCCGAGCTATCACCTTTCTTAGGGATCGGATGGACAAGGGCACGCTTCCATGTGACCGGGACTACGCCTTTAAGGTAGGAGTACCGAAATAGACGCGTTAGCACTGGAGTCAACTCAGGGGCACACGTTCGTAGCACCAATGCAGAAATGCCATCCGGCCCACTCGACTTATGAACGTCCAAGGAAAATAGAGTCTGCCTGACAGTTTTTTGCCGACAAACTATTTCCGGCATTGAGCTCTGACACCGCGGGATGATAGGCGGTGTCTTCCCTTGGTCGTCGAAAGTCGAGTTGGAGGCGAAAAGAGTGCACAAGAGATCGGCTTTCTCTTTTGCCGTGTGGGCCAGAGAGTCATTCCCCATGTGCAAAGGCGGTAGGGACGGCTGGCTAAAGTTTCCCAGAGTGGCCTTTGAAAGCGCCCAGAATTTGCGCATGCCAGGCGGGTACTTTGCCAGCTGATCCCCAATTTTGACGACATGCTTGAACTTTGCTGTAGCGATTTGCCGTTTGAAGAATCTGGAGGCACGATTATATTTCCTCTTCAGAACTCTAGAGTTCGGATCCTTAGTGACTAACGCATTGACCCAAGCTTGATAAGCCTGCCGTTTGCCAGCTGCTGCAGCCCTGACAGACGCATCAAACCAAGGCCGCGATCTGCCACCAAGTGGTACCACAGAGCTTGGTACAAATAGTTCCATGCCCTGTAGTATCACATCAGCTACAGCCGCAGCGCAGTCACTAGGATCATCGGAAGGGAAACAAATCGGCCCCCATGGGTAGGATGCAAAAAAGGACCGCATTCCATCCCAATCCGCTGACTTGTAGTGCCAAACGCGTCGAGTCGCAGGTGTTTTTGAGCCGACCGTTGAATGGGCACTACACTCCGTACCAGACAGTGATCAGAGGAACCTAAGGGAGCCTCGACAGTGATCTGGTACTTTTCTGGATGAACATGGCCCAAGAGTTGATCCGTTTCTGCATTACCACTATGGGACCTGTAGAGGCACGCGTAGACTCTGACATGGTCGTCCATGTCCACGCGTAGCCAGAGTATAGACAGGTCCCGACCTTCAAAAACCTGAAGGCGACGGTAGCAGATATCCTCCCTTACGAACACAGATACCCCGGCGTGTGGTATAAAATGGTGTTCTAGTTTATACCCGGGGTATGATAGGTACGCTGTGTCGCTAGGTTGAGATATCTGCGTCGCCGTCAGAAACAACAAGGCCGGCTGCACCGTCTCCAGATGATATTGGACGGCGTTCAAGTTGGAATGAAGTCCCCGGATGTTGCAAAAGTCCACATTTAGAGTGGGTCGGGGTGCCGCTGCATTGACTCGTCGTTTGCCCTCAAACAACACAAAAGGCGATACTTTGCCCGCCCCAGATACGACGGGCAGCCCGAGCAAAATCCGAGAATCATTTCCCCGATTTTGCTCGGGGAGGGGGTCCCCGGCTTCATCAAAGCCGGTACCCTCCTAGGGTATTTTTGTTTTTGGCATCGCTTTCATGTTTGGCGCGGGGGGGAGGTTGGGCTTCCGGATTCTCTCACTCACCGACGGAACATAACCAAATGAATTTGGTTACTACACGTCGGTCTTCTGTGAGAGGGTGGTCCTTCCCCGGTCGAGCCAGCCCAAAACGAGCTGTAGTCGGATAACTACAGCTAGGTTCTACCACCTGCGACTTGACGTTTCATCACAACTTCCCTAAGCGACTTTGTAGATCTTGTTGAAGGAACGGCTAAAATGTTTACGTCTTTGTTACATGTTATATATATATGATGATATATTGACATGTTATGCTTTCGACTTGTGCTTGAGTACAACTGCTTGCGTAGATATTAGTGGAGTACTTCCACGATCCCTGTTTTTATTAGTTGTTTAACAAGGATTTTGTAAGAGCCAAGTTTTGCTGCTCGTTGCCCTGATTCGATAGAGCCCAAGGTCGGAGGGTCAAGCTCTTTTAATTAACGAGATATGACCAGGGGGGGTGCGGTACAGTTTTTAAGGGGGCGGGGGAAAGGGAGGGTGAATCCCGTGGGTCAACTATTGATTGGATAAAAATTTAAGATATAGGGTTTTAAGGTATAGGTGGAGGGGATATAGAGGGAGGTTGGTCTTCTTTTCTCAGTGAATCAATATTCTGTAGTGTATTAATATTCTGTAGGAGCCAAGTTCTTCTGCTCGTCACGCTGATTCAGATGAGCCAAAAGTCGGTAGGTCTAGCTATTCTATTTTAGGAGTTAGATCCAGGGGGGTTAAGTAAAATTTTTTGGAGGGAGTGGGAAGGGTATGTTTCGTGGGTCGAAGGTTAGAGTGGTCTAAGATGTTAATGAGGGAGGGGGGGGAGATAGCTCGTCAAATGACGATCTTAAAGATATAAACTTTGTGTATGATCGTCTGGTGAATTCCTCAGGCCGGCTTCAAAGTCCCCGCTTAGCTATTTTACCGTGTGTTGGTAATAATTGAGGTTAAATTACTAGCGTGTCGTCTACACTTGCTGTGGCCACGCACTTTTTGGAGGTTAAATAAATTTAATGCGCACCACCTCTCTAGATCCGTTTTCTGTGAACGGATTTTGATGATATTCATATCGCAGGATAGGTGACAACGATGCGCACGTGGAGACGTTTAGTTCTTATCGCTAGTACTTAACACTTTCTGGTAATAGAAGGGGAAAGTTAACGGCTTCTAGGTCCGGATCCTAGAGTGATAATGATTTGTGCACATAAATCCTTGGTAATTACACTAGGGAAAACCGTTTAAAACACTTCACACGTCTGTGTGTTTTCCTTCAAGTATGTAGGAGTTGTTGGCTGAAATAGTACAAAGTATAGGAGAGAAAGAACATGTGAATCCCGGCGATATCGTATAGGGAGCCACTTGAGTTTTTGTCGAAATTCGGAAATATGGATATATTTGCGTAAACCAAATATAAACCGTATAGCATTGTTTTGTAGTCGCTCAAGCTTATTTAAATGGTCCTAAGTTAAATGTAGATAACTTGCATCAGCATAATCTAAAATAGAGAGAAGAAGGGAGTGGGCTAACATAATTTTGGTAGGAATTGGAAAAAAATACCGTAATCGTATTAGCACTCATGGCCGCAAACGGTTTTTTACTGAGTTCTTTGATATGTGCATTCCAAGATAAGTTCTGATCCAAATAGATGGCAAGATTTTTAAGATTTGAGCAATATGATATTGTAATATTGTTGTATACAATAGGAGGTACGTTTAGGCAATCAAACCTTTTCAATCATTCTTGGGCAACCAATAATGATTGCCTGAGATTTTGCAGGATTAACTTTCAAGCCGTATTGCCTACTCCATTTGTAAATAGCGCTAAGGTCCTTAGTGGTATTATTCATTAGTGAAATAACAGAAGATAAATGTTCGAGGTGTGAGTGGCGATATATTTGTTTATCACCTGCATACATGTGATAGAGAGAAGTGATATGCTCAGAGATAGAATTAATGAAAATTGCGAATAGTAGAGGAGATAACACGCCGCTTTGGGTTACCCCTGCCGAGACATTACACCAGGATGAGATAGTCGTACCATTCCGAGTGCACTGTCGACGGCCAGTTAGGTAACTCCGAAACCAGTCTGTCACTGATGAAGATATGTTAATAGAACGCAGTAATGCTAGTAAAATATCATAATCAACAGTATTAAAGGCATTGCTAAAGTCTAGCAATGTTAATACTTTCAACTGTTTATTATCCATTGCCAACCGTATGTCATCAGTGACCAGCGAAGTAACTGTGCTATGACCGGGATATCCATGTTGATAGAAGATGTACTCGTATGTGGTGATTTACCAACTCCTAGCGATTCAAGAAATTTGCAAATTCTTGCAGTGTTGCCGTTTTCGATAAACTTGTGGATGTGGCGTCGTAGTGCATCTCTACACGATGTATTGCAGCGATTTCGAGCTCGGTTGTAATTAACGTGATTGGTATCCTAACTAACTACTAACTCTAACTCTTCCAAAATTACGCCGCAGAAGTACACTGGATTTAAGTTTTGGAGGACGGGCCTTATAAGAGAGATATATTAAGTCATGGTAGGAAAACGCATCAGCTGTACACTGACCATGTTTTGAGATAAAATCCGGAGAAGATACAATAATCAGATCAAGGAGGCAGGGGACACTGCCAGGAAAAAAATGTGTCGGTGTTAGGAGCAAGATACTTAAATTACAGAAGTCAGTAACAGTTAACATTTTTTGACTGCGAACGTTATCTTTTCTTAAACATGTAAAAAAAAAACACAAAATCTCCCATTATAATTGAGTGCTTGTATAATGGAACTAAATTTTCGATCAAGCTTTCGAAAGAATCAAAATAGTTTAATATAGAGGGAGGACAGTACAATACACCAAGAAGGATTTTACAACGAGTTAGATCCACTTCTAATAATAAATGTTCTCTCGTATCAGGGGTAAGTGGCTGAGCAGACGAACTAATAATATTCAAAGAAATGTGAGAGCGTAAGTAGATCGCCACTCCTCCACCCCCCCTACCAATGCGGTCATTTCGGATGAGATTAAAGCCTGGCAGTGCATAAGAGATTGAGGGCAAACAGGGTTTACTTCAACTTAACGTTAATTTATTCGACTTGATGTTGTGATAGATACAAGATATCCAATACCTTCTCGTTGAAATTGTATAATTCAGCAGTCACGCCGCTGTATGCCGCTTTAACTTTCAACTGCTGTTCCCCCCGCTGGAACTCTAGAATCGTAAATACTAGAGGACGTCTTCTTGATAGGCTAAGCAACACGCCTGGTCTCAACTTTGAGATCATAGCGCCCTTGAGCCCCACGCGATACTTTGACTCGGACTTCCGACACGACACACCTGACGTGCTCGACATAGCGCTCTTGAAAGATGTAACGCTTCAGTTGCGATCAATCGAGACACTATCCGAGCTAGACTCCGATCATCGACCAGTCCTAATCCAGCTAGGACCCCTCCACCCTACGGCACCCGCGTTAAAAACTATAATAAACTGGAGAAAGCTAGAAGAGCAACTCCACTCCCCCGCCTCAGTGCACCTCGACGAAATACCTGACTAGATCGTAACGGTCGAGGACGCTGAAAAAGCCGCGACGCGATTCACAAACCATCTATCAGACATAACAGGAACGTCCTCGAGGGAGGTCTGCACAACCTTCGATGGGAGCCGTGCACTCCCTCCGGACATTAGGCACCTAGTTAACCGTAAAAACGATCAGGAACCATGACACATATCCGACAGACGAACATCGACGGGAGCTACGCCGCCTCCAAAGGGAGTTGAGACAAGCTCTTGACACCTTTAGAGATGGAGGCTGGGACAAGAAGCTTTCAGAGCTCTCTCCTTCACACCAGGCTTACTGGTCATTGCAGAGAGCCCTGAAAGCCGAAACTGTCTCGGCAATGCCCCCGCTCGATAGACCTAACTCCACGCCCGCCTTCGACGACCGAGATAAAGCGGAATGTCTAGCCGACAGCCTAGAGAGCCAGTGTAGCATTAGCACGCAACCGGTCGAACGCGAACATGTCGAAGTCGTCGACAACACTGTTCGAGTCATGTGCTCTCAACCACCAGCAGGTCCCCCCATAGAGGAAACGAACCTCGAAGAGGTGACGACCCTAGTTAAGGCGCTTCACGCCAAAAAGTCGCCAGGATCAGATAGGATCACCAACAAAGTGATCAAACTCCTTCCGCTTCCTTTACTTTACCTAATGGTTAATATTTTTAATGCTCTACTGGCCGGTTGCCGGTTTCCGGCCCAGTGGAAAGAGGCAATAGTGATAGGCATTCACAAACCGGGTAAGCCCCGGAATCTTCCAACTAGTTACCGTCCAATTAGTCTCCTTAGTTCCCTAGGGAAAATCTATGAGAGGATTATCCTCAGTAGACTTAAGTCAGAAGTAGAGAGACTGAACATCATCCCAAATGAGCAGTTTGGCTTTCGAGCCTATCATTCCAGTTCCCACCAGGTGCAACGCCTCACGGAGCACATTCTTTCTGCGGCCACTTTGTGCCGCAAGTTGCTTAGGACAGGAGCGCTCTTCCTCGATGTAGCGAAGGCATTCGACAGGGTCTGGCACAATGGACTGGTGTACAAGCTATACCAGTTCAGGGTGTCGGACAGACTCGTACTAATCATACGGGACTTCCTGTCGAATCGCTCCTTCCGCTACAGAGTGGAAGGCGTGATGTCGACTCCCCGCCCCATCAGGGCGGGCGTCCCTCAAGGTTCAGTCCTCTCACCAATTCTCTTTTCAATTTACTCCAGCGACATTCCTAGGCCGCGTTCTAAAGTAGAATTAGCAATGTTCGCGGATGACACCGCAATTTACACATCCTCAAGGGATCCTTATGAGATCTCTCAACACCTCCAATCCGCAGCCGACTCCCTCGGGAACTGGTTTCGGAAATGGAGGATTGAGGTGAACCCGGAGAAGAGCACCGCGGTACTCTTTGAACGGTCACGATCCACAAGGGGCCCGGAGATTAAACTCTTTGACAATCCGATTCCTTGGAAAAACAAGGCCAAGTACCTAGGAGTGACGCTGGATAAACAGCTAATATTCACCTCACATATCGAGGACGTTCGCAACAGAGCGGCCTTTATCCTAGGGCGACTTTATCCCCTGTTAGGCAAGCGGAGTAAAATGTCCCTTAGAAATAAGGTCACACTTTACAAAGCCTGCATACGCTCCGTCATGTCCTATGCAAGCGTTGCCTTCGCTCACGCGAACCTGAAGCCCCTTCAGGTGCTTCAGAACAGATTCATGCGGCTCGCCACTGGGGCACCGTGGTTTATGCGTAATATCGACTTGCACAGAGACTTAGACCTACCGACGATTGCACAGTATTTCAAGGGGCTCTCCAAAAGCTACTTTGACAATGCTGTGGGACACCCAAACCCGCTGGTGGTTAAGGCCACAGGATACACGGCCCGTAAGACTCCTAAAGTCAGAAAGAGAAGACCTAAGTCGGTACTTTTCGATCCGGATGACGCGATTACGTTAGGGAACGCTACGTAAAAGCGGCAAAGCGTACATAAATACTACACATACACACACACACAGCGTCTTCGCCGGCGAAGACGAGGCCCCCATCCAAGCACGTTGCTCCGGTGTTCTGCCGTCGGAGGACGTTAGTGTCAAATCCTAACCCACATCCAACCCTCGCTTCCCACCTAACGGCGTCCTGAGCCGTGGTCCGAGCCTCACAGGAGGCGCCCTCAGGACGCGCGTTCCCCTGGGGCCCTTCAGGCCCCCCTTTTTCAAGGGCGGGTCTCTGCACCCGTCCATTCCACCGGTGACGCTGTCATGGCCAGTAGGGCTGCTGTTCCAGCCAGCCATTCGATCCATAAGTTATGAACTTAAGGATTTTTGTGCTGCAGAAATTGTTTAAATGGTCGCCGTGATCACAAAACAGTTATTTATAATAAGTTTAGATGTTTTTAATAGATTTTATTTTCTTGGGCATTTGGGCTTTCTTCTTGATAGGGGCATGTGTAGTGTAGTCTATGAATTATAAGAATTCGTGCTTTTCATTATTATTCAGTTTTTAAATTTAATAATATAAATTAATCTTTAATAATATAAATAAACAAAATAAATTAATACACAACTCAAATAATCTTTAATAAAAGCAAATTTAAAGCACTGGCACTTGTTCACTTGTTTAAATTCTTACACTTCAAAAAGTAACTAATAAGTTTTGCAAGCCTTATTATCCATATTTTTGGCATGAGGAAGTTTAGTTGAGAAAAAATACTTCCACGTTTAGAACCCTGGGCTTATATTTTTAGTACGTAGGTATGTACAATCATTAAAATAATAAAGTATTAAAATTATTAAATAAAACAAATGTAATTTTACTTAACTTTATCTATCTTTAATAAATATATTGAGCCAGGATTAGTGAAAAATTTGTTATTTAAAGGTATTTCTAAATATGTAATTTTATATTGATTTTAAACTATTTAGTAGACAAAAAAGGTTTTAATATACATTAACTATCTTCATACTGATTGGTATCATGGAACTTGCTGGTACTAAAATTTGTTACTATAAAAATACTCTTGAAATACCTATATCGGTATGTCCCATTTCTTTTCCACAAGACATTTTTGGGACAGGGCAACAGTGACTGTCGATGGGTCGATCTTGATAGTATTGTGTTATTGTGTTTTAATTTACAATTGAAATTAAGGTGACTACTTTTTTCTGTATTTTAAGTGCGGGATATCTAGTATTATATAAGACAAAAAACATTTTCAAAAGTGATAAAGAAAGAATAATAAAGTAACATTTGGTTACCTGTCAGTTGACCTCGAGTTTTAATTATTATTATATTAATTAATTAGTAAAATATCGGAAAGATAGGTTGTTAAGCTATGATATAAATAACGACCTTTTTCTTGCGCTACGCATTTTCTAAACAAATATTGTTAACATAGAATTAATTAATAAAATTAAAACGTAAACATTTTGTACTCTTTGAAGTATTGTTTGATTCGATTTGATCAGATGACAAAAAATTTACTACATTCAAATATATAATAAATGTTATGTAAGAAGTTCATAGACAAACAAAAATTATAATAAAGCCAAACTTGATAATGAACAAATTATGAATAACGAGATCTACTTAATGCCCTTCACAAAACTTTAGTAGTTCTAGGTTAAAGTAATTCCATAATTAACCAACAAAAGAATCAAGGAGATGTTATTATCTATTTAATGAATACATATTGACGTCTTGAACGTTGGCGTCAAAAACGTCTTGGTACAACAGTTTGTTATTGAAAATATCATTGACATTTACTTATTAAATGAAATATGGCTTAAAAATTTATTTATTTCTTTCTCTGTCACTTGAAATCAATACCAGTGATCACTTGTGTACGTCAAATGGAAGTGACAGGAGGGCCTATTTTGATATCGTACGTATCAAAATAAGCCCTTCTGTAAACACACCTTTCAACTTAAAATAAGGCTACGAGGGTTCAAAACACGCCCTGGTTTGTGAAGAACCACACAACAAACTCAGCCGGGTTTTTTTTTTTTATTTATTTTTTATTGTGATGACTGTTTCACAAACGTCAATATATTTAGTGAGCAAATGTACGAACAACTAGAATCATCGCATCGATTCGATAAGCCGGCCTAATTATAATAATAAAAGAAAAAGAAAATCCGTAGCTAGTAATACGACCAATCACCGCAAACAGCACCCGTTCACAAGCATAACGCAAGGGTCAGCCATCACCCCTTTCGAATAATTGAGGGAAGGCGACAACCCGGCCCCCACCGCTACCGCAAGTAATGACTTCTAAAGGAGCGGTGTGATGCAGCCAGTAGATTTAACGAGAGTAACAGCGTCAGAAAAAATTGCGTAGGCTCTATCTAGTTAATCGCTAAAATACAATTTATTCCCAGGCCATACCGTCGTTAATGTTTTATCAAATTCCTTGTAATGAATATTTTGAATTTATTTAGAGACAAATAGAAGGCTTTACTGGGGAGTTCGTTGTATAAACGTATACAATTAAACTTAAAAGAATTACTTTTTATATGGAGCCCAGTGATGGACATAGCAAGTTTATTTTTATTTTTAGTATTAATTTTATTTATATCATAAATTTTTATTGAATTTTTAAATTATTGTGCGCACATAAATTTAATTTTCAAAAGTATATTGATTGTACACAGTCATAATTTTTATTTCTTTAAATTTATTTTTTAATGATTCGAGGCCTTATTTTGTATGTTGCTCGAACAGCCTTCTTCTGCAATATAAAGACAATGTCCATAGCTGATGCATTACCTCATAAAAGTATGCCGTATGACATGACACTATGAAAGTACCTAAAGTAAAGTAATTCTAGCTGTTTCGACGTCTGTCCGTCTGTCTTTGAACCGTGTATGTGGCAGAACTAAGTCTGTTCGACAAATCATAGATATGAGGGCCCCATTGTAATTACTACCTACCTACCTACTACTACTACCTACTGCCCAAAAAAAAAAGAAACTACTAAATACACTTGTACATCATTATAGAGATTATTGTTTATATCGTCCATTACTGATTGTTGTCTATTAATTTTTAAAGTAAGAAAAGTATCATCGGCAAACAACATTATCCCATGTTTGTCCTTGACAAGGTAAGGCAAGTCATTTAGACGAACAAGGAAGGTCTTAATATAGAGCCTTGTAGCATGCCTATTTTGACAAGTGAACTAGGGAAACGCTTTCCATTTACATCTACTTTTTCAATTCTGTCACTAAGATAATTAGTCTCCTAGTAGGAAAAGCAAGTGTTTGTATTATAAAAAAAGTCACATAATTTTGTTAATTTATTTATTGAGGTCATAAACCATAATATTATTGTTGTTGTTGCACTTGTTATATTCCTATGTACTTGTGTTTATTAATTATATATTTCTTATATTCTTATTTGTTATAAAATTGTTAAATTCGCATTTATTATATTCTCACGAACCGTGGAAACGCTGATTAGACACAGGTGCATTGTATCATGTTAAAATCCCAGAATGTAATGTAAATCTGAAACCCTTGTTTGTTCCATTTATTTCTCTGTATTCTTTTAATTATAACTTCATTTTATTATATTCATTCTTGTCTCCAATTTTGAGCAGGGATCACGTAGATTTTAGTTTAAATATAATGATTAAATTTTAAGTAATAAATTTGTATTCTTTTGGATTCTCCCGTTGTGACCGACGTAAATGGCGCAGTCGGTAGAATAGCCGAAAATTAGTTAATTAAATTAATTAAATTAGAGTCAGTGAATCAATCAAGGACGTCGGCTATCTCGAATCTACACCGTGTTGCAGCAAGAGGAGTTTTCGAATATTGAAACACCAAAAGGTACAATTTTTTATAAGTACTTTAGAATCGTTCTGAAGTTGCTTCCATTTATTCCTTAAGTTATCCTTATAATTATCTAAGATTTTCCATCCACAGCAATCTGGGACCCCTAGGTTAGATATTAATATGAGTAGTAATATTTTAGTTCTTAATAAAGATTTAAATAATAGCAGTGCAGACAATATGACCGATTCAGATAATATTTTTATAGCTACTTCATTAATCCCCGAATTCGACGGGAATCCTTATATCTTGCACCGATTTGTAAGAATTTATGATCAGCTTGTTAAAAAATTTATTACTAACGAGTCAGGGCAGCAGATACTAAACCAAGCGATATGAAATGTTATTTTAAATAAAGTCACTGGGCCCGCCGCCACTGTTACAAATCGAAATGGTATTCCAGAAAACTGTAATTGTATCCATAACGTCTTAATAAATAATTTTATAGACCACAAAGATGAGACCTCATTATATATCTACATTACTCCAATTGACGCGAGGTCAAGAAGTAACGATTAATTCGATACAATTAGGTCCGCGCACACTCCTTTTCAAAATAAGCGATAAGAAAATATATCTCATTATCATTAATTCTTATATTATATAGACCTTGATGTTTTTAACAATCAAACCGTATTAGTTAAATCTGAAGTATATATGATTTGATTACATTTAAACCTCTTTATAAATCTTATTTTAATAATAAAGTAGATAATTTAAGTGCCCTTTTTTAAAAACTTTTGATCATTGTCGTATAAAATGAGGAATGTTAATTCCATTAAAAATATATCTGATAATCTGCTTCATAGCAATGCCACTTAATATAATAATGCAATTCAATCTCTACAGAGTAACGAATTAAATTTAAAATCAAAACTAAATGAACATATTAGCTTAACAAAAGATTGGGCGTTATGTATTTCTAAAACTTATAGTCAGTATTGTAAAATATCATTAAAATATTACTATAGTATAAACTCTATTATTAAAAAATGAGTAATGAGGAAACTTATGTCCTTAAGGTTCAACATCTAATGATTTTAGGTGATAATATAGACCTTATCGGATGAACTTAGAAAACTAGAAAATTCTCTAGGTTTTATACGTGCATTGAGCACACCTCATTCTATTGTTAGTATTGTAGATCTTGATAACATATTAAGGAAGCTAAGGATTTTTTATTCAAAGAATGAAATTCTTAGTTTAGAACTTAGATGTTATTATGATATAATTAAATTAGGTTATTTCTATATGGATAATCAAATAGTTATAGTTTTAAAAGTACCGATCGCCGTACCTTAGGACAAAGGACCTTTACCGATTATCAATTTTTCCTTATAAATATAATCAAGACCTTATCTCCAACCTACCCTTAATAGCAATTTCCACTAAGAATTCTATGTACATGGAGGCTGAATGCCCGAAGTCAAATTCTCTGTACCTTTGTGAACAAAAAACTAACCATATGTCTCGAGATAAACCTGACTGTATCAGAAACCTGATTGTAAAACAAGAGCTTCACTCAACCTGCAAACTAACATCTGTTATTCTTAATAATGAAGCGCTGGAACAACTGGACGAAAAATACTATGTCCCCAGTTTCCCTACTTCTACAAAAATCAAGATATCTTGTGGTCAAGATTTGTACAAAATACTTCGAAGCAGCTTTCTACTAGAGATCCCGCTTAAGTGCTATGCCAAGACACCCACAATCACGATTATAAATTCAAATGACTATATAAAAGGATAAGCAATAAGGATAATAGATTTACCTAAGCTTGAAAAGCAAGTGCAGACAAATGTATCTCCTGTAATATTATATGCAATAAATATTCAAAAGCTCCATTTAATAAATTCAAAAATGTCCCTTCAAACTCCAGTTAATTTAACTCAACTACAAGATCATAGCGTGCTACATAAAACGATTCCTGTATATTTTATGCTATTTGGAGCGAGTGCACTCTGCATATATCTAGCGTACAGAAGATTTGGTTTTCAAAACTTTAAAAGAAATTATCCCCCTGAAAGTAACAAAATTCATGATGAAAATGAAGTTCATCTCCACGAGATAAGAGTGGATCACAGCAACATCTCAGCAACTCTGTCACGGAAAAGTTGCCGATCTACGCTCTTGCGCTATGCTCGTGAACGGGTGCTGCTTGCGGTGACTGGTTGTGAAGCAGGCCGATTTTTATTTTTTATTATTATTATCAAAAAATAATTGCTATTATTATTATTATTTTTTATTTTATTTTATTGCGACGGTTCTAGTTGTTCCAAAATAGCTTTTAAGATTGACATTTGTGAAACAGTGATCACAATATAAAAAAAATATATCCGGCTGAGTTTGTTGTGTGTCTTCTCGGACCAGGACGCGTTTTGAATCCTCATAGCTTTAACATTAAGTTGGAAAGTGCTTTTACAGAAGGGCTTATTACGATAAATCTGGTATCGAAATAAGCCCTCCTGACACTTCCATTTTGACGTACACAAGTGATCACTGATAATGATTCAAAGTGGAAAAGATATAAATAAATAAATACGGAGGGAGGTGTTATATTCCTATATACTTGTGTTTATTAATAAATATTTCTTATATTCTTATTTGTTATAAAATTGTTAAATTCGCATTTATTATATTCTCACGAACCGTGGAAACGCTGATTAGACACAGGTGCATTGTATCATGTTAAAATCCCAGAATGTAATGTAAATCTGAAACCCTTGTTTGTTCCATTTATTTCTCTGTATTCTTTTAATTATAATTTCATTTTATTATATTCATTCTTGTCTCCAATTTTGAGCAGGGATCACGTAGCTTGTAGTTTAAATATAATTATTAAATTTTAACCCTTTCCCCGCGGTCGGTCAAGTGTACCACGGTCTGATATATCAGACAGAGGTACACTTGCTAAAACCGCCACGGTCCGATATATCGGACCGCTCGATTTTTTTTTAATACGCTTAAAAACTCGCGATAACTTCAGAACTACGTAGAACGCATCAGAAGTAACCCAGCTACACGGGAAAATTACTTTCGTTGTCGTTGCGTTGTATTTTTTTTTTCCAAAGGCGTATGAATTACGTCATCGCGACAGTCAGGTGCTGTCAGCTGGTGAAATTGCGAGTGAGTTGTGAAGTTGTATAGCATTGTTTGTCAGTGTTTGTGTATGTTTATTTACTTTATTTGATTTATTTAGTTTATTTTATGAGTCTTTACATTATATGAGTTAACGTGACCGTCAACCATCCCCAATGAGTGAAAATACCATTTTACATGGTCTCGTGACGAGTGGTGTTGTTGTTGATGATGAACAACTAAGTGTTAGTTTTCTTCAACAAATTGATTCTTCAGATAGCCCTAGTGATTCTTCTGATGAAGAAAACCTTTTTGGAGATGATATTGATATGGACCCAGACTATAACCCATTACAGTCTGACGATATTGTTGATGTTGATGATCCTGGACCCAGTACTTCTAGGCCTAACCTTCAAATCAAATGACCTAGAGGTAGGCCTAAAAACACACCAATTCTGACTAACTTATCAGTTGACAGTAGACCTAATCCTAATTCTGTACAGTAGATCTAATCCTAATTCTGTACCTGACATTGTATGGGATACCATTGATGAAGGCCGTGATCCCGAATTTACCCATCAGTTCTTATTTCAAGAGGTTCCAGGTCCCAAACATTGCCCCAATGGAAGTAGTAAGCCTATAGACTATTTTTATATGTATTTTACTCTAAATTTACTTACTTAAATTGTTAATATGATGAAAAGATATAATATCATTAAAAGGTATTGATTCTGGTGATAACAATACTACCACATTGGGCAGTTTCAAGTTAAATTTACAAGTAAACCCGGATACAATCGTTTCCCACGAATTTCATGTTGTAGAAAATATTAATCTTAATCACGATGGAATCATTGGCAATGATTTTTTTAAAATTTTAGGCTGTCAAATAGATTACTCCAAAGGAATTTTGCAAATAAAAAAAGACCAAGTTAAACTCAATTTCGCTGAACCCGTGTATACTATTCCCCCTAGATCTGAAGAAGTTATCGAGTGTACAGTATGTAATCCAGAAATACTGGAAGGCACTATAATAGATCAGCATATTTCTAAATCTATACTAGTCGCAAATTGTATCGTAAAAGTCAAAGAAAATAAAAGAATTAATATTACCGTTGTAAATATCTCTGAAGAACCGGTTACAGTTCATTCTAATCTTAACCTTATTCTAGAACCATTTGAGACTCCATCTATTCTATCTTCTTCTATGCATTCCACACCATTACCATTATTCCATGTCTCGTCTAGAACTAACGAAGTCATCGAACAGTTGAGAATTTCCCATCTTAATTCAGAAGAGAGACAAGCTCTCTTACGCCTATGCTCCAACTACTCGGACATATTCCATTTACCTAATGATCAACTTACCTTTACAACTGCAACTGAACATAAAATCAGAACTACATCAGATATACCTATCCAAACCAAAACTTATAGATTTCCGGAATGTCATAAGCGAGAGGTTGAATCACAAATGAACAAAATGTTAGAACAAAACATTATCATACCCTCCAATTCACCATGGTCCTCACCCATATGGGTTGTACCTAAAAAACGAGATGCCTCAGGGCAACAAAAATGGCGTGTAGTAATTGATTACCGTAAACTCAACGACATAACCATAGGTGAAACTTATCCAATTCCTCAGATAACTGAAATTTTAGATCAACTAGGGAAAAGTCAATACTTCACCACATTAGACCTCGCTTCCGGATTCCATCAAATACCAATTTCAGAGGAAGATGCTCCAAAAACTGCTTTTTCCATTCCACAAGGTCATTACCAATTCACTAAAATGCCGTTTGGACTAAAGAATGCACCATCAACTTTCCAAAAATTAATGAACACCTGTCTCTCAGGTCTCCAAGGATCTCGTTGTTTCGTCTACTTGGATGACATTGTCGTTTATTCTCCTGATTTACCAAGTCACATTCACAATTTAACTTCAGTTTTTGAGAGATTAAGAACATATAATTTAAAGTTACAATCCGATAAATGCGAGTTCTTGCGTAAAGAAGTTGCCTACTTGGACCATATAATAAATAGCGATGGTGTAAAACCAAACCCAGAGAAAATTAAAGTAATTACTGAATTTCCTATACCTAAATGCCCGAAAGATATCAAATCCTTCCTCGGACTCGTCTCCTACTACAGGAGATTTATTCCTGATTTCTCTAAAACCGCAAAACCCTTAACAGCACTATTAAAGAAAGACGTACTCTTTTGCTGGAAAAATGAACAACAACTTGCTTTCGAAACACTTCAAAATAAACTCATCACCTCCCCTGTCCTCGTTTACCCTGATTTTTCACAACCTTTCATACTCACATGCGATGCGTCTAATTTCGCAGTCTCAGCAATACTATCTCAAGGTCAAATAGGGAAAGACCGCCCTATTGCTTATGCCTCGCGTACACTCAATAAAGCCGAGTGCAATTATAGCATAACAGAAAAGGAATGTTTAGCTATAGTATTCGGAACTAAAGTCTTCAGACCTTATCTTTATGGAAATAAATTTACGATTGTCACTGACCACAAACCGTTGCAGTGGTTATTCAACTGTAAAGATCCAGGGTCCAGATTAGTACGGTGGCGATTAAAATTAGAAGAATTCGAGTATACTATAATTCATAAAAAGGGTAAGATCAACACAAACGCTGATACTCTCTCTCGTTACCCTGTAAACCCAGTAGAGACATCTCCTATAACCCTACCTCCAGAACTATTAGACGACTTCGAAAATCTCGTAGAGGACCCCCTTTTGGAACCTCCAGCGCAAATACCATCTCCTCCTAATTTCCAGGGTACAAGAAATCAATCAAATCCCTTACCATTACAAAATCCATTGACAAATCCAGATCTAAATCCTAATACAACTCCTGAACTCATTGATTTAGGACCACTTAACCTTAGTCCTAATACTGATAATTTGGATATAACCTTAGATACCCCCTCACCCTTTGAACAAGATATGCGTTTAGATAATAATATATACAACGGGGACTACTCCACATTTTTAAAATCACTTAATAATAAAAATCATGTCTAGTACAATTTTAAGAGAACATAATGAAAGTCTTTTAAAATCTCCACATAAGGTCATTATAGTACCTACTTCAATTGATTTAGATGAATCAAATCCTTATGTCGATGAAATATTAGCAAATGTCAATAATGTCGAACTCTTATTAAACTCAGAAAAAGAACTTTTCCGATTCCTTAAAGTTAATTATCTAGATAAAACCCTTTATTTTATATTTACTAAGGTTCATCACTTTGATGAAACCTCATACTCCGATATATACAACACATTAAAATCAATAAGAGATGAATTACTTAAAATACAAACAGCAGATATTGCCATTTCCGATTTCAAGAATCCGTTTGATAAACATTCTTATACTAGACTCTACAATATTCTCACATATATATTCCATAATACAAAGATAACTATTCACATACATCTCAATAAAATTATTTATCCATCATTAAGTGAAATACCTAAAATTTTACGTGAAAATCACGATATTCCCATAGCCGGTCATTTAGGAAGTACCAGAATGTTTAGTAGAATCCAAGAACAATTTTATTGGAAAGGAATGAGAAGAGAAATTGAAGACTATGTAAAGAAATGTAAACAATGCCAAGAAAATAAGGCATTAAGAAAAGTAAATAGGGCTCCTATGGAAATAACTACCACTTCTACCGCTCCGTTTCAACGAATCGCGTTGGATATAGTCGGTCCACTTCCCGAATGTGGCTCTGCAAAATTAAAATACATTCTAACGCTCCAGGACGATTTAACAAAATATTCGGTTGCTTACCCAATACGCAGCACCACTGCTGAAGAAACCAGCGAGTGTCTCATTCATTTCATTTCTCTTTTTGGTATTCCGAAAACCATATTAACTGATCAAGGTACAAACTTTACTTCCGACCTTTTCAAAAGTACGTGTAAATTCCTTAAAATCAAACAACTTTGGTCGTCTCCTTATCATCCTCAAACTCAAGGTGCCTTAGAGCGTAATCATTCTACCTTAAAAGAATATCTAAAATCTTTCATCAATGACGATCAAGATAATTGGTCAACTTATGTGTATACATCAATTCTTACATATAACACAACTATCCATACGACTACTAAATTCTCACCTTATGAATTAGTGTTTGGTTATAAACCATTTATTCCGAACACCATATACGAAGATAATTCCGCTACAACTTATACAGATTATATAAAAAAATTACATCATAAATTAACATACTCCAGGCAAAAAGCATTAGAAAATATTGTGAAATCCAAAGAATCCTCTAAATCTTATTATGATTCCCATACTAAAACTCCTCCAAAGTACAAAGCCGGAGATTTTGTGTATTTAAAAAACCATCTTCGACTCAGAAAAGCATTGTCTCCTATATGGAAAGGACCATATAAAATTATAAAGGTCCATAATAATCAAACAGCTACACTATTAATCAACAGAAGACATGTTACTCACCATTTTGACCAATTTAAACCCGCTGAAATCTCATAAGTATTTCTTGCAATATAAATTTGTTTCTAGTTTTATTTTTCCTTTTTAGAATAAGTTAAATGTTTAAATTTAGAATGTAATACCTATATTCATCTAATTAATTCTATTTCAGTGTATCGATTAATGCACAGCCAGACCTTGTTCAACCGATAACTTCTAGCTCCGGAATTTACTTCGATAGTGTCGGTAAAATTAGACTTATTAAAGGAAAATTAAATGTTTTAAGTCTTGTAGACATATCTTATATTGACCCGCATCTGCTTAATCTTAACAATACTATTGAAAATCTTAGACATATATGTAAGGAAACAGAAAATTATCAGTGTATACTTAATCTATCTCCCTTTTCTGTCAGGTTTAATGATATATTACGAGAATATGAATCAATTTCTCATTTAATTGCTAAGCGTAGTAAACGCTCTGCGTGGTTTGCCGGAGTTGGTACCGTATTTAAAAACATTTTTGGCACTCTCGATGAAAATGACGCATTTAGATACGATTCTGCTTTTAATTCTATTCAAGAAGATGAGAAAAAACTAGCAAGTTTGATAAAAGATAATATATTAATAAGTAACGTCGCACTGGAATCATTTAAGAAAGTAATAGATAATATTAAAAGTAATGAGAACATTCTAAATCAGACCTTAAATAACGTTTTAATTGAAATAAATAATATCACTACATTTTTGAATGGATCATTAATTGATATGAAAGTCGACTCCATACTTATCAACTTAGAGAGCTCTTTGCTTACATTGTCGTTCCAATTAGAAGACCTTGTTAATGCTATTATTCTATGTAGTCAAAACATCATGCACCCAAACATCTTATCGCCAATTCAACTTTACCGAGAACTCGTAGATAACAGCAGGCACCTGCCTCGAGACACTGAGATTCCTTTAACAATAACTCTAAATAATATTAATTTAATTTTAAGTATTTCTAATGTAGTTTGTTATTACTTTAATTATAAAATTGTGTTTGTTTTACAAATACCTCTAGTATCTCGTGACGAATTTCAATTGTATCATAATTTACCATTACCAATTCCACATGATGTTAAAAACCCCAATACTTTTAGTTTTATTGTACCCTCTAGTTCATATACTGCTATTTCTAAAGATAAAATTAGTTTTTGTAATTTAGATAGTTTAAATAAATGTAAGGCGATAAACTCTGAGTTCTTGCTTTGTGAGATATCTACAGTGCTATTAACAAATGGACACCCAACGTGTGAAAGTGAATTATTAACGAAATCAATAAGTGCTCTTCCTAAACAGTGCAAAACGAAAACAATAATTGGTGAATTAGACATATGGAAACCTTTAATCAATAATCGTTGGATTTTTGTACAGACAAAACCAAGTAAAGTTTCCATCGATTGTGTCACTTCTGAACTTTCGGAAATAAATGTATCTGGTACAGGTATTCTACAAATGTCGGAGCAGTGCACAGCATATACTAAGAATGTAAAACTCCTGTCATCTGGCAGTATGATTAATATCTCGCTACCTACCCCTAAGTTAGATTTTAATATTATTAATGACTCGTGTTGTAATTCAATAAATCCTAATGTACTTAATTTTAACCAATCTTTTATAAAATTACGAAATATCGAATTAACAGATTTACCTAAAATAAATAACAATGTAAAATTACTCCCTGACCTGGACAAGATAATTGCAAGTAAACCTTTATTAAAGAAGTATGAAACTCATTATTTAGCTTTAAGTACATTTTTCTTTGTTATTATAACTTGTTTTATTATATACAAATTATATAAGTGTTTTAGTAATAATAATATATCGTCTCTATTTTGTGTAAAACCAACCCGTACCGAAGATCCAATAGAGCTACAAGATTCACATGAAACAGACATTCCTATGCCTAGACTTAGAGGAATGGTTTAAATTTTATAACTTTCTGAAATTCCATTTTCACCATGAATTTCAGTCTTACGCGGGGGGTTGTTATACCCATGCCATGTAGGCTGAATAGCTGATAGTTACTTTGACATCAGCACTATCTAATATATTAATATAACAGGATGATCATTTTAATATTAAGAAGCTCAGTCTATTTCGAATCTCAGCACGAGTTGGTCATAATTCCATTTCTTTTACTATTTCATTTTTCTATATCATTTTACTATTTCTAACAAATGTATTGAGAGTTTTCTTTTATAATAAACTATTATTTCTAGTGTTAATTAAAATTTCTTTTTAAAAACCTCCTACGAAACTCTCGTATAACAGTTCGAATTGTCGGGGACCCGGTGCTCTGCGAACGGCTGGACTCTCTGGCATTGCGTAGAGACGTGGCTTCTTTGTGCGTCTTCTACCGCATTTACAACGGGGAGTGTTCCGAAGAACTATTTAATCTGATGCCGGCCGCCGAATTTTATCACCGCACAGAGCGCGAATAAACGCCTTTTTTGAAGGTACCCATGTCGTACCGATCTGGAAATACCGCCGAAGGGAGTTCGTTCCACAAGCGAGTGGAACGTGGAAAAAATATCCTTGAGAACCGCACAGTGGAGGATCGCCACGCATCCACGTGGTAAGGATGGTATTGGAGGCGATGGCGCGCTGTGCGGTGATAAAATTCGGCGTTAAGAAGTTAAGAAAGTTGGCGTTGCCATCGTGAGTAATGATAAATGGATAATCGTCAAAACATTAGATTTAAGACCTATAATAGAAGACACAAAATATAATTTTTATAAATGTACCCAGTTAGATAAGTTAGTTGATAAATTTGATGATATTTTTATTGAATACTTTGTAGACGTTAGAATTTAAGCTAATTACATAAAAAACTTAACAGTAATGAAATTAGAATAGATATCTCCCACTATTAGAGTTAATCGAGGCTTAATCAACCCCTTAGGATCCATAATTAAAAGAATTACAGGAAATCTAGATAATAATGATGGTATAAGATATGAAAAATTCATTAACGACATTAAATTTGATCAAAATAAAACAAAAATAAAATAACGTTGATCACTGAAATGATACACACTATAACAAATTCTACATTTCAATTAAATGACAATAACAATAATTTCAGAAATAATTAAAACGAACGTTCTCAATCACATAGAAACTCAAATCATTAGTGCATACAATTTGTTAATCTATATTTTTCAAACTATATGTATAAAATTCAATGAAATAGAAACAAGTTTTGCATTAAGTAGATTAGTAGTATTACATTAATCAATAATAAATTCTAACATGCTTTTAAGTACATTAGAAAACATTACTCAGTTACAAAAATTTGCATATATTCCTACATTAAATAATTTAGTAAAATTAGAAGAAACGATTTCAATAAAAGCATATCTCAAAGGAAATTATATTACCTATCTTTTGGAAATACCTATTATTAAAAATGTCAGTGCTTGGACAATCGGACTGTATACCATAGTTATAGTTATTATATGTATTTTAATTTTCAATAATCGTAATTTTGTGTTGAAAATGTGTCGGCGAAATTTTTCTGTTTTACCGGAAAATTTCGATCTTAGGGAGGGAGGAGTTACATCGGTCCAAACAGTTGAACCGACACTCACACCAGCACATTCCGCTGAGTCGGCGTCTCGCAATGTTCGCACGCTCATATTCCAATGATGGAAACAAAACCCTTCTGGGTGGCCGACTCAATAGTATTTAAGACACTGTATTAATATAAAGTTAATCTTGTTAAGGTAGCCCGAGTAATTATTTATTTATTTATTTTATTTTAGCTTCACGCCTTATCCCTTGCGGGGTAGCCAGAGACGACGGAGCGCCAAATGCTACGGTCCCTGAATACCTCTTTCGCCTCGGCCACGGACATCGCCCTATTCATACATGCCCTCCGGGGGGTCCTCATGCTTTTTTACGTGACCTTCCTCCAGTATCATAGATACTGTGTTTTCGAAGGTCACTCGAGGCCCGAGCCCCTGTCTCTCTTACCGCTCACTTTTCCCATATAAATCTTTTTTACCATTCTTTCATCACTCATTCGTTCAACGTGCCCAAACCACCTGAGCACGTTCTTCTTCATTCTCACCGTGACATCTTTGCTAGTACCTGCCATTCTGTGGATCTCTTCATTGCGGATTCGATCAGCTAGACTGACTCCGCATATTCTGCGAAGAGATCGCATCTCCACAGCATTCATCTTTCTTACATTCTTCTTCTGTGTTACCCACGTTTGGCTGCCGTATAACAGTGTCGGTAGCAAAACTGCATTGTGTACAGCCAAACGTGCAGCTATACTGACGTTTTGCCGTCTCAACAATGCAGTCAAAGCACCATTGACTCTGTTACCAGCAGCAATACACCTTTCCACATCCATTTCGTATCTTCCGTCTCTGCTAAACATACTTCCCAAATATACCACTTCATTCACTTGTTCTATTATCTTATCATTCACGTTGATCTTACATTCTGTTCTTTCTTCATTTCTTTCAAATATCAGAAGCTTCGTCTTATCTACATTCAGGTTAAGACCATTAATTTCACACCCATCTTTCAGAGTGGTGACCAATGCCTGCAAATTGCATTCTGATGATGCAATGAGCACTGCATCATCTGCATATAGTAAGCAATTGACCTTAAGGTCACCTACTTTCACTCCCATGTCACTGTCTTTCACTCCTTGGAGACAACTATCCAAATACAAATTGAACAACCAAGCTGACATAGCGCAACCTTGCTTAACACCCGATTGGATGTCAAACCAGGGCGACATGCCAGCTCCTACTCGCACACAGGCTGAGTGATCTCGGTAAAGAGACCTTACAGCCTGTAGCAAGGGTCCGTTCACATTGTATCGGGGCAGTATCTCCCATAACTTCTTTCTCACAACCCTGTCAAACGCCTTTTCCAAATCCACAAAAGCACAGAAAACCTTTTGGTTTAGGGCCAAAAACTTTTCCGTGATCATGCGGAGGGAAAAGATCTGATCTATACACCCTCTTCCAGGTCTAAAACCTCCTTGTGCCTCCCACAACAGCCTTTCAGATCTCTCTTGCACTCTTCTCGCTAAAATTTTAGCATAAACTTTACCGCCCAAGCTAATCAAACTGATGGCCCTATAGCTTGCACAGTCTATCTGTGAACCTTTGCCTTTATACAAAGGTACGATGACTGCACTTCGCCAATCGTCTGGGACCTCCCCAGATTTCCAGCATAAATTGCATAAAAACCAGAAAAAGTCCCAGACGCGTGGCCCACCATATTTGATCATCTCGGCAGTAACTTCATCTGCTCCCGCAGCCTTACCACATTTCAGACTTCGAATCACGTTCTCTACTTCTTCTAAACTGATTTCACCATCGGCTACATCTTGACTCAGCATTACGCTGGTAGTCAAGACCGAGGCGTCCTCACGTTCATACATCTCCTTATAGAATTCCGCCCACCGCTGCAAAACGTGTGCTTGCTCAGTTAAAATTTCACCGCTTTTCGAAAGCACCCCTTTCATTCTACAGGTTACCGAACAACCCCGGGAACCACTAACTTCTCGCCAGAAAAGCTTCGTGTTTTCCCGGAAGTTGTTCGTCAACCTTTCATCCCTTACTCTCTCAGAATTTTCACGCTTCATCTTTATAAGTGCTTTCGTTTTGTGCTTTTGCAGCTTGTACGCTCTTTTTCTTATCTCTCTCATACTTTTATCCTTACCAGAGGCTTTATAATCCAGCCATGCTTTCTTCTTTAACTCTACAGCGTCTTTCACTTCATCATCCCACCATTTATCGCGCTTTTTACTAAAACCTCTTTTCCTTTTACCACATACCTCTGTCGCTACTTTCACCATACCATTCCTAAGGTTCTGCCAGCATAGTTCAACACTTTCATTTCCAGAATCATAGCTTTCAAGCTTCTTGGAAACCCTCTCTTGATATTCCTCTCTGATCGGTGGATCCTGAAGCTTCCAGCTTCTTATGCGATAATTCGACGCCAAGCTTGGACACGTCGTGCGGCTGCGCCAACCTGCGAACAAACCTCTTATTCTAGCAACGACTAGATAGTGGTCCGTTCCCAGATCAGCACCTCTGAACACTCGCGTGTCCATAACTTGACTTCGAATACGCTGGTCCACTAGGAATAAATCAATCATACTTCTTTCTTCCGCTCGCTCCCATGTGTACATGTGAATTTGTTTGTGATCAAACATCGTGTTTGCCACAAACAAATTTTTCTCCTTACAAAATTCCAAAATAAGCTTTCCAGCCTCATTTACCCTCTTATCACCATATTTGCCTAGCACGCTTTCGTAACCGCTTCTCGCGGTTCCAACCCATCCATTCATATCTCCACATACTATCAACTTTTCATTATCTCTGACACTACTTAGAACATCCCTGACATTCTCCCAAAACTCCTCGAGCTCGCTCATTTGAGCTGAGGATACTGGCGCATACATGGCTAACAAGAATACTCTTGTTATCCCCAGCTTAAAGCGAACCCAAAGAAGCCTCGGGTTAATCACCTTGTATTCTACCATTGCATTAACCATTCGAGAGGACAATAATACGCCTACACCTTGGCAACCTCGCTCACCCTCTGGAACCCCAGCCCAGAAAGCGACCCGGTTGCCAGGCAAATCGGTCGTATCATTGCCTTTTCGCTTGGTCTCAGACACACAAATAACATCCAGATCTTTGTCATCCATCACATCTAATAATTCATTCATCTTCTGTTCCATTCCTCCTCTTACATTCCACGTAGCTATTTGTAGCTCCGTCCTCCACCTTCTGCCGTTCGGAACATGGCGTGTTGGTTGGCGGTTCCCAACGCCGCATTTGTTCATAGTATATTACATATTATAAATATACATTTTATTTCAACATACAATTATAGTTTTAATTCTAAATACAAAATTTTAAATACAAAAATACAAAAATATTAATATTTTAAATTATTTACATAAAAAAAACTATATATATATATATATATTCTTTTCTTTCTTGTCCAAGGTTTCTTTTTTTTTTTTGTCCAAGGGAGGCCCTTAGACAAAATATTCATTTTCACTATTTACACTTTAACAACACAATTCAACGTCTCACGGATCACGTCCGGCCCGAGATAGGTATTATGTGGAATGACCTATATATAAATAGGTTATAGGTTGGCAAGCTCGCGTATACCAGGTGGTGTCGTCCCCAGTATCATCGCCTGCAAACTTGCTAAAATCAGTCGTCGCGTGGTCGATACCAGGAGTGCAATGAAGTTCGGGAGTTCACATGTACGACGCTCCAGATGTATTAATTTTTTTCTTATTTATTTTTTCCATTGATTAATTTAAATAATTTAGAAACATTTGACAAAAAACACGTAAAATATTGTAAATTAAAAATATTAACAAATTTTTTTATTTGACACTTGTCAAATTTCTTTTTCAGTAATCTTAGAATTAGAATTCTTATTTTTTTCTATTCTATCTTAAAGAAAAATTTCAGTATCTTCATGCCACACATGATCGAATTTTTTGCTCTTCAAGTAATCAAAAACCGCCATTCTGCCACATATCAGCGATATTTTACTTTTTTTTTCACTATTCAAGCCTCATTACTTCAGAGATCTTACCTAAAAAATAAGAAAAGCACACATAAAAAATTTTTCGAAAAACTAATACCTTTTTTGTTTGCTGACGTTTCACTGCCATTGGCACGTGATGATAGGTCCCTTTTTCTAATAACGTTATTTACTCAAACATTAAGTTAATAAGACTACAGGTGACCTAACGCTATGAAGCCTTAATTAATAATATTATATTATATGTTAAGGAGGTACTCTGTAGGAGTTAAGTTTATTATCGGTACTCAACTGAAACATTCCGCATAAGTTACTTAATTAATTTGTATCAGTACTAATTATATCCGAAATGAATTCTTGCAATGATGTTATTTAAATTTAATAATCGATTTTTATAAACATTATTAAAGAACTTTAAAATAATAAATTATAATCAATATATTTCCTTATAAATAAAATTTGCTAGTTTTGAAGAATTTCATAGTATTTCACGTATATAAGAATCACTTAAATACGAAGAAATGGCGCAGAGATCTTTATATAAAACGAGTATAGAAAGAGCGAATGCGCTCGATACATCATTATCGAGAATTGAGATTAACGTTATATTGCAACGAGTTCGATTCTGCAACATAGATTCAATGCAGCGTTATTTGATTTTTAGTGTAATAAATAATAAAGTATATCAAAGGGTTTTATTGGTAGTATGGACACTATCACGCTTGCTCCTTAACTGCTCTATCTAATACGACAGATTCTAAGACAAAAATGAATCTTTTTTTTTATAGCGTCTAGGTTAATGCTTGACTACATTCACCTGATGGAAAGTGAAAATGTAGTTATAGATGGTAAGCCGCATTAACCTAGTAACCTATTTTCTCTTGGGGTGGTGGGTATTCTCTTGGGGTGTCTTCAACATTGTATTCTGACGGAAAAACCGACGCAGGCAAGCTGTTCCAGTCCTTCGCTGTACGATTAAACAACGTAACGATGGAGATCTGCCCTGCGTCGGGACGTCTTGTAATGGAAGGGGACGGAGGAATTAATTCATGTAATTCCTGCGCACACTCACCACAATATATCTTATAGAATACAGAAAGGCAAGCAATTCTACGCCTGTGTTAAAGGCTGTGGAGGTTGACTTCAACCAATTCAGGGTCGCCTATAAGCCTCTTTGCTCGCCTCTCAATTGAGTCCAGAACCGCAAGATGAGACTTTGCGGCACCAGCGAATATATGCCCACAGTACTCCACACACGATCGGATCCGTGCTTTGTATAATACTTTGTATATATTTCACAAGAGCGTTGCCGGCCTAAGAGGTGGGAATAAAAGCCTTTTTTGAAGGTACCCATGTCGTACCGATCTGAAACTACCGCCGAAGGGAGTTTCACATTCGATTGGTACGTGGAAAAAGGTCCTTGAGAACCGCACAGTGGAGGATCACCACGCATCCAAGTGGTAGGGATGGTCTTGGAGGCGATGGCGCGATGTGCGGAGATGAAATTCGGCGGTAGGCATCAGATCGAATAGCTCATCGGAATACTCAACTGTAGAATGCAGTAGAAGATGCACAGAGAAGCCTCGTCTCTACGTAATGCTAAAGAGTCCAGCCATTCGTAGAGCACCAGGTTCCTGACAATACGAACGGCTCTTCGTTGTACGCGGTCAAATGCCATGCCATGGAAATGCTTGAACCTTGCTCAAGCAATTTTTAAGCTTGATAAGCCTGCCGTTTGACAGCTGCTGCAGCCCTTACAGACGCATAAAACCAAGGCCACCAAGTGATACCATAGGGCTTGGTTCAAATAATTCCATGCCCTGTAGTATCACATCAACTATAGCCGAAGCGCAGTCGCTAGGCTCATTGGAACGGAAACAGATCGGTCCCCATGGTTAGGATGCAAAAAAATGGACCGCATTCCATCCCTATCTGTTGACGTTGAATGGGCACTACAATCCGTACCAAGCAATGATCAGAGGACCCTAAGAGCAAAATCCGGAAATCATTCCCCTGATTTTCCTCGGGACGGGGTTCCCCGGCTTCGCCAAAGGTATATTTTTATGAGGCATCGCTTTTATTTTTGGCGGAGGCGGGGGCGGGGGCGTTTCAGATTCTCTCACTCAAAACATAACCAAATGAATTTGGTTACTACATGTCGATCTTGCATGAGAGGGTGGTCCTTTCCCGGTTGAGCCAGCCCAATACGAACTGCAGTCAAATAACTATAGCTAGGCTATATCACCTATTGAAATATTTTGAAATTGATATCGTGATCTTTCTAGTTCTTTCTACCCGAATCACTTCCGAGATTCAATTTTTAATTAGCCTTCGGTGAGTGCTCTGGTAATTAGTGTTCTAATTAGGCTTTTTTATGGCGTTGGTTCTTACAATCATTCTTGTGTATTATTTCAGGGCTTATCTCTCGCAAAAAAACTTTAATAAAAAAAACTACGCATCTTCTCGAGCTGGGAGCGGTATTAATAGAAAGGGGAGACCCCCCCCTTTCAAATGACGTCCATTATACAAAGCAGACCATTTACCATATAATTAATGTGTATACGCAGTATCAAGATGTAACAAATTCTGTGGTAATACTTGGTGGTAGTTTGCGGCTTTGGTTTGATACGTCAGTCAGGGCTGCAGCAGATGGCAAATGTCAGGCTTATCAAGCTTTGTCTAATACGTTAGTTACTAAAGATCCGAAGTTCAGAGTTCTGAAGAGGAAATATAATCGTGTCTCCAGAACGAAAACCCCGTTTGTCGTATCATCGCTTATCGAGAGCACTCCTCTCATTACCTCGCCAAGTGTCAGAATATTGGGTCTCGACATTTCGAGCGATTGTTAGTTTCGTTGTCATCTGGAGAGCAAGGCCAAGTTGGCCTCGATGAAATTGGGAGTGATCAATAGATCGAGGCAGATTCGATCAGATGCCTACCGGAGAATTTCATCACCGTCGCGTCATCTAAGCTCGTTATCACCACCAATACCAACTAGATGCGTGACGATCTTCCCCTATGCGATTCGCTATACCTTTCTTCCACGTAGCACTTGAATGTGGAACGAACTTCCTACGGCGGTATTTCCAGATCAATAGATGGGTACCTTTAAAAAAGATGTTTACTCCTACCTCCGAGGCTGGCAGCGCTATTGTGAATCCTCGGATGTTGCAAGAGTTCATATTCATATTCATATTCATTTTTATTTGGTAATATTTTTGGTTTACAAATTTCTTAAAACTGTATTTCCAAAAATATAAATTTGCCGGTTAGGGCGTCCCAAATTAGTCGTCAAAAATATTATTTATACAATACTATATTAATTAACATTCTCTGTATAATATCAATTAAAATATTCATATCATTATAATTAAACTAAAATGTCCAAAATGTCAAAAAATATTTTAAAAAAGTAAAATACAATCATAATAATAAATTAAAAATACGTGTGTCATCAGATTATTTGTATGTCAATATTATTCAAATTATCCTCTAAATATTCGTCATAATTAAATAAATCTTTGATGTCAACAGTTGTTTAATTTTATTATAAAAAATAGTGTCCTTTTTAATTTGTTTAATTTGATTTGGTAACTTATTGTACGTCTTTATAGCCATACAATAAGTGCCTTTTTTTACTAAAGCCATCATTTTGTCACGAGGGTAATCTAAATGTTGTTTTCTACGACTGTTATATGTAATTTCATTTAGGTGAAACAAGTGGCGTTGTTTTCGTGTAAACATTAACATTTCTAAGATATAAATAGAAGGCATTGTTAGTATTTTAAATTTTTCAAACCAAGGCCGGCAGCTATCTGTAATTTTTATCCCTGCTATTGCGCGTATACATTTTTTTTTACATATAAATATTTCATGTGCATTTGTAGCATTTCCCCATAAAACAATACCGTAAACCGGGGCTACTTTGCACCGAATTTAACTCATTGTTTTTATTTACTGATATGAATCTTTATTACTGTAATCAAAGTGCTTCGTAAGGTGTTTGTTTTTATTCTTATAATACTAATAAACAGTTTTAACACTATAGAAACACAATTTGAATGTTTACATTGTTTTTTTTATTTTTACAAAAAATGGTGCAAAGTATATCTTACGTGCGGGTTACTTTGCACCACCTTAAGAATTATTGTATTATAAACAGAAAAACGATTTGGTGCAAAGTAATACTTAAAATTTTGTGGTTAAAGATTCACAGTGAAGAAAGCTCCAAAATGGCTGCCAGGACATTCAACCTCACCAAGTAGTATGACATGTAGTGTCACCTATCGGACCAAAGTAAAAACACTAAAGTTTTATTACTTTGTTTGTTATATGAAGTACAATTATTTTCCAACAATGGTGCAAAGTTACCCCTGAAGGTGCAAAGTAGCCCCGGTTTACGGTACCGTATTTAATCCAGGCGTACGCATAAGCATAATATGCCGAAAGAGCAACATTTATATTCGTCCCCTTTTTTATTTCTCTTAAACCGTAAATGAATTTATTTAATTTATTTTTAATTATGTCAATGTGTGAATTCCATGTCATATTACTATCTAAACCTATACCTAACAAATTAAAATTGTCAACAAGTGAAATGTCATTATTATTAAAATTAAACGTAAAATTCATTGCTGGTTTTTGATTTGGATAAAATTGTATTAATTTAGTTTTTGTAAAATTTATAATCAGATTGTGGGTGGATAACCAATTTGTAATAATTTCAAAAATTGAGTAAAGTTGAGTCGTCAAGTTTAATCCATTTTTGGTCTTAAAAATAATTGAAATGTCATCGGCGAATAAAATTGTATGTGCATTAAATAATGTAGGAAAATCATTTAAATAAATTAAAAATAACACACTTCCTAGTACACTACCTTGTGGAATAGATTGAGTAAGTGTTGCTTCTCTCGATTTCACTTGTTCTAGGGTATTGTTACTTTTATTTTTGAAATCTATAGAGACGAATTGCTTTCTGTTAGTTAAATATGACTTTAGCCACTCGTAGGCTAATCCCCGAATGCCAATGTTCCAAATTTTCACCAGTAATGTTTTATGACATACCCGGTCATATGCTTTTGTCATATCAAGCAATATGCCGAAGGCATAGTGTTTCTCATTTAGATGTTGTAATATTTTATTGGTGTATTGAAAAACTGCTAGGGTCGTGGATTTATTTTTTTGATAAGCCATTTGGTTTTTATTTAATAACTGAAATTTTTCTAAAAATGAGTATAATCTGTTACACATAGATTTTTAGAATAATTTTGAGGCTATTGTTAATAAAGCGATTGGTCTATAATTTGATGAATCTTCTTTATTCCCGTTTTTAAAAAGTGGTCGTATAATCGACATTTTCAATAAATCTGGAAAAATACCTTCTCTGAATGATTGATTGATTAGTAAAGTAAATGGTTTTATAAAATATTTGCAAGCTCTTTTTATGAGAAGGACAGGTAAGTTGTCGTACCCTACGCTATAAGTGTTTTTTAATGATTTGATTATACCTGTTACTTCATGTTCTGAGACTGGGTGAATATAAATTGAGTGCAAAGAGTTATTACTTAAGTTTGTACCGCTCGGTTTTCCTTGGTTTGTTAATACATTAGTTGTTGTACCCCCAATGTTAATAAAGTATTTATTAAATTCATCTGCAACGTTTTGTGGATTAGTTAGTAGATTGTTATTAACCCGTAACTGAATATTAGATTTTTCTTTTGCTTTTTTACCTGTTTTTTTCCTGTATTAAATGCCACATCATTTGTATTTTATTGTAAGAGTTTTTCATTCTATTTATATTAAAGTTCTTTTTTGCCACTTTCAATACCTTTTTTAAAGTTTTACAATAGGTTTTATAATGATTTGTTAGGATAATGTTTTTTGTGCTTTTATTTAACAGTTGTAGAAGCCTTTTATTTTTACATGAAATTTTTATAGATTTAGTTAACCATGTTTTTTATTACATTTTATTTTTCTTCGTTATTTAATAAATGTAATTATCAAAAATAGTACATATATAATTGTGAAATATGTTGTAGTTTTTATTTATATCCATTGTATTTATTAATAATTTTTCCCAATTTGTGTTTTTTAGTTGTTCTTAATAGTGATTGATGTTGTTTTCGCTAAATATCCTAATTTCTTTATATAATGGTTTTTCAATATAATCAATTTTTTTACAAGATTTATTTAAGGTAGAAAAAACTGCACAATGGTCTGATATTCCTAAGTCAAGCACTTTAGGGGCTTGCATACAATCAATATTTGTAATTACTAAATCTAAACAACTTTGCCTACCTGTGACCGGGTCCGTCCTCGTAGCACTGTCTACTATTTGTTTTAAGTTATAATTTAAAAGTATTTTTTTTATTTTCTTAACTGTAGCGTTATCAGTTAAATAATCTATGTTGAAGTCCCCCGTGACTAAAATGGTTTTCTTATGTTTTTGAGATTTCGTTCAATAGTAATTCCATTTTATGGAAAAACATGTTCAATTCGCGGTCTGAACGATATAGACATACAACTATACAATTATAATGTAATAATTCTACAGCACAAAATTCAATTACAAATTCTTTAGATAATTTCATTATATCATCTCTTGGTTTGTATTCAATATCATTCTTCAAAATAATACAAACTCCTCCGTGCGTGTAGTTTTCTCTAGTAAATTCAGATACTACCTGATATCCATTTAGTTGTATCAAGCTATCGCTTTGTAGAGGTTTAAGCCATGTTTCTGTTATACAGATAACTGATATTTTTGTGTCCGATAAGTGTGCCTCAAGTTCATCAATTTTATTAGTAATGCATTGAATATTTAAAAGCATTATGTCAAGTGTTTCGAAATGTATGATTTTGATTATTCTGCTTTCTTCTAGTTGGTCTTCGTATGTTATTCGTATCTCCCTTTTTATTATAATTGTTGTTAATGAGAACATTTTTATCATTTGTTGATTTTGTATTTAAATTTCCTGATATTGTTTGCGGGTAATCAGATTCCTGCGATGGCGTTAATGAGTGCGATAGTGATCTATGTGAATCGTTCGGCTGCACTGTTTCCGCATTAGTTGTATTAGATAATGAATTCTGAATAGACGTGTAAACGGTATCGTGTCTTGTTTCGCCGGTTGGAAGTTCTTCGACTCGACCTCGTTCAACATATTGCTTACCGTTTATATAAAGTATGTTATTCCTTATTATCGCGTGTTTTCCTTGGGATCTTGCATTTAACATAATATTATAATTGACTCGCCGTTCTTTTATCTCCTGTGGTGTAAAGTACTCGCTTATGCGTATATTTGTGTTGTGAAATCTTTGTGTATTGTTGGGGATAAATTTATTCATCCTCATACTGATGAGTTCTACAACAACTGGTCGTGGCTTACCTTTAAATCCACCTAATCTGGAGCAACTTTCAATGTAGCCGTTGATGTCAATTTCCAGGTAATTGCTTATTAATTTTGATATATTCCTAATTGCGTCATATTCTGTTTCATGTCTATATTCTTGCATTCCGAAGACAACAAACTTTTTTGAGTTCATGTGCTTATAAAATTTATTGTGCAAGTTTTGAACTTCTTGTCGTAGTAAAGAATTTTCGTTTTTAAGTTTTCTAATTTCATTTCATACTGACGTTTGAAAATGTAACGACTTATCTACCTTTTCATTGAGCTGCTTTAGGATCTCCAGCACATCCTCAATTTTGTGGGCCATTTTCTTTCAATGTTTTGTTTTTGCGTAATTTAAATTCAATAAATCAATTAAAAAATATATTTTTAATAAATAATATGTACTCAGCCACACGTCACGTCACGTCACAGGATGTAGATGGTGGTGACCATGTACTTACTATCTGTGATGCGCAAGCTCGTTTGCCCTTTGCATAAAAAAGTCAAGATATTTTTGCTTGACTTGTGACGTCTCTTTCAGCCAAAACAGATTCACACGTTGGTTTCAAAGGCAAAGGTATGACTCACAAATACTAGTCTGTCGTCTCTAGTATTATATTGCTTAGTATTATCTTATTTACCAATAACTGTTAGAGATTTAAAACTTTTTTATAATTTATAATTTCAAATAACAAAATGTCACTATAAAAATCTATATATTTTTAGAGTAAACACAAAAATTTGTTTTTCTGTCTTAATATTGCAATGATGATCGGTTTTTATATTATTTAATTCCGGGAAGGTGAAGCATATATAGTCGCTGGCAACAGGTAGTATACAGATATTTTAGGTCTTTAGATAATTAATGAGTATTAAACAATGTCCGCATATGAATTTTATAGGAATTATATTTATGGTTAATAAATTCTTGGGAAAGTATGAGTACTGAAAGGAAAAACGGCATGAAAGGAGAATGGCATAATAAAATCTATTCATCTATTCAAATATATTTTTTATATTTCTTCAGTCTTTTGAGTCTTTGTATTCGAATTCGTATCGATTGTATAGATTTCTTATTTTCTCTTCTGTCGCTCTTACTAATTCCACTTCTCGTTGACGACTCATGGTGTAACGGATTATAAGAAATAAACAACTCATTGCCAATGCAAATAAAGAAAAGCAAAAATATCCATAAGTTCCCATCATAAAAAAATCGGACGTGAGCCAAAGCTGTCTTGTATGTATATCATTAAAACAAAAGTAAGGACCGTACTCTAATAGGTCTGCCGCATAACATCCATACTCATAGTAGTGGAAGTGAAAGAAATGGAATAATTCGTGTGGCTTCTTGTTTTGATTGGCCATAACATAACGAACTAAACATCGATTCACAGTTAATATATTAATAGCATTCGTTAAAACTGCAATAAATACGATGAAATAAAAAACTTTGGTCATTTCAGTTCCTGGAGTCTTAATAAGAAGTGGTCTTCTGCTTGATAACAAAAGTTTGCGAGCCTTGTGTCTTATGTCCCAAATATTGATTAGATAAAGAATAAGCGGCGCTAACGGAAATGCTATAACAAACCAAGTGACCAAAGTAAACTGAGCTGCAAGATAAAGGTACCTCTGAACCATATCTTCCTCAGTCACAGAATTCAGTCTGTACTCGCGTTCCCAACAAGGAATAACAGAATTGCTGTATTTGTCTTGGTTGTAGTCTGTTCTCAAACTAAATATGTAATCAGCCATTTTATAAGCAACCTGCGTCACTACCAACAGAGTGGCGAGCAATACTGCAACTTCGATTATACAAGTATATGAAAAACAGAAATTGTATGAACTGCAAATATTTTCTTTATATCCATAAAAAATATATGATAAATATTTAAAAGTTGTGTAGGGGCTAGGGGTGTATTGAATTTTGCATCTGCGAGGGTTTTTGCCTTGTATCCAAGCGTAATAAGCAATGAATGCGTATTGAAAAATCATCTTAAAACCCAATTTTTTTATGATAATCGATTCATTGAATTTTTTGTAAGAGCTGTGGTTTTCATATTAAACTAGGAGGTAAACAATATGGTGGTAGATCTTCTCAAACCCAGTTACCAGTAATGTATGAAAACTTTGAAACATGGACATTACAATGTAATCTCTGTACTTTTTGTAATCCTGATTTGTTCTCATATCTTTACAAAATGCTTCATATAGTTCATAAGTTGTGAACATAAGTGGTACTATTGTATACCAATACAATATTATGATTAACTTGGATATAACATTTCTCAACAATATCGGGATAATACTCTCATTGTTTTTAAATCCGCCGATGAATGGATCCGTTCTTACACCGCCACCTGTGTCAAATAATGGTCGAACTGCGTTTTTGTAGTACGAATCATGTCGACCAACTTACCACATCCACTTTAGAAAATATTCTCTACGTTGCCAAAGCCTTAAAAATATAAATGCTCCAACTACTGTGATTATTGAATATGGTGGTACTAATAAATGGTCTAAAATAAGATGTATCTGCACCGACAAGCAATAGTCCATACAAACTCTTTGTGGACATATTTTCTCATTGTAACAAGATTTACATATTATTAAATTTGAATTGCAAATTCCTTTTTTTATGTCTTTTTCCAAAATGGTTAAGTTTAGCGCCCCTAAAATTATATTAAAGATTCCTATAAATGCAGCCACCTTTAAAGCCTTGGTGAAGAACTCGTAAAACGCAAAATAAAAGGCAATCCTCGGACCGAAGTACTCATTCATGTATAAGGTGTATTGGCTGCTGTTGAAATATATTTTGCATTCTACTCCAATAATAGTTTAAAATTTGTCTAGTGTTTGATCCAGAAATAGTTTGATTTTGTGTTGTAAAGTATGGACCATCATGAAGCGCAAAAGCATCTAAAATAACTTTTCTGTTTAACAATCGTTCGATACCGTAGTAGTTAGCATTGTCACCGAAAGACAAATGCAGCAATATCTTGTACACTATAATACTTCTCTCGTAACTCGAATATCCATTAGGTGTTTCATAGTTATTACGAACAAACATCACCCATTCCTTATCGTGATTTATCAGGTCCATATAATCGTACCGTGAATCGGCAAAAAATCGTTTTGTTCCGAAAAACTTTCCATAATTTTCTAAAACCGAGTCTGGGGCATGTATTTTAATAAATATGAGATGTTGGTGATTTTTCATCAAGCCAGGTTCTATTTCAAGCTCGAGTTCAGCTCTTACCATATAAGAAAGGAAGTCCATTTTTATATTATTAATACGTTCATTCACATAATCTTCTACAACGAGTACAAGATCGATGCGTCTTTTATTATCTCTGAACATTCCAGTAATTGCTTTACGCACTTCTTCTTCCTCTTCAGGTTGTTCTTCTAGCACAGTTTCTTTGGCGTGTTCTCTTTCATCGTGTAGTTGTGTTCTGTTGTGTAGTTGAGTAGCTTTATTCTGGTCACTAGAGTCTTTGTGGAGTACTTTCATGTTGTGTATACTTTCTTTTTCATCGGAAAACATAAACTTTTTGTTTGGTAATTCTGGTAGAAACGTTTTATATTTGTGGCATTTAATCGAATCCATCCTCACCTTAAATTCTTTGTTTCTAAAATCTCGAAATCTCTTCTTCATTTTTAATATTCAAATAATAATATTATAAAACTCAATTAAACAAAACTCTATATTGTCAATGACATAAAACAAAATATTCATGAAGTATGACTTAATCTTTGGGCAGGAAATTCTTTATGAGCTGCTAGTATTATTGACTTTTGTATAAGTTGAATTAGGTATTATATGTTTATTTATTTTATCTAAGCAAAAAAACTTTTAGTCCTAAAAAATACATTTAGCCTTGTACAATAAAAAACTTATAACGAATTGAACATAATTCATAATCATAGTGTAAATACAGAAATGGTAAATACTTTCCGGTGGTAACCTTGCCGGCGACTCGATGTTATGGTCTATAACATCGAGTCGCCGCCAAGGTTACCACCCATCGGGCAAAGTCGTGCCGCAAAGCGACCTAGTCGTGTTCCGGCACGTTGTTCGATGAAGCCGTCTATATGGTAAATGGGTCTGAACAGTTGCGTTGCGTTGGCGTTGAGTTGGTGCTTATTGTGTCGGGTGTCTAGTCGAGGAGGGTAGCGGGATCCGAAGCGACGGCTTTCCGCTGGCCGCCCGTAGATAGTTGGGGGCCCAATTAGTGGGCCAGCCACCCACGAAAGGCTGCCCCGCCAGCTGCGTAAAATCCCAGGGTGGCTCCATCGTGCTGGTTGGCGACTAGATGAGGAGGCCCGATGGCGATCCCTGGGGGGGTTCGGGCGTCGCAGTCTCCAGCCTCCCAGTGACATGACATCACCAATTTCGGCGCCGGGTTTGATACGTACCGCCTCGTTCAACTGCCATTTCTCATCCTATTCACTCTTTTATTTTATTTTTTATTATGAAAAAGTCTAATAAAAAGAAGAAGTTTTTACAGCGGTTGCACTCCTCCTCATTTAAAGTGCACCTCACTAACATCAGGGGCTTGCAGTCTAATCTCTTACCTGTCCACCACCACCTGGAGACAGAGCAACCGCACTTGCTCTTTTTGACGGAGACACAGATACAATGTCCTCTAAGCGCTGCGTACCTGGATCATCCCGGTTACTCGTTAGAGTACAACTTTCGCTCACGTGCCGGGGTCTGTGTATACGCACGGAACGACCTCTGTATCCTGCGTCTCCGTCACCTTGAAGACCCCACTTTTTCTTCCTTATGGATTTTAGTAGACAAAGGAAACGAAAAAATCCTTTATTGCTGTGTCTACCGTTCGCACAACGGTGATCAGGAGACAACTAAATTATTTGAGTATCTCGGTGAGGCTGCTGATATGGCTCTGCATCAGTACCCTTCAGTGCAGCTCGTCTTTCTGGGGGACTTTAATGCCTGTCATCAGGACTGGCTGTTCCCGTACCAGAAGACCGACCATGCTGGAAGAGAAGCGCGGAATTTTGCGTTGTCTTTCGACCTCTTTCAGCTGGTGAGGCAAGCGACAAGGGTACCAGATGTAGTTGGTCATACAGCCAATTGCCTGGACCTTTTGCTGACAACTGATCCGGACAGGTATCGTGTTGAGGTGATCTCCCCCTTGGGAACCTCCGATCACTGTTTGGTGCAAATCTGTATTTACATATTCCCCACCAGCTTTCGCACCACCTGGCGTTAGGCGAGTATGGAAATACAAGTCAGCAGATTGGGATGAGATGCGGCACTTCTTTGCGTCTTATCCTTGGCGGCAGGTCTGCTTCTCTTCTTTGGATCCGTCGAGTTGCGCGGATGCTATAACCGATGTGGTACATCAGGCAATGGAGTACTTCATTCCTTTTGCTGACGTACCCATCGGTGGCAAAGCTCGCCCATGGTTTAATGCCGAATGTGGTCATGCTGAAGACCGAAAACATTCGGCATACCTAATTAGGGCTGATGCTCGAAGCTGCAAAGCTCCGGATGTAAGTTTAAAAAAGAGAGCCTTTAACCAAGCTGCCAAGTCCTATAAAAAGGCATTACGGAAGGCTCGTCGCGATCGTATCGCTAAGAATGGCGAAAAGCTCTCTGTCAGACCTACTGGCTTTCTGGTCTCTTGCCAAAGCTTTCTGGTCTCTTGCCAAAGCGATCGAGTCGAACTTCTGCCAACCCTCACTTCCTGCTCTGATGAAGCCGGATGGATCTCTGGCCCATACAGCGACAGAGAAAGCGAATGTATTTGCTTCTCTGTTCGCTGATAATTCATATCTAGACAATGGCAATGCTTCTCCAGCGCATCTTTCTCACTGCGGTATTTCGATGCCTGAAATCCGCATCACTAACAAAGAGGTATGGAGAGCATTGTGTCATCTTGATGTGAATAAAGCCAGTGGCCCTGATGGTATACCAGCCATTCTGCTCAAGACATGCGCAGCTGAGTTATCTCCTGTATTGACACGTCTGTATCGTCTCTCTTTCAAGTCTGGAATAGTGCCGAAATCTTGGAAGCTTGCTAACGTGCAACCAGTGCCCAAAAAAGGCAGTCGTGCCGATCCTGCCAATTATAGACCGATTTCAATCACCTCCATACTCTACAAGATAATGGAGCGTGTATTGAACTCGCGCCTTTTAGCGTACTTCAAGGTACGCTAAAAGGCGCGAGTTCAATACACGGTAACGATCTCCTCAGTGACCGACAGTACGGGTTTCGCCGAAATAGGTCCACTGGGGACCTTCTAGTGTACGCTACGCACATTTTAGGCGAGGCCATCGAGAAGAACGGAGAAGCGGTCACCGTCTCTCTTGACGTCTCGAAGGCATTTGACAGGGTCTGGCATGCGAGCCTTATAAGCAAGCTTTCAACATACGGTATATCTCCTGGTCTGATCGGTTGGGTAACGGACTTTCTGAATCAAAGATCTCTCCGAGTAGTTGTCGACGGGTGTTCCTCGGAACCCTTGACAATAAATGCCGGAGTGCCTCAGGGGTCCGTTCTTTCTGCAACTCTATTTCTGCTGCACATTAACGATCTGCTGAAGCCTGGTATCTATGGGTATGCAGACGACAGCACAGTTGTAGAAAGATACCTGCCGAGTAGTCGGGCTAGTAGAGATCAACTACAGTCTGAAAGAGAAGCCATGGTGCAACGTTTGAATGACAAACTTCAGGCAGTCTCCGCATGGGGCAAAGCCAATCTTGTCAAATTCAACGCCACCAAAACGCAGACGTGTCTGTTCACCGCCAAAAGGAGCCCTTTCACCTGGGCTCCTACTTTCCAGAGTGTATCTTTGGAATACAGTGACCGGCTTCAGTTGTTAGGCTTAGAGATTTCCTCGAACCTCAACTTTGGTCGGTGTATTGAGTCCAGAGCAAGAGCAGCTGCAGGAAAGCTTGCCGTTCTTGCGAAGGTCCGTCAGTACTTTACACCGGGACAGCTACTTGTATTATACAAAGCACAGATCCGGTCGTGTGTGGAGTACTGTGGGCATATATTCGCTGGTGCCGCTAAGTCTCATCTTGCGGTTCTGGACTCAATTGAGAGGCGAGCAAAGAGCCTTATAGGTGACCCTGAATTGGTTGAAGCCAAACTCCACAGCCTTGAACACAGGCGTAGAATTGCTAGCCTCTCAGTATTCTATAGGATACATTTTGGTGAGTGTGCGCAGGAATTACATCATTTAATTCCTCCATCCCCCTTCCATCACAGGACGTTCCGACGCACGGCAGATATCCATCCTTACGTTGTGGACATTCCCCCTGTCCGATCAAAGCGCTTTGCTTCGTCTTTTTTAGTTCGTACAGCGAAGGACTGGAACAGCTTGCCTGCGTCGGTATTTCCGTCCCAATACGATGTGGGTGTCTTCAAGAAAAGAGTGAATAGGTTACTGGGTTAATGCGCCTTACCATCTAAGACTACATTTCCACTTTCCATCAGGTGGAATGTAGTCAAGCACTAACCCTAGAGGGTACAAAAAAAAAAAAAAAAAAAAAAAAGAAATTTCTCAAGATCACTCTACCCTAATTGGGCCACCTCGTAGACTAGCTGCCATCTATTATCTGCAGTTCAAGATTTAAATAATATAATACTAGTCCATGTCCATGATTTTAAGTTCAATGGATTGTTAAGCTTTACCCCCGCCTAGTCCCCCGAAACTAGTCCTAGCTCTACGTTAAAATATTTTTAGAGGGCAGAACTTTTTCAGGTTTACTTTTCTAACCCGATTACGATGTATGCCGAAAGCAACTTGTGTTTTTTATAGAAACCTCCCTGGGGATGGGCTCAGAATAGGGTAAACTAAAGTTCGCTTAGTTTAGTAGAAAAACTTCTTGCAAAAAGATATTTCCAGTTCGAAACGACATGGGTACCTTCAAAAAACGCATGTATTTCTACTTGCAAGGCCGGCAACGCTCTTGCGATTCCCGGGATGTTGCAAGATTTCGTGGACGTCGGTGATCATTTGACATTAGTGATCCGCATGCTCGCTTACCCTCCTCTAGGAGAAGAAAAAAAAATGAATAGTTTGATTTTATTTAATGACCAAATTAAGGCTTTATTGTGTATCAAATTAAAAAAGTAGGCATTTACATGTACTCTTGAATCGGCAATTATTACAATAAAAAAGGTCAGTGTAGTCAGTCCGTGAGTAGGCTACCACCAAATCGGAATGCTGCTCTTCTGAGAAGAGCCGGCCAGAAACTCAACAGTTTCATTTTTTAAAAGAAATTTAACAATGTTTTATGTACATATGAACGACGATCCATTTATTTTTATTAAAATATCAAAATTATGTTTATTTTATTCCAAAATATGTTAAATGAAACCTAAATAAATTCAGTATGTAATATTGTATTAAATAAATTATATAACTCAAAATAATTATTCTTGTATTTTTTTTTAATATTCTTAATATAAAATTGTTTAATTAGTAGTTCAATGTATTGTAAATCAATTTACGCGATATGAACAAAGTAATAGTAGGGTTATTTATCACTTAGTATTTATTAAGTATACGCGCCATCGATAAGTCGTGATTCGTATTGAGATTTACTCTGTTCATATTATGAATTAAAAATTATTATATCATATGTTTCTTTTATTTAAAATGAACAAAATTTGTGTAACAGTTTATTAGCGCCGACATATTCATTATGCTATCAACCCTGCAAATGATCGAATAACTTATAATATGTTCCACACATTTCCATCTACTAAAAACTATTGAATGTAATAACAAGATTTATTTAATAATATACTTTTGATTTTAGATTTAAAACTAAGAAAAGGAATTTCTAAGATATCCGGTGGAATATACGAATGCGACAATGCGTGCAGTCTAGCCCTTGAAGCATTTTTGGATTTTTTAAGAATTTAAATATTATGTTATTTAATATGTATTGAGAAGTGACTGTAAGTTAATCTCTACAGTCTCTAGCCCTCACAGCTCTTTTTGTAATTTGTAAAAATAAACCTTAAGAAATTACTTATTTTATGGAATCTAGTGATGAGCATAGCAAATTTATTTTTATTTCTAGTATTAATTTTTTGTGCATCAGAATTTTTCTTAATTCATTATTATATTTTTGTACATAATTTAAATTGTTATAAATATATTGGTACACAGTCATGATTTTGAGTTCTTTGAATTTGTTTCTTAATAAATCTTTCGGCTTCATATTTTAAATTGCTCGAAAAGCCCTCTACTGCAGTACAAATATAGTATTTATATCTGATGCATTACTTCATAGCAGTGTGTCTTATGACATGATACTGTCAAAGTAGTTAATATGTTATTCTAGCTGTTTCAAAGTTTGTCAACCGACGTTTTTTTTATTCCGCGAACGTGATAGAACTAAGTCGGTTCAAAGGTAATGCCTAAAAACACAGTAGAATTCATTAAATCTAGTTCCTCATTATCAAATTGTACATTTATGTTGAATTTTTTCACCTTTGGTAAAGTAAATTTAATAATTTTGTTTTTTTTAGTTTACCAACAGATTATTGGTTATTTGGGGTCAAACCATTATACAAGAGCAGAGAGAGCATTGTGTACACAGTCTATTATTGATTTCTGTCTATTAATTTTAAAAGTAAAAGAAGTATCATTACAACCAAGTTACAAGATAAGGGAAGTCATTAATGTAAACGAGGAACAAGTAAGGTCCTTTTGACAAATGAACCCGAGGAACGCTTTCTTACTTACTAACATCTATTTTTTTAATTATTTCATTAAATTAAATTTGATTTCTTTTGTTATTTTGGATGCTATATCTATTTTATCTATCTTTAGAAATTCTAGAAGACTCCCAATAATCTCATCAGTGGGAAGTTTAACTGAGCGGAAGTTTTTAATATATCTAAGGTTTAAATTTAAAAATATAATGTTAATAATATTAAATATAATAATTATTTTATAATATGAAATAACTAATTAATTATGGATTAATTAATTAATTAATTAATTAATTATTAATGAATTATTGTTATTTATTAACATTAATACTATTTTTTTTATTTATTATTTTATTTAATATAATTATTGATGTTATTAATGAAAGAAAGGTAAAAAGATTTATACCGGAAAAGTGAGCGGTAAGAGAGACAGGGGGAGGCCTCGAGTGACCTTCGAAAACACAGTATTTATGATACTGGAGGAAGGTCACGTAAAAAGCATGAGTACCCCCCGGAGGGCACGTATGAAGAGGTTGATGTCTGTGACCGAGGCGAAAGAGGTATGCAGGGACCGTAGCGTTTGGTGCTCCGTCGTCTCTGGCTAACCCAAAAGGTATATGGTGTGAAGATTAATAAATAAATAATAATAAATAATATTAAATTCCACTGTAAATACTTTTTTATGTATAATAACAGATGTAAATAGTCATCCATTATAATGGAATTACTGTAAAGAGAGGTGATTATAATGGAATTACTGTAAAGAGAGGTGAATGTTTCAAGTATAATTTCAAAAAAATTAAAATAATTTGTTATGGACGGAAGATTATAAAAATCACCAAGGAGGATTTTAGTATGCAATAACATTACCTCTATCAGTAGATGTTCAGCCGCATCATGGGTTAGAGATTGAGTAGATGTACTAATGACATTAAAAGGAATATGAGAGCGTAAGTATATCGCTACTCCGCCTCCCATTTTACCAATGCTATCGTTACGTATGAAATGAAATCTTAGCATGGAGTAGGAGATTGAAGGTAAACAAGGTTTAAACCAGGATTAAGAGCTAAGAATGGCATGAATATTGCGCTATTCAAATGACGTAACCATTTGGGGAAATGAGCCGGGATACTTTGGGTATTAATGTGAATAATATTAAATGATTTCAGAGAATCGGTAAAACTGGAATTGAGAGTTATGTTAAGGTGCTGGTCTGATGTACTGTGAAAACTATCCCCACTACACGATGCACTAGAAGACAGTGAATAAAAGTTCTTACTACTATTACTATCAATTGAAGACATATTTAAAGTTATATATATTTATATGCATATACAAAATAAAATATGAAAATAAATATATTTGGTATATTGAATATTATATTTATTACCATAAGTTTTGAATAAAGCACCAATATGTGCCTGCCTAACCCGCCAGCAATTTATAACAGATTAAAAAAATATTTTTGTGGATAAATACAAGAAATATAGTATTAACAAATAAAAAATCTTAAAGTATAAAGATGAAATCGTAGAACACAAAATAGACTGAGTGGCCATTACATTATAAAAACAACAATAACATTTATTTCTAAACGAATACATAAATATAAATGACTTGCTGGCAAATGGCAGTTGTCAAAATGTGTAAGTATTTAAGTACTATTAAAAAAGTCTTATTATTAATTAATACTATTTGAAATTACAAGAATTGTTAAATTAATTTTTAAAAAATCAAACAAAATAAGTAAATAAAAAAAATCTAGGTTAACCAGAAACAGGTCTTAAAAAAAAAAGAAAAATGTTTCTGTTATTGTAATGTTACTATTAAAATAACCTAAACCTTTTTTTCTGTAGGTTCTATTTTATGAATGGCAGGGGATTAATGTGTGGAAGATGCCACCAATACACATGACACATGAGTACTGCGGGAAGAGGGTAGAACCGATTGTCCTATTACCATCATATTTATTTACTTTTAACACATTGTAAATTATAGATTTGTTTAGATTTTTTCAATTTCTTTACTTTCATTATTCAGTATTTAAGATTCAACTGTCTATTTTCTGCAAACATAATACATTGATGTAGATTTGTCTATGTCGTGAGATACATTCAAAGATTTAATAATATAATTTCTTTCAGATATCATAATATTTTGCTTTTTATGAGTATTTCAACTTTATGTTAATAATTCCTTCGATATTTGGTGCCGTTTTAATTTATCGTCTATATGAAAATGTAGATGATGAGAAAACGATACGGTAAGGATAGAAACTGATGAAAATAATTGAATTTACTTGTAGACTTGCTTTTTGAATTTAAAAAATACATTATATACTTTATGTAATTATGTATATATGAGTATAGTCGTTTATGTTTTTAGTAGATCTAAGTGTATTAAATATCTTTAACGAACTAGTTGGATGTAAAATAAATGTATCAATAAAAATGTTAATATTGTTAATTTATAGATATGAGGACGCGTTCGATCCAAAAAAAGATGATATAACATTTGTGTCCTGTATTTGTTTATATTTATTAATTTATCTTCACGCCATATCCCTTGCGGGGTAGCTAGAGACGACGGAGCGCCAAATGTTACGGTCCATGCATACCTCTTTCGCCTCGGCCACAGACATCAACCTTTTCATGGATGCCCTCGGGGGGGTATTCATGATTTTTACGTGACCTTCCTCCAGTATCATAAATACTGTGTTTTCGAAAGTCACTCGAGGCCTCCCCCTGTCTCTCTAACCGCTCACTTTCCTGTATAAATATTTTTTTCCATTCTTTCATCACTCATTCATTCGACGTGCCCAAACCACCTGAGCACGTTCTTCTTCATTCTCACCATGACATCTTCGCTAGTACCTGCCACTCTGTGAATCTCTTCATTGCGGATTCGGGCAGCTAGACTGACTCCGCATATTCTCCGAAGAGATCGCATCTCCAAAGCATTCATCTTTATTACATTCTTCTTCTGTGTTACCCACGTTTGACTGCCGTATAACAGCGTCGGTAGCAAAACCGCATTGTGTACAGCCAAACGGGCAGCTTTGCTGAAGTTTCGCCGTCTCAACTCTGCAGCCAAAGCACCGTTCACTCTGTTACCGGCAGCAATACGCCTTTCCACATCCATTTCGTATCTTCCGTCTCGAATATTTCACAAATATACCACTTCTATTATCTTACTATTCATGTTAATCTTACATTCTGTTTTTTCTTCATTTCTTTCAAAACTTTCGTCTTATCTGCATTCAGGTTTAGACCATTATTTTCAAACACCTATCTTTCAGAGCGGTGGCCAATGCCTGCAAATCGCATTCTGATGGTGCAATGAGCAACTATATCATCTGCTTATAGCAAGTCATTGACCTTAAAGTCACCTACTTTCACTCCCATGTCACTGTCTTTCACGTCTTGGAGATAGATATCCAAATACAAATTGAACAACCAAGCTGACATAGCGCAACCTTGCTTAACACCCGATTGGATGTTAAACCAGGGCGACATGCCCGCTCCTACTCGCACACAGGCTGAGTGATCTCTGTAAAGAGACTTTACAGCCTGTAGCAAGCGTCCGCTCACATTGTATCGGGGCAGTATCTCCCATAATTTATTTCTCACAACCCTGTCAAACGCCTTTTCCAAATCCACAAAAGCACAGAAAACCTTGTGGTTTAGGGCCGAAACCTTTCCGTGATTATGCGGAGGGAAAAGATCTGATCTATACACCCTCTTCCAGGTCTAAAACCTCCTTGGGCCTCCCACAACATCCTTTCAGATCTCTCTTGCATTCTTCTCGCTAATATTTTAGCATAAATTTTACCGCCCAAGCTAATCAAACTGATAGCCCTATAGCTTGCACAGTCTATCTGTGAACCTTTGTCTTTATACAAAGGTACGGTGACTTCACCTCGCCAATCGTCTGGGACCTCCCCCGATTTCCAGCATAAATTGCACAAAAACCAAAAAAAGTCCAAGTCGCGTGGCCCACCATATTTGATCATCTCGGCAGTAACTTCATCTGTTCCCGCAGCCTTACCACATTTCAGATTTCGAATCGTGCTCTCTACTTCTTCCAAACTGATTTTACCATCGGCTAAGTCTGGACTCAGCATTTTGATGGTAGTCAAGACAGAGGCGTCCTCACGTTCATACATCTATTGTAGAATTCCGCCCACCGCTGCAAAACGTGTGCTTGCTCTGTTAAAATTTCACCGCTATACGAAAGCACCCCTTTCATTCTACAGGTTACCAAACAACCCCGGTAATCACTAACTTCTCGCCAGAAAAACTTCGTGTTTTCCCCGAAGTTGTTCGTCAAACTTTCTTCCCTTCCTCTCTCAGAATTTTCACGCTTCATCTTTATAAGTGCTTTCATTTTGTATTTTTGCAGCTTGTACGTTCTTTTTCTTATCTCTTTCATACTTTTATCCTTACCCGAGGCTTTATAATCCAACCAAACTTTCTTCTTTAACTCCACAGCGTCTTTCACTTGATCATCCCAACATTCATCGCGATTTTTAATAAAACTTCTTTTCCTTTTGCCAAATCGTCGTCGTCGTCACCGTCGCTACTTCTAGCACGCTTTCGTATCCACTTCGCGCGGTTCCAACCCATCCATTAATATTTCCACATACTATCAACTTTTCATTACCTCTGACACTACTTAGAACATCCCTGATACTCTCACAAAACTCCTCGAGCTCGCTCACTGGAGCAGAGGATACTGTTGATACTGATTCTACCATTGCATTAACCATTAGAGAGGACAACAACACGCCTACACCTTGGCAACCTCGCTCACCCTCTGTAACCCCAGCCCAGAAAGCGACCCGGTTACCAGGCAAATCGGTCGTATCAATGCCTTTTCGCTTGGTCTCAGAAACACAAATAACCTCCAGATCTTTGTCATCCATCACATCTAACAATTCACTCATCTTCTGTTTCATTCCTCCTCTTACATTCCACGTAGCTATTTGCAGCTCCGTCCTCCACCTTCCGCCGTTAGGAACATGGCGTGTTGGTTGGCGGTCGCCAACGCCGCAATATGTATTCTGAATGTGGCAATTACACCCTGTGTTCTCTTCTCAGAAAATTTGCTTATTGTCACGAATTAAAATTTTTAGCAATGGCCGATAAGGAGATCGTGTTTGTTTTTGGATCCTTTATACGTATCTGGGGTAAGAAATCCTTGAGAATTCTAAATTTTAATTTTTACTGTACATTTAATATGATACTACTGCACATTTTTTATATTTATTTTAACAATAATATTTATTTTCATAGCTAAAATCCTTGCTACGTACGCCTTTTGCTCAAAACAAGCATATATATATATATGTACAAAAATCTATACAAACGTATGTATTAGTAATTTGAAGAATATTTGCATTCGCAAAAAATATTTTGCGAACATCAATATAAGAAAAAATCATAATTTGTAGATAACAGTAGTTTAGAAAAAAATCGACTTCAAAAAAAATATTTCAAAACAAATTCATATGCACTAAAAAAATGTTGTGCATTTTCTCCTGCAAGTAAAATGAAATGAAAAATAAGTCAAACAAATTATTTCGAATTAAAAATAACAATACCTATGAATGTATATATACAATTATTATTTACGGAGTCGGTGTCTCAACTGAGGACATATAACTCAAGAACCATTTCAAGAGAGATTTGCGAAGAGCGCAAAATTAGGATTTACATAAAAAAAGTTTCGAACAGGGAAAATATCGAATAAGGCGGATGCACAACATGCTCACCGACTCGGCGTGATACACGATCGTCTATCCAATGAGACCGTCTATCTATTTTATAAGATATATAGAAAAACAATATGACAAAAATTCTAAAAAATAAAAGATCAACGTTCCCACCGTCTCGGCTTAAACCATAATCGTCTATTGAAAGAGTCGGAGGACGGAGACACTTATCAAACGAAACATCTGAAATTCGTTCACTTCGATTTAGTAGAAAGCGACAAGCAATCCCTGTAAACATGAGCTTATAGGAATATCGCAAATGATGTACCATGAGTCGTTTGCAAAAAAGTCTTTATCAACAACAGCGATCCAATTTACGAGCAGATATATATAGTACTCTATTATTTGAATAATTAATTACTTTAGATACAATAATTACGTACTCTCGCAGTTGTAAAAAAATTCCAGAAAAAAAAAAATCCAGCAACTGCACATTTCAATAAAAAGATACCTCTAGAAGTAACACCTGAATAAGCCAATTTGACAAGACTCTCCCCGAAAGCTTGAGGCAGATAGTCTTCGCAATACCACTCATTATTAACTTTTTAAACATCTATTGCGCGGATTGCTGCTTTGTGAGAGGATCGTAGTTATACATCCAAGATTCGTCATTTATAAAGGTGCGATATACTCCTTCAAAACTCTCAGTACCCTGTCCACGCTAATGAGGTTTTCATAGGTTACTGCAGTCGTCGGTCGGCCGGCAATGGGATCAAGGTTTAGGTTCTCTTGGCAACATTAGCAACAGTTAGTTTGAAAATTTTCAAAGATTTCTTGAAGATTAACCTTTGCTTGTAATCTGGTCTTGCATTTTGGAAGTATTTGTAGATTTCTTGCGTTTTTGTTATTTATTTAATCTTTAAAATGTTAGTTAAATAAGGACGCTGATATCACCGGTGTCATTCTGTCTGATAAGATATACCATAGTTAAAGACAAAATATATTAAAAGGATATTTTTAATTAATTAATTTAATTTCTTAAAAATAAAAAATACATTATTTTTATGTATGTATTTATTTTACTAAAAAGGAGTTTTACGTCTAATTAAATAGCACATAAATAATTTATCAACATGTACAGGATAAATAATTTAAAAATAAATAAAAGGAGGTGTTGTATTGAATTGATGTTACTTTACAGAAATACAATATAATTATGTTACTTAGCAAATCCCTTGCGAGTATGATATTTATCTTTAATTCTCTCTTCCTTTCTAATGGCAACCTCCAACGAATTGCTAGTTCCCGGAATTACATATAGTACAAAGGAACCTAATACTATGCCATAGATCTGAAAAAATAGAAATACAAAATTTGTTATTTATGAGTTTCAACGTTGTAACTTGTATCTTCTTTTACATTTTTAATTTCTTTTAATTATTTTTTTTATCATTAGTTAATTCCTTTTAGATTTATTTAAAACAATAAAAAGATTATTTTTTACCGGTACGAGAAATAGCAAAAGAACTTGCTTTTCAAGTTTCCACATTCTAAATATTTCCATATAATATTCTGCGAATAAAAAAAGAAATAAAACATTTAGTAATCAATGTATGTGCGAGTATTTTTATTGTGTACTAGGTGTCTGTAAAAATACAATTCTCAATTCAAGTTTTCATATAAAGCTTACAACTATAGATATACAGCTTTTAAATTTATTTTGATTTAAGGACATTTGTAAATATTTTAATATTTTCACAATGATACCAAATGTTAGAAATCTTTTTGAATAATACAGAGTTCCTAAAATTTAAAAATAACTGGCATTAGAAAAGTTAAAATTCTTTAACGTGTAGCATTCAGTTGTTATTTAAAGAGAGGTGGCTCTTTCATGGTACCGTTGATGGAGTTATTACCGGCTCTTCAAGTTATTTTCAGATTTGGACAGTACAAGCGTTGTATACCTACATCGACTTATATGTACCGACGTTAGAATGAAAACGTTACGCCTCTCTAAGATAATAGATCGTTAATAAGATAATAGGTAATAAGTGTAATCTATCGACTTGTCTATGCCTCTTATTAGGAGCATGAAATGTCAATTTTCGATGGACATTTTAACACATGTATGTTTTATATTTACTACATAAACTGTATTCATAATATTCCATTACCAGTGTTAAGACATCAGAAATAAGACTGACTCGTTTTATATTATCAAAGTTTATATTTCAATTGTAATTACTAAACATATAGAAAAAGAAGATTACAATATAAATACACCTATATATAAATATATTATATTACTCACGTGACACAGTGCAGATTCCAGGAACAGGAAAATGGTGTTCGAACCTTTTCCTCATTCTCTCAAGGTCGCCTTTGGTAGCCTTAACTCGATCAATATGTCCCTAAAAACATTTTAACATATTAGTATTATCGGGAGATATATGTCGTCGTCGCGGTCGGCATAAACAGCAAACAGTACCAGAAACAGAATCAACATTTTTACTTCATCTCATGTTTTCTACAAAAAATTTCCAGATTTTAAGTATTTTATGCTAAGAACAATAAAATATTTTTAATGTTACGGATGCAGGTAGACACAACTTATTCGGAAACATACTTTCCAGAAACCTAAGTCAGTAATAGCTAAAACATTTTCTTTAACATTGTCTTCTTTCATATAATTTATATATACATAAATTATATTACAAAATTATGCTATGGAATTAGGGAGGCTAAATCCCAATTCCATCGAGAATAATTTCATATATTTAAAGTATTGTCTAGTTATAATACAAAGATGACTGCCGTCACAACAAATTACTATAAAATGTTTAATTCAATAAGTGCTCACGTATACACGGACAGATACAAAATGATCCCCATCGGTTATGTGTTTAAGAGAAAATGTGAGCGATTGATATATTTAAAATAGCAATCTGAAATTATAGTTATTGTTATTGATTATGATATAATTTGAATAAATATTTCATAACTTTATATGTTTACTCAAATGAAGCAAAGAACATAGTTTAAAAATAAAAAAATCGGGAACAAGAAGTCCTTATATTACGTTAGACATGGGAGCGTAAAGAGCCGTTGTTATCATCAAATACTTCCACAATGCAGGACCAGATGTATTTATCAATAATGGACGACGGCATTCTAACAACAAGTGACGTGCAGTATTCCTGAAATTGAATTATCAATCGGTTATTTATACTTTAATATACGAGGGCTGTTCCGAGAAATGTTAGTCGTATATTAAATATGATCTTTATATTCCTGAAACTATTTTGAATTGAAAACTACTTGGTGAAAATCATAAGCTATTTATGTATATAGTTAATATATTTTTTTGTAATTTTTGTGTTCTTTGTAATAAAGGACATCTCGCGAAAACCTTTGCGTGCTATGATTTTTTATGATTATTTATAATGGATACCTCATTTTTCCACCGAGGAGCAAAAGTTCTGTTCAAAAATATTGCAAATTGGCGGAAAAATTTAAAAAGCAGCATCTTCGCAAAACTTATCTTACATCCTTATAAATGACGAGTCTCAGACGAGTTGGATACGAGATATACTATACATTTATGTGCTTGTTGTTTATCGTGACGCATTTTCATTAAAACAAATTTGAAATTGACGATTCTAAAGATTTCACTAACAATTTTCGGAACAGTCTGGTTATGACGTGAACACTTTAATAATATATTTATTTTAGTAGTACCTTATATCCCAGATATTTATAATGAAGAGAAACAATGAAGCCCCAGGAAACATCATTGAGTAACATGTTAGTAGTGCGAACTGTATAGCTGCAGAGTTATAAGTATTTATTTACTAAAGTATCTATACTTATAAGAACAGATAGCAATATAATAAATTATGTATTATATATATATACGTTTATATTTATATACAGGGTGGGGCAGAGAAACTTGCTAATTTGAGTGGTGAATAAAAAATAGAGTATTAGAGATAGAAGTTTAATTTTGTTTTTCAGTTGACAGGAATGCATTAAAGTTATGTTTTACATAGTTTTGAAGATTACATCCCTCAAGTGACGGCCTTCGTTCTCAATACACTGAGCTAATCGAGTTTTAAAATTTCTCTCCACTCTCTGAAGCATATCGACGGGAATGTCGGCAACAACTCGTCGAATATTGTTTTTCAAGTGGGCCAAGGTCCTCGGACGATCGTTGTAAACGAGGGATTTAAGGTACCCCCATAAAAAAAATCGCAGGGCGCCAAATCTGGCGAGCGTGCTGGCCAGGGTAAATCGCCTCTTAAGGATATGAGACGGTCCGGGAAGTGTTCCCTCAAAATGTTCATTGAACAACGGGCTGTATGGGCTGTCGCTCCATCCTGCTGGAACCACACGTCACCCAGGTCCAACTCATCCACTTTTGGAAGGAAAAATTCTTGAATCATTTGAGAATAGCGAGCTGAAGTTACTGTGACGGTTCTGTTACCTTCCTCAAAAAAGTAAGGTCCAATGATCCCAACTATGGAAATCGCACACCAAACTGTGACTCGTTTAGTTTTAGTTTTGTTTTGTAATTTTATTATTAAATAAAATATTGATGTAGAAGTGTATTAATGATTATTTTATTATTATTTTTTTGTTTTTCATCCACCTCTGGACTCCAAGAGAATATATATACATATATACACATAATTTATCTAATCAGTACATATAAAACATCGACTCTCGCGTTCCTGATCGCAAAACTCGTTAAGTAATCTATGGATTAAATTGCAAAGATGCATTTATATAGAACGAATTCACGGAAAAAAGCTAGTAAATTATAAAAATTCTGAAATAATAATCACCGAGGTCATTGTATCGTTTATGAAAAAGGTATTCTGTAATTGGTTGAAGCCTGTATTCCCTCTCCCAACACGGCGTTTTGGTGTCGAAATCAGCTGAGTAATCCGTTGAATTTCTTTAAACAAATATAACAATATAACATATTAATGAAATATACAGTTAGATGGGAAAAAATAAAACAATAACATACAGATCGATAATTTCTAATGATAGAGTGAGAAATTTATCAACTATTAGATTCATAATATATAAAAATAAAGATTTACCTAATAAGAAAACCAAAGATCCTAAAGATAACGTGCTCGAGCATCGTTATAACACCAAGTGTTACACAAATATCATCAAAAGCAGTACCCAAGCCGCTATTCATCGTCCCATATCCGTTTATGATATTGTACAATTGTGAAGAGGAAAACTCAGTGAATGCCGACTGTAATGTGATGGTTTATAAATAACATATAGAAAACTGTAGTCAGGACAACACTTTAGCTTAGTTTATGGAGCGACTGGAATGGTATTGAGTCCAGCTCATGTCGATGAATTTGTCATTTAATGATGTTATATTTAATAAGTATTGTTATTAAATTTATAATATTTATCAAATAAAGATGACTCACCCCGACATACGTGTAGGTAATGAGAATCGTAAATGAACTTATAAAACTAAATGCATATATCTTTAAAGCAATGGAGCGGTCGTATATTGAAAATGTTTTATTATTTTCGCATCCTGTTATTTTTTGTGCCACTATCATAAAAACCTAAAAAAAATTACAATATTAAAATGTTCTTAATATGTTCTTAATATGTTATCTTTAATATTTAAAAAATGTGCAAAGAAGCAACTTCCATTTTCAAAACTAATGTATTAAGTTCTGCGACACTACACATAACAATTAGGTACTTTTAATAAATATATTTAACGTATCTGTTGTCTAATGAATAATCACTTATTATTTTTCTTCTTACATCTACAAACATAAATTTTTGTATTTTTTTATATTATGTTAGAGGACGGCAAACGAGCTTGCGGATCACGAATGACACGTGATCACCACCGCCCATGAATTCTTGCAACATCCGAGGATTCACAAGAGCGCTGCCAGCATTGAGAGAATAACCAAGGAACGTTTGTCAAGAGAATAACCAAGGAACGTTTGTGTGCAAAAGGATACTACAATGTATCTGAATACTTAGAGGATAATGCACCGTAGGTATGAAGCGATCGCTGCCAGGCAACTTCAAGATTATTTATTTAGTATTGTGTAATTTAGAATTAAGAACTAATTTAAAAAAACACATCATGACAATCCCGATGAGTTTCTGTCGCCAGCTCTTTTCAGGTCTGTGTAAATAATTTTCCGCGCTGGTGGTAGCTTTGAAAATGACAAAATATTTTGTATGAAACTTATTTTCAATAAAGATTTTTGATTTTGGTTTTGATTGGAGATATGCGGCTTTTAATAAGGTACCCATGTCGTATCGATCAGGAAATACCGCCGTTCTGTGTTCGTTCCACATTCGAGTGCTATGTGCTTGAAAACCGCACAGTGGAAGATGGTATTGGAGACGATAACGTGATGTGCGGTGATGAAATTCAGCGGCAGGCATCATGTAAATATGCTCTTCGACACACTCCCCTTTGAGAGAAGCCACGTCTCTACGTACGTAATGTCAAAGAATCCACGACGAGTGATAACGACCTGTATGCTCCGCCCGGTGAGAACGTTGGTGACCCACTTGCATAAACTCTCGAGAAGCCTACAGGAAGGAAGTCCCTTATGCCATACACGATCGAAGGCTTTTGTCATGTCCAGACTAATTGCCAGACCCTCTCCCTTGCTTTCAATAACCGCTGCTAAACGGTACGTAAGATATAATAGAAGATCATCAGCCGAACGATCATGGCGAAAGCCCTATTGCTGGTCAATGATCAACTGGCGATTCTCGAGATACGCTAAGAACTGTCCTTTAATATTGTTCTCCATTATTTTGGAGAGAAGAGAGATAATACCGATGATTTGTAGTTAGCTGGGTTCGACTTTTCTTAGAGATTTAATGGACAAGGGCACATTTCCATGACACCGAGACTACGCCTTTAAGGTAGGAGTACCGAAATAGATGCGATAGTCAACTCAGGGGCACATGTTCAGCGGTTGGGACGGCTGGCTGAAATTACTCAGAGTGACCTAAGAAAGCGCCCAGAATTTTTGCGTGCCGTGCCGTTTAAAGAATCTGGAGGCATGGTTATATTTCCTCTTCAGATCTCTGGAGTTTGGATCCTTCATGACCAATGCAATAGACCAAGCTTGATACGCTTGCTGTTTTCCAGCTGCTGCCGCCCTAACTGACGATCGATCAAACCAAGACCGCGATCTACCACCAAGTGGTACCTCCAAATTGTACAAATAGTTCCATATCCTGTAGTATCACATCAGCTACAGTCGCAGCGCAGTAACTGGGATCATTGAAAGGGAAACAAATCAGCCCTCCTCGGTAAGATGCCATAAAGTACCGCATTCCATCCAAATCCGCTGACTTATCGTACCAAACGCGTCAATTTGCAGGTCTTGTGCAAGCCGGATGTTGAATGGGCACTACATTCCGTACCAGTCAGTGATCAGAGAAGGAATAATGATCTTCGATGTCCACGCGCAATCATAATCAAAATGCCGGCTGTGCCGTATTAAGGTGGTAGCGGACGTCTTTGAGTCTTTTAGGTTAGAGTGAAATAACCGGATGTTGCAAAAGTCCATATTTAGAGTGAAGCGATATGAGATGAACACAAAAGGAGATACTTTGCCCGCCCCAGATACGAAGGGCAGCCCGAGCAAAATCCGAGAATCATTCGCCCGATTTTCCGGGGGGAGGGCTTCTCTGGCTTTATCACAGCCGTTACCCTCCTAGGGTATACTTTTGGAGATATGTCCTTCATATTTGACGGGGGGAGTTGGGCTTCCGGATTCTCTCAATCACCAACGAACATAACCAAATGAATTTGGTTACTACACGTCGTTCATGTCAGCCCAATACGAGCAGTAATCAAATAACTACAGCTAGGCTCTAGCATCAACATTACCAAACTACTTTAACATTACCAAACAGTTAATCATTATAACTTTGGAGGTTCGTACCATTTTAAGAATATACACAACAATTGTATAAATTCCTGCTCCGACAGCTATATTTACATGTTCTCCGTCTTTAAATATATATAATTTGGCATGTCCGTGTAAGCGTTTCCATCGCGGGTAGTGCCATATCACAATGGAGAAACGAAAGATTTGAGATGCCTGAAATATTAGATATATTGTAATTAATACGTTTCTATTACTCAAACAAAACAAATAAAAGTGCCAAAATATATATCACACGACGGAGAGATACAAACACATATTTTCACACTTTAAACGTTTCTTAAAATCATCTAAATTTAACAAATTTTCTTGTAAATTACTTATTATAATCAAAGCGGGCGTCAGCTAGCTCCGAGTGACGAAAGCTCCCATAGTGCTGAAAGTCTAACTTTTTATACAGGAGACCTTCTGGTACGAGTGTGGTATTTTTAGAAAACCCTTGGCCCATAGACCCAGAAAATGCATTTACGGTCGTTTGAAAAATGAGACTAAAATTTAGTTTTTGGTTCCGCACCAGTATAAAATCATTATTTCCACCTTGAAAAGAAAATTTCCTCAAGGTTCTCGTCGAGACCTTTCCAACAAGCCCAAAAACGCCAAAATCCGACCACCGGTTGATGAGATATGACATTTTGAAAATATTGACTGGCGCCTCCATCGAAGATTTCTTGAAAGTACTTTGTCTGTTTGTGTGTATGTTCGTAGTTTCAACAGATTTTGTTCAAACTTTCAGGGATTGAAGTACATCAAAAACTAAGACTTTTTTGTTCTACGTCTTTTCGATTTGGCCGCCATGTTGGCCGTGGCCGGCCTTCGAAAGGCCAAAAATGGCCATTTTTTGTAGAGGCACTGTGGCCAAAACAGTTGATGCACATTGACAAATTGGGCATCATTGGAAAGGTCTTAAGCTCATCTTTTGAACGATATTTTTTTGGCAAAAACATTTGTTGGCGTGACATTTTTGGTCAAAAACTAAAACATGGCCAATTGGCCGGGGACATATCGGCTATTTTCTCGAAAACGACGCCAACGATTTTTTCTAAAATTTCCTCATTTGTAGCCCCAAATTAGAGCTAAAATTTGGTATATAGCACATATCTGGGAAAACTCGTTATTTCGAGATATGGCCGTAAGAAATTCAAAAAATCATGAAAAATGACCAAAAATGGCCAAAAAATGACTTAAAAGTCATTTTAAGCCAGAATCGTACTCACAACACGGTTAAAATTCAATTGACATCGTAAAAAAATATATTCCATAAGATACCATTCTATTTCTTTCATTGTCAAATTGCCTTGATCAATCTAATAAAATAAAAACAAAAATGCAATTTGTGCAATGTTTCGAGCACATTCACATTTTTTGTGTTTGTTTACGTTTGTGAATAAAAATGTTCGTGGTTTTTTTCGTCGCAAAATTCATATCAGGAGTTCTGTGTCAGTGGATTCGCTTTCGTCACTCGGTATTTACTTCGTTGAGAAGTTTTTGTCTTGATAGTGTATTTACGCTATCATTTTGATTATAGAAATACTTTAATATAAATATAAATACAAATTTAATACCAATACTTTAATATAAATATACGAGTATAACAAATAAATATCACAAAAATTAATATCATTCACTATTCATAATAATGAACAACAACTTACCCACAGACAAAGAAACGCCGCTGTTAACATATAAATTACAATTCTTTTAATGCTTCTAGGACATTTTGCTTTTGTTTTCTTTTTCTCGTTTTTATCTATTTCTGTATGTATTGCAGATTCTATGTATTCAGGTCTGCAATTTGAAGATTTTATTAGAAAATGTTCTTCAAGCTAGTGTACAACATGATTTATTTTTCATATTTTTTTAAAAGATATAAAAGAATTATATCGATATTAGGCACTATCATTATATAATATGCGTCAAATCTCGTTGACATCCGATTATTATAAAAAATACGCATAACTTAAATAATGAGAGATTTCGAAAAGTATTTTTTTTTATTTATTACAAAAAAATGTAATAACACAAATGACACATATAATAGTCGAATAAAAATCTTTCGAGAGATAATAAAAATATATGTTCTGTAAATACTAATTACATCTAATAGACACGGTGCCCCAAAAAGAATGTATAATCCTGGAGCACCTAATAGTAGATATCAGTGCTTTTTTAAATAATTTTTATTGAACTTACTCTACTTTCATGTACACCACGGCCGCAAATTGAGATGTAGATTGTAGCGATCTTAATGTCGTACACTAATCGGTCGAATGAAGGACGCACCATTATTAGGCGAACGCATTATATCGCTTGTTTTCGCATCGGCCGTCGTCGTGGATTTTCGGGAGCAACGGTAGCCTGCGCTCGCGCTGGCCGCCGTTTGCCATTGTCCGGTGCACTCTGACGCGGAACGCACGCCACTTGCTTTCCCGATTTTGTTCGTTCGCTCATTACGTGTTACGATTTCATAAATCATTTTATTATATAGCTCATTTATTCGCGCTTTAACTTTCTACTCTTCCTATTTGACCTAAAACTAGTTTCTTGCTATACTATCCCTCTGTGCTGTGCTTGTAATCTGTTTATACTCAAATTCAAAAATTAAACCGTTTCTGTGAACTATGGACTTTCTTTGTTCTCCAATACTAGTTAACAAATATAGTTCGGTGAACGTCTGTATAGTAGCAATGTTCATCTACAAGATTTTATCTTACTCCCCACAGATAATACTATTATATAGAAAAAACGTCAACGACCTCGTATTCATTCATTCATTCGATGGCGCAGGTGTTATTCGGAAGGTGGAATACCTGGCATCGGCAGTATGAGCAGTGGAAGAATAACTAATACCAATTCACAAGATATTGTGCTTGACGAAAATCCTAACGACCCGTCTACCTCTACTAGAGTAATAGCACGACGTACTGGAATTTCAGACGACAGGGAACCGTGTGCTGAAAAAGAAATTTCATTCCTACCACAAGAGGCCACTCCAAAAATAACCGAACCAAGCTACGTACAACATCTTAGAAGAGCATTTATCAGAAGATATCGAGCTTGCATCAGAGTTGGTGGTAGACAATTCTAACACCTCATCATGTTCCTGCCCTTATCTTAATTTTGGGGTTGGCGTAGTATGTTTTTTCCTTCCATACTCTCCTGTTACTCGTCATCTCTGTTCACCCTCCCTTCTTCTCCATATCGTCTTTCACGCAATGCATCCATCTTTTCTTGGGCCTTCCTTTACCTGTCGATCCCTCCACTACCATACCCAGATCTTTTTTTAATTACATGCCTTTCATCTCTCCACGTAACAAGCTCATACTACGACAGACAGCTACATCTAATTTTTTCTATCACTGGCGCTACTCCCAAGCTTCCATAATAATTTCTTATTCCATCCTTTATTGTCACCCCAGACATATATATTAACATTCACATTTCCGTTACATGCAAACGCTTTTCATCCATCACCTTCATCGCCCAGCACTCAGATCCATAAATAACAAATAACGACAGGTCTAATGATGGTTTTATAGATTCTACCCTTTAGTTTAAGAGATATTTGGGCATTACACGTTACCCTGGTGACTGGTCGCTATTTCATCCAACCCGTGTTGATTTTATACTTCACGTCTCGGTCAATATTAGCATTGCTTTGGATGAGCGAACTAAGATAGTGAAAGTCCGAGTAGACAGGTAACGGTACTCCATCCGACAATATAGGTTGAGAACTGGATACACCGCCGAAATCGCAGAACACGTGATTTATTTTGGTTCTGCTTATTTAAAGGCCAACACTCTCCAGCTTCTGTTGCCATTTTTCCAGTCTACTCTGAACCTCAAGTTTTTGTCTGCGAGGAGGGACCTCGCAGACAAAAACAATGTCATCAGCGAATAGCATGCACTAGGGTGCCTCTTCCTGTATGTCCAATGTCAATGCGTTCATCATCAACAAGAAGTGGTAAGGAGTCAGAGCCGACCCTCGATGCAAACCTCCTGCCACATTGATCTAGTCGGTGTTTCCAGCGACCGACCGGACTTGTGTACTAGACTGACTGTATACTGGACAAACGAACTCCACATACTGCCCAGGTATATACGCTTCTCTTTCAAAGCCTGCCACATCACACTACGGGTAACCCGGTTATATGCCTTCTCGAGATCAACGAACACCATGTGTAAGTAAGAACCTGCACTGTTTCAAAATATACCTTCCATCTCTCTTTTATGTCCTCATCTCCAATCGACACCGCTCCAGTATCATCTTTTATGCTTTTTACATGTATGACATCTATGGCTTTCTTCTCCTTACGCTTTACGGTATATTTCCTTTTGATTTTTAGGAAAAACTAGCGATCTCTATAACTCCTTTTGTGCCTCAGCTCCAGCGATGGCTACAGCTACTTTCGCTCTCTTCTTACATCTTTTATATAGCATTTTCATCTCCCCTTTCATACCTGCATTATCATCCGATACTTCCTGCTATTGCTTAAACGCATCTTTCTTCTCTTTCAGAACCCTTTACACATCGCCATTCCACCACCACGTTTCCTTACTTATCATACCTTTTCCTTTTCTTTTCGCATATACATCCATCCTTTTCCACAGTACTTATCCATCCCGCCATTTCGTTTCAACTATCGTTCAAAGATTTTTCTTCTATAGTACCAATATTTATAATTTTATCCGCCACTCTTTTTTTCAATTTACTTGCACATTCTTTCTTCTCTAACGAATACTATTTTATTTGAGTTGGGGGTCGTTTCTTGAACATATTTTTACGCATTAGATGTTTAATTTCCATGATGAGGAGCCTATGCTGTGAGACTACACTTTCGCTGGGCAGTAAATTTCAGTTTTTGACGCAATTGATTTTTTTTATTAAGATATAATCAACCTATGTCATATGGCAGTCACTTTTGTATGTGATTAAGTGTTCATCTCTCTTCTTAAACCATGTATTGAGTGTAGCAAAATCGAAGGCTAACGCGGCCTCCAGCAAGGCCTCCTCCAAAACCCCAACCACCATGTACTCTTCCATAACCATCATTCATACATCCCACATACCCATTAAAATCACCCGCCACATATATCTGCTCATTGTCCAGAATATCCATCATCACAGAATCAAAATCTTCTCAAAACTTCTCTTTCATCCTATCATCACACCCGGTTTGAGGAGCATACACACTTAATACATTAAGGATTAAACCTTGAAAATATTTTTAATAACTATCACTCACCTTCTTTAAACCAGTCACACCCTCTTATAATTTCTCATCAAGCATAATTCCAATATTTCAACAATTCCTTTCTCCATCGTTCCCACTTCACTAAAATTCGAACACCTGTTATGTAATAAAGATTTATATCCCACTTTTTCGTTTTTCACATATTACAATTTAGAAAAATATTTCTTCAGTCGAATTGCACTGCATATTGACTTAAATACAATTATTAATTCGTATTTTTACCATTTGTAAATAGTTGGCCATTTAGGTTTTCACAATTTTTTTTTCTCAAACTTTTGGTATATTTTGTTTTTAAAAAATTTCATGTTAAAAATTTTAAATGACGTTTTTTTTTAAATACATTATGTATTCATGCTATTTATTGCATTTCTAATAAGAATGTCTGTGAAGAATAAATAACATCAAACACGCGACATATTTCATTAATTTGCTGACGTGGTGTACATGAAAATACAATTAGGTAAATAAAATCGTATTTAAAAAAAAAACACCTATTAGTTGTAATATTAGGTGCTCCAGGATTATCCATTCTTTCTGGGGTATCGGGTTTGTATATATATATATATATATATATATATTATCTAAACCATCAGGTTTATCAAATATTAGCTATAGTTGAGACATTTCATGGCTGTCATGAGATGTCTCAACTAAATTAATGTTATTACACATTGTGACTAACTACAATTTCCATCGGTCCAATAATCCAATAATCCCAGATTATGATCTGTCGGTTGTATATTAATATTCAAGTCATGATCACTAACAAACCACATCAAATAATGATTTCTTACAAATATCTCTAAAACTATAAAAATGGATAGCAATGATAAAGCTATATATTTTAAAATAGGTTGAGATGGTTAATGTTATATCTTCCTAATATATATTTTTAAATACCTCACTAATTTATTTTTATATCTCTTAGTCTCTTCCCAAATCCAAGACAGATATCTTTCTCGATACCTCCATGGTATTAAGAAGAATATTCCTGGAATCGTACAAAAAAGCAAATTCACCACTTCAGGCATAATGTAGAGCCTCAGTATTGAAAACGTAGGATTGTAACATATGTAATTTCCAAATTAATTAATCTATTTCAATAATTAACATCCCGCTAGTAACATTTACTCAATAGTCAAAGTTTTACTTTGTCGAAAATAGGCATTTTTTTTTACTTTTTAGTGATTATGAATTTGTTTTGAAATAGATTTCTGTTTTAAATGGGTTTTTTCTAAACTACTATTATCCTTAAATTGTTTGTTTTCTGATATTGGTATTCGCAAAACATCCGCTCACATCATTACCACCTAGTACATATGTATGGATATATGCTTGTTATGAGCAAAATGTGCAGGTTGGATTTTAGCTATGAAAATAAATATTATTGTTAAAATAATTATAAAAAGTGTGCAGAAGTATCATATTAAATGTACAGTTAAAACTAAAATATAGAATTCTTAAGGATTTCTTACCCCAGATACATATAAAGGATCCAAAATTAAACACGATCTCCTTATCGATCTTTGCTAAAATTTTTAATTCGTGACAATAAGCATATGTCACAATAAGAGGACACAGGGTGTAATTCCTACATTCCGGACACATGAATTCAGCAATAACATCATCTGTATAAATGCACGCGTACTTATATCTATAAATTAACAATACTAACATTTTTATTGGTATAGTTATTTAACATCAACTACTCGTAGTTCCTTAAAGACATTTAACGCACTATGATCTACTTAAAACATAAACGACTATACTCAAAAATACATAATTACATAAAATATGTAATGAAAAGTTTCTATCACCTACCTATTATATAATAATTTATTCATATCACCTACATTTTCATATACACGATACATTGAAACGGCACCGAGTATCGAAGGAATTATTAACATAAAGTTGAAATACTCATAAAAAGCTAAATAATATGATATCTGAAAGAAATTATATTATTAAATCTATAAATCTTTCAACATATCTCACGACATATACAGATAGTTATATGTTGTGTATGCAAACAATCTTCTACATTGATGAATTATATTTGGAGAAAATAGATAGTTGAATATTAGGTACTGAACAATGAAAGTAAATAAATATCATGGTAATAGGACAATCGGTTCTACCCTCTTCCCGAAGTACTCATGTATCATGTGTATTGGTTGCATCTTCCAGACATTAATCATCCCCTGCCATTCATAAAATAGAACCTACAGAAAAAAAGGGTTAGATTATTTTAAAAGCAACATGTAACTATTGGAGTTTGAGTGCTGCCACCGCAGGGTAAACATACTTTTGCTCTTCTTGTAACAAATAATAGTGTACGCCGGAATTAAGTTGGACATTAGTATATAAAGTATAGAACAGAAGTTTTGATCAATTTATCTTTCGTGTATTTGATTCTGTTCTTAGTTTAAACGTGTACTTTATCTTAAAAATTGTGTTAAAGGAAAATAGTGCAGTGAACTTGTGTTATAATTTATTAATTTACCCACATCAGCTGTTTTTTACGTGGAACGCATTTTATACATGATACGCATTACAATTCGCCTTTCTGACTGTCAGAAAGTTTGGTGAAACGGTTATATATTGGCGTTAAAAACGTGTAATCGCGCGTTCGTTCCCCTCATGATTGCAACTTTTTAACAATTTTTTCATAAACTTAAGATTGGGCTTAACAAATACAAGAATTGTAAGGAGTAATATCAAAACAAAAAATAGAAAGTGTACAAGTTAAAATGAAATAAAAGTAAAGTGTGGTTAAGTAAATCTGTAACCGATATTATTTAAAGTAATTAGCATTTCTGTGTGAAGACAAAGAAATGTGGCCGATTTGATCGAAAACAAACCCTGCAAACACAAAGCAAAGATGCTAACCAAATGTGACAGTGAAAGGGAACTCCTCAACTACTTCACGGTGCATTTCTGGAAGTTGGATTCAGATTTATTTGTGGGACACGGCATTTAGCAAGACTATTTATTAATATCAATATTGTTATACTCGTATATAATTGTTATTGAAATTTTATTTTATTTTGTGTTTAGTATATTTGTGTTTTTGGAATTGTTATGACATTTAGTGTATTATTTTTTTTAAGTTAATTTTTAGTGTGACATTTATTAATTTTTAGTTTTTATTTTCATTTTTTGTAATTTTTAATTGATTTATAGTGAATTATTTATTTTTGAAATAATGACATAATTTATTAAAATTTAATTGTAAAATGAACGAATGAGGCGTTTGGGACCGCCAACCAACATGCCATGTTCCGAACGGCGGGAGGTGGAGGACCGAGCTACAAATAGCTACGTGGAATGTAAAAGGAGGAATGAAACAGAAGATGAATGAATTATTAGATGTGATGGATGACAAAGATCTGGATGTTATTTGTTTGTCTTAGACCAAATGAAAAGGCAATAATGCGACCGATTTGCCTGGCAACCGGGTCGCATTCTGGGCTGGGGTTCCAGAGGGTCAGCGAGGTTGCCAAGGTATAGGCGTGTTGTTGTCCTCTCGAATGGTTAATGCAATGGTAGAATACCAGGCCATCAACCCGAGGCTTCTTGGAGTTCGCTTTAAGCTGGGGATTCTGGAAATTGATTCTGGAAATGAAAGTGCTGAAGTATGCTGGCAGAACCTTAGGAATGGTACGGTGAAAGTAGCGTCAGAAGTACGTGGTAAAAGGAAAAGAGGTTTTAGCAAAAAGCGCGAAGAATGGTGGGATGATGAAGTGAAAGACGCTGTGGAGTTAAAGAAGAAAGTATGGCTGGATTATAAAGCCTCGGGTAAGGTCAAAAGTATGAGAGAGATAATAAAAAGAGAGGACAAGCTGGAAAAACATAAAACGAAAGCACTTATAAAGATGAAGCATGAAAATTCTGAGAGAGAAAGGGATGAAAGGTTGACAAACAACTTTCGGAAAAACACGAAGCTTTTCTGGCGAGAAGTTAGTGATTTCCGGGGTTGTTCGGTAACTTGTGGAATTAAAGGGGTGCTTTCGAAGAGTCGTGAAATTTTAACCGAGCAAACACGCGTTTTGCGGCGGTAGGCGGGATTCTATAAGCAGACGTATGAATGTGAGGACGCCTCGGCCTTGAGTACCAGCAAAATGCTGAGTCCGGATGTAGCCGATGGTGAAATCAGTTTGGAAGAAGTGGAGAGCTCGATTTGAAGTCTGAAATGTGGTAAGGCTGCGGGAGCAGATGAAGTTAACGTCGAGATGATCAAATATAGTCTTCCAGTCCACGCGTCTTGGACTTGTTCTGCCTTTTCTGCAATTTATGCTGGAAATCAGGAGAGGTCCCAGACGATTGGCGAGGTGCAGTCATCGTACTTTACCATAATGGCAAAGGTTCACAGATAGACTGTGCAAGCTATAGGGCTATCAGTTTGATTAGCTTGGGCGGTAAAATTTATGCTAAAATATTAGCGAGAAGAATGCAAGAGAGATCTGAAAGGATGTTGTGGGAGGCCCAAGGAGGTTTTAGACCTGGAAGAGGGTGTATAGATCAGATCTTTTCTCCCCCGCATGATCACGGAAAAGTTTTTGGCCCTAAACCAAAAAGTTTTCTGTGCTTTTGTCGATTTGGAAAAGGCGTTTGACAGGGTTGTGAAAAATAAATTAAGGGAGATACAATGTGAGCGGACCCTTGCTACAAGCTGTAAAGTCTCTTTACAGAGATCACTAAGCCTGTGTGCGAGTAGAAGCTGACATTTCGCCCTGGTTTGACATCCAATCGGGTGTTAAGCAAGGTTGCGCTATGTCAGCTTGGTTGTTCAATTTGTATTTGGATAGTTGTCTCCAAGGCGTGAAAGACAGTGACATGGGAGTGAAAGTAGGTGACTTTAAGGTTAATTGCTTGCTATATGCAGATGATGCAGTGCTCATTGCATCATCAGAATGCGATTTGCAGGCATTGGTCACCACTCTGAAAGATAGGTGTGTGAAAATAATGGTCTAAACCTGAATGCAGATAATAAGACGAAGGTTTTGAAAGAAATGAAGAAAAAACAGAATGTAAGATTAACGTGAATGGTAAAATAATAGAACAAGTGAATGAAGTGGTATATTTTCGAAATATGCGAGACGCAAGATACGAAATGGATGTGGAATAGCGTATTACTGCCGGTAACAGAGTCAACGGTGCTTTGGCTGCATTGTTGAGAAGGCGAAACGTCAGCATAGCTGCACGTTTGTCTGTACACAATGCGGTTTTGTTATCGACGCTGTTATACGGCAGCCAAACGTGGGTAACAGAGAACAAGAATGTAAGAAAGATGAATGCTGTGGAGATGCGATCTCTTCGCCGAATACGCGGAGTCAATTTAGCTGACCGAATCCGCAATGAAGAGATCCACAGAATGGCAGGTACTAGCGAAGATGTCACGGTGAGAATCAAGAAAAACGTGCTCAGGTGGTTTGGGCGCGTCGAACGAATGAGTGATGAAAGAATGGTAAAAAAGATTTATACAGAAAAAGTGAGCGATAAGAGAGAAAGGGGGAGGCCTCGAGTGACCTTCGAAAACACTGTATCTATGATACTGGAGGAAGGTCGCGTAAAAAGCATGAGCACCCCCCGGAGGGTATGTATGAATAGGTTGATGTCTGTGGCCGAGGCGAAAGAGGTATGCAGGGACCGTAGCGTTTGGCGCTGCGTCGTCTCTTGCTACCCCGCAAGAGATATGGCATGAAGCTAAATAAATAAATAAATAAATGTAACTATCTATTAAGGACATTTATTTCAACTCTCTAAAAGTGTTGGGAAGTAAATGTAAGTCAAATTTTAAATTAATTTTCAAAAGAATTACTTAATTAAAAACCCTTAAGTGTAATGTTAGAAAAACATCTATATCGTTCAAACATACGTTTGTCAATATTGTTATTGGATTTAACCTTTTCCTTGACATTATATTATTAAAATAGAAATCGATACGTGTTATTCATACATTATAAGCAGATACCTGTCGTGCGCTCATATTAGCGGGACTTTGCGTTGGCACAATATAATACGGACCATCATGGAGGGCAAATGCATCTAGTATAATGTAATTATCTAGAAGTCTGAAAAATAGACACACCTATAACTCAACGATATACTGCTTAGTAAAGGCCTGCAATATCATGGAGTCGATCTTCACTTCTCAAGAACAGATTAAGTTTTGAATCAAGATATTAAATTGGCCGTCGTTTATAGTGCTGTGACAAATCACAAATCAGAACAAGTTTATTATTTAAATTATCCGACAAATTATTATTATTATTTTTTTACATTGACATTGTCTAAGGGGAATTAAATTATTTACTATGAAGGGGACGTAAGGGTGAAGATCAACAGTCGTAAGACAAGAAAAAAATACAGAATAAAAATATAAGCAGAAATTAAGGCCCTAATTACCTTTAGAAATCATCTTATAACGCTAGATACCTTTAAGTGTTACTCTGGTCTAACTTATCGTTTACGGTAAACGAAACTTACTCTTTTATTCCATAATGATTTTTATATTTTCCGAATGGCATTCGAAGCAATATCTTGTACACAATATTACTTCTTTCTAAAGTTGAATAATTGTCCGGTCCGGGATATTGTGACCTGAAATTGGCGTTTATTAATTTTTTTATTACTTTATTTTCACAGATCAGACTTAATGACAATTCGTTTTATTTGACTTCTTTTTCTCGAAAAAAAATTTAATGACAATATAATAAAGTAATTTTTTAGTAGTCTCTTTACCGTACAATTTTAATTAACTCTCTTTCATTTGCCACTCCGAAGAAATTCACTATGGGATTCACAAACTCTAAATGACTATCTTTAAAAAAACTTTTCTCGTTGAAATACAATCCAAATTCTTCAATAATTGCATCGGGGGCGTGGAGTTTAACGAATATTAGGTCTCGATTTCCAGCCATCTAGAATGGTACAGGCAACAGTTGATATAAGTTACTAATGGTATTTTAAATGTGTTTTTAAATAAGGCAAACGTCATATTGAGTGGATTTCCATTAAAAATGGTGGTTATTACTACAAAAATATTGTCTCTATTTTTATAGCTGCTTGGCATTTCCCCAATTTTGCCACGAACATGTGCCCCTGAGTTGACTTAATTGCTAACGCGTTAATTTCAATACCTAAAGGCGTAGTTTCGGTCTTATGGATGGACTACCCTTGTCCATCAGATCCCTTAAAAAGCTGTTAGAATGGATTGAACTAACTATCGACGTATCGCCTCCTCTCCCGTAAATGGAGGGCGTCATCAACCAACAGCTCCTAACGTATCTGAAGGATCCCCAGTTGATCAATGACCGGCAATATGACTTTCGCCATGATCGATTGATTTGTCTGATGATTTTCTGTTATATCTTACGCACCGTCGGGCAACGGTTATTGAAAGTAACGGATACGGTGTGGCAGTGAGTCTGGATATAGCAAAAACTTTTTATCTTCTATGGCACAAGATTCTAAGATTTTCTTTCAAAGATTCCTTCGTATGGGATTCCCGAGAGTTTATGAAAGTGGATCCCCATCTTTCTTACTAGGCGAAGCAAACAGGTTGTTCTCGACGGTTTTTGCACGGTGTACCTCCTATCCCCAATGCTGTCCCCAACTCTATTCCTCCTAAATATCAATGTTACGTTCAATATTTCAGACACATTGTTATGCGGATGACAGCACAGGGGATGCGATGTAATCTACCCTTTGACTTGGTGCTTTCGCTGGATTCTGTGGCATTGCGTAGAGATGTAGCTTATTTGAGCATCTTCTACCACATCTACAACAGGGAGTGTTCCGAAGAGTTATTTGATCTGCCCGCCACCTACCGCCGATTTTCATCATCACAGCACATTATCGCCTGCAATACCAGCCGTACCACCTGGATACGTGGATTATGGAACTTCTACTGTGTGATTATCAAAGAACTTTCTTCCACATACCACAAAGATGTGGAATGAACTTCCTGCGGCATAGGTAACGTCAAAGCGTCTACTCCCTCCTCTCAAAGGCCGTAATCATTAACCATTCATGAGTGATGGTGATCACTAAAAATCGATAGCCCGCCCGCTCGTTTGCCCTTTTCTAACAAAAAAACAACGAATTTCATAAAAGGCAATACGTGTTTTTAAACTCACTCTGATCTTTTAATTTAATTTTAATACAAATAGGCAAAAAGAAGTTAAACAAATATAATAAGAAACTTTTTTTACCTGCCATCTAATCTTTTCTTTTTTTAAACTATTTAAAACATTAAAATGAAAGAACAGGAATCACTATCACAATCACTATTTCACTCAGTCTCCAAATTTCTATCCCGGAAACAAGACACTCGTTCAATATAAATGCCCAGTTTAAAGCATTTAGAAGCTGTCTGTCTTTATGCATTTTATGCATAGAAATCTTTGCAACCGCAAGTTCAACTGCTGGCACGCTAACCAGAAGAAATGGGAATGAGGAGCAGACGAAAAACCCTATTGGTACATGGACTGCCGGAGAACAAGAACAAGAAGATAGAGAACTAAAACGGTTTTAGAAAAACTTGCAGTGTCTTATTGAAATGAGTGTAGTGTCAGTCGTTGTCACTGCTCTGGGTACTCCGAGAAGCCATGGGTAATCCTTGATAAGTTTCAAGTTTCATGGCTTATCTGTTAGAAATAAATTATGGTTGTTGTTGTTGTTGTTGTTGGTTGAAAAAAACCACACGTTGACTGATATTTCTGGTACTGCTGGTTATGACGGCATCAACCGTAAAATGTTACTTCTTCTTCTCGATGAGGTAGCTCCTATCATCTGTCATTTATTTAACTCTTCCCTTTCTTCTAACGAATTTCTTAACATGTAGAAAAAGGCTCAGGTAATTCCTATCCCCCATTAATTAAGAATCCTACCTCTTTCTCTTACTTCGGGTCTATCTCTATTCTTCCGTTTCTTCCAAAAGTCCTGGAGTGCATAGTTCACCAACAACACCAAGCTTTACTTACTAAATACAATATTCTTAGTAAATACCAATCTGGTTTACGGGTTGGTTATAGCACTCGTCAATATCTATGACGGCTTTAGGCTTAATATGAACAAAAAGTTAGTAAGTATTATCGCGCTTCTTGATTTTAGTAACTCTTTTTACACTGTTGATCTGCTCTTGATTGTCAATTAATCGATAAATATTCCTTCTGATGCTGTTAGTTGGTTTGACTGTTACATTCGTAGGCATCAGTAGCATATTATAAATGGTATCTACTTTTCCTCATACTACACAATCTCTACTGTCGTACAACTAGGTGGCGTCCTGTTTACTCTTTGCTATCATTAACACTTACATACCTTCTTTCGTCCTCTCATCACCTTTCCGTCAACGATCTTTAAGTCTATATAGCTTCTCCCACTCGCGATATCCATATAGCACGATAATATCAACCGATTTATCCAAAACGAATGCTTGGAGTGAATCCTATGGATTACGTATTAACCCAAAAAAATTACCAGTCACAATATTAGGTAGTCGTTAACAGATTGATAAAATCAAATTGGATCACGTGTCTGAATTTCGGGGTCGTCTGAAATGGTTTCCATAAAATTTAGGCGGTTCCTACATATGTTGACTTTTCTCTACTCAATTCTTTATAACCCTCACTCATACTCCTTCTTACTTAAAACAGCGTTTCTTTTATCTTGATTCCGATAATAAACGGAAAATCCTAAACTCATGTAACGATAACCGCTTGCATAAACTCTCGGGATATTTTGGTAGTTTGTTTACTTCTAAATATGTGGCATTATGGAATGATCTCTCTTCTAAGATCCGACATTCGAAATCATTTCGCACCCTGTTTATATAGCTTTTAAACTGTCACTTTTGTATGTTTTTCTATTTTTTTATCTTTATCAATATTATAATTTTATTTATAAATTGCTAACGTTAAATGTTAATGATATAATCTTATATTTGACACATTTCTTGTGACGTTTACCATAGAATTAAGGAAATTTTTAAGTAGCAATAATTTTTTGACTGTTGATGTAAAACTACAAATATATTTACCGTCCCTGGTTCAACTTCTGCTTCCAAACCGAATTGAATAACATTCATTAAACAGTTTAAACGCATCTCTTTTGTTACGTTACTACCATCGTCTTTGAAAACCAAAACTATATCGATTCTTTTATGTCCATCATTAAAATATCCCGTCAAGCCTAAATTCTAGAATAAAATAAGTAATCTAATAATAATAATTAATAACATACGTATAGTAATGATAATATTGTTAATACTTAAACAAACCTCATCATGATTTAAAATTTGTTCTGGCGCCGCTCCCTGGCCCTGTGAAAAAATCGGTACGTATTTATTGAAGTAAGAAGTTAGTTTATTTAACCGCGTCTCACTTTGTATGAATATATAAATAAATTAGTTCAAGATAATTATTTTCTATGATGCAATTATTTAAAAATTAACCAAATAAAATATAAAGCTGTTTTTACAACCTTTTCCTCCATAACGTGAAATAAAATATACAACAAATACGAGCTTTTGGTTTAAGCAATAGAAATAAATTTATTAAAATAAAAACCTTTCGTCAATAAAAAGACTTAAAATATAAAATATGACGACATGACACTTAGCATCAGATTTCGTTCGTCCCCTTCATTTATTTTTATTTTATTTAAAGCCAGTTATTTTGTTGGTGGCACTGTGTGCTTCTTGTTGGTTAATCTTCTATCTTAGAAAAAGGTACTTTAGAAAATTTTCTGAGTTTCTTTTATAGATTATATATCGCAATTGTAAAATTTTCAAAGTAATTAAAATGAAAAACAAAAAGAAACCAATAAATATTTCATTTATATAACAACCAAGTTCAAAAGAAGACACGGAATTTATTAATTATTTATAAAATACATTTTTAATTCACGGATTCTAAATCTTTGACGACATCCCGAATACCAGCATTAATTGATGAAATAGCGGACTGAGCCACGCTACGTATAGTACTTTCCATCATGATGGTGTTATCTAAGATCGTTGTGAAAACTCTGGTTACTGGTTTTAAGAGCCAATCATATAAAATATTGCCTGAAAAAAATCTTATTATGATAATACATCATATTTGCTAAAATAAAATAACAAATATATATATATATATATATACTAATTTAATAACACTAACACTAGTAAAATCGGTAACATTATAAAATTGGTATATTTTTAATATCATTTTTACTCTACTTCATTAGAGAGTTTATTTAATCATCGTTGAAATCAATCAAAACATCTGTGACAACAACAAACCGATTCAGTGATTCAATAATTCCTTTAATGTTCCTCATTACCACCAAGTAATTGTAAGCGAACTAAGAGAAATAATTATCAATGAAGATTAGTTATACTGAAACATTCAGTTAATGATATTTCATGAAGATTAACGTCAATGAATTATCACGATTGGATGTGTAAAGATATTCACACATCTGGTGAAGTGATGACACGTTAAGGTCACTCACTGATTTATCATTGAGAGGTTCAATGAATGTTTTTCATTTGTACTATGATATTTCATAATGAACTATTTCATTATTGCTGTAGTGTGTTGTAGCTATCAATATAATAGCTTTCTCCAATTGTTTCTTTACTTCAAAATACATGTTACTATCTGTATGTGCTTAATAATTAAACGCATCAAGTAGATACACGTTAATTATTGACAGACAATAGGTAGTTTTTCCCCATAATTAATATTTTAATAGATATATGTATATAATTGTTTTTCTTTTATGTTAGAGGAGGGCAAACGAGGTTGGGGGTCACCGTTGATGTGTGATCACCGCCGCTAATGAAGTCTTGCAACAAAGTTGAAACAGACGCTGATATTGGGGTGATCCGGACCAGAGATGATAACAGTTCTCCACGTGTTGCCGAACCTGCGCCTTATAGAGTGCAAGTCTTTGGCCAGGCTTGAAGTACTGCCTTGCTATATTGATCATTCCCAATTTCATCGAGGCCCACCTGGTCTTGCTCTCCAGATGGCTACGAAACAGACAATCACTCGAAATATCGAGACCCAGTATTTTGATACTTGACGAGGCATTGAGAGGAGTGCTTTCGAAGAGCGGTGATACGACAAATGGGGTTGTCTTAGTGGTAAACGCTCAAACGCAAACCTGTGTTTTTAGAGGATTGAAGTGAACGTGGTTCAGTTCACCCCACTCAGAGACCATTCCCAGAGAGGTCTCTATAGAAGACACAAGTTTCTTTCGGCTCTCGTCGACGTTTTCCCGAAAGAGACCTGCACGGCCGGAATATACCGCATCCCCAATGCTGTCATCCGCATAACAATAAACTATAATACTTATTACTGCTTATTACTGTGAATTCACATAAATACGTAGTCCAGTCATTTCAGGCGATATAAACCCCAACCTGCGAAATAATTCCAATGGAACTAATATTATACCTCTTTATGATTACAATGAAGATGTAAAAAAAAGACATTAATATCGTGCCGGCTAAAGAAGTTATAAAGCTCAAAAGGTTACGACAAACAATTTTCCGCAAACATCTCGCCACCTATTGCTCGGAGATCTATAAAAGTCATTATGTAAATTATTTATCGTGCAATTGTCTACAAGATATGTATCTTGTATTAGTCTGTAGAATCATTTTTTTAGTAGAGCGCTGAGAACTACTACTACGACTAGAGTGCAATCACTTACGGTATTGTACACACAGGCGTTATTTCTATTGGTTTTTAAATATATTTTTAAGTGTCTTAAAACCTTTTAACTATCTGAAAGCGCAGTAGGGCATTCATCAGAACCTATATCAGGTGGGCGTGGTCGTGGGAGGTTATGAAAATTTGAAAATTCAAGTAATCTTGCGTATGATTCTAAATTATTGTAAATTGTATTTTTTTTTATAATCACTTTCTTCACACAATCAGATAATAATAAAGTAGGAAATCGGAATGACTAATATGATATTGAGCGCTTTGTCGCTGACATGGTGCGCTGGCGACCTTTCGTTCTAAAAACTGCCTCGATCCAAAATGGCCGCTCTGCTCCCTCGACAGGACGCTTCGCTAGTGACTGACAAGTTACTTTTGATATTGACAGTACGACGATGCAACGGCGCCGTCACGGCCGGACTGACATACGACCCTCCTCGGGCGTGGTGGTTTTTCTGAAATAGAACATTTTCCATCACTGGCATCCGCTCGTTAATCCTGCTGACCACCTTGCGCGTATTTTAATAAGGACTAATATCAGTCTGAATTAGCTATGACAGTTGTAGAGCCAGCAGAAATAGGGTCTGAGCATGCGGTCAAGGTATTATAGTCGTAAGAAGTTAGCGAGTTATACAGATGAATCAAATTACATGCATCTCCTGGTGCCGTCTCGGTCTGGTCATAGTTGTTGGACATATTGGACATCTTTTAGATGCATGATATCAGATGAAATGGCATTGGCATGAGGGAGAGGGTTTCGTGATAGGTAATCTGCATGCTCCAACCTTCACGATATACGATGTCAAAGTCATAGGCTTGTAAGATCGTCCATCATGTACACGGGGTGTGAGGTCTTTCTACTAGGTAATTCCGGGTCAAAAATTGTTAATACCGGCTTAGACTTTAGTACCCGAACTATATTGCTACGAATGTCTTCGTGTTGTTGAGGCCATATGATCGGTCTCGTTAACTTTGTAAGAGGATACAAAGGTCCAACTGTGCGTGTAAAGCTCAGAATGAATTTATGAAAGTACGAAGCAATGCCTAGAAATTGACGAACTTGAGTGGCAGTTTTTGGCATAGGAGCATCGGCCAGCGCCTGTATTTTTCAAGAATTTGTTTTAATCTCACCAGATCGAATCGAATAACCTAAATACTCTATTTCCTGTTTCATAAATATACATTTTTGTAGATTTAATGTAAATCCGGCTACAGTCAAGGCACCCAGTACACTTTCTAAGCTTCGAAGCCCATCAGTGACATCAGCAGAGTAACTAGCTAATTTTCCGTTAGAGCTAACTTATACGGACAGCGTTGTACAATTTTTTTCGAGTCAATCAGGTTTATCTTACATTACATTGACCAGTCTTAACCCGATGATTAGGTATAACTTCATCAAAGTAATCGGAATATTTGTGTAACACTAATAGAAGTAGTTCTTTTTCATGCCCCTGTAAATCCGTATCGATGTTCCTAAAGTCTGGTTCAGGTAACTTTTTCACAGAAATTATTTTGCTGCTTTGCAAAAAATACTAAATTATCATTATCAACCTTCAAAGATGTCCCTTAATCAAAAATGTCCCTACTAATATAGACAGGATCATAAATATGGCCGTCAGGAACGACATGAAATACCAAATTTACGGGTAGGCCGTCAATCGTTATGTTACTTAAAATTTGAGTTGTACATTTCATATCGTCTCTGCCTATACAACTAAGGCAAACGAGATATCACGAAAACCGTAAAAACAAACCAAAGTATGGATATAACGAATCCTGTTATAGCTTCTTCTGACATCGTACATTTAGGTATCCGTTCGATTAGATTCCACAGACGGAGAGCATATTCCGAAGCAGTGTCCTTAGCGCCTACTCGAAATCTTAAAACTTTATCGAAGTAGTCTTGGGCGAGTTTTGGTGTTGAAAATCTCGCGATTAATATCTCTTTCATAGCGTCCTATATGATTTCATTTAAATTCACCTTAATAAGGCTGAGGTGTGGGTTGAGTCGCCAAAACTCTTGTAATGTGCAAGTGAGCAGCATGCAGCATGAGCAGCGTGAGCATATTAAATGTATATATGTGCGCACCTCACTTATATATGAACGAAACGAATATGAACGCGCCACACAAACAGTCGCGCAATGTAATTAGGTCTGAATAAACGTATTTTAAGCAACGTCAATGTTTTGCTGCATTCGGAACACGTAGACAAGAACCCATACCTAAAGTGGCGATACCCGATGCGATTAAGACGAGATTTAGACGCGATTTAGATGTAATTTAGAGGTGATTTAGACGTGATTTAAACGTGATTTGGACGTGAAAATGGCGCATTTATCCCCAGTTACTGCAACGAAAATACAACCTCATTCTACCTTGAACATGGAGCGAGTCTTAGCGGAAATATCAAAACTCACTTGCGAAGTAGCTGAACCGAAGAAATCAAGACCACAATTTCAAAGACGTTAGAACAGGAAACAACGGTTACGCTCAATATCTCGTAATTGCAGTGAAAACCCGTCATCTCAGCATCAGAGTTGTAATCAGGATAGCCCAGACTAGTTATGTTTTTACCATCATCGTTTTTTTACGAGGGTGATAAAATGCGTGCGGACTTGCGCATGGAAAACGAACATGGAAAATTGGGAGAGATGCAGACAGAGGCAAATATCTGTACCATTTCACCCTGTCGAGCCTAGGCATTAAGGACATTAACTCAGGTTTTTATTTTTTTGTAGATACAGACGCTAATGTTTCGTTCGTTCGTTCGTTCGTTCGTTTCGTTGTTTGTTTGTGAGCTTAGGTACATCCTCTTTTTCTGATCGTTTTAAGCATATCCACATCGATTTAATCAGTCCACTGCCGATATCTCATGATGGATACAGGTATTGTTTAACAATTATTGATCATTGCACGCGTTTACCAGAAGTATTCCCGATTAACGATATTTGTGTTGAAACTGTGTTTAAGACTTTATACAACAAGTGAATTTGTCGGATGTCTAGTCCGATTGACGAGCGACCAAGGCCGTCAATTTGAGAGCTCATTTTTCCAGTAGTTTATGAAGTTATTGGGCATAAATAATACGCATATTCTTGAATAGAGTTAGAAATTTCTCTAAAATATTTAAGAACGTTTGCGTACAAGCTAAGTCTATTTTTATAAAATTAAAATTTTAAATTCAGAAGACAAAATAAAGGCAACTTGGGATGTTTTATCTAGTTTTACTGGAAAATCTAGGGCTGCCAATAGACCTATAAAGTTAAAAATTTATAATATTGCAATAAATAAAGAATCAAAGGTGGCGGCTGTTAATGAGACCTTTTTTACTGAAATCCCAATAACAGTCACACGTAATTTAAATTCTTTATCATCTGATGCAATCGCCGAATTGAACAAAAATGCTAAAGTCACTAATAAATGTTTTGCTTATAAACCTGTTTCATCAGATGAAACAGTTAACACATTTAGAACCTTAAATTCGAAGAAGACCGGTGATCTCTGGGGTATGTCATTTAAATTGCTTAGCACTATTATAAATGATATTGCCCCTCAATTATCCCTTATTTTTAACAAATATATCGAAACCGCTATATTTCCAGATTTGGTGAAAAACAGTAAAATAATTCAGTAAATAATTCAAAATCGTGTGGTTGTCACATAAAGATGGGTGTTCCACAAGGATCTATTCTGGGCCTCTTTTTGTTTTTACTTTATATTAATGACTTGCCCTTTTTTGTTGAGGGTCTGTGTGACATTGTACTCTTTGCTAATGACAACTTGCTTATTTTTAAAGTTGAGCGCGATAGGATTAATTATGACGAAGTAAACAGTACTTTATCACGACTCCTTAATTGGTGCGAAATTAATAATTTTGTCTTAAATGCTAAGAAAACTAAATGCATAGAGTTTACACTTCCTAATGTAAAAAGTAAAAATTTTAACTTGCTCTTTAACAATGAAGTGTTAGAATTGATTGACTCAACAAATTTCTTAGGTAGGTAGGTCTTACATTAGATAAAATGCTCCAGTGGAACCCCCCTCTCTACACTCGCAGCCAAACTCAGCTCCGCCGTCTTTGCAATTATAAAAGTTAGACAATTAACGGACGTTAATACGGCTCGACTTGTTTATTTTAGTTATTTTCACAGTATTTTATCTTACGGTATTTTATTATGGGGCAGTGCTGCCGAAATTAATTCTATATTTATTTTACAAAAAACAGCTGTGCTATTTAGAACTTTAAAGCTAGAGATTCTCTGAGAGATGGTTTTAAAGAAATAGGTATTCTTACAGTCGCTTCGCAATACATATTTAATAACATTTTATATATACGTCAAAATTTCAATAGTTATATAAAAAACAGTGACAGACACGCGATAAATACGAGAAATAAAAACAAACTTCAACTTCAAACAGCTTCAAAGAGTTAATAAATCCTTCAAGATATCTTAGACCTTCCTTTTCTTGGTTTTAAATTTGTTATTAAATTAATCTTATTATAACGTTCAAGAGTTTTTAGTGGATCGAAATATGTAGAACTTAAGTTGTTGAATCATTTGCAGGATTTATATTATAATGTACATCATTTAAGATTGTTATATTTCTTTTGAAAAGAACCACTGTTGAGTTTCTCGCCGGCTCTTCTCAACAGAGCATACTTACGGACTGACTACACTGCTTTTTTTGTATTGTAGTAATTGACGATTGAAAAGTGCGTGTAAATGCCTACTTAAATAAAGATATTTTGAATTTGAGTCCGAGTCCTGGACCTGGACCTGGACTTGGGCCTGGACCTGGACCTGGGCCTGGACCTGGACCTGGACCTGGACCTGGACCTGGACCTGGACCTGGACCTGGACCTGGACCTGGACCTGGACCTGGACCTGGACCTGGACCTGGACCTGGACCTGGACCTGGACCTGAATTTTAATTTAAATAACAAGTGATGAATTGAGGAGCTACCGACCTTTCTGTTAGGCCTTCGTGCAGCTTACCGTAGTGATAGTGGTGTTTCGGCAGCAGAACTAACGTTCGGTGGTACCTTACGACTTTTATGATAGTAATCGGCTAAGTACTGGCAGTGTAGAGCCGTGTACTGTAATTAAGCAAATTAAGGAGTACCAACCTATTCCTAAATCACACAGTAAGTCTCGTGCATATTTTGTTTTTTTTTTAAAGGCGGGAATATTGTAGGGGGTATATTGTACAAGTGAGCAATATTAAATGTTTATCAGTGAGGTGCAATGAATGCGTCACACTTACAGTCACGCAATGTAATTAGGTTTGAATAAATGTATGTCAAGCAACATCAATGTTTCACTGTATTCCGAACACGTATACATGAACTCATACCTCAACTCTGGTGAGTAATATTTCCATGGCTTTCAAAAGTGCATGTAACGTCTCCGCAAGCTGTGTTCCTTCTCGAAATATGGTTCGTTCGATCGTTCTGTTATGCTCATGCCATGTAGACTGAATAGCTGATAATTATTTTCACTTCAGCACCATCTAATGTATTAATATAATAGGATGATCATTTTAATATTTAGGAGCGCAGTCTATTTAGTTAGTATTTCATTTTTCTGTATCATTTTACTATATCTAACAAATGCATTGAGAGATTTTCTTTTATAATAAGTAACTATTTCTAGTGTTAATCAAAATTCTCCTACGAAACTCTCGTATAACATTTTGGTGGCAGCGGAGGGATACGAAAATTCCTAAGTACCCGAATACGTCTTCGAAAACTCAGTGTTGTGAAACTAAGTGTATTCAATATTATCAGAGAACTTAATCCAGATTCTAGTGAATTATACAAGAAGGGCATTGGCGAGAATAGAAAATAAATCAAGACATCTGCGGTCAACCGTCGCAAGAGATCATCATGTTTTCCACTACATTTATTTGGTTCATATATCATCTGTGAGTGACTTTTCTTTAAACATAAGCTAAACTCAGAAGTACCAGGTATATAATAGGTAATTGAAACACAATACCTTACGGCTTGGTTGTAATTAGTAGATAATCGGTTCTTGAAACTAAATCATACTGCGCGTACGATTTCATTTCGAGAATCAATGAATTATGTTCTAATATAAAATAATCCTTTCAATAAAAGTTGAATTAAAAGTTCACCAGTTGCATAAGATTAAAGAAGTGAGAAGGTTTAGATTAGTATAGGAAATAGAAACAGCTTGTTTCTATTTATAGACTAAAAAATAAACTAATTTTGAAAATAAAAAAAAATAAGAAAAATTCTACTGTTTTTTGGAAATTCTTGAACTTCTTTTGAAATAATGTATGTTAATACGATTAAGAAAATACCAGTCAAAGTTTGAAGGTCCTAAAATAATAGGAATAGTTATGTGTCATTATCATTATGAATCATTTGCAGGATTTATATTATATTATAATATACATCACCTATTGTTATATTTCTTTTGAAAAGAACAACTGTTGAGTTTCTGGCCAGCTCTTCTCAACAGAGCAGCATTCCGAGCCGGTGGTAATTTACTTACCGACTGTTTACACTGACCTTTTTTTGTATTGTAGTAATTGACGATTCAAAAGTGCGTGTAAATGCCTACTTGAATAAAGATATTTTGAATTGAATTGCTTTCACAATTTTATCCGTAACATAATCTTTAGCATAAGAATCTTCAAGAATTAGTTGAAAGTAATATTTTTTTTCTACGATTTTAAGACAATTTGACGGGCGTGCTTCTGTGCACTTTCTGTTTTCACAAATCCCATAAATATTTAACTTATAGTTGTGACTTTTTCGTTCATTAGTAAATTCTCTATCAAAATCTTGATATTTGAGTTTCGTTTCACATTTATCTAAAACCCACGCAACGGCTTTTTTCTTGCCTTTAATTTTTCTCAATGTTCTATCATGGTGGATCATATTGACGACCCAGTCAATATATTTTTTCGGCCCAATAAATGTATTATTAGCATCAAATATATTTATAAATGGATCTGGTATATCAGAATTTAGCCTGTACGTCCAGGTCAAATTAAAGAACTTGTCATAAAAAGAATTACACTGGGTATTTCTCAGACGACTCCATGGTATGAAATATGTATTTTTGATTCGCAGACCGCGTCAAGCTTATACCATCGGGATACATCACAATATCACGTATATTTAAAACGACTGCATCTAAATTTGTATGATCTTTCCTCAAAAAATGTTTGTCATATTTTATATATATAACTATTGATATTTTTACATTTTTGTTTTATAAAAAAACTCTGGCCTTGAGGCCATCTTTTTTGGTAAGGCGCTTTATACTGATGAGGGCTCCAAAATAGAATGTATTTTAAATCTGTAGCAAATCTCATTGGCCGATTATCGAGCAAAAGATTCCGATGTAGCAATAATTGCGGAATTGCGCAAAACAAAATTGCCAAAAGAAAAAAAGAGATATATATACTTAGCTTCACAAAAAACTTTTTGTATGGACTAACAAACACCATTTCTTTAACATAATACATAACGACACTGTTTCTTATAATTGTCTTGATTTTCATAACATGATTTTTTAATTCAAATGCAGCACCAATATCTTTCGCTAATTCGAGTAGATTGATCAATATTTTGTTTACTAGTGCGAGAGTTATGAATACCTGCATAGATGTATTGCTTGTTTATAATTTGCTTTCCGCTAATTATACTAACTAATGCATTCTTGTTCAGAAAACTAAAAAAAAGCATCGATATACATCGACTTAGATACTTAAATGTTAATCTTAATATATGTTTTTGATTTAAATATTGAATATTTACTGAAAGCCAGTATAAATTTTGATATTTATTGCATAGACGCTACATAGTTTTTAATTCCCATAGAATATTAATAAGGCCTTGTTTATGAATTACTAACATCGCTGCACAATCGTGTATTGTTTGTAATTTATGCGTTTCATTTCGCAATATAAAGTCGCGAGTTTGACCAACTGTCGTATGAAAAACTCGTTATGTATCCAACATTTAATTTATTACTAAAATAAATGCGACATTAACTTGTGCTTTGCTCACATTTGAAAACACTTCGTATGTAAATTATCTCAACTCAATTGTTATTAAATGTTGAATGTTTTGTACTATTTTTTTACTCTTGCTCTTAAGCTAAAGGTGTCACTTTCATAAAGTATCATTCTTTAAAAATAAAGTCTTTGTAGCGTTAGATGACAACCATTAATAATGTGGATTAAGCATAGGGTCTTGCTTATTTTCGTTGTTATGTCTGAAATTGTCGACACTTGAGTACAGATTACCTTCGTTACCCTGCGGCGGAGTGAACCAACTTTAGAGATTTGAAATGTTCTATCGATATTTTTAAAAGTAAATTTTTTATGCCTAAGTTTATGAGAACATTATCAATAAATAAAAAAGTAATATTTGATATTAAACTTAAAAAACTAAAATACATACAAAAGTGTGAACAAAAAACATATTTTTGGGTTATCATTATAACCTCAATATAAGTTTAAAATTTATTTAGTTTCATCACCATCGTTGTATTTAATCCAACTCATAAGTCACAACCCTATGTTTCCAAGTGGTCGCGCAAGGAAGCTCGCGGAATAATGACTTCTTTGAATCCCCAGTTTGAAGAGTTCGCCATTACTGGCTCGAAGATACGTTTGTGCAGTGCTTAATAGTACATCTCAATGTCATTTCTAATTGTTATCTCTGCCTTTGTACGTTGAATTTTATTATCTTTAAGAAAAATGTTTTGGCCATTTTTTCTGTTGACGGCGTATTCCCGGTCTCATGGAAGCGTGCCCTTGTCCATCCGATCCCTAAAAAAGGTGATAGCTCGGACCCAGCTAACTACAGACCTATCGCCATTACCTCTCTTTTCTCCAAAGTAATGGAGAGCATTATCAATAAACAGCTCCTAACCTACCTTCCCTAATACCCTATACCTGGTCCACACACAGACTGAAAAAGCGGACCTTACAAACCTAGGGTACGGAAAAGAGGAAAACTCGCGCATCCTCACCATCAATGAAGCTCAGTGATTAACATACGAGTCGGTAATAATCATCCAAACCAAATCCAAACCAAAATCGTACCTAACAAGTGTCCCACACACAGTGATGGCTATATCTAGACACACAAGAAGTTCTACGTACTACACGGATATCGACGAAGATACCTCCGATAGAAACCTTGTAGAGTACAACCTCAACATGGCAATTTCTCACCGTGACTCCGAGGCTATGAAAAAGCTAGTGAACTTAATAACCTAGCTTACTAATAGTACTATTTACTTTATTTATTATAACTATTAATTTCTAAAATAGCTTTCGAAAACTTGTGCAGGTGTACAATTTCCTGCGAAGTTACCATCGCAATTAAAATCGTAACAAAATTGTTTTAAAATTACAATGAAAGGCATGGACAAATGTCTAAGGTCACAAAAAAAAAAAAAAAAAATCCTACCTCGAGGACCACCAGTTGGTCAATGACCGGAATATGGCTTTTGCCATGGTCGATCGGCTGGTGATCTTCTGTTATGTCTTACGCACCGTTGGGCAGCTGTTATTGAAAGCAAGGGAGAGGGTCTGGCAGATAGTCTGGATATGGCGAAAGTCTTCGATCGTGTATGGCACCAGGGGCTTCTTTCGAAGCTACCTTCGTACGGGCTTCCCAAGAGTTTGTGCGAGTGGATCACCAGTTTTCTCACTGGGCGGAGCATACAGGTCGCTCTCGACGGTTTTTGCTCGAACCCCGAGCCCGTGAACGCTGGTGTACCCCAAGGCTGCGTGCAATCCCCAACTCTGTTCCTTCTGCACATCAATGATTTGTTGGATATTCCCAACATACATTGTTATGCCGATGACAGCACTAGGGATGCGGTATATTCCGGTCGTGCAGGTCTCTGTCGGGAAAACGTCGATGAGTGCCGAAAGAAACTTGTGTCTTCAATAGAGACCTCCCTGGGGATGGTCTTTGAGTGGGGGGAACTGAACAACGTTCAGTTCAATCCTCTAAAGACACAGGTTTGTGCGCTTTAGTGGTAACTAAGAAAACTCCATCTGTCGTATCACCGCTCTTCGAGAGCACTCCTCTTGTTGCATCGCCAAGTATCAGAATACTGGGCCTCGACATTTCGAGTGATTGTCAGTTCCGTGGTCATCTGGAGAGCAAGGCCAAGTTGGCCTCGATGAAATTGAGAGTGATCAATAGAGCGAGGCAGTATTTCAAACCTGCCCAAAGACTTGCCCTCTATAAGGCGCAGGTCCGGCCACACATGGAATACTGTTCTCATCTCTGGTCCGGAACACCACAATATCAGCTTCTACCATTTGACCGCGTACAACGGAGAGCCGTTTGGATTGTCGGGGACCCAGTGCTCTGCGAACGGCTGGACTCTTTGGCATTGCGTAGAGATGTGGCTACTTTGTGCGTCTTTTACCGCATTTACAACGGGGAATGTTCCGAAGAACTATTCGATCTTATGAGTACCGCTGAATTTCACCACCGCACAGCTCGCCATTGCCTCCTTTTGCCTTGCCTTACCACCTGGATGCGTGGCGATCTTCCACTGTACGGTTTTCAAGTACTTTTTTTTCTACGTTCCACTTAAATGTGGAACGAACTTCCTTCGGCGGTATTTCCAGATCGATACGACATGGGTACCTTCAAAAAAGGCATATATTCCTGTTTCCAGGGCCGCCAACGCACTTGTGAATCCTTGGATGTTGCAAGAGTTCATGGCCGGCGGTGATTACATATCAATGGTGACCCGCAAGCTCGTTTACCCCCTCTAACAAAAAAAAAATTGAACTGTAAGTATACAAAATCATTAGAAGTAAAGATATTTATTAAATAGTTCATTTAATTTCTTACAAATGAAGAACACAATTTTTTTATATCTATTTATTAAATAAAAGTAGGTATCGTCGTGTATGCTGCTGTTGCTGTTAATTTACAAAATATAATTTAATTACTTCGCAAATCCCTTGCGAGTATGATATTTATTTTTAATTCTCTCTTCCCTTCTGATGGCGTCCTCCAACGAATTGCTAGTCCCAGGAATTGTATATAGTAATAATAAATATAATACTATGCCAATGATCTGAAAAAAATATACAAACATATTTGTTATTTATGAGTTTCAACGTTTTAACTTGTATTAACTTTTATTATTTTTTTGATTTCTTTCAGTTAATTAATTAATTCCTTATAGATTTTTCTAAATATTAAAAAGAAATTCAATTTTACCGTTCCGAGAAGTATCCAGATAGTTCGCTTTTGAATTGACGTTACCTTAAAGTTTTCCATTCAAAATTTAGCTGCGAATAAAAAAATTAAGTCAATTTATATACTTTTATTGTGTTTTAGGTATCGGTACAAAAATACAATCCTATGATTTTCGTTGTTTATTGAAAAAGTTTCCAGCCAAAGTTTACAATAAATAAACATAGCTAAGAATCCCTTTTTTCACTTAATTTATGTAATTATTTGTAAATATTTTTGAGGTAGAAGACTCTGACTTCCCGGCATCGGCCAGTCCGAGTTACAGGTACGCGACCCTGACTTGCTCAAGCTATTTGCTTACAATCCCTTGTCTATCCGTGTAAGCAATATCCCCTTTCCTTTCCTATCTATTCCATCTTTTCTCTTGTATATCCCTACCCCCATCCCATCCCCTCTTTTTTTTTTAGCGTTGGAATAATCCATTACGGATTCTCGCTGGCCAGGAAGGTGATGGCCGAAGGGTTATATGGGACTGCCCGGCGGAATAGGGGACGGCGCCATTTTTAAGGCTACCCACTAAAACCCTCAACGCCTTAATGGGATGACACGGGATCGCGTTAGCACTCACCGTGCCGCCCCGGTGGTTACCCCCCGTGTGAGGGTACCCCGAGCAACTTAGGGCAACCCTCACGGCGTAGGCCTGTGGTCAGGTGAGAGGGGTCACCCCCGCTCTCTCACCAAGGCCTACGGCTGGAGGAGAAGGAGAGGTCCTTTTCCCCAGCCTCCCCCGAAGGAGCAGAACAGAGGAGTAGGCTTGATCCCTGATCCGCCGTACATACTACAAAAACTCACTTCAATGTTGTTATGGGCGACTACAACGCAATGCTGGGCAAGAGCAGCGACGATGAGTCGAGAGTGGGGCAATTTGGATATGGGCAGCGTAACCTAGGGGACAGAGGCTGGCCGATTTTCTGGAGAAAGAGGGACTCTTTATCATGAACTCCTTCTTCCAAAAGCCGCCTCAAAGGAAGTGGACGTAGTTAAGTCCCGATGGTTCCACTAGAAATAAGATTGACTTCATCTTGACGACTAGACGCCAGATATTCAACGATATCTCTGTGATCAACAACGTAAAAACCGGGAGCGATCAACGTATGGTAAAAAGCACGTTGAATCTCAATATCAGGCTGGTAAGATCTCGGTTGGTGAAGTCTACGCTCCGTTCATCTAAATCTCATATTCAAGACCCCGCAAGCTTTCAACTCGAATTATCGAACCGCTTCGCTTGCCTAGATGATTGCGTATCCGTGGACCAAATTAACAACAGGTCGGTAGAAACTGTCCATACGGTCGGAGAAAAATCCTGCAGATCCGGCCGTAAGAATAGACCCCAAAAACTAGCCGCCGAAACTCTCAAACTTATGGCGGAACAACGTTTGTTGGTGCTCAATGATACTGAGACTTATAGGCAGCGCAACAGACGCATACGGAAATGTCTGCGACACGATATCCGTATTTTCAATATTTACCGTATCAAAGATACGATAAAGCGAAAGGCTCCAAGGCTCCAAAGTGTTTGCGCGAGATTCGACAATTGGCAAAGCCGGTTATCGAAGTTGAAATTGGGGAATGGAAGCACTGTGTCGTGTAGGGCCGACATTTTGGACAGGGAAGGTCGAGAAGTTCTATGGACAGTTATATACCTCGGTCGCTAAACCTGTTATAGCTTAGCAGAAGACCCAAGAGCGGAGCTTACCCGACACTATTCCGATGAAAGCCCGGACATCAGTTTGCACGAGATCAGTGTGGCCCTAAAACAGCTTAAAAACAATAAGGCACCAGGTGAAGACGGTATCACATCAAAGCTTCTGAAAGCAGGCGGATTGCCAGTACTTAGGGTCCTTCAGAAGCTCTTTAATGCCATCCTGCTTGAGGGCGTAACGCCAGAAGCATGGAACAGAAGTGTGGTGGCCCTATTCTTCAAAAAAGGAGATACTACCTTGCCGAAGAATTACAGGCCCATCTCGCTTATGAGCCATGTTTATAAGTTTAATGTTTTCGAGGGTTATCACGACTCGTCTCACGAGCAAGTTTGATGACTTCCAGCCTCCCGACCAAGCCGGTTTCCGAAAAGGTTTTAGGACCATAGACCACATTCATACGCTGCGGCAGATTATACAGAAGACCGAGTAGTATAATCGGCCATTATGTTTAGCGTTTGTGGACTATGAGAAAGTCTATGATTCGATAGAAACGTGGGCGTTACTGTCGTGTCTTCAGAGGTGCCATATTCGGTACATTAAAGTGTTGAAGTATTTGTACACAAACGCCACCATGTCGGTTTGAGTCCAGGAGCATTGCACGAACGCTATTCCTTTACAGCGAGGCGTAAGGCCGGGAGAAGTTATCTCTCCGAAATTGTTTACCACTGCACTGGAAGACACTTTCAAGCTCCTGGAATGGCATGATCTCGGCATCAATATAAACGGCGAGTACCTAACTCACCATCGATTTGCCGACGATATAGTAGTCATGGCAGAATCCCTGGAAGACCTCAGCATTATGCTCGGTGATCTTAATAGAGTCTCTCAACAGGTGGGTCTTGAAATGAATATGGACAAGACGAAAATTTTGTCGAATCTCCATGTCGCGGCTATCCCGGTATCCGTTGGGAGCTCCATTCTCGAAGTTGTCGACGAATATGTCTACCTAGGACAAAAAGTCCGATTCGGCAGGTTCAACTTCGAGGGAGAGGTCAATAGACGAATCCAACTAGGATGGGCAGCGTTCGGGAACTTAAGGAGCGTATTTTCGTTCGGAATACCGCAGTGCCTTAAGTCGAAAGTCTTCGACCAGTGTGTGTTACCAGCGATGACCTATGGAACCGAGACGTGACCTCTAACAAAGGGACTCTCAGAAAAGCTTAAAGTCAATCAGCGTGCGATGCAGAGGGCTATGCTGGGAATTTCGCTGCGAGATAGACTCAGAAATAAGGAGATTCGCAGGCGAACAAAAGTAAGCGACATAGCCCAATGGATTTGTAAGCTGAAGTGGCAGTGGGCTGGGCATATAGCCCGCTCAAGTGATTTCCGATGGGGAAAAATGGTCTTTGAGTGGAGACCACTTACTGGCAAGCGAAGTAAAGGACGACCGCCAGCTAAGTGGACAACTAGGTGGACCTGAAAAGAGTAGCTGGAAACCAATGGATGCGGACCTCTTTGGATCGATCGCGGTGGAGGTCAATGGGGAAGGCTTACGTCCAGCAGTGGACGCACGATAGCTGGTAATGATGATGATGAAATATTTTAATATTTCCACAATAATACTAAATGTGTGACATATTTTTGAATAACACAAAGTTCCAAAAATATAAAAATAACTAGCAGAAAAAACTCTAAAAGTATTTTACATGTTGTATACAGTTATTTTTTTTAGGAAAGGTGGCGCTTTTCTGATACCGTTGATGGAATTCTTACCATTCAAGCTATTTTCAGATTTGGACAATACAAACATAAATCTACACAATCTACATAATCATAATCTACATAGTCGACGCGTTTAAGTACCGACGATACAATGAAAACGCTACGTTAATAATAAGATAATAAGGCAAAGGTGTAATCTATCTACTTGTTTATAAAGAAAAAACAAAACGAGAAATACATATAAAACTTTTATATGTATTTCTCGTATACATATAAAAGTTTTATATGTATACGAGAAGGAGTACTTTTTTTTTTTTTAATAAAACTACTTCGGTCGCTCATGATAATTGTTTATTGTAGAACTAATCCATAATAACCAATCATAGTCCAACTGTCCTAGAATTAATTCATTATTGATACTAACATGGAGTATGTAAGTAACATACAATGATACGAGAGATGTGCTCAGCTCGAGCGCCTCAGGGTGAATGTGTCTAGTGTAACTTGGTATCTCACTGTTCTGTAATAGCAACAAGTGCGTATTGTGCGTGTTGAATTCCCCGACGCCGATATAGCTATTCTACGATCTTAATATATCTTAAAGGAGTGAAAGTGATGAAATATTAGAAGTTAAAAACGATACATCTTTGTAATAATTGGCCAAGCAAGCAAATGACTCAAGCAAATGTCTATAATTCTCATATCATGATCTAAAACGTTTAAAAAGTCAGTTATTGGACGAAATCTCATAGCTTCAGCGCTAATATTGATTCAATACATACAATTTTAAAACGGAGGCTCAGCTCTCGTGTTGTATTCATCAAATAAAACAAAATATAATAATATGATACTCAATTTAATTTTGATCGACATATTCTCTTATCATTGTCATACGGCCACATTGCTCTTAACTCCAAATTAAGCATATCTTAAATGTTGGTGGCACACTTTTCTACATCACCCGCGATATTTTTTCTACGTATCACATATCGATCTGGGGGCAGTACTTTTTTTTATGGGCCATAATATTTTATACACAATTTTACACCTAACCGTGGTGGCTTTTAGAAAATTGTGTATTTTTCTTTTTAGAATCTTTTAATTTAAGATTTTCCGTTATATATCTTGGCTTAACTTTGTCACCCTTCTCCGTCATCCTTCACATCACACTTTTTTTTCAGCAATTCCAGATTAACGCATTCATTCATTATTAATTTTCCCTTATTCTCCATCTATAATTTTCACTTATTTCATTTATTTACAATCCTGCCAATCAATTATTCAATCGGTGTTTGTTCAATGGTTTTTAAAATAGTGTACTTTACTGAAGTGTTCCAACCAAATTCTTAATACGTTTTATCTTTCGACGACGACGACGACGATTTCTTTCGACAGTTATGGATTATTGTTAAACCATTAATTATTATTATAATTCTTTCCACTTAACTGTAACAGTCAACTCTGCTGATATATTCTGTGTATTTATGTAATTCAAGCTCATATTGATCACAGCATTCTTCATAGTGTGAAACAAACGCACTATCTCCTTCAACAATAAGTCGATTGGGAGGTCCAAATATAAATATAACTTCTTGCAAGTGTTTCAACTACCATTTCAATTGGATGTAAACAACACGGTATAATTTCAGATGCTCCTGTTAGTTGATCCTAATAGTTTGACTTATGATACAATGCTCTACTAAGTACCTTATTGCAAATGATATTGTTGGGGAAGCAAGTTTTCCTTCAGTTTAGCTAAAGTATTTTCTCATCCCAGGTATCAAAGCTCTTAATAGATGACAATTCAAGCCATTCACGTGAGAATGTATTATTGTCTTGTTTGATTATCGCGCTGATATACAGATGCACGTAAATAAAAGGTATATGTATGTTAACTTTTATTATTTAAAATGTATTATGTACACTCATATGTAAAACGCGATGTCAGAGAATTCAACTCATAATAACTTTTTTTATTCTTCGATCAAAAGTAAATGTTTTTCTCAATATTATTGCCTTGATTATTATGAATGGCCAGAACACGTCGCGGCATGGCTAAGAGGGCGTTATAGGTTTGACACGACGGAATCTTCGAAAGTTCATCTGCGATCACTTTACGCAGCCCTAATGCAGTCTTCACATTTCGACGATTTAATTTATTTTTAAGGGTTCCCCATAGCCAATAATCGCAGGGCGAAGCGTCAGGAGAGTAAGGAATCCATTGTTCAGGGGTGATGAAGTTGACACGATGGTGGCGCAAGAAATCGAGGGTGTCTTGATGTCGATGGCTGGGCACTGAGTCCTGGTGGAAAGTCCATCGCTGCTGGCCAAAGTATTGCTTCGCTTCTTTTATAAACGGTGTTAAAACACTCTTGATATAGTATTCTCGATTGATTTTAACACCGGGCTTGATGAAAATGGGTTTGAAGATATGATTCTTGGTGAACGCTACCCAAACCATAACTCCTTTTGGCCAACTTGTGCGCTTGAATCCATCAAAATCTCGGACTGTTTTCTCTCTTGATACGTATTGAATTCGTCTTTGGCCATTTGCATCACTCACATATAACATCGCCTCGTCACTTGTCACTAAATTTTTCATTCCAATTCTTCTTAATTGCTTGTATAATTTAGGAGATCTGACGCGACGCTTTTCGATTCCACTGGCCGAAATTTTGTGCTGAAGTGGTTTGTGAAGTTTTTTGAGCCCAAGTTTCGGTACGTATCGACTAATTGTTGATTGATGAACTTTAAAACGCTTGGCCAGATCAATTTGTCGTGGTGGATTCTTCTTGAGCAGTTGGTTCTTGAAGTGACGTTTTTCTATGATCGATAGAGCTTCTGGAGATCCCGTTTTTTACTTCAATTTTACCACTTTTTCTTCTCCTTTCATCTCTTTTACCACTCTTGCAATGTTTCTGTCGTAGATTGTCACATTTTCTTCTTTAAATTACTTCTTAATTACGTAGTACGACCAATTCATACCACGTAATCTGGTAATCGTTAACTTTTGCGAAAGTGTTAACGGTGGACGTTTTGTTGACATTTTTGAACTATTTATTTTTCTCAACCCACAAGCCTATTATTTGCGCTATCTATTGCCGAAAGAATTGAAGGTTTTGCTCAACGCGTTTTGTTTATATCGTGTGTTGAATTCTCTGACATAACGCTCTACATAGTAGTGTAAATACATTGTAATATTTTATATCATCCTATATACATACGAGTAGCATTCCATTATAAATCTTTTGATATCATAAATAATACTACTCGTTTGATATTATCAAAATGTATATTTTAATTTTAGTTGCAGATATAAAAATAGTATACAATATAACTACATAATATATACATACATATATTGTAATACTTACAGTGGGCCAAACAATAATAAGGAACAGGATAATGTTTGCTTATTATTTCTATCACTCTCTCAAGGTCGCCTTTGGTAGAAGAAATTTTATCCATATGTCCCTGGAAGTATATTTTTTTCCTACAATTTTTAGCATAGTCTTTATCTAAAGTCTATATGTCTAACTATAATACGTGGGGCCGACGGCATAAACGTCAATACCTACTAGAAACAGAATCAAAATTTTTATTCAACTCATATTGCCAAAAGAAAAATCTCCCGATTTTAAGAATTTTACAAGGAACAATCGTATATGTTTAATTTTACAAAAGCAGGAAGACAGAACTGTAATTTTAGATCTCGTTAATTAATCTTAGTGACATTACGAAAATTATTACACAAAAAGAAAATAATATGCGTTAATATAATATACACTACAAAGGATTGTCTAGTTACAATACAAAGATGGCCGCCATAACATCAAATTACTAATCAATTATTAATTTAATGCTTACTTTGAGAAGGAAGTAATTATATAAACCATACCAGCCTCGAAATATGTCTAAGTGTTTATAAATAAATGTGTAGGATTGAAAGATTAAAATAGCAATCTGAAATTGTAATCATAATGATGATACTGCGAGTTCAGATATACTATAAGTATCTAAAATAAATAAGCAATAATACGTTTAAATACGCAAGTAAACTCATGCAGAAGATAAAATGAAGCAAAGTTTCAGAATAAAAAAATCGGGAACAGACAAAGAAACAGAAGTCCTCATATTACGTTAGATATGGGAGCGTAAAGAGCCGTTATTATCATCAAATACTTCCACAATGCAGGACCAGATGTATTTATCAATAATGGACGACGGCATTCTAACAACAAGTGACGTGCAGTATTCCTGAAATTGAATTATCAATCGGTTATTTATACTTTAATATACGAGGGCTGTTCCGAGAAATGTTAGTCGTTTATTAAATATGATCTTTATATTCCTGAAACTATTTTGAATTGACAAATAATTTAATTACAAAACTCCTTACTGAACATCAATGGCCACTTTAGTTTTTGTTTTTAAAGGTGTGATTTCTAGTGGATATAATTTTCCCTTGTCGTGATATAATTTTCTATGATTATAAATGAGGCATAACCTTAACATAAGCAATCAAATGAAAATTAAAAAACTGCTTTTGGGGAGTTTGCTCCTGCTTTAGCAACGGTTACTTATTGGTTGCATGAATTTAAACATAGTCGAGAAAACCTAAACGACGACCCCAGAGCGAACGACTCACAGCTGCGATAACCCAAGAAAACTTCATCAAGATGGAGCGGTTATTCAGAGAAAATAAACAATACTCATTGGGAGATACAGGTTAAATTAAAGATTGGACCATAGTCAGCTTCCATGATCTTATGGATTATTTTGAACATTAGAAAAGTTGTTTCGTCATCGACACCCTATTTTCTTGCAGAGGAACAAAAATCCCATTCTATTGATTAGTGCAAATTTAAACTGGAAAAATTTGACCGCGCATGTTCACAAAATGTATCCTAAAAGAACTAAAACTAAAGAACGGCGTCTGCAGCATTCTTTTTTTACAAAAATAACGGCTCCCACTTACACAGCTACTAGAACTGTGTATTATTTTACATCTTAGGGGATGCTAATGTTACCCCATCCACATTTGAGTTCGGATCTAGCTCGATGCGACTTCCTTTTACTTAATACAGTTAAAAAAATGCTTCGTGGGTGAATGTGACGCTGCAGACGAGGCTATTTTTCGATCTATCGCAATCGACATTTTTTTAATGTTTTGAAGGCTGGTTCACCCGAAAACATAGTTGCGTAGAAGTTGGAGGAGAGTAATATAAATAAGTAAAACTAAATAAAGATTTTTCATATTCGTACTATTTTTAATTTCACTAACAATCTTCGGAAGAGCCCTGGGTATTGTAAACCTTTGTTATAAAGTGAACATTTTCATAATTTAATACGGGAACAAAAATGATTATGTATACTTTATATATTTATTTTAATAATACCTTATATCCCAAACATTTATAATGAAGAGAAACAATGGAGCCAGAGGAAACATCATTGAGTAACATGTTAGTAGTGCGAACTGTATAGCTGCAGAGTTATAAGTCTTTATTTACTTTAGAGTATCTATACTTATAAGAACAGACGCCGACTTAATATATTTTTATATATGTATCAAGTTATGTAATCTAAATGTAAATTCATATATAAAAAGTCAGCTTTAGCATCTTCCTGTCTGTAAAACTTGTAAAGTAATCTATGGATTAACTTGAAACATATATTTCTATAGAATACATCGATTTATTATTCAATGCGGACTACGAAAGAAACGCGTAAACTATACAAGTTCTGAAATAATAATTACCAAGGTCATTGTATCGTTTATGAAAAAGGTATTCTGTAATTGGTTGAAGCCTGTATTCCCTCTCCCAACACGGCGCTTTGGTGTCGAAATCAGCTGAGTAATCCGTTGAATTTCTTTAAACAAATATAACAATATAACATATTCATGAAATATAAAGTTAGATAGGAAGAAATAAACTAATAATGATGATAACTAAACTAATACAGATCGATTAATTCTAATAATGGAGTGATAAATTTAACAACTATTAGATTCATAAATAAAAATAAAGATTTACCTAATAAGAAAACCAAAGATCCTAAAGATGACGTGCTCGAGCATCGTTATAACACCAAGTGTTACACAAATATCATCAAAAGTAGTACCCAAGCCGCTATTCATCATCAGATATCCGTTCATGAAATTGTACATTTGTGAAGAGGTATAATCAGCGCATACTGACTGGAATGTGATGGTTAATAATGTAATATATAGCTTATTTTATGGAGCGAGGGGAACAGAATCCCAAAGATAGCAGGTTTGAGACCAGCTCGTGTCAATGAATTTGTCATTTAATAATGCTATATTTAATTATAACTGTTATTAAATTTATAATTTATAGGAGAAATACGTACAAAATGTTTTATTTTAGGGTCATAACTTTTTATTGGAAAATTACAATATTGTCATATCATCCGTTAATCATCTTAGGTTAATTAAAGTATGAAATTTAATAAACATTTAAAGGATAAAACAAAAAAATAAATTCAATTCAATTTCAATTGACATCAACGAAAATTCATTTTGTCCGTATACTATGGACAAAATGACATATCACATATAGACAAAATAAAAAGTTTTAAAATTACTGACCAACTTAACAAATGAAACGCTTTGTTCTTTTAGAAACATCAACACAAAGAGCGTGAGCCCAGCGCAAACAATTTAAGCATCTTAACCAGTCTTCTCCAGGCTTAGATCGTGAAAAAAAAAATTATAAAATATATATACACTGACAGTCCTCTTCGTCAATTTGAAAGTTACTGTACAAATTTTCTTCTATGCTGTTCTCTTCAAAATACTTTTTCCGTTACTTTACGGTTTCTTTTCTCTGGAGGAGGATTGGGCTCATTTTTGGATATAACCTCCACACTATTAGTGGCCTATATGACTTCTGTTTTCCTTGTCCACTAATACAACGTTCGAAAAGAGTAAATAGATCTCCTTAATAGGGACGATCAAAGAAAAGCACGATTGATTTTCATAAATAGAAGGAGCTGAATTATTTTCAGTTGAAGGTGTTGAGATTTACTGTTAAATTTTTACATACGAGTTTCCAGCTTGTTATTAGATTGGTTCTGTTATTTCAGCTATGTTATTTACGTTTGGTGCAGGTATCAGAAAGCAATCACAAGCTATGATTTAACAAAGCTATGAAAATGTTGAATCCATTAGGATATATTATGTTTGTAGTCATCCACCCTGATGGTTGTACAATACCGGGTGTGCCAAGGGGAGCTTCGTCGATTAATTCTTTTTTAAAATTTTTCCTGGGTATTAACATCATTGGAGGAATTTACGTCCCAATGGCGTTAACAACACACAACAGTAATGTTTGTATCACGCTCTGCACTAGTTACGTCTACTTGCTTCCTTCTAATGGTGGCCAATATCTTCTAGGATTCTTGTACAGTAGATAGGCCTGACTCGTCGGCATAATAAATGCGATGTTGACTTTAGTTTACAGACTCTAGCAAAGATCCATAAATATCAAAAAACTTTTCTACCTGATAGTGAGCACGAGCTGCTGAAGTGGCTTCTGGCTTACGTAAAGAAATGCTTTTATAGCGTTTCAAAAGTTCTTAAAAAAATCATAAAAAAATCAAGCAAGCATCAAATAATTTCGAATTCTAAACTAATTGCCTTTCCACGTCAGATGGAAGTAGTTTTCTCACTTCCAAGACTCTTCGAACTTCAAAGTTTTATTATCACCTGAAGCATGCCTTCGCAAGGTAATACCAGAAATACCAGAGTTTTAGATGGCAATAAACAGCTCATTTTATTATTTTTAACTGCTTCTATTGCTTTTTACATTGATTCTTCGCTCCAGCATCGGCGATCAGTCGTACGTTTTCTAATTACGCAGCATGGTGGAATGTATATCTGTCAAGAAAATTAGTAACTAACCAATGTTGATTTACTAATTTCTTATAGACAAATTAACATTATGTCTATAGCCTGTCTATGTCGTTTTCCCATTATGTAGTCTCAAAACAACAAAATTATAAAACAAATGGAAAAAATACATTATTCATAAAAAAAGTTATATGTGTTATTTATATATATATAATATAGTAAATAGTATATAATATAGTAGTACTTACCAACTATACACAACAATTGTTGCAGCGAAAAAACTGCTTCCGTTTTGATATCTGTTATTTAGTTGAAATTTCGACATATTAGTAAACGCTACTCGGGTCACATGCTCATAATTCAATAGCCAATTGCGCGCCTACCCGCTAAACCCGCCAAATTTTAATTATTATGTCGTTTTATATCTACGTAATAAGTCATTTAGCACGTACTTCCCCTATCAATTAAAGATGTCTACTCACCCCGACATACGTGTAGGTAATGAGAATCATAAAAGAACTTATAAAATTAAATGCATATATCTTTAAAGCAATGGAGCGGTCGTATATTAAAAATGTTTTATTATTTTCGCAGCCCGTTACTTTTCGTGCCACCATTATAAAGACCTAAAAAAATTACAAGGTTAAAATGTTCTTAATATAATATTTTACTCTAGAGGCTCGTACCATTTTAAGAATATACACAATAATTGTATAAATTCCAGCTCCGATGGCTATATTTACAAGTTCCCCGTCTTTCCACATATATAATTTGGTGTCCCCTTGTAAGCGTTTCCATCGCGGGTAGTACCATATCACTATGGAGAAACGAAACATTTGAAATGCCTGAAATATTAGATATATTGTATTAATACTTTTCTGTAATACAAAGGATACAAATAAGAGTGGCAAAATATGTATCAGACGACGGACAGATATAAACACTTGTTTTATCAAAATTTAACAACTTCTCATGTAAATTATGTACTTTATATGACCATTACTTACTCTATCATTTTGATTATACTAGTACTTTAATTTAAATATACGAGTATAACAAATATATATCTTAAAATTTCTATTAATAATAATGAACAACAACTTACCCACAGACCAAGAAAAGCTGCTGTTAACATATAAATTACAATTCTTTTAATGCGTCCAGAATTACTTGCTTTCGTTTTCTTTTTATCTTTTTTATCTATCTCTGTATATATTGCAGGTTCTATGTATTCAGGTCTGCAATTTGTGATTTTATTACATACTTCAGTTTTAGTGGATGTAAAACAATTATATAGACATCAGATATTATACTTATATAATATACATCGGATCTCGTCGATTATTATAAAAATACGCGCAACATTAATAATGAGAGACATCGAAAAATGCAGAAATCGAATAAAGACCTTTCGAGACATATAATGTTAATTACACTATATATAACTAAGGAACAGCTGAACCGATTTAGCCGAAAATTGGGGGGGGGAGGGGGGTTGGCTTAAAACTACGAACTAAAAACGCATCTGACATGGAATAACAATATTTGAAATAATCATCATTAACAATGACAAAGCCGTAATGCAAGAAGCATACGAAACATTGACAACAAGAAATTGGCCACGAAGAGCGTCGCGATAGTATGGATCGATTTGTTCTCGATCACAATAGCAAAGCTAGGTGGCTAGTGAAACGACTCGGTTGGCAATGCGAAAACGTCAAGCGAACAACTGAGATCAACAAGTAGATAATTTTAGACTCACAAAATGAGATTTATTAAGAGATTTATCGAGAGATTGCAGCACTAATTACTGCTTGCATTTGCATAGGGCCAATGGTCGTTGTTTGCGTGTATTGTGGTACATTGAAATATTGTAGAGAAACGCCCGGATTGTGCTGCGTTAGTGGAAAAGTGAAATTGCTATTATTGACTCCGCCATCTGAGCTATTGCATTAATTGCTTTGCAGCGAAAAACCCGAATCACGTACATTTTTTGCAAACATTCAAAAATACAATAACTGTTTCCAAATAATCTCATTTATCTAATAATGTCTGCCACATTCTCGAAGAACGAAGATTTAATCCGACATTCAAGATATTTAATTATATTTGTACTTATACATAATATAGTGGTGGAATAACTTACTATATTTATTTCTGCGTATTATGTTTGCTAATTAAAAAAAAGTGTGTATAAATCAGTAACACTGACTTTGCTTTTTATTTTATAGTTACAAGAACAGATTCACCATCGAATTGGATCATTGCAATCTCTCGAAGATGCACAGCATATTTTTTTTAAATATACTTCATGGGCAACATGGAAGAACAACTTGATCGACGTCCTAAGATCAATATAGCAATGAAAAGAGAAATTTTAAAGATCTGCAGCAAATACTTCATGAAAATCATGCAAGAGTGCTTTGGAGCGCATGTCAAATGATGACTACAAAATCGTGATCAGAGCAGATAAACGACCGTCTGGAACACACGAACGCACATTTTACTCTCCAACAATTGATAAAGTGCCATCCTGATTGTTAGTGAAGACTTGGAAGGATATGGTGTTATTATGCTTACACGTCGCGATACTGCAACAAATATCAGAAACACATCGTTCATATAACACATTGCAATACCCGCTGATGTTATGGCAAGAAGATGGATATTATTTTAATATTAAAATGTTAAATTCATTGAATGGTGAGTATCAATATCATAGTTGAACATGACATACATTTTACATTGTTTGGTTTTGGTTTACAATAAAAGGACAATTACACTGCTTATTACCAGGAAAAGATAAGGGGTTGGGGGATTGGAGAAAATACAGGCAACCGATTTAAAATATAATATAATATAATATGCTGTAATAATTATGCTACAAATTTACATACAAAATCTAAATCTACTGTTATAATTTCAGGTGAAGAAACTACGAAGAAAGTTAACTTAATGAATTATTATGCACATTATTTTAGCAATATTGAGTCGACATGTACGTCTAAATAGAAGCGAAACGTTTAACTTTCATTAGGTTGAACCAAGCCAAACTGCGTTCTGAAGAGTATATACATTTACGTAATGCAATTGATATTGAAGGAAATGTAGCTATTGGTAGATTAACTATTCTGCCGGCGACGTATATAGATAGCCCACGGTATATGTATGAATATGCGCAAGATGCAATGAGATATGTTCGTCACTACGGTCGACCAGATATCTTAATTTTTTTTACCTGTAATCCAGAATGGATAGAAATTGTTCAATTGCTGCTTCTCGGACAAACATAAGGTGATCGACACGACATCACACATTCTTATTTGGTTAGTGAAAAGAATTCAAGCAGACCAGTAGATGATATCATAAGTGCTGAGATTGCCAATCACGAAGTCGATCCAGACATGATGTTGTAATTACAAATATAATTCATGAACCGTGTGGCATCATCAATTCCCAATCACTTTGCATGCAATGGTCGATGGCAAGTGTTCCAAACGATATCCACGCAAATTAAAGACGGAGACCGTCATTGGAAACGATGATTATCTACTTTATCGGCGTCGATGACCCGATGATAATGATGCGATAACTATCACAACAAAAATGAAAAGAATGGATTTCGTGGTCGACAACAGTTGTTTCCAAAACGTTCAAGACACATTGCAACATTGAGTATTGTAATTCAGTAAAGTCAATGAAATACATTTGCAAATGTGTCGCGACAGGCAGCGGCGGCATATGGCGGTTTTTTGCATTCAATTCTCCAATACCAACGATGAAATTGCGCGCTATCATGTTGGTCGTTATGTGAACTATAATGAATTAATTTGGCGTATATTTGCATTTCCTATTCATGAGCTTTATCCTACTATTGTATTTAGCGGTGCATCTGAAGAATGGTCAACGAGTATATTTCACGGCTTCGAACGTTGTTCAACGTACTGAAACACCTCCAGCGACAACATTGACCAGTTTCTTTGCAATCTGTCAAAACGATCCATTTGCACGAACTTTGCTTTAAAAGCTTTTGCTTTGCCGTTAAATCTTCAAACTATTATAATACCAACATGTAATATTGCAAAAAAACTCCGCAATGGTCAAAGTTTTATTAATATCGAAAATCATCATCTGGGACTAATGTACAATGGTGCATAAACTTGCATTAGAAGCACTTAACTGAACATTAACAGATCTACTCAATGAATCGAGATATTTTAAAGGTGCAATGATTTTACTGTATGACGGTTACTACTAAACACTGCTAGTAATTCCAAGATCAATGGCTGCGGACGAAATAAAAGCTTGCTTCAAATTATCGAATCTATGGCGCTATGTGAAAAAACTTCAGCCTACCAAAAACCTGAGAGTTGTATTGCTTAATGATACATCTATTGAAGATTTCTCTGAGCAAGTGCTGACTATCGGCAATAGTCGAGTACCTGTCGACGATTCGAGCGGAATGATTTCATTTTCACAAAATTTTTGTAACTTTATCTTATCGAAAGACGAACTTATCAATAAAGTATTCCCAAAAATCTATTCCAACTACAAAAATAAAGATGTAGATGACCTAAACTACAGGGTGGACCAAAAGTCCGTTAACATTTGAATCGGTTGCCGCGTCTAGCAGCGGCGGCGGAGTGGGGTGGAGGGGTTACGCATTGAAAGAGTGGCGAATGAGAATTTAGTACCATGGCGTCGTTTAGCGGTAGTCATTTACATTTAACATTTACGTTTAACGTACATTTTGTGTACGCGAGTACTATTGAAACAACGATTCTGCGACCTTAGCTCAACGAAAGTTTTGCGATCATTACAATATACGACACAAAAATCAAGCTCCATCAGGTGTGTTAATTACAAAATGGGTGCTCAAGCTTGAGAACACCAGTTTAACAATGGATTTACCTCGATCTGGCCGGTTTAGAACGTCGAGGGACCCCCAAAATGTGGAGCGAGTAAACTCGTCTGTTCATGAACAACCTAGACTTTCAAATCGCAAGCGTTCCTTAACGTAGCAAGAACATCATCAAACCGCATTCTCAATAAAGATTTACGTCTACATCTCTATCAAATCCAAATGCTGGAGGAATTAAGGCCTCAGGACCATGCCACTAGGTTGTAGTTTGCAGACGAAATGGTAGAGCAGTTCACCAGCTTTACAAACATTTTTTTCCCAGACGAGACACACTTCCACCTAAATAGACATGTCAATAGACAAAATTGTCGTTATTGAAGTGACACTAATCCGACATGAAAGCATCAAAAACGCCTGCATTCACCCAAAGTCACAGCATAGGCTGCTTTATCAGCAAGAGGCATTATAATTTTTTGAACACTCAAGATGACGTGCGGTTACGGTGAATTCTGAGTCCTATATCGCCATGTTACAAAACGTTTTCGCTCCAGCGCTGCAGGATTTTGCTGGTTTTAACCAACGCTCATGATTTCAGCAATATGGAGCCACTTGGCATACATGTAATGACTCGTTAAGGACAGCTCGTGACATTTTTGGCCCAAAAGTGATATCGAAAAAAGGGTACATTAACTGGCCGCCTCGTAGCCCGAATCTATCCCCAAGGATTTTTTTCTTTGCGTTATTGTTCTTGCGCTCTTGTGTGCTCGGTGAGATCATCAATGCCCGATATGGCCCAGACAAAAAACCCACAACAACTTTCTTTGTCAACAATGTGCCAAGTGACAACAACAAACACACAAAGGACATTAAGTATATCTACCACCAGTCTGTAACCGTAGAAGACCCGAAAAGAAGAAACACTATAATAAAGTGCCAAAGGTGTCAGCAGTATGGCCACTGAAAAAATTACTGCTTGAAACAATACCGTTGTGTGAAGTGTGCCCAATCACATAAAACTACCGACTGTCCCAAACGTGACCGCAGTACACCTGCTGAATGTGCTCTATGCCACGGGGCACATCCAGCTAATTATAAAGGATGTGAGGTATATAAAGAGATCCTCGCCCGTAGATAGAATAACAAACGAGTCTCAACATCAAACAGTAAAACCACAAGCCATCCACCAGAGAATGTAATATTAGAAAAGACACGTGACACGACACGACAAAACGACCCACATAAAACATATGTTGATGTACTAAAGCAGGCAAATTTCGAAAAAACAACCACTCAGCAGGATAATCTCGTCCGCAACATGCTTATCATACAAGCTGAGAAATTTTACTTACTCTTGCAACAAATGAGCACCCTGATGGGACTCATAACAACGCTTGTGTCAAAACTAACAACATAGGCTTGCGAATAGTAACCTGGAACATAAATGGGCTTGCACCTAATAAAGAAGACCTAGAAATACTAATATCGGAACACAAACTGGATATTGTGCTAATATCAGAGGCCCACTGTACACAAAAGAGCAGTATAAAAATAAGTGGATTTCGTATCTACCTTACAAACCATCCAGATGGAACAGCCCACGCGGGAACAGCAATAGTGGGAAAGGACACCATAAAGCACCATCTTCTAGCCGAGTACAAGTCAGGCAACCACAATAGCACTAGCACACAGACATGGACACCTTAACATGTAACAAAAAATTACCGGATTTGTTAGACTTTTTTATTACCCGCGGCATTTCCGGCAACTATTTCAAAATCGAGTCATGTCTTGATAGCTCCTCTGATCACACGCCTGTAATACTCACCCTGAGTTTTACCATCATTGAGTTTGAGAGACCCTTACATCTGAGTAACTCGCGCACAGACTGAAGTGGTTTCCGGGAATGTATTGAGGACTTGGTGTAACTTAATGTTAAATTAAAAACTACCACGGATATCGATACAGAGCTAGAGAAATTCACCCAAGTAGTCCAGTATGCATGCTGGAAAAACACCCCAGACTTGCAAAAGAAACGTTTCCACAAAAATTTTCCTCTTGAAATCAGAAATAAAATCGTCGAGAAACTAGAGTCGTAGACTTCGCCGCAGATGCCATCTAAGTCGGCATCCTGATGACAAAAAAGATTTAAACAGAGCAATAGTTGCGTTGAGACTGATGATTAGAGAGGCTGACAATAACACATTACAGAGTAAATTAGAAACCTTGACAGCAAACAGCTCTACCAATTACTCGCTCTGGCGATGCGCGGAAGAGCGTGATAAGCCACAGGTACTTAAGCCTCCTATTAGATATGGTGACGGTGGATGGGCCAGAATAGATAAGCAAAAAGCGGACATGTTTGCTGAGCATTTATACACTGTCTTCTCACCTAACGAAACCGCAGACGGTTATTCGGAGGCATATGTGGAATCAATACTAGCTCAAGATTTGGAATTAGAACCACCTATCAAACCTGCATCTCCACAAGAAATTCAAAAAATCATCAGAGCCCTAGATAACAGGAAGTCTCCAGGATTCGACCTAATTACCAAAGAAATATTGTGTGAATTACCAAGAAAAGCTATTGTCCTCATCACAATGTTTTATAATGCAATGCTTAGACTACAACACTACCCAAGCTTATGGAAAGTCTCACAAATAATAATGATTCACAAAGCTGGTAAAACACCTTATGAAAAAACATCATAAAGACCAATTAGTCTATTACCAGTGCTGTCAAAGGTCTTTGAAAAGTTACTGTTGCGAAGACTGTCACCAATCCTAATGGAGCGAAACATCATACCATCTAGTATGATGTTTCGCTACCAGTTTGGCTTCAGATCTCAACATGCAACAGTGGAACAGACACATAGAGTATATGCAGTAATAAGAAAGAGCCTAGAAAAAAAGAGTACTGCTCGTCAGCTTTCCTGGACATACAACAGGCCTTCGACAAAGTATGGCACAGAGGCCTTCTCTGCAAAATAAAACAGACTCTCCCACACAGATTCTTTCTCATACTCAATTCATACCTATCTGACAGGATATTTTATGTCAAAGAAGCTGGGGAGATGTCTGATTAGTATGAAATAAAAGCAGTACCACAGGGGTCAGTCCTTGGGCCTGCGCTCTACACGCTCTACACCGTTGTTCTACCCTTAACACCAGGAATATCTACAGCCACCTTCGCCGACGACACGGCAATTCTTGCTTCTCATGTTGACCCTGAGCAAGCATCGGATGTGTTACAGGTAGGCCTAAATAAGATGCACGAATGGCTGCTGAAATGGCGAATAAAAGCAAGCACTGCTAAATCGGTGAGGGTAACATTTGCCCTCCACCAAGGAAACTGCCCTCAAGAGAAGCTCGGTGACAACACATTACCCACCAGCGACTGTGTTAAATATTTGGGTCTGCATCTCGACCGTCGCTTAACTTGGAAAAACCACATTAGAGCTAAGAGAGACAAAATATCCATATAACATCGAAACGTCTATTGGATGCTAGGGAAAAACTCTAGGTTATCACTGGATAATAAGCTCTTACTCTACAAAGTGATAATTAAACCAATATGGATGTACGGGATACAATTGTGGGGCAGCGCAAGCGACTCAAATGTAAAAGTAATCCAGAGGCAGCAGAACAAAATACTAAGATCAATAGCTAATGTACCCTGGTACATCACCAACAATGAGATCATGCAGCACTTATCAATGAACTCTGTGAGGGATGATATCCGATCCACTTCTGTAAAATATAGAGAGAAGTTACTATGCCACCCCAACGAGCTAGCCCGTCAATTGACTGTGGACGATTGCATTAAGAGGCCGAGAAGGCATAACATTCTGGAACTACAAAATAGACATTAGACTAGAGAAATTTTGAGAGTAGATGTCTCATTGGAGGCACATTCAGCCACAGACATATCTCACAACAGATTTGCTCATAGTTTGAATGGACTGATTGCAGATATAGCTATAATAAAAAAAAAAATTGTTCTTGCGCCAGATAATGAAACAAAAAACAATCAATCACAAGGTGCTTAACTGAAGATAAAGAAAGCAAAAGAAAAGCAGAAAAAAGTCTAAAAGAACTTATTAAAGAATCGTTAAAATACTAGATTTTTTATTTATCCCAATCATACTAAAAAAATTTACTTGATTATTATTATTATTTAGCTCTACTTAAGTCTTATCTAATTTAGTCTCTACTAAACATACTTCCCAAATATACCACTTCATTCACTTGTTCTATTATCTTACCATTCACGTTGATCTTACATTCTGTTCTTTCTTCATTTCTTTCAAATATCAGAACCTTCGTCTTATCTGCATTCAGGTTTAGTCCATTATTTTCACACCCATCTTTCAGAGTGGTGACCAATGCCTTCAAATCGCATTCTGATGATGCAATGAGCACTGCATCATCTGCATATAGCAAACAATTGACCTTAAGGTCACCTACTGTCACTCCCATGTCACCGTCTTTCACGACTTGGAGACAGCTATCCAAATACAAATTCAACAACCAAGCTGACATAGCGCAACCTTGCTTAACACCCGATTAGATGTTAAACCGGGGCGAAATGTAAGTTCCCACTCGCACACAGGCTGAGTCATCTCTGTAAAGAGGCTTTACAGCCTTTTAGCAAGGGTCCGCTCACACTGTATCGGGGTAGTATCCCCAAAATTGATTTCTCAAAACCCTGTCAAACGCCTTTTCCAAATCCACAAAAGCACAGAAAACATTTTAGTTTAGGGCAAAAACTTTTCCGTGATCATGCGGAGGGAAAAAATCTGATCTATACACCCTCTTCCAGGCTAAAACCTCCTTGGGCCTCCCACAACAGCCTTTCAGATCTTTCTTGCATTCTTCTCTCTAGTATTTTAGCATAAACTTTACCGCCCAAGCTAATCAAACTGATAGCCCTATAGCTTGCACAGTTTATCTGTGAACCTTTGCCTTTATACAAAGGTATGATGACTGCACCTCGGCAATCGTCTGGGACCTCTCCTGATTTCCAGCATATATTGCACAACAGCCAGAACAAGTCCAAGACGCGTGGCCCACCATATTTGATCATCTCGGCAATAACTTCATCTGCTCCTGCAGTCTTACCACATTTCAGACTTTGAATCCCGCTCTCCACTTCTTCCAAAGTGATTTCACCATCGGCTATCCCGACTCAGCATTTTGCTGGTACTCATGGCCGAGACGTCCTCACATTCATACGTCTCCTTGTAGAATTCCGCCCACCGCTGCAAAACGTTTGTATGCTCTTGTGTGTGTTTGCTCGGTTAAAATTTCACCGCGCTTCGAAAACACCCCTTTCATTCTACAAGTTACCGAACAACCCCGGAAATCACTAACTTCTCGCCAGAATAGCTTCGTGTTTTCCCGGAAGTTTTTTATCAACCTTTCATCCCTTTCTCTCTCAGAATTTTCACGCTTCATCTTTACAAGTGCTTTCTTTTTGTGCTTTTGCAGCTTACACTCTCTTTTTCTTATCTCTCTCATACTTTTATCCTTACCCGAGGCTTTATTATTCAGCCATGCTTTCTTCTTTAACTCCACAGCGTCTTTCACTTCATCATCTCACCATTCATCGCGCTTTTTACTAAAACCTCTTTTCCTTTTACCACATACCTCTGTCGCTACTTTCACCATACCATTCCTCAGGTTCTGCTAATATCCAAAATCTGTTTATTTTTTTTCTCTAAGGCCGAACATCGTTCCCAGAATCAGTAGTATATATAAGTGTACACCACTTATATATAAGTTTTTTTAATTATAAGTTTTAATAATTTGTTTATTCATTTAGTTTTTACACAATAGTTTAATATTTTGTTAGTATGGCAACCCTCCAATCGGGCTGTCAGTCGATCAGGCAAGGCATAAGACGAAAGACAAATAATTGGTTCACTTAAAGAATTAAAATAACTGCTAAATTTTAAAATAGGTTGAGATAGTTAATGTTATATTTTCGTAATATATATTTTTAAATACCTCACTAATTTATTTGTATATCTCTTAGTTTCTTCCCAAATCCAAGACAGATATCTTTCTCGATACCTCCATGGTATTAAGAAGAATATTCCTGAAATCATACAAAAAAGAAAATTCACCACTTCAGTCATAATGTAGAGGACTCAGTATTGAAAACGTAAGATTCTTTTATGTATTTTCAAACTAATAACTAAATTTCAATATTAACATCCCGTAAATAACATTGACTCAATAGTCAAAGTATGTACATATGTATACTGACTAGTGATGTAACGAATGTCATTATTTGAACTTTCGTGAATGCTAATGCGAAAGACAGTATCTACTACCAGAATTCGTAAATGTTTTTTTTTTCAGATTTTGCCCACATTGTCTATGTGTTGAAATGACAATGTCCAAATTGCATAATAAAGACTGATAATGTAATTACGAGGTTAAGTAAATTGTTTTTGTATTAAAAAAACATAACAAATGAATGGATTTTGATTTTAAACTAACTTCAAAAAAAGAGAAGGTTCTCAATTCCCCCGTTTTTTATGTTGGTTACCTCAGAACGTTGACTGCGTGAACGGATTTTGATGATTCTCTTTTATTTAAAAAATGGTGCTTCCTGTATGGCCCCATATATATTTTTGTTTGATCCTTTAGACTTCGAAAATACCATCCATAACTCTTAAAATGACGTCATGACCTTATACAAATTTCTTCGCGTTCTAATTATGTTACTTGAGGTATATTATGTTGGATTTTTATTGTTAGAAAACAGATTTCGTAGTATCATTATTGCCGTCAACGATCTATCTTCTTGTGGTCTATTTTGTAATTTATTAACGTCCAAATAAAATATCCTGATAAAGGTATACCTTTTAAACTTAGCACACGACTTTGTGAAACATATACGGTATTTGCACAGTTTTTTTACCTAGGTCGCTTACAGCTCATTCAAGGATGGCACAGGGGTCCACAAATTACGTATTAGAAGCAGCTTACGGCGCTCCACATTATTGTAAATATTCTTTAGAATTTATTGGAAATTAACCAAGTCAGTCTTTGCATACCCACGACGAATTCTTTAGAAAATGAAAGGTTCTCGAGACTTTCCACAACGAAAACTAAATCAGCTTGTTTTGTTTTCAGTGATAACCATTCATCTACTTCCATAACAGCCTCTGCAAATAACATGAACTGCCTTCTACATAAATTTTGTCTGAAACGCTGCAGTGCAACTTAAAAACCGTTTTTAAACGCATATCAAATTAGCTAATTAAAGTGGTACTTTTGCAAGTAACATTTCATTCCAATACGCAGTTGTTGGCATTTTTCTGGTGATATTTTATAACAGCGAGTGCCCGTAATCATTGTCTCTAAAGTAATCACTTCTTCAAGTAATAGTGTACTATACATATCTGCATGTAAATTGGATCGCTGTAGTGCATAAAGACATCATTTTCGATATCTCTACAAACATGACTGGCTTTACGCTTTGTACTAGGTCGAAATAAAAGAGTTTCAGGTGTTTTGTTTGATAAGTGATCGTGACTTAATTCGAATTGGTGGCCATTTTATCCGCCGTCTCTTTAGATAGACGATCATGGCTTAAGCCGAGAAGATGGTAACGTTGCTCCTCCGTCTTTTAGAGTAGACGATCGTGTATCAGCCCGAGTTGGTGGGCAAATTGCTCTTCCATCTCATTCGATAGGCGGTCGTTGATCGAGCCGAGACGGTAACTACATTGCTCCTCTGTCTCATTTGGGAGACGATCGTGTATCACGCCAAATCGGTGGGCATGTTGCTCCACCGTCTCATTCGATAAACGACGTTGATCAAGACGCGACGGTGGCTACAGTTTTTCATATTTTCCCTATTCGAAACCGTATATTTTAAAGCCTGTTTTTGCGCTATTTGCAAATCGCTTTTGAAATAGTCCTTATGGTAGATTTCCTCAGTTGAAACACTGACTCCAAAAATAATAATAATTGTATAAGTATCGTTATTTCTAATTCTTATTAATTTGATTGTTTTTTATTTTCATTTAATTTTACTTAGAAGAAAATACGCAATTATTTTTTACATACATAACATATAAATTTGTTTTGAAATAGTTTTTTTCTGATATTTTGTACGAATGCGAATACTCAATAGTATGCGTTACATCACTGAAACCTTAATATACATGGATATTTTCAAAAATGTGAAGTGTTAAATTAAATTGTACAGTTAACTTTAAAATATAGAAGTCCCAAGGAATTCTTACCCCAAATACATATAAATCTTCCAAAATCAAACACGATCTCCTTATCGATTACTGATAATAATTTAATTTCGGGAATATAAGCTAATTTTTTAATAAGAGGACACAGGGTGTAATTCCTACATTCAGGACACACAAATACTTTATCAACACCTTTTGAATCGAACACGAGCCCATATCCATATCTATAAATTATCAATATTAACATTTTTATTATTGGTATATTTATTTTACATCCAACTAGTTCGTTAAAGACATTTAACGAACTATGATCTACTAAAAACATAAACGACTATACTCAAAAATATAAAATTACATAAAATATGTAATGAAAAGTTTATATCCTTACTTTCTAAACCTATTAATGTCACCTTCATTTTCATATACACGAAACATTAAAACGGCACCAAGTATGGAAGGAATTATTAACATAAAATTGAAATACTCATAAAAAGCAAAATAATATGATATCTGAAAGAAATTATATATTAAATATATAAATCTTTAAATATATCTCACGACATAATACAAACATATACAGATAGTTATATGTTGTATATGCAAACAATCTTCTACATTGATGAATTATATTTGGAGAAAATAGATAGTTGAATCTTAGGTATTGAACAATGAAAATAAATAAATATCATGATAATAGGACAATCGGTTTTACCCTCTTCCCGAAGTACTCATGTATCATGTGTATTGGTTGCATCTTCCACACATTAATCATCCCCTGCCATTCATAAAATAGAACCTACAGAAAAAAAGGGTTAGATTATTTTAAAAGCAACATGTAACTATTTATCAAGGAATTTCAACTCTCTGATAGTGGTGGGAAGTAAATGTAAGTCTAATTTTAAATGCTTAATCAAATATAAAATCCTTGTATTTGATGGTTTAATGCTGTAAGAGATATTAATTTTCAAAAGAATTACTTTATTTAAACCCTTAAGTGTAATGTTAGAAAATCATCTATATCGTTCAAACATACGTTTGTCAATATTATTATTGGATTTAACCTTTTCCTTGTTATTATTTTATTAAAATAGTAATCGATACGTGTTATTCATACATTGTAAGGAGATACCTGTCGTGCGCTCATATTAGCGGGACTTTGAATTGGCACAATGTAATACGGACCATCATGGAGGGCAAATGCATCTAGTATAATGTAATTATCTAGAAGTCTGAAAAATAGACACACCTATAACTCAACGATATACTGCTTAGTAAAGGCCTGCAATATCATGGAGTCGATCGTCACTTCTCAAGAACAGATTAAGTTTAGAATCAAGATATTAAATTGGTCGTCGTTTATAGTGCTGTGACAAATCACAAATCAGAACAAGTTTGTTATTTAAATTATCCGACAATTTTTAATTATTTTTTTTACATTGACATTGTCTAAGGGGAATTAAATTATTTACTATGAAGGGGACGTAAGGGTGAAGATCAACAGTCGTAAGACAAGAAAAAAATACAGAATAAAAATATAAGCAGAAAATAAGCCCCTAATTACCTTTAGAAATCATCTTATAACGCTAGATACCTTTAAGTGTTACTCTGGTCTAACTTATCGTTTACGGTAAACGAAACTTACTCTTTTATTCCATAATAATTCTTATATTTTCAAAATGGCATTCGAAGCAATATCTTGTACACAATATTACTTCTTTCTAAAGTTGAATAATTGTCGGGTCCGGGATATTGTGACCTGAAATTAGCGTTTATTTATTTTTTTATTACTTTATTTTCACAGATCAGACTTAATGACAATTCGTTTCATTTGACTTTTTTTCTCAAAAAAAATGTAATGACAATATAATAAAGTAATTTTTTAATAGTCTCTTTACCGTACAATTTTAATTAACTCTCTTTCATTTGCCACTCCGAAGAAATTAACTATGGGATTCACAAACTCTAAATGACTATCTTTAAAAAAACTTTTCTCGTTGAAATACAATCCAAATTCTTCAATAATTTCATCGGGGTTATGAATTTTAACGAATATTAATAATCTCGATGTCCAGCCATCTGCAATGGTACAGGCAACAGTTGATATAAGTTACTAATGGTATTTTAAATGTGTTTTTAAATATGGCAAACGTCACAGTGAGTGGATTTCCATTAAAAATGGTGATTATTACTACAAAAATATTGTCTCTATATTTATAGCTGCATGGCATTTCCCCAATTTTGCCACGAACATGTGCCCCTGAGTTGACTTAATTGCTAACGCGTTAATTTCAATACTTAAAGGCGTAGTTTCGGTCTTATGGAAGACTACCCTTGTCCATCAGATCCCTTAAAAAGCTGTTAGAATGGACTGAACTAACTATCGACGTATCGCCTCCTCTCCCGTAAATAGAGGGCGTCATCAAGCAACAGCTCCTAACGTACCTGGAGGATCTCCAGTTGATCAATGACCGGCAATATGACTTTCGCCATGATCGATTGATTCGTCTGATGATTTTCTGTTATATCTTACGCACCGTCAGGCAACGGTTATTGAAAGCAACGGAGACGGTGTGGCAGTGAGTCTGGATATAGCAAAAACTTTTTATCTTCTATGGCACAAGATTGAAAGATTTTCTTTCAAAGATTCCTTCGTATGGGCTTCCCGAGAGTTTATGAAAGTGGATCCCCATCTTTCTTACTAGGCGAAGCAAACAAGTTGTTCTCTACACTTTTTTGCACGGTGTAGCCCTATCCCCAATGCTGTCCTCAACTCTATTCCTCCTAAATATCAATGTTACGTTGGATATTTCAGACACATTGTTATGCTAATGGCAGCACAGGGGATGCGATGTATTCTACCCTTTGACTTGGTGCTTTCGCTGGATTCTGTGGCATTGCGTAGAGATGTAGCTTATTTGAGCATCTTCTACCACATTTACAACAGGGAGTGTTCCGAAGGGTTATTTGATCTGCCCGCCACCTGCCGCCGATTTTCATCACCGCACAGCACATTATCACCTGCAATACCAGCCGTACCACCTGGATACGTGGATTATGGAACTTCTACTGTGCGATTATCAAAGAACTTTCTTCCACATACCACAAAGATGTGGAATGAACTACCTGCGGCATGGGTAACGTCAAAGCGTCTACTCCCTCCTCTCAAAGGCCGTAATCATTAACCATTCATGAGTGACGGTGATCACTAAAAAACGACAGCCTGTACGCTCGTTTACCCTTTTCTAACAAAAAAAACAACGAATTTTATGAAAGGCAATACGTGTTTTTAAACTCACTCTGATCTTTTAATTTAATTTTAATACAAATAGGCAAAAAGAAGTTAAACAAATATAATAAGAAACTTTTTTTACCTGCCATCTAATCTTTTCGTTTTTTTAAACCATTTAAAACATTAAAATGAAAGAACAGGAATCACTATCACAATCACTATTTCACTCAGTCTCCAAATTTCTATCCCGGAAACAAGTTCCTCGTTCAATATAAATGCCCAGTTTAAAGCATTTAGAAGCTGTCTGTCTTTATGCATTTTGTGCATAGAAATCTTTGCAACCGCAAGTTCAACTGCTGGCACGCTAACCAGAAGAAATGGGAATGACGAGCCGACGAAAGACCCTATTGGTGCATGGACTGCCGGAGAACAAGAATAAGAAGGTAGAGAACTAAAACTGTTTTAGAAAAACTTGTAGTGTCTTATTGAAATGAGTCTAGTGTCATGGGTAATCCTTGATAAGTTTCAAGTTTCATGACTTATCTGTTAGAAATAAATTATGGTTGTTGTTGTTGTTGTTGTGGTTGAAAAAAAACACACGTTGACTGTTAGATCTGGTACTGCTGGTTATGACGGCATCAACCTTAAAATGTTACTTCTTCTTCTCGATGAGGTAGCTCCTATCATCTGTCATTTATTTAACTCTTCCCTTTCTTCTAACGAATTTCTTAATACGTAGAAAAAGGCTCAGGTAATTCCTATCCCCCATTAATTAAGAATCCTACCTCTTTCTCTTACTTCGGGTCTATCTCTATTCTTCCGTTTTTTCCAAAAGTCCTGGAGTGCATAGTTCACCAACAACTCCAAGCCTTACTTACTAAATACAATTCTTAGTAAATATCAATCTGGTTTTCGGGTTGGTTATAGCACTCGTCAATATCTATGACGGCTTTAGGCTTAATATGAACAAAAAGTTAGTAAGTATTATCGCGCTTCTTGATTTTAGTTACACTTTTAACACTGTTGATCTGCTCTTGATTGTCAATTAATCGATAAATATTCCTTCTGATGCTGTTAGTTGGTTTGACTGTTACATTCGTAGGCATCAGTAGCATGTTATAAATGTTATCTACTTTTCCTCATACTGCACAATCTCTACTGTCGTGCAACTAGGTGGCGTCCTGTCTACTCTTTGCTATCATTAACACTATTACATACCTTCTTTCGTCCTCTCATCACCTTTCCGTCAATGATCTTTAAGTCTATATAGCTTCTCCCACTCGCGATATCCATATAGCATGATAATATCAACCGATTTATCCAAAACGAATGCTTGGAGTGAATCCTATATATTACGTTTTAACCCAAAAAAATTACATGTCACAATATTAGGTAGTCGTTAACAGATTGATAAAATCCAATTGGATCACGTGTCTGAATTTCGGGCTCGTCTGAAATAGTTTCCATAAAATTTAGGCGGTACCTACATATGTTGACTTTTCTCTACTCAATTCTTCATAACCCTCACTCATACTCCCTCTTACTTAAAACAGCATTTCTTTTATCTTGGTTCCGATAATAAGCGGAAAATTCTAAACTCATGTAACGATAACCGCTTGCATAAACTCTCGGGATATTTTGGTAGTTTGTTTACTTCTAAATATGTGGCATTATGGAATGATCTCTCTTCTAAGATCCGACATTCGAAATCATTTCGCACCCTGTTTATATAGCTTTTAATCTGTCACTTGTGTATGTTTTTCTATTTTTTTATCTCTATCAATATTATAATTTTATTTATAAATTGCTAACGTTAAATGTTAATGACATAATCTTATATTTGACTCATTTCTTGTGACGTTTACCATAGAATTAAGGAAATTTTTAAGTAGCAATAATTTTTGCCTGTTGATGTAAAACTACAAATATATTTACCGTCCCTGGTTCAACTTCTGCTTCCAAACCGAATTGAATAACATTCATTAAAAAGTTTAAACGCATCTCTTTTGTTACGTTACTATCATCATCTTTGAAAACCAAAACTATATCGATTCTTTTATGTCCATCATTAAAATATCCCGTCAAGCCTAAATTCTAGAATAAAATAAGTAATCTAATAATGATAATTAATAACATACGTATAGTAATGATAATATTTTAAATACTTAAACAAACCTCATCATGATTTAAAATTTGTTCTGGCGCCGCTCCCTGGCCCTGTGAAAAAATCGGAACGTATTTATTGAAGTAAGAAGTTAGTATCTTTAATCGCGTCTAACTTTGTATGAATATATAAATAAATTAGTTCGAGATAATTATTTTCTATGATGCAATTATTTAAAAATTAACCAAATAAAATATAAAGCTCTTTTTACAACCTTTTCCTCCATAACGTGAAATAAAATATACAACAAATACGAGCTTTTGGTTTTAATAATAGAAATAACTTTATTCAAAAACTTTGGTCAGTAAAAAGACTTAAAATATAAAATATGACACATGACAAATAGAAACAGATTTCGTTCGTCCCCTTTATTTATTTTTATTTTATTTAAGGCCAGTTATTTTGTTGGTGTCACTGTGTGCTTCTTGTTGGTTAATCTTCTATCTTAGAAAAAGGCACTTTAGAAATTTTTTTGAGTTTCTTTTGTAGATTATATATCGCAATAGTAACATTTTCAAAGTAATTAAAATGAAAAACAAAGTTCTGTTACGCTGTAATTGCACTCAGCTATAATGAGTGTGCGGGAGGCACAAGCAATAGAGCGGTCTTCTCCAATTTGACCTTGAGATAGTATTGCTGAGATTGCAAAATTAGACGCATCGCATGTGAGTATGAAAAGTTTGTGAAAAATCAGGGTAAGCGAGGACAGAGAAGGTGATAAGTTTATTTTGAAGTGTATCGAAAGCAAGTTGTTGTTCATTTTTCCAGCTGTTAAGGGTTTTGCGGCTTCAGAGAAATCAGAATTAAATCTCCTGTAGTAGGAGACGAGTCCGATGAAGGATTTGATATCTTTCGGGCATTTAGGTATAGGAAATTCAGTAATTACTTTAATTTTCTCTGGATTTGGTTTTACGCCATCACTATTTATTATATGGCCCAAATAGGCAATTTCTTTACGCAAGAACTCGCATTTATCGGATTGTAACTTTAAATTATATGTTCTTAATAAATGAAGTATGTCCGAGTAGTTAGAGCATATGCGTAAGAGAGCTTGAATTTCCTCTGTATTAAGATGGGAAATTCTCAGCTGCTCGATGACTACGTTAGTTCTAGACGAGACATGGAATAAGAAATTATGGGATATACTGCACCGATACAATGTGAGCGGACGCTTGCTACAGGCTGTAAAGTCTCTTTACAGAGTTCACTCAGCCTGTGTGCGAGTAGGAGGGGGCATGTCGCCCTGGTTTGACATCCAATCGGGTGTTAAGCAAGGTTGTGCTATGTCAGCTTGGTTGTTCAATTGTATTTGGATATCTATCTCCATAGCGTGAAAGACAGTGACATGGGAGTGAAAGTAGGTGACTTTAAGGTCAATGACTCGTTATATGCAGATTATGCAGTGCTCATTGCATCATCAGAATGCGATTTGCAGGCATTGGTCACCGCTCTGAAAGATAGGTGTGTGAAAATTATTGTCTAAAGCTGAATGCAGATAATAAGCCGAAGGTTTTGAAAGAAATGAAGAAAAGAGAGAATGTAAGATTAACGTGAATGGTAAAATAATAGAACTAGTGAATGAAGTGGTATATTTGCGAAATATGCGAATGGAACGATGCGAAATGGATGTGGAAAGGCGTATTGCTGCCGGTAACAGAGTGAACGGTGCTTTGGCTGCAGAATTGAGACGGTGAAACGTCAGCGTAGCTGCCAATAACAATGCCAATATAATTACACAAAGTATATCACGTAATTTTTTAAATTTAATATTCAAAAAGCAAGTCTACAAGTAAATTTAATTATTCTCATCAGTTTCTATCCTTACCGTATCGTTTCCTCATCATCTACATTTTCATATAGACGATAAATTAAAACGGCACCAAATATCGAAGGAATTATTAACATAAAGTTGAAATACTCACAAAAAGCAAAATATTATGATATCTGAAAGAAATTATATTATTAAATCTTTGAATGTATGTCACGACATAGACAAATCTACATCGATGTATGATATTTGCAGAAAATAGACAGTTGAATCTTAAATATTGAATAATGAAAGTAGAGAAATTGAAAAAATCTAAACAAATCTATAATTTACAATGTGTTAAAAGTAAATAAATATAATGATAATAGGACAATCGGTTATACCCTCTTCCCGAAGTACTCATGTATCATGTGTATTGGTGGGATCTTCCACACATTAATCATCCCCTGCCATTCATAAAATAGAACCTAAAGAAAAAAAGGGTTAGGTTAGGTTAGAGTTGTTTATGGTTAACCTAGATTTTTTTTATTTACTCATTTTGTTTGATTTTTTTATAATTAATTTAACAATTCTTGTAATTTCAAATAGCATTAACTAATAATAAGACCTTTTTAATAGTACTTAATACTTACACATTTTGACAGCTGCCATTTGCTTGCTGTCATTTTTATTTGTATATTCGTTTAGAAATAAATGTTAATGTTGTTTTTATAATGTAATGCCTCTCAGCCTATTTTGTGTTCTACGATTTCATCTTTATGCTTTAAGATTTTTTATTTGTTAATACTATATTTATTTATTAGTAGTATTTTACCGCAAAACTATTTTTTAAATCTGTTATCAATTGCTGGCGGGTTAGGCAGGCACATATTGGTACTTTATTCAAAACTTATAGTAATAATTATAATATTCAATATACCACATATATTTATTTTCATATTTTATTTTGTATATACATTTAAATATATATAACTTTAAATATGTCTTCAATTGATAGTAATAGTAGTAAGAACTTTTATTCACTGTCTTCTAATGCATCGTGTAGTGGGGATAGTTTTCACAGTACATCAGACCAGCACCTTAACATACCTCTCAATTCCAGTTTTACCGATTCTCTGAAATCATTTAATATTATTCATATTAATACCCAAAGTATCCCGGCTCATTACCCCAAATGGTTACGTCATTTGAATAGCGCAATATTCATGCCATTCTTAGCTCTTAATCCTGGTTTAAACCTTGTTTACCTTCAATCTCCTACACCATGCTAAGATTTCATTTCATACGTAACGATAGCATTGGTAAAATGGGAGGCGGAGTAGCGATATACTTACGCTCTCATATTCCTTTGAATGTCATTAGTACATCTACTCAACCTCCAACCCATGATGCGGCTGAACATCTACTGATAGAGGTAATGTTATTGCATACTAAAATCCTCCTTGGTGATTTTTATAATCTTCCGTCCATAACAAATTATTTTAATTTTTTTGAAATTATACTTGAAACATTCACCTCTCTTTACAGTAATTCAATACATCTGTTATTATACATAAAAAAGTATTTACAGTGGAATTTAATATTATTTATTATTATTTATTTACGAGGGAACTTCCCGGCCCGAAGGGCCGGAAAGGGTCAAATGTCACGTATAAGGTTGGCACCCACCCTATTTTGTAGCCTGATTCAATAGCTTTTTTTTGATGTATTACACATTATTGTGTGATTTGTGGGTGATAAGTGATGCGCGTGCATACAGAGTCAATTAGGTCATTATTATATAGTAAGGCTTAATCTTAACACCATATCCCTTGCGGGGTAGCCAGAGACGACGGAGCGCCAAACGCCACGGTCCCTGCATACCTCTTTCGCCTCGGCCACAGACATCAACCTCTTCATACATGCCCTCCGGTTGGTACTCATGCTTTTTACGTGACCTTCTTCCAGTATCATAAATACTGTGTTTTCGAAGGTCACTCGAGGCCTCCCCCTGTCTCTCTTACCCCTCACTTTTCCTGTATAAATATTTTTTACCATTCTTTCATCACTCATTCGTTCGACGTGCCCAAACCACCTGAGCACGTTCTTCATTCTCACCGTGAGAATAATATAATAACATAATAATAATAATAACATAAGTATAATATTAATATTATATTTAAAAACATCAATAATTATATTAAATAAAATAATAAATAAAAAAAATAATATTAATATTAATAAATAATTAATAAATAATAATAATTCATTAATAATAATTAATTAATTAATCAATAATTAATTAATTATTTAATATTATTAAATAATTATTATATTTAATATTATTAACATTATATTTTTAAATTTAAACCTTAGATATATTAAAAACTTCCGCTCAGTAAAAATTCCCGCTGATGAGATTATTGGGAGTCTTCTAGAATTTCTAAAGATAAAATGGATATAGCTTCATATATATAGGTTCATTTGTCAAAAGAACCTTACTTATTCCTTGTTTACTTTAATGACTTCCCTTATCTTGTAACTTGGAAAGAACATGAGATAGTGTTGGTTTGTAATGATACTTCTTTTACTTTTAAAAATAATAGACAGAAATCAATAATAGACTGTGTACACAATGCTCTCTCTGCTGTTGTATAATGGTTTGACCCCAAATAACCAATAATTTATTGGTAAACTAAAAAAAACAACATTATTAAATTTACTTTACCAAAGGTCAAAAAGTCAACATAAATATACAATTTAATAATGAGGAACTAGATTTAATGAATTCTACTGTGTTTTTAGGCATTACCTTAGAACCGACTTAGTTCTATCACGTACGCGGATTAAAAAAACGTCGGTTGACAAACTTTGAAACAGCTAGAATAACATATTAACTACTTTGACAGTATCATGTCATAAGACACACTGCTATGAAGTAATGCATCAGATATAAATACTATATTTGTACTGCAGTAGAGGGCTTTTCGAGCAATTTAAAATATGAAGCCGAAAGATTTATTAAGAAACAAATTCAAAGAACTCAAAATCATGACTGTGTACTACCAATATATTTATAACAATTTAAATTATGTACAAAAATATAATAATGAATTTAGAAAAATTCTGATGCACAAAAAATTAATACTAGAAATAAATATAAATTTGCTATGCCCATCACTAGATTCCATAAAATAAGTAATTTCTTAAGGTTTATTTTTACAAATTGCAAAAAGAGCTGTGAGGGCTAGAGACTGTAGAGATTAACTTACAGTCACTTCTCAATACATATTAAATAACATAATATTTAAATTCTTAAAAAAGTTCATAGATCCTTCATGGGCTTGACTGCACGCATTGTCGCATTCGTATATTCCACCGGACATCTTAGAAATTCCTTTTCTTAGTTTTAAATGTAAAATCAAAAGTATATTATTAAATAAATCTTGTTATTACATTCAATAGTTTTTAGTAGATGGAAATGTGTGGAACATAAGTTATTCGATCATTTGCAGGGTTGATAGCATAATGAATATGTCGGCGCTAATCCACTGTCACACTAATTTTGTTCATATTAAATAAAAGAAACTTAAGATATAAAATTTTTTTATTCATAATATGAGCAGACTAACACTTCAGAGTAAATCTCAATACGAATCACGACTTATCGATGGCGCGTAGACTTAATAAATACTACTTAGTACTTATTATATATATAACCCTACTATTACTTTGTTCATATCACGTAAATTGATTTACAATACATTGAACTACTAATTAAACAATTTTACATTAAGAATATTAAAAAAAAATACAAGAATAATTATTTTGAGTTATATAATTTATTTAATACAATATTACATACTGAATTTATTTAGGTTTCATTTAACATATTTTGGAATAAAATAAACATAATTTTGATATTTTAATAAAAATAAATGGATCGTCGTTCATATGTACATAAAACATTGTTAAATTTCTTTTAAAAAATGAAACTGTTGAGTTTCTGGCCGGCTCTTCTCAGAAGAGCAGCATTCCGATTTGGTGGTAGCCTACTCACGGACTGACTACACTGACCTTTTTTATTGTAATAATTGCCGATTCAAGAGTACATGTAAATGCCTACTTTTTTAATTTGATACACAATAAAGCCTTAATTTGGTCATTAAATAAAATCAAACTATTCATTTTTTTTTCTTCTCCTAGAGGAGGGTAAGCGAGCATGCGGATCACTAATGTCAAATGATCACCGACGTCCACGAAATCTTGCAACATCCCGGGAATCGCAAGAGCGTTGCCGGCCTTGCAAGTAGAAATACATGCGTTTTTTGAAGGTACCCATGTCGTTTCGAACTGGAAATATCTTTTTGCAAGAAGTTTTTCTACTAAACTAAACGAACTTTAGTTTACCCTATTCTGAGCCCATCCCCAGGGAGGTTTCTATAAAAAACACAAGTTGTTTTCGGCACACATCGTAATCGGGTTTGAAAAGTAAACCTGAAAAAGTCCTGCCCTCTAAAAATATCTTAACGTAGAGCTAGGACTAGTTTCGTGGGACTAGGCGGAGGTAAAGCTTAACAATCCATTGAACTTAAAATCATGGACATGGACGAGTAGTATATTATTTAAATCAATGATGAACTGCAGACAATAGATGGCAGCTAGTCTACGAGGTGGCTCAATTAGGGTAGAGTGATCTCGAGAAATTTCTGTATTTACACTATGATTATGAATTATGTTCAATTCGTTTTAAGTTTTTTATTGTAAAAGGCTAAATGTATTTTTAGGACTAAAAGTTTTTTGCTTAGATGAAATAAATAAACATATAATACCTAATTCAACTTATACAGAAGTCAATAATACTAGCAGCTCATAAAGAATTTCCTGCCTAAAGATAAAGTCATACTTCATGAATATTTTGTTTTATGTCATTGACGATATAGAGTTTTGTTTTTATTGAGTTTTATGATATTATTATTTGAATATTAAAAATGAAGAAAAATGATTTTCGAGATTTTAGAAACAAAGAATTTAAGGTGAGAATGGATTCGATTAAATGCCACAAATATAAAACTTTTCAACCGGAGTTACCAAACAAAAAGTTTATGTTTTCCGATGAAAAAGAAAGTATACACAACATGAAAGTACTCCACAAAGACTCTAGTGACCAGAATAAAGCTACTCAACTACACGATGAAAGAGAACACGCCAAAGAAACTGTGGTAGAACAACAACCTAAACAGAAAGAAGAAATGCCTAAAGCAATTACTGCAATGTTCAGAGATAATAAAAGACGCATAGATCTTGTACTCGTTGTTGAAGATTATGTGAATGAACGTATTAATAATATAAAAATGGACTTCCTCTCGTATATGGTAAGAGCTGAACTCGAGCTTGAAATAGAACCTGGCTTGATGAAAAATCACCAACATCTCATATTTATTAAAATACATGCCCCAGACTCGGTTTTAGAAAATTATGGAAAGTTATTCGGAACAAAACGATATTTTGCCGATTCACGGTACGATTATATGGACCTGGCAAATTACGATAAGGAATGGGTGATGTTTGTTCGTAATAACTATGAAACACCTAATGGATATTCGAGTTACGAGAGAAGTATTATAGTTTACAAGATATTACTGCATTTGTCTTTCGGTGACAATGCTAACTACTACGGTATCGAACGATTGTTAAACAGAAAAGTTATTTTAGATGCTTTTGCGCTTCATGATGGTCCATATTTTATAACACCAAATCAAACTATTTCTGGATCAAACACTAGACAAATTTTAAACTATTATTGGAGTAGAACGCAAAATATATTTCAACAGCAGCCAATACACCTCATACAGGAGTACTTCGGTCCGAGGATTGCATTTTATTTTGCATTTTACGAGTTCTTCACCAAGGCTTAAAGGTGGCTGCATTTATAGGAATCTTTAATATAATTTTAGGGGCGCTAAACTTAACCATTTTGGAAAAAGACATAAAAATAGGAATTTGCAAATCAAATTTAACAATATGTAAATCTTGTTATAATGAGAAAATATGTCCACAAAGAGTTTGTATGGACTATTGCTTGTCGGTGCAGATACATCTTATTTTAGACCATTTATTAGTACCACTATATTCAATAATCACAGTAGTTGGAGCATTTATATTTTTAAGGCTTTGGCAACGTAGAGAATATTTTCTAAAGTGGATGTGGGAAGTTGGTCGACATGATTCGTACTACAAAAACGCAGTTCGACCATTATTTGACACTGGTGGCGGTGTAAGAACGGATCCATTCATCGGCGGATTTAAAAACAATGAGAGTATTATCCCGATATTTTTGAGAAATGTTATATCCAAGATAGTCATAATATTGTATTGGTATATGATATTACCACTTATGTTTACAACTTATGAACTATATGAAGCATTTTGTAAAGATATGAAAACAAATCAGGATTACAAAAAGTATAGAGATTACATTGTAATGTCTATGTTTCAAAGTTTTCATACATTACTGATAACTGGGTTTGAGAAGATCTACCACCATATTGTTTACCTCCTAGCTCAATATGAAAATCACAGCTCTTATAAAAAATTCAATGAATCGATTATCATTAAAAAATTTGGTTTTAAGATGGTTTTTCAATACGCACTCATTGCTTATTACGCCTGGATACAAGGCAAAAATTCTCGCTACAGAAGATGCACTATTAAATACTGCGCTAGCCTCTATAACACTTTTAAATATTTATTGTATATTCTTTATGGATATAGTGAACATAGTTGCAGTTCATACAGTTTCTGTTTTCCATATTCTTGTATAATTGAAGTTGCAGTATTGATCGCCACTCTGTTGGTAGTGACGCAGGTTGTTTATAAAATGGCTGATTACATTTTTAGTTTGAGAACAGACTACAACCAAGACAAATACCGCAATTCTGTTATTCCTTGTTGGGAACGCGAGTACAGACTGAATTCTGTGACTGAGGAAGATATGGTTCAGAGGTACCTTTATCTTGCAGCTCAGTTTACTTTAGTCACTTGGTTTGTTATAGCATTTCCGTTAGCGCCGCTTATTCTTTATCTAATCAATATTTGGGACATAAGACACAAGGCTCGCAAACTTTTGTTATCAAGCAGAAGACCACTTCTTATGAAGACTCCAGGAACTGAAATGACCAAAGTTTTTTATTTCATCGTATTTATTGCAGTTTTAACGAATGCTCTTAATATATTAACTGTGAACCGATCTTTAATTCGTTATGTTATGGCCAATCAAACCAAGAAGCCAGACGAATTATTCGATTTCTTTCACTTCCACTACCGTGAGTATGGATGTTATGCGGCAGACCTAATACACTTGGATAAGGTAATGCATTTTTATGATTTACCAAGAAAAATTTATATGAAATCGGAATATTTTATGATACAAATTTATGGAATGTTTTCCTTTTCTTTATTTGCATTAGCAATGAGTTGTATACTTCTTATAATCCGTTACACTATTAATCGTCAACGAGAAGTGGAATTAGTAAGAGCGACAGAAGAGAAAGTAAGAAATCTATACAATCGATACGAATTCGAATACAAAGACTCAAAAGACTGAAGAAATATAAAAAATATATTTGAATAGATGAATAGATTTTATTATGCCATTCTTAGTTTTTCCTTTCAGTACTCATACTTTCCCAAGAATTTATTAACCATAAATATAATTCCTACAAAAGTCATATGTACATATGGGCGCAAATCATTATGTAATGATTATATTGTTTTAAAAATTCCGTTATTATTTATAATTAGTTTTTAAATAATCATTCGTAATCACAAAACTGTTATTTCTTTAATTTCAATCTCTTAAAGACATTGTATTGACTGATTGGTTGGTGATTGGTAAATTTCACATCCAATCGGAAAATTTCACATTGGATGTGAAATTTATTATTTAATAGTTCATATTGTTGCACCTTTTCATGTTAAACATTTAAAGTAAAACTAAATTAGATTTATTATAACTCTTGCTTTAAAATAAGTTTTGATTGTGACCACGCCTGGAAATAAGTATAAATATGGCTGCTAATATTCAATTGCGTCATTCTTGTTACTAGCAGTTGTGCGAAAATAAACTATACAAATTCTAATTGAATTTTCATTATAATGGACGACGAACACGGAATCTCTGACCTATCGCCGACATACACATTGTTTAATACTCATGAATTATCTAAAGACCTAAAATTTCGTGTTACTACCTGTTGCCAGCGACTATATATGATTCACCTTCGCTGACTTAAATAATATAAAAACCGATTATCCTTGTAAAATTAAGATAGAAAAGAAACCAATTTTTGTGTTTACTCTAAAAATATATATATTTTTATAGTGACATTTTGTTATTTGAAATTTTAAATTATAAAAAAGTTTTTAGTCACTATTTGACTTCGATAAAGTGATTTTTACTTAAAAACTTTATTACAAATAAAACTCAATTATTTGCTTGTCATTTGATTTGTCGAAAGAAAGAAATGCTGAAAATATAAGCATAACATTTCTAATACGCTTAAACCTTATAAATTGCTGTCAAATCTTTTCAAAATCCCAGGAGTGGAGCAAAATTGCAATTTAATACTTTATTTGTTAGACCTTTTACAGTTATTGGTAAACAAGATAATACTAAGAAATATAATACTAGAGACGACAGACATATATTTGTGAGTCATATTACCTTTGAAACCAGCGTGTGAATCTTTTTTGCCTGAAAGTGACGTCACAATTCAAGCAAAAATAACTTTATTTTTATATGTAAAGGGCAAACGAGCTTGCGCATCACAGAAAGTACATGGTCACCACCACCTATGAACTCTTGCAACATCCGGGGATTCACAATAGCGCTACCAGACTTGGAGGTAGGAGTAAACATCTTTTTTGAACCCATTGTCCGATCTGGAAATACCGCCGAAAGAAGTTCGTTCCACATTCAAGTGGTACGTGGAAAAAAGGTATAGCGAATCGCATAGTGGAAGATCGTCACGCATCCAATTGGTACGGATGGTATTGGTGGCCATAACGCGCTTAGATGACGCGACGGTGATGCAATTCTGCGGTAGGCATCTGATTGATCTATGGATCACTCCCAATTTCATCAAGGCCAACTTGGCCTTGCTCACCAAATGACAACGAAACTAACAATCGCTCAAAATGTCCAGACCCAATATTCTGATACTTGGCGAGGTAATTAGAGGAGTGCTCTCGATAAGCTGTGATACGACAAACAGGGTTTTCAAACAAAGTAGTACCACAGAGTTTGTTACATCTTGATACTGCGTATACACATTAATAATATGGTAGGTAAATGGTCTGCTTTGTATAATGGACGTCATTTGAAAGAGGGTGGTCTCCACTTTCTATTCATACCGCTCCCAGCTCGAGGAGATGCGTAGTTTTTTTTATTAAGGTTTTTTTTGCGAGAGATAAGCCCTGAAATAATACACAAGAATGATTGTAAGGACCAACGCCATAAAAAAGCCTAATTAGAACACTAATTACCAGAGCACTCACCGAAGACCCATTGAAAATTGAATCTCGGAAGTGATTCGGATAGAAAGAAATAGGAAGATCACGATATCAATTGCAAAATATGTCAATAGGTGATAGGGCCTAGCTATAGTTATTTGACTGCAGCTCGTATTGGGCTGGCTCGACCGGGGAAGGATGAGATGGTCCTTCCCCGGTCCCGGAAGATCGACGTGTAGTAACCAAATTCATTTGGTTATGTTTCGAGTGAGAGAATCTGGAAGCCCAAACACCCCCGCCGTCGCCTCCGCCAAACATGAAAGCGATGCCTCAAAAAAATATAACCCAGGAGGGCATCGGCTTCGACGAAGCCGGGGAACCCCACCCCGAGCAAAATCAGGGGAATGATTCTAGGATTTTGCTCGGGTTGCCCGTCGTATCTGGGGCGGGCAAAGTATCGCCTTTTGTTTGTTCTGAGGGCAAACGACGAGTCAACGCAGCGGACGGGGTGCCCATTCTAAATGTGGACTTTTGCAATATCCGGGGACTTCATTCCAACTTGAACGCCGTCCACTACCATCTAGAGACGGCGCAACCAGCCTTGTTATTTCTGACGGAGACCTGCTACCTTAAAGGCGTAGTCCCAGTTCGTGCCCTTGTCCATCCGATCCCTAAAAAAGGTGATAGCTCGGACCCAGCTAAATACAGACCTATCGCCAATACCTTTCTTTTCTCCAAATTAATGGAGAGCATAATCAATGAACAACTCTTAATATACCTCGAGGATCACCGATCGGTCAATGACCGGCAATGTGGCTTTCGCCATGATCGATCGGCTGGTGATATTCTGTTATATCTTACGCACCGTTGGGCAGCTGTTATTGAAAGTAATGGAGAGGTTCCGGCGGTTAGCCTGGATATGGCAAAAGCCTTCGATCGTGTATGGCACAAGGGGCTTCTTTCGAAGCTACCTTCCTATGGGCTTCCCAAGAGTTCATGCTAGTGGATCGCCAGCTTTCTTACTGGACGGAGCATACAGGTCGTTCTCGACGGTTTTTGCTTGGACCCCAAGCCCGTGAACGCTGGTGTACCCCAAGGCTGCGTACTATCCCCAACTCTGTTCCTCGTGCACATCAATGATATTTTGGATATTCCCAACATAAATTATTATGCTGATGACACCACTGGGGATGCGGTATATTTCGGCCGTGCAGGTCTCTCGAGAAAACGTCGACTCATACCGATAGAAACGTGGATTGCGTTGCGTAGAGACGTGGCATCTCTGTGCGTCTTCTACTGCATTCTACAATTGAGTGTTCCGATGAGCTATTCGATCTGATGACTGCCGCCGAATTTCATCACCGCACATCGCGCCATCGCCTCCAATACCATCCCTACCAATTGGATGCGTGGTGATCCTACGGTCCTTCCTCACGGTCTTATAAAAATACCATTTCTGTGCCATACGGTCATTTATAATGCCCGTAAAGTTCGATCCCATCTAGCCATTGCAACCCAAATAGTTTCAGTTATCCATAATTGGCTTAACTTAAGTGGCTCCCAATCTGCCTTCGCCGGAATATGCACGTCCTAACAGCGCTGTATAATCTCTTCTCCAACTCAGCTCCCTTCTATCTTCATCAACAGTTCCATCTTGCAATTCCTAGTAGTCGTCCTAAACGCTAAAACGTGTTATAGTAAAAATCTTTGATAATCCCTCTTTTAAATCGCACTTTTATTCTACTACTTACTATACAAGCATCATATAGGGCGTAAACAATGTTATTAAGATATAAGATTTTATCATCAACCGTTGACGCTCCAGTAAACTTTAAGAAATCAGTATGGATAACATCCCTCTCTAAATTATCTCGAAGTTAATTAGACCTGACGCATATTTCGCGAAAAACCCGGAGCAGAAAGTTGTCCATAGCATTTAGTACGCTACTGATGCGTTTTCTTATCATGACAAATTTGTCTCTTTTATAATATACGTCCTCCAAAATACAAACCCACTAAATTTCTACAACGTAATTTTGGAGGATTTGAGAACAACCGACTGTGTGAGGATGCTCGTCAGTTAGACTGGGATCTTGTGAATAATTCCGAATCTATTAAAAGGTGGAAATATTCTATAATTTGTTGATCCATCCATCCACTGTACGACAGGCATGCCCCTGTGCGATCAATTAAAATGAAACACATTCCTGCACCGTGGTTAACTAATGAACTAAGGACTTTAAGGACGAAAAAGAATCAAGCAAAATATAAATATATATTAAAAGAGTCTCATACCAGCCGCTCTAATTACCATGCAGCTTGAAATCGCTGTAATATTTTGTGTAGAGATGCCCAACGCCGCCACATTCATAACTCAATCGGTGGAGTTGGCAGAACTACAATACTTCTATAATTAGTGACATTCATCTTCTTAGTAAACACTTCTGAAATAATGGACAATGCCGGTAAATAACACATACTTCATTATGTTTCATCTCTTCCAACTCCGGATTTCTTATCTTTTTCTTTTTGTTCTATCACTGAATGGGGTGTTAAGAAGCGCGTATTATTCATTTCTTCGAATGCAGTTGGTGCTGACAGTATAAGCCGTATGATCCTACCCATACCAGATGTTATTGCTCCTATAGGAGTATAAAGTCAGGTCCTAAACCATTCCATTACCAATGGTAAATTTCCTGATGCTTGGAAATATGCTCAAGTTATTGCAATACCTAAAAAGTTCAAACCCTTAAATATAGCCTATTTTCGTCCTATGTCTTGTCGTTTTTCTTCAAAATCTTTGAGAAAATAGTTTATCATCATTTGAGCACATTCACCCATAATCATCACTTGCTAAGTCCCTTACTATCCGGTTTCTGTTCCGGTCATAGTACAGTTACAGCACTAGTCAAGGTCAAGCGATGATATTCGCTTAGAAATGGATAATAAACAGCTGACTGTATTGACCCTGCTAGATTTTAACTATGCATTTAATTCTGTTTACTACGATATTCTGTTAAGTCACTCTTAACACTTCTCCATCAGTGATACATTGGTTTCGAAGTTACCTCACTGGCCTTAAGTCCTTATAAGTCCTTCTCACCCTGGTGCAAAGTCTCGGCTGAGGTGCCTCAAGCTGGCGTTTTGTCTCCCTTACTTTTAGCAATTTTCATTAATTTCATAACTCAATATACATATATCTTCTCTTATATGCATTTCTCTATATATGCCATTAATGATGACCTGACTGCAATTTTAAAATAAAGTTGTATATTATATTATTTTATATTATTATGGGCCGTCCCGACATGATTGCTAAAATTAATAACTTAAATCTCCCTCCGATCTTATATAACGGTATAGCAATACCATACTACGCTCACGCTTACGCTCGGGAACACTCTTCCTTTGTATATCGGGTATCGAGAACGTTAATTTTGTTTAAAAAATCTGTAGAATAAGACGTTCTAAGTAAAGATAGATAAAACAACTTCCGAATAACACTCTGTATATAATTGTAATAATATAAGTAATTTATAATCACTTATTTATTTATTTTAATTATGTATGTATTTAATATAAGTAGTGCATTGCATTGTTTATTACGTCTGGTTCAATTATTATAATATATGTTTATTAGTGTGTTATTATATGTATGTATGTTTATAAAAGTAACTTTATGCCAACTACGCCAATGTTTTTTTTTATTACTTAAAGTTTTTAAGGTTGCTTGGAAGAAAACGCCGTCAGGCGATAAGGCCGGCTGTTGTACTTTAAATGTGTTATTTTGTTCATTTATATGTACGATAAAAAATAAATAATAATAATAATAATAAATGTACACAACCGATTACGTAGTCAAGTTTTACTTACGCACGGCGAATGACTTTAAAAAAAAGATTTTATTTAAAATATAATAACTTTAATAAACAAGTAATTAGTAACAGAGTCAACGATGCTTTGGCTGCATTGTTGAGACAGCGAAACGTCTGCATAACTGCACGTTTGGCTGTACACAATACGGTTTTGCAAACGACGCTGTCATACGGCAGCCAAACGTGGGTAACACAGAAGAACAATGTAAGAAAGATGAATGCTGTGGAGATGCGATCTCTTCGCAGAATATGCGGAGTCAGTCTAGCTGACCGAATCCGCAATGAAGAGACCCACCGAATGGCAGGTACTAGTGAAGATGTCACGGTGAGAACAACTACACCTCGGCCCGCTCGACGGAACAGGGCATACGCGTTCAAACCGCGACATCATCAGACCACCGTGGTCTGACAAAGCTCCTACGCGAACGTGGGTACGGATACCACACGTTCGCGTTGGAAGATAAACGCCGCCTCACGGTGGTCATCAGGGGCCTCCCCGTGGAGATCCCAGCTGAGCGGATTTACGAGGACCTTAAGTCTCAGTCTTATCCCGTCATATCGGTACACCGTATGTACCGACCGACCACTAGGGCTCCTTTCGAGCTCATGCTGGTTCATTTAGAGCTTTCCCCGGAAGGAAAGCAAATTTTTGATGTTAAGGCAATCTGCCAACTCTCCGGCCTTAGGGCCTATGCCTAGACGACCACGCGACAGCCGAATGTCCGCGAAAACAACCTATCCCGGAGGATCCTCCCAGCTACGTCCTGTGGGAGTAACGCAGTTAAGGACGATAGGGCAACCGCGATAGGGGGAACCATCATTTACTACAGAAGGTCTCTTCATTGTACCCCGCTCGATCCGTCCCCACTAGTTAACATAGAGGCGTTACTATGTCAGGTAGGTATAACTGGCCATCAGAAGATCATACTAGCATCAGTATACCTCTCCCCGAATAAAGACCTACTAGAGGGGGACCTTAAGTCCCTACTCCAATTAGGTAACGCAACTATTCTGGCCGGCGACCTAACTTGTAAACATCCCCGCTGGAACCCTAGAATCGTAAATACTAGACGACGTCTCCTTGATAGGCTAAGCAACACGCCTGGTCTCAACTTTGAGATCATAGCGCCCTTGAGCCCCACGCGATACTTTGACTCGGACTTCTGACACGACACAGCTGACGTGCTCGACATAGCGCTCTTGAAAGACGTAACGCTTCAGTTGCGATCAATCGAGACACTATCCAAGCTAGACTCTGACTATCGACCAGTCCTAATCCATTTAGGACCCCTCCACCCTACGGCACCCGCGTTAAAAACTATAATCCATTGGAGAAAGCTAGAAGAGCAACTCCACTCCCCCGCCTCAGTGCACCTCGACGAAATACCTGACCAGATCGTAACGATCGAGGACGCTGAAAAAGCCGCGACGCGATTCACAAACCATCTATCAGACATAATAGGAAAGTCCTCGAGGGAGGTCGCAACCTTCGATGGGAGCCGTGCACTCTCTCCGGACATTAGGCACCTAGTTAACAGTAAAAACGCCGCGATCAGGAACCATGACACATATCCGACAGACGAACATCGACGGGAACTACGCCGCCTCCTAACTATGGAGGCTGGGACAAGAAGCTTTCAGGGCTCTCTCCTTCACACCAGGTTTACTGTTCATTGCAGAGAGCCCTGCAAGCCGAAACGGTCTGGGGAATGCCCCCGCTCGATAGACCACTAGACACTCCACGCCCGCCTTCGACGATCGAGACAAAGCGGAATGGCTAGCCGATAGCCTAGAGAGCCAGTGTAGCATTAGCACGCAACCGGTCGAACGCGAACATGTCGAAGCCATCGACAACACTGTTCGAGTCATGTGCTCTCCTCATCCGAACGATGCGATTACGTTAGGGAACGCTACGTAAAAGCGGCAAAGCTACACTGCACATACACACACACACAGCGTCTTCGCCGGCGAAGACGAGGCCTCCACCCAAGCACGTTGCTCCGGCGTTCTGCAGTCGGAGGACGTTAGTGTCAACTCCTAACCCACATCCAACCCTCGCTTCCCATCTAACGGCGTCCTAAGCCGTGGTCCGAGCCTCACAGGAGGCGCCCTCAGAACGCGCTTTCCCCTGGGGCCCTTCAGGCCCCCCTTTCTCAAGGGCGGGTCTCTGCACCCGTCCATTCCACCGGTCGCGCTGTCATGGCCAGTAGGGCTAACAGCAGAGACACACAAAAGAAAAAAAAAAAGAAGCTAATTCCTCAATAGACCTTTTACATTGTAAGAGAGGAATAATTCTCTTAGCAGTGAGTAGGAGGTAGACAGTTCCAGGCTTTGATATATGCCTAAAGGATATTATTGGATATTTACTAGGGGCGCCAACAGATCGTTTGCATATTGAGCGAAGCGAGTCCAGTGTAATGAGTCATCGTTATGGACAATGTCGGTAATGTAGTAAATTTGAGATTAGGCTGACAGTCGCGCCACGATCACCATCAAGCTATCAAATTAGACCTAACCTAACCAAACACGACACATATATTTGGGATATCAGTTTTTTGATGATTATTCAAAAACTTTTTTTTTAAAACCATCACCATAATGTGTGTAATTTTTGATTGCAAATTTTCCATCGAGTAGTTTTTGAGCCTATTTAGCTTTGGTGATACCACACTTCATTAAGTATGATTTTATTGCTGAAAACAAAAGCTGTGATTGAATTAATACAATAATGTATAATGTGTGATAGATAATAAGAAAAGCAAAAAAAATATTTACCTAAAATTACAACATCAAAAGCAATTTCCAAATAATCGTAAAGAGTAGTTGTTAAACATTGAGGTCAGCGGCATAAAAGAGTTATGTTCCCATGCATCGCGGGAACCGCTTAGCAAGCGTTGGTGCAATATGTACATTACATTGCATCAGAATCCAGGAATATTAACAATCGTAAAGCTGAATCTACATTTCACACAAATTTATTATTTCATTATAATTTTATAACAATCAAAAAGCTGAATGTGCACTTGACATAAATGTATTTCTTTATAATTAATTTTAAATATAATTGTCACTCTTGTTTTCTAATATCGGGCAAGCAGTCGTCATTTTAGTTGTAACTTAAATTGTAATTTTAAATAAAGTATTTTTATAATTTTGGTTTTTTTGGATCCTCGGCTGCCACCGTACTTAATTGGCGCAGTCGGTAGGATACTCGCGGGCCGGGTCGCGAGCAACGTAAATTATATATATTCTTAAAATCAAGATAATCGTCTTGCGGTCCATCCGGGAAGCTATCAAGTTTCAACACGAGTATCCTGAATCTACGAGGCGGCGCAGCGAGGCGTATTCGAACATTGATACTCCAGAGAAACCGAAATTAAAATTGTAAGTACATTAGAATCTTTCTAGTGATTGCTTATCCCTATTTTGTAAGATTTATCCTTCCAAGATTTCCCTTCTGCGGCAATCGAAGACCTCTAGGCTTAGTACGTATACTAGTAGAGCGCGCTTTCAAGACGCGAATAGAAATTTAATATTTTATAATAACGTTAAACTAAATTTAGAGAAATATAATATGGCCGATTTAGGTAGCATTTTTCAAGCCTTACGCTTATTGCCTGAATTCGATGGAAACCCAAATGTATTACCTAGATTCATAAAACTATGTGACCAGTTAGTCCAAGAATTTGTGATTAATAACCCTGAAAATAATTTATTAAATGTTGCTCTTGTAAACGGTATTTTAAATAAAGTAACAGGCTCCGCAGCGCGATTAATTAATACTAACGGTATCCCTTCAGACTGGACTGGCATTCGTAAGTCGTTAATTAATAATTTTTCTGATCAACGAGACGAAACTGCGTTATACAATGATCTTGCTCTTTTAAAACAAGGGTCCACTACACCTCAAGAGTTTTATGAACGCTGTCAAAACTTGTTTAGTACAATTATGACATACATAACTTTACACGAGAATATTGGTACCACAATTGAAGCGAAAAGGGTTTTATATCAGAAATTAACACTGCAAGCATATTTAAGAGGATTAAAAGATCCTTTAGGTTCACGTATTAGATGTATGAGACCCGAAACAATAGAGAAAGCATTAGAATTCGTGCAAGACGAATTAAATACTATATATTTACAGGCTCGTTATGAACCTGAAAGGAACAAACACCCTATGGCATTGTCATCTCAACCTTTTAAGGTAAATTCAGATTATAATTTTAACACAATACAGTCTAGGCCATTTACATTTCAAAACCAACACCAACCGCGTCATCAATTCCCAACTCACACACAACGACCCCCATTTAGACCTCAACCGGGTCCAGGTCCCTCATACACTCAACAAATATTTAGGGCCACACCTCCAAATTACAATCCCAATAATGCATTTAAAATGCCCCAACGTAATTTTTATCAACACACTAACCAAAATCCCCAACCAGCCCGTCCTATGAGCGGTGTAACTCATTTTGTAACTAAAAATTTACCACCTACTGGACATGACTGGAGGAAACATGGTAATCCACCCCCAACGAATTATTTTAAAACTCGGGAAATGAATTTCCACGAAAGTAATAATCAAAATCAAAGTTATGACCATTATGACTATTATGAGACTGACGATTACTATGACAATTACTATGACGATTATAACCAACACCCAGAATATTATTACAGTGACTATCAACCTGTAGAAAACCCCCAATGTCTTCAACAATCAAACGACCCCACACCCTTTGAATATACTGTTGTTGAACCTTCATCTTCAACTACCAATAACCAACAGGATTTTCGGAAAATCAAACCGTTAGACAAACCAAAATAGAGATTAATGTTCAATCCCAACGACAGTTACCTTATATTCAGATTAAAAATCCACCCTTAAAGTTTTTAATAGATACCGGTGCAAATCAGTCCCTTATAAGTCCAGATGCAGTTGAAAAATATTTTAATAATTTTAATTTAAATTATGAGCCTTTTGAAGTTTGTAATGTTCATTCTGTAAGCAAACATAAATATTCCATAACCGTTCCTTGCTTTAATGAGTTTAAAAGTAATGATGATATAAAATTTTATATTTATAAATTCCATAACTATTTCGATGGTCTAATAGGTACAGATTTCTTAGATAAATGGGAAGCAACCATAGATTATAAGAAAAACTTATTTGTAACCAAAAATGCTTCAAACCCCATACAAGTTTATAATTCGCGTAATGTAAACTTATACGAGGATATAATACCGGCTGGTTCCTCTAAATTAGTTAAACTACCAATTAATATGCACATAGGAGAAATTTTAGTCCCAGAGCAAACAATTTCGCGTTGCATTATAAAAGAATGTTTGACATTTGTTAAAAATAATAGAGCTATAGTAGAAATTTATAACCCCAATCGTAGTGACATAATTTTTTCTTTAGACCAGCCCATTCAAGCCGAATTATATAATACTGAATATTTAAATACTGAAAAAAATTGTGAACGAGAGAAGGAAGTCCTATCTCGTCTTCGAACTGATCACTTAAATGAAGAGGAAAGAATTAATTTAGAAATTCTTTGTGGCCGTTACGCGGATGTATTTTACTTAGAGGGAGAGCCACTAACATTTAGTAACACTATTAAACATTCAATTAAAACCACAGACGAAATACCAGTACACACTAAAAGTTATAGATACCCATTCATACATAGGGGAGAAGTTAGGGATCAAGTCCAAAAAATGCTTGATCAAGGCATCATAAGACCCTCTGACTCAGCTTGGAGCTCTCCAATATGGGTAGTTCCTAAGAAAAGTGACGCTTCAGGGAAAATTAAGTGGCGCCTTGTCATAGACTTTCGGAAAGTTAATGAAAAAACAGTCGACGATAAATATCCTATCCCGAATATATCTGATATTCTAGATAAATTAGGTAATTGTCAATATTTCAGTACCCTAGATCTCGCAAGTGGCTTCTATCAAATTGAAATGAATCCTTCTGATGTATCTAAAACTGCCTTTAATGTAGAACATGGGCATTTCGAATTTTTAAGAATGCCTATGGGCTTAAAAAACGCGCCATCCACCTTCCAAAGGGTAATGGATAATGTGTTGCATGGCTTACAAAATAACATATGTCTCGTTTATCTCGATGATATAATCGTTTTTAGTACTTCTCTTCAAGAACACATAATTAATTTAGAAAAGGTTTTCAAAAGGTTACGAGATTCAAATTTTAGAATACAAATGGATAAGTCAGAGTTCCTGAAAAAAGAAACTTCTTATTTAGGACATATAATTACTAATGAAGGAATAAAACCTAACCCTGATAAAATAACTGCTATTCAAAATTATCCTATTCCTAAAACAGCTACGGAAATAAAACGATTTTTGGCTTTACTAGGCTATTATAGAAAATTTATACCTGACTTTGCTAGAGTAACAAAACCTATGACTCAATGTTTGAAAAAAGGCTACAAAATAACTTTAGGACAGGACTACACTGACTGTTTTGAAAAATGTAAAAGATTACTTGTTAATGACCCCATTCTTCAATATCCCGACTTTTCTAAAGACTTTATACTGACCACGGATGCTTCAAACTTAGCAATAGGAGCAGTTCTCTCTCAAGGCTCCCTTGGCTCTGATAGACCCATAGCGTACGCATCCAGAACTCTAAACTCCAGCGAAATTAACTATAGTACAATTGAAAAGGAGTTATTAGCGATTGTTTGGGGCACTAAATATTTTCGCCCATATCTTTTTGGAAGAAAATTCAAAATTATGACTGATCATAGACCACTTCAGTGGATTATGAACATTAAAGAACCCAATTCAAGACTAACTAGATGGAGACTTAGTTTAAGTGAGTATGACTTTACAGTAACATATAAGCAGGGAAAGTATAATAGTAATGCAGACGCGCTATCTCGAATTGAGATTCACAATGAAGAGGCTAGCTCAACATTTGTGAATCCCTCTGAAAAATCACCCTCCAATATAAGCTCTCGAACCGCCACTGTACATTCCGACTCAGAAAATCCCTTTTTAGAAATCCCTATAACAGACGACGCCTTAAATAAATTTCATAGACAAATTATTTTTAATATCGTCGGTGATATTAAAAATAAGCCAATAGTAACAAAATTATTTGAAAACTACTTTAAGACTACCATATCGATTTCGAATTCAAATGTAGAAAATGATGTAGTAGAAGCAATAAAAGAATACGTCAATCCCAAAATCAAAACTGGTATTTTAATCAACCCTCCGTTGGGAATGTACCAAATAGTTCCTATAATCCAAAATAATTTTAAAAATTCTGCTATGGACATTGTTCTTACAAAAACTGAATTAGATAATGTAAAAGATTATTTTAAACAGCAAGAGATTATCAAAAATTACCACGAAGGAAAAACCAATCATCGTGGCATCAATGAATGTTACTTATCTTTGTCAAAAATATATTTTTGGCCAAAAATGAAAGAACAAGTCACAAAATATATAAATGAATGTACAATTTGCGGTCGAGCAAAATACGATAGAAATCCTATTAAACAGAAATTTCAAATTGTCCCTCCTCCAACTAAACCCTTTGCTATTGTTCATTTAGATTTATTTAGTGTCGAAAATCAAAAATACCTTACAATAATCGATGCTTTTTCAAAATATGCGCAAAGCTATAACCTAAAAGATGGTACTGCAATCAGTGTCGTACAAGGATTATTAACGTTTTGTACTCATCATGGAGTTCCAATTACAATCGTTACTGATGGAGGTCCCGAATTCACAAATCAATTATTTTTAGAATTTCTTAGACTTCACAAAATAATCCATCATAAAATTTTACCTTACACACCCAATGAAAATGGATTAATAGAAAGACTTCATTCCACCCTGTTAGAACATTTAAAGATTTTAAGATTAAATAAACATGGAGAGTCTATTACTAACCTTATGCCATATGCTCTTCTAGCTTACAACAGCTCTATACATAGCTTTACTAAATGTAGACCGATAGATATCATAACTGGACACTTTGATCCCCGTGACCCTATAGACATAGACTTAACAGAACAACTATTACAGCAATACACACAAGACCATCGTGACCGTATGATTAAAGTCTATGATATTATAAACGAGTCCTCTCTACATAGGCGTACCCAAATTACTGACAACATTAATAAAAATAGAGAACCTGAGACATGTTACTTACCCGACCAACAAATATTCATACGAAACCCTAAAGCATCCCGACAAAAACTTGCCCCTCGCTATACTCATGACAAAGTTTTAGCCGACTTACCGATACACATTTACACGAAAAAGAAACGAGGCCCAATAGCTAAATCTAGACTTAAAAGAGTACCTATAAGTGCTCAATTGTTACAGAATGACGATCCTGTTAGCAACCTTGACGAAAGCAGAAGAAATTGAGCTAAGTAGCCTGGATAATGGACCGGGTATTTTACCGTTTAAGTTAGGAACCGCTAGAATCATTTCCCACTATCACTCCTTTATACAATGCGTAGATTTAGTAAAGATTCGTGATAGTTTAAAGTCAGTTCAAGAACAAATCCACAATATTAACCCAATTTTAAGAAATAAAACCCTTTCACTTTTTCAAATGCACATTGAATATCTTGTAACTAAATTAGAAAAAGTTTCACAGCAATTAAAAACCTTTGAGACTAGTCGTGTTAAAAGAGGGCTTATTAACGGTTTAGGGTCAATAATAAAAACTATTTCAGGAAATCTCGACTATACGGATGCTATGAAGTATGATAATGCAATTAAAATATTAGAAGGAAATAATAATATAATTGTTAACGAATTGAACAATCACATTAGTTTAACCAAAAAATGGTTATTTCAAAATAATGAAATTATTAATAATTTAACAATTAATCAAAGAAAGTTGGAAAATTTGATAAATAACTTAACCAGTGTCAACAGTAACCTCGAAACGGATATTACAACTTTTACGCACTTGACTCAAATATTCTTAATTTTAGGAGATAATATTGAAAGTATAACGGACGAATTATTTCGATTAGAAAATTGGTTAGCTTTTATTCATGCCCAAAGTACACATCATTTAATGTTATCTATCAATATGCATAGAGATATTTTAAATAAGTTAAATAGCCTCTACGAGAAAGAGGAACTTTTAGACATTAGTTTTAGAGACTATTTCGACGTTATTAAAGTAGGTTACTATTATAACGGTAGGAATATTGTGTTAATTTTTAGGTTTCCGATTGTCTTTCCCAAATTTTATTTTTTATATCATCTATCCGCAGTACCGAATAAGAATAACCATATCCTTATTCCTCCTAAACCATTCCTAGCAATTCACAATAAAGATTTTATGTACATAGAGGCTGAATGCCCGAAGGTCAACGGATTTTATCTCTGTGATAACAAATTTAATAATCACTATGGAAAACAGCCCGATTGTATAGAACGCCTCATTACGACGCAGCAGATACAAAGTTCATGTCAATTTGTATCCTTGATCCTGACTACGGAAGCCGTAGAACAACTTGACGACAAGCATTATATTATAACATTTCCGGAGCCATCAAGTTTAAAATTATCCTGCAATCAGCAACAATTTATAAAAGTACAAGGCAGTTATCTTGTAACCCTACCTCTGGGATGTTTAATAAAAAGTTCAGAATTTACAATAATTAATAGCAATGATCATATAAGAGGAAAGCCACTGAAAATAATAGACCTACACAATTCTGAGAAAATTGAAGTTTCACAAACGTCATTACAACTAAACTCCATCGACCTTAAAAAGCTTCAAGAAATAAGTACTGAAATGTCATTGCAGCCGAAAATTTCAGGAATAACTGAAAGTAACAGTCTTTATCATACTACAATCCCATTATATGGAATAATATTAAGTGCAGGTGCACTAGGCATTGCTGTTATAATATATAAAAGTCTGAAGAATCGTAAAAGCCTTAAAGTTAAGAAAGAACAAAAGCTAACAAAGGACGAGGAAGGAAATCATGATCACGTGGAGAAGATTTTACAGCACTATTCGAGATCTAAGGAAATCAAATAGATGCTGTTCTTCAGGAGGGAGGAGTTATGTTCCCATGCATCGCGGGAACCGCTTAGCAAGCGTTGGTGCAATATGTACATTATATTGCATCAGAATCCAGGAATATTAACAATCGTAAAGCTGAATCTACATTTCACACAAATTTATTATTTCATTATAATTTTATAACAATCAAAAAGCTGAATGTGCACTTGACATAAATGTATTTCTTTATAATTAATTTTAAATATAATTGTCACTCTTGTTTTCTAATATCGGGCAAGCAGTCGTCATTTTAGTTGTAACTTAAATTGTAATTTTAAATAAAGTATTTTTATAATTTTGGTTTTTTTTGGATCCTCGGCTGCCACCGTACTTAATTAAAGGAGTAATCAATTATTATTTTTTCTTTTTGATCAGCATCATATTACAACTTATTCAGATTTAAATGCAGGAACAGTAGCATTAGGGGGTGAATTGTCTAAACCACAACCATTTGGATCTTCTATTAGCTGATTCTATTAGTTGATTATTACCAGATAGTTCCTTGATTATCTGGCCATTATGCGTCCAAACATTCCTCGGGCCCAGATCCTTGCGGGCAGATAGAAACAATGCCTGTCTATAATTTTAAAATAGCTTCCTTATTCCATGTACTTATGTTAGTATTCAAGTTGCTTTTTTTTTGAGTTTGAGGAGGGCAAACGAGCTTGCGGGTCACCGTTGATGTGTTTGGCTTTATTATCATTTTTGTTTGTCTGTGAACTTCTTACATAACATTTTTTATAGATTTAAATGTAGGAAATTTTTTGTCATTTGATTAAACCGAGTGAAATTGAATTGAATGTTAAAGAGCTGTAAATATTTTTGGTATGGGATTTTTGTAACGGAGACAAAACTCACGATTAACAGAATTTAATTCAGGGTTCAATAAAATAATTAAAATAAAATGTTAAAAACGAGTAACGACCTTTCATATTATAAATTAGAAATAATTTAATGTCACTAAATAAAAAACACTAAGTTAACGATTAAAAAGCAGACCATTTGTAATGAATACTTTTCCATTTATGAATTGATGTCATAATCGATCCTTACATGAAGCAGATGCCAGTGAAAGGTGTACCTATAATAATTTTATATTTTATGGTCAACGTTTTATAGCTTTCGCACGCCTCGCTCTCGTTAACAAAAATTGTAATTTAGAATGTTTGAAAATATTCATATCACATAAAGTACATCATTTTTTATCACATCACCATCCATTGTATCATATGACAATGATTAGATGAAAGGAAGAAAATAAACAAATTTGTCATTAACTAATCTCTTTAGAAATCTCCGATTATACCGATGAAGAAATGAATAATGATCATATTCAAATAAATGACTATTCTCAATTAGATTACATAACTATTGACTATAAAAGACGAAGTAACCCCAACAAAAAGTGAAACATACATAAAACCAATTTAATCAGCAGCTGGAAGACGGGACGATACGACACCCCCAACGACGCTCGCGTCGATGACGACGTCACTACCGACGACGACGCCACCACCGACGACAAAGACGCCACCAACGACGACGACGCTGCTTTCACTACCCCCACCATACGAAGACTCAAATACCCAGGAAGTCAAGGACCTTTTTCTAGAACCATTATATGTTATAACAGCTGTTTTTGCCTTCATATTTATTATTATACCTTTCTTCGTTAGAAGAGGCCCATATAGAGGGTTAGTTTCTTAATTCATAATTATACAAATTAAGCCTTTTATATTATTTTAGAAGAATTATATTATATTTCAGCATCGTTCAGGCCTGCATAAGACTTTCAGCGTTTTGTATGTGGATTTTATAAGTACAGATAATCTTTACAAAATACATATATCATTTGTTTTATAATGAGTGTAATTGCCTAAGTATCGCATTAACACATCACTGCTCATCGTTCGAATCCGAGTAGGCAGGCCTATAGTAGCAGTGCATTGAACTCGAACCTGGAGTGCGCTGTTTCGCGTGGCGGTGGATGTGTTCATTACATAAATGGTTTTTCAGCTGGTTCACAATTTACTTCGGTCAAATGCATCCACTGATGGGACCGCGTCTTGAAAATACCACGGTGGCTTGGATTGCGTATAAATTGGTAATTTTTTTTGTTATTAATTCATATCTTATACCTTTTTAAAGCAATTTAAATATCATATCGATTATTTCTCTCAAAAAAATGTGTAACTGAAATACATTTTTTTTGTTCACAGGGCAAACATATTGACAACTATACTTCATAGAGTAGATAATATTTACGTTTTAATTTTATTAATTAATTCTATGTTAACAACATTTGTTTAGAAAATGTGTAGCGCATGAAAAAGACGATATTTTTTACACAAATCGAAACTCGAGGTCAACTGATAGGTAACCAAATGTTATTTTATTATTCTATGTTTATCACTTTTGAAAATGTTTTTTGTTTTATATAATACTAGATATCCCGCACTGAAAATACAGAAAAAAGTAGAGTCAAGTTAATTTCAATTGTAAACTAAAACACAATAACACAATACTATCAAGATCGACCCATCGACAGTCAATGTTGCCCTGTCCCAAAAATGTTTCGTGGAAAAGAAATGGGAAATAAAATACGCCAAAAATTTTCATGACGAGCACTTCAACGGACATACCGATATACGTATTTCGAGAATATTTTTATAGTAACAAATTTTAGTACCAGCAAGTTCCATGATACGACCAATCAGTATGAAGATAGTTAATGTATAATTAAACCTTTTTTGTCTAATAAATAGTTTATAATGAATATAAAATATCATATTTAGAAATGCCTTTAAATAACTATTTTTTTACTAACCTTTGCTCACAATATTTATTAAAGATAGCTAAAGTTAAGTAAAATTACATTTGTTTTATTTAATAATTTTAATACTTTATTATTTTAATAATTGTCCATACCTATGACCTAAAAATATAAGCCCAAGTGGGCTAAACGTGAAAGTATTTTTTCTCAACCAAACTTCCCCATGCCAAAAATATGGGTGTAAGAATTAAAACAAGCTTTAAATTTGCTTTTATTAAAGATTATTTGAGTTGTGTATTAATTTATTTTGTTTATTTATATTATTAAAGGTTAATTTATATTATTAAATTTAAAAACTGTATAATAATCAAAAGTACGAATTTTTATATCACGTAAGCTCTCGCAAGAAAGTAAAATCTATTAAAAACATCTAAACATATTATAATCACTGTTTTGAGATCATGGCGACCATTTAAACAATTGCTTATGGTCATAACTTATGGATCGAATGGCTGGCTAGAAAAGCAGTCGAAAGTTAAAGCGGCATACAGCGGCGTGAGTGCTGAATTTTACAATTTCAACGAGAAGGTATGGGATATCTTGTATCTATTACAACACCAAGTCGGATAAATTGTAAAATGCATTGAGATAAGACGCCGCCATAAATATCTTTTATTGTCTGGTATCTCGGAAAGAGCAGGTGCGGATATTGATGAAGACATGAGAAAATGTCTCTGCTGCTGTATTGAGAGTTTTGTCCCAGCATCTCAAAATACCTGATCTTTGCTTGGAAGATATAAGCCGCTGGAAGCGTCTTGGTAAAAATGTTGCAAAGAAACCGAGACCAATTCTTATTAATTTAAAAATCTGCTGCTTAAAAACAAAGTATGGTTCTCCAAAACGAATTTAAAAAGTACTGGAATCATACTTTCTGAATTCTTGACCAAGACCAGGCATGAGACGTTTGTTGCAGCTAGAGAACGTTTCGATATGTCCAGGTATTGGACCAAAAATGGCTATATTGTTGTGGCTGGATCTGACGGTAAGCAGCATAGCATAACATCAACTTCGCAACTCAATAATCTCTTTAGTGATAGTGTGAATCAAACTGTAATGTCTGTTCCTCGCGGTGTTACAAATGAGTTGAAGGCTAAGCATTCTCAAGCCACTCTATCGAAAAGGATCGTTAAGAAATAGTTTTTGTAGTTAGTTTAGTTACTTTTCAATTTTTTTATTTTTTTTACGGTCTCGTTCCTTTGTTACATTTCTTTTTTTAATCCTTTTTAATCACAATTCAGTACAATAGGTATCTTGTAAGTTATTTAATATTTTCTTGTTTATCTTTTCTGACATTTGATATTTTGATAATATATAAGAACTGTCGTTTGTTCACGAGTTTATTAGAATGACGTTGTTTCATCATTCGTTTAGGAATTCAATGTTTACTTAATTTTTTATGTAAGATGGTAGTATTTTCACTTGTTGTGTACATAATTATTTAGACATGCCTATTTCTTTGCTTAGAACTTAAGAGAATTGTGATTTACTTATTTTTTTTACTTTTTCTAGTCTTTTTTTATTATTTTTTATTTTGTATATTTTTAATGTTTAAAACTTTTGTCTTGTACTTTAAATGCCCACTTAGCTGGCGGGTTAATGTAATGCTAGACACGTACTTAAATTTAATTTTAATCATTATAATTATTCTAGTTATATATTTTTTGTTTTTTGTAATTAATAGTAAATATAATAATTTATATATAGATATATCTTATATTATTTATTAATTTATATCATTGTGTTTATATCGGTATATTATCAACGTATATATATAATATTTTAATGTTATATTATGTTCTCGAGTGACAATGATGGTAGTAACCATTTCTTACCATGTGATGAATCGTCCGGAAGCAATGATAGTTTTCACAGTACAGCTGTCGACCCACTCAATGTTACTCTAAATTCGTGTTTCTCAGAATCTCTGAAAAATTTTAATGTTATTCATATAAACGCCCAAAGTATCCCGGCTCATTATCCTGATATGCTTGCATCTTTTCAGTCTCCAAATATACACGCTATTCTTATTTCTGAATCGTGGCTGAAACTCTGTTTGCCCTCAATCTCTTATGCACTGCCAGGATTTAATCTCATCCGAAATGACTGCATTGGTAGGGGGGGTGGAGGAGTGGCGATCTACTTACACTCTCACATTTCTTTCAATATTATTAGTTCGTCTGCTCAGCCACTTACCCCTGATGCGAGCGAATATTTATTATTAGAAGAGGATAACTCGTTGTAAAATCCTTCTTTGTGTAATTTACTGTCCTCCCTCTATATTAAACTACTTTGATTCTTTCGAAAGCTTGATCGAAAATTTAATTCCATTATACAAGCACTCAATTATAATGGGAAATTTTAATACATGTTTAAGAAAAGATAACGTTCACAGTCAAAAAATGTTAACTGTTACTGACTCCTGTAATTTAAATATCTTGCCCCTAACATCGACACATTTTTTTCCTGGCGGTGTCCCCTCTCTCCTTGATCTGATTATTGTATCTTCTCCGGATTTTGTCTCAAAATATGGTCAATATACAGCTGATGCGTTTTCCTACCACGACTTAATATATCTTTCTTATAAGGCCCGTCTTCCAAAACTTAAATCCAGTGTGCGGCGTAATTTTGGACGAGTTAGAGTTAATTAGTTAGTTAGTAATTAGCGCGATCCTCTAATCGCGCTAATTACAACCGAGCCCGAAGTCGCTGCAATACATCGTGTAGAGATGCACTGCGACGCCACATCCACAAGTCAATCGAAAACGGTAACACTGCAAGAATTTGGAAATTACTTGAATTGCTCGCTAGGAGTTGGTAAATCAGCATATGCATCTTCTATCAATATTGATATTGACCTTCTTAACAAACATTTCTCATCTTCAGAAGCAATAACTCCTGATTTTCTGCCGTTCACATTCTATCCTTTCACTGAATGTGATATTAAGAAGAACGTGTTGTTCATTTCCTCGAATTATATTGGGGCAGACAGTGTCAGCCGGAATATGATCGTTCCTATCCCAGATGTTATATCCCCTATATTAATCCTAAATCACTCCATCTCTATTAATAAATTTCCTGAAGCTTGAAAACAGGCTCAAATTCCTAAAAACGACTTTCGTCCTATCTCCATTCTACCCTTCCTCTCTAAAATCCTTGAAAAATTAGCTTACGAACAGTTAAACCTATTCCTTAATATAATCTCCTTCTTAACCCCTATCAAATCCGGATTTCGTCCCGGTCATAGCACGGTTACTTCGCTGGTTAAATGGTCACTGGACGCTGGTCACTGATGACATACGATTGGCAATGGATAATAAACAATTGACAGTATTAACATTGCTAGACTTTAGCAATGCCTTTAAAACTGTTAATTTTGATATTTTACTAGCAATGCTGCGTTCTATCAACATATCTTCGTCAGTGACAGACTGGTTTCGGAGTTAATTCTCTGGCCGTCGACAGCGCTCTCGGAATGGTACGACCATCTCATCCTAGTGTAATGTCTCGGCAGGGGTACCCCAAAACGGCGTGTTATCTCCTCTACTATTCGCAATTTTCATTAATTCTATCTCTGAGCATATCACTTCTCTCTATCACATGTATGCAGATGACATACAAATATATCGCCACTCACACCTCGAAAATTTATCTTCCGCTATTTCACTAATGAATAATTTCACTAAGGACCTGAGCGCTATTTATAAATGGAGTAGGCAGTACGGCTTGAAAGTTAATCCTGCAAAATGTCAGGCAATCATTATTGGCAGCCAACGAATGATTGCAAGGGTTGACTGCCAAAACCTACCTCCTATCCTATCCAAAACATAGCCCACTCCCTTCTTTTCTCTATTATAGATTATGTTGATTATGTTGATGTCGCTCAAATTAAAATTAAATTTAGATAACTTGTTAAATTTAATTTTAATTTGAGTGACTCCAAAACAATGCTATACGATTTATATTTGGTTTACGCAAATTCCAAATCCATATTGCCGAATTTTGACAAAAACTCAAGTGGCTCCCTATACCATATCGCCGGGATTCACATGTTCTTTCTCTCCTATACTGTGTACTTTTTCACCCAAAAACTCCTACATACGAGTACTTGAAGGAAAACATTAAGTTTTTAGGAACACAAGCTGAAGTACGATCATCACTCTTTATTTATCAAAATGCCTGTACAAAGCATCAAATTCTATAAACAGTCTTTTACGGTACATTTCAATTGTGTTTTTAGGATTAGGATAAGGATTATTTTCTATCCACGGATATCTAGGACGACAATTATCGTGTATGTATATTATAGATATTGTTTAGTTTATACCTATATCTAATCATTTATATCTAATAAATTTATTTATGTAACATGTCTATGTATTCGTATGTAGTTATTTTTAAGTAGGTTTATTTATTTTTGTTCATTTACGCTACCTACTGCTTCATTGAATCATAAGGGTATTTCAACATTAATATTGGTGGTCTGAAAGAAATCGCCTATAGGCGATAAGACCGCCTTTTGTATCTCTATCGTTTTCATTTTTTTTTTATTGTTTTATTTTTTTTACTTGTTTTTATGATATGCATGGTGTGCAATAAAGAATATAAATAATACTTAATTTCAATTTAATATCCTACCTTTAAAGCGGTCTCTCGTGTGAATTCAACGCTTTTGTGAATCCTCGGATGGTGCAAGAGTTCATGGACGGCGGTGATCACACATCAACGTTGCAAGCTCGTTTGCCCTCCTCAAACACAAAAAAAGAGTCAGCAACTTGAGCACTAACATAACTACATGGATTAAGCATGTTATCTTAAAATTATAGACAGACATTGTTTCTATCTGCCCGCAAGGATCTGGGCACGAGGACAAGCTTAGACAATTCACCACTTAATGCTGTTTTGAAGACCTGTATTGTAAGAAGATAGTGGTTGTATATGAAGACCGGGGAGAAGACCTAACGTTCCTTAAAATAAGAAAAACACCAAACAGGACTACGACCCCCGAAAACACCTGGGGTGAACCAAGCAACCAGAGCCTACAAAGCAGCGCCGCACGCCTTTAAGAAAAAATTGCCATCGAAATTCAATCCAACAAAATAACACAGGACAAATCAAAAACTAAGAAAGGATTTAATAAGATGATTACAATGCTAAAACCGAAGCAAAAATATCATAAAATGAACAGAACTAGAGCCGACATGGGACAAATAAGTGCACCCGATTTACCATCCGCCAGTGGTGCCAATGAACATATGCGAAACGCTTTTCTTGAGTACACAGCATATATAAGGGAAACAATCAAAACTAACCTTGTGATCTGTGACAAGATCAGGCGGACCTTCGAACTTGAAAACGAAGGTCTTCTTAAAGTATTACTCAAGGAAGAAAAAGCCGCCATTTTCAACAACACCACATCTGTATATGTACGGGGTAAAACACCTAAAATTCCCCACATGGCGAGTTACAGCGATAAAAATGGATTCGTTAAAATAATTGAAACCCCCAAAGGAGTAACTGACCGCCCAAGTATTTAACACCCGCCGAAGACTCAAAACTTGTAGTAGCCCGTTGCACGGGGGTCTCGCTGGAAGATAACATCCTCCAAATGGCTACAGCCGTAGAGGATTCAGCAAGACCCTGGGAAGAATGGGAAGCACCAATTTTCCACTGGGTCAACGGCGTTCCTGGATGTGGAAAATCGACTTGGGTAGTAAACAACTTCGTATTTGAAAGTGGCTTGATAGCAACAACGACGACTGAGGCAGCATTAGAGATTAGGAATAAACTCGCACTCAGTTGTCCAAAGGACTGGAAGACCAAAGTCCGAACGATTGGAAGACCAAAGTCCGAACGCTTCAATATTAATAAATGGCGTTAAAGAAAAGCCTGAACGACTTATCGTTGACGAGGCCTTGATGAACCATTTCGGAGCGATCGTTATGGCGGCCCGACTAACAGAGGCCAACAGTCACACTAATCGGAGACACAAACCAGATTCCTTATATAGACCGGCTAAATCTGTTCCAAATGAAATATAATAGCCCATACCTCGTGACGTCTATCAGTCAAGAGCTCTTAAGAACCTACCGATGACCCCTGGACGTAAGCTATGCTCTAAACGAGGTATACAACGGCATATACTCAGCCCATTCATTGACTCGCTCTCTGAGAACAGCCAGGTTTACGGGTGCTACCATCGAAGCTGATTTCCCTAATACCTTATACCTGGTCCACACACAGACTGAAAAAGCGGACCTTACAAGCCTAGGGTACGGAAAAGGGGAAAAGTCGCGCATCCTCACCATCAATGAAGCTCAGGGATTAACATACGGGTCGGTAATAATCATCCAAACCAAATCAAAACCAAATTCGTACCTGACAAGTGTCCCACACGCAGTGATGGCTATATCTAGACACACAAGAAGTTCTACGTACTACACGGATATCGACGAAGACGCCACTGTGAGATTCATTAGGCGGGCCGGCGATACCTCCGATAGAAACCTTGTAGAGTACAACCTCAAGATGGCAATTTCTCACCGTGGCTCCGAGGCTATGAAAAAGCTAGTGAACTTACTAACCTGGCTTACTACTACTACTATTTACTTTATTTATTATTACCATTAATTTCTAAAATAGCTTTCGTAAACTTGTGCTTGTGTACAATTTCCTGCGAACCACCGTTACCATCGCAATTAAAATCATAACAAAATTGTTTTAAAATTACAATGAAAGGCATGGACAAATGTCTATGGTCATTAGGTTAAAAAAACCCCTAATGCTACTGTTCCTGCATCTAAATCAAGTTGTATTGGTAAGTTGTATTATGATGCTGATCAAAAAGAAAAAGTAATAATTGATAACTCCTTTTATGCTGCTGTCCTCAATGCTTAACAACTCTTTACTGTTATTTGAAAATTGCTTTTGATGTTGTAATTTTAAGTAACTATTTTTTTTATTTTCTAATTATCTATCACACATTATACATTTTTGTATTAATTCAATCACAGCTTTTGTTTTCAGAAATAAAATCATACATAATGAAGTGTGGTATCCCCCAAAGCTAAATCAACAACTAATACGACGTTTGGGAGAAGTTGCAAAATCGTCCAACCACAGCTCTAGCGTTTTCAAAAAAATTACTATAATAAGGCCTCTAAGAATACTTTAATATAGAAATATTGTGTTTTCCACGTGTCACATATATATATTATTCCAAAGTTTATTATTTATAAAATAAATAAAAAATAATAGGCTCAAAAAGTACGTAAAAAAAAGTTTTTGAATAATCATCAAAAAACTGATATCCCAAATATATGTCGTTTTAGGTTTGGTTAGGTTAGGTTAAGACTAATTCGATAGCTTGATGGTGATCGTGGCGCGACTGTCAGCCTAATCTCAAATCCACTGAACTCGCTTCGCCCAATATGCAAACGGTCTGTTGGCTCCCCTAGTAAATATCCAATATTATCCTATAGGCATATATCAAAACCTGGAGCTGTGTGACACCTACTCGCTGTTAAGAGAAATATTCCTCTCTTCCAATGTAAAAGGTCTATTGAGGAATGAATTAGCTTCAGTTTCAAAAGACTGATGTAAGATATCACTCGATCTTTCTTTATTAGTTTGTGTTGAATCTCTTAACTTTTCCAAAAAGTTGGGAACCCATTTATCTTTTAAATTCCTATTCTGAGAACTGTCTACTCTTTATTTTTTATATTCAGGATTCACAAGAGCGTTGCCGGCCTTAAAAGTAGGATATTAAAATCAAGTGTCAAGTATTTATAGTAGTACAAAAATTTATAGGGGAGTATATGCCTTTTTTGAAGGTACCCATGTCGTATCGATCCGAAAATACCACCGAAGGAAGTTCGTTCCACATTCGAGTGGTACGTGGGAAAAAAGTCCTTGAAAACCGCACAGTGGAAGGTCGCCACGCATCCAGCTGGTATGGATGGTAAAGGAGGCGATGGCGAGCTGCACAGCTTGAATAGCTCTTCGGAACATTCCCCACTGTAAATGTGGTAGAAGACGCACAAAGAAGGCACGTCTCTACGCAATGCCAAAGAGTCCAGCCGTTCGCAGAGCGCCGCTGGAAATGTCGAAACGCAATATTCTGATAATTGGCGAGGCATTGAGAGGAGTGCTCTCGAAGAGCGGTGATACGCCAAATGAGGTTTTCTTAGTGGTAAACGCGCAAACCTGTGTCTAGGGGATTGAACTGAACGTGGTTGATTTTAATCAAGATTGGTCAACATTTGTTGTCAGAGATTTTGTCTAAGCAATTAAAAGTTTTTATGGAAATATCCGCACCTGCTCTTTCCGAAATACCAAACAATAAAAGATATTTATGGCGGCGTCTTAATTCAATGAATTTTACAATTTATCCGACTTGGTGTTGTAATAGATACAAGATATCCCATACCATCGTTGAAATTGTAAAATTCAGCACTCACGCCGCTGTATGCCGCTTTAACTTTCGACTGCTTTTCCAGCCAGCCATTCGATCCATAAGTTATGACCATAAGCAATTGTTTAAATGGTCGCCATGATCTCAAAACAGTGATTATAATATGTTTAGATGTTTTTAATAGATTTTACTTTCTTGCGAGAGCTTACGTGATATAAAAATTCGTACTTTTGATTATTATACAGTTTTTAAATGTAATAATATAAATTAACCTTTAATAATATAAATAAACAAAATAAATTAATACACAACTCAAATAATCTTTAATAAAAGCAAATTTAAAGCTTGTTTTAATTCTTACACCCATATTTTTGGCATGGGGAAGTTTGGTTGAGAAAAAATACTTTCACGTTTAGCCCACTTGGGCTTATATTTTTAGGTCATAGGTATGGACAATTATTAAAATAATAAAGTATTAAAATTATTAAATAAAACAAATGTAATTTTACTTAACTTTAGCTATCTTTAATAAAAAATAGTTATTTAAAGGCATTTCTAAATATGATATTTTATATTCATTATAAACTATTTATTAGACAAAAAAGGTTTAATTATACATTAACTATCTTCATACTGATTGGTCGTATCATGGAACTTGCTGGTACTAAAATTTGTTACTATAAAAATATTCTCGAAATACGTATATCGGTATGTCCGTTGAAGTGCTCGTCATGAAAATTTTTGGCGTATTTTATTTCCCATTTCTTTTCCACAAAACATTTTTGGGACAGGGCAACAGTGACTGTCGATGGGTCGATCTTGATAGTATTGTGTTATTGTGTTTTAATTTACAATTGAAATTAACTTGACTCTACTTTTTTCTGTATTTTCAGTGCGGGATATCTAGTATTATATAAAACAAAAAACATTTTCAAAAGTGATAAACAAAGAATAATAAAATAACATTTGGTTACCTATCAGTTGACCTCGAGTTTCGATTTGTGTAAAAAATATCGTCTTTTTCATGCGCTACACATTTTCTAAACAAATGTTGTTAACATAGAATTAATTAATAAAATTAAAACGTAAATATTATCTACTCTATGAAGTATAGTTGTCAATATGTTTGCCCTGTGAACAAAAAAAATGTATTTCAGTTACACATTTTTTTGAGAGAAATAATCGATATGATATTTAAATTGCTTTAAAAAGGTATAAGATATGAATTAATAACAAAAAAAATTACCAATTTATACGCAATCCAAGCCACCGTGGTATTTTCAAGACGCGGTCCCATCAGTGGATGCATTTGACCGAAGTAAATTGTGAACCAGCTGAAAAACCATTTATGTAATGAACACATCCACCGCCACGCGAAACAGCGCACTCCAGGTTCGAGTTCAATGCACTGCTACTATAGGCCTGCCTACTCGGATTCGAACGATGAGCAGTGATGTGTTAATGCGATACTCAGGCAATTACACTCATTATAAAACAAATAATATATGTATTTTGTAAAGATTATCTGTACTTACAAAACCCACATACAAAACGCTGAAAGTCTTATGCAAGCCTGGACGATGCTGAAATATAATATAATTCTTCTAAAATAATATAAAAGGCTTAATTTGTATAATTATGAATTAAGAAACTAACCCTCTATATGGGCCTCTTCTAACGAAGAAAGGTATAATAATAAATATGAAGGCAAAAACAGCTGTTATAACATATAATGGTTCTAGAAAAAGGTCCTTGACTTCCTGGGTATTTGAGTCTTCGTGTGGTGGGGGTAATGAAAGCAGCCTCGTCGTCGTTGGTGGCGTCTTTGTCGTCGGTGGTGGCGTCGTCGTCGGTAGTGACGTCGCCATCGACGCGAGCGTCGTTGTGGGTATCGATTCGCCCTGTCTTCCAGCTGCTGATTAAATTGGTTTTATGTATGTTTCACTTTTTGTTGGGGTTACTTCGTCTTTTATAGTCAATAGTTATGTAATCTAATTGAGAATAGTCATTTATTTGAATATAATCATTATTCATTTCTTCATCGGTATAATCGGAGATTTCTAAAGAGATTAGTTAATGACAAATTTGTTTATTTTCTTCCTTTCATCTAATCATTGTCATATGATACAATGGATGGTGATGTGATAAAAAATGATGTACTTTATGTGATATGAATATTTTCAAACATTCTAAATTACAATTTTTGTTAACGAGAGCGAGGCGTGCGAAAGCTATAAAGTGTTGACCATAAAATATAAAATTATTATAGGTACACCTTTCACTGGCATCTGCTTCATATAAGGATCGATTAGGTCGTATTTCCCTCTTCTATTTTCATTCATTGTAATGTTTTTTTTTATTTGCTATATCTTAATATTTAATATATAATATTATTTATTTCTATACTTTTATCTTTCTATATGTAATAAGAATTGTGTCTAATATATTTTTTTAAATGACATCAATTCATAAATGGAAAAGTATTCATTACAAATGGTCTGCTTTTTAATCGTTAACTTAGTGTTTTTTATTTAGTGATATTAAATTATTTCTAATTTATAATATGAAAGGTCGTTACTCGTTTTTAACATTTTATTTTAATTATTTTATTGAACCCTGAATTAAATTCTATTAATCGTGAATTTTGTCTCCGTTACAAAAATCCCATACAAAAAATATTTACAGCTCTTTAACATTCAATTCAATTTCACTCGGGTTTAATCAGATGACAAATAATTTCCTACATTTAAATCTATAAAAAATGTTATGTAAGACACACACACACAGACAAACTAAAATGATAATAAAGCCAAACTTGATAATGAACAAATTATGAATAAAGAGAATACTTAATGTCCATCACAAAACTTTAGTAGTTCTAGGGCAAAGTAGTAATGGTATCCTATTAACCAACAAGAGAATCAAGGAGATGTTGTTATCTATTTAATGGATACATTTTTACATATAACTCAATATAATGTTCACAGGTTACAGACCAAGAACGTCTTGGTACAACAGTTTGTTATTGAAAAAATCATTGACATTTACTTATTAAATGAAGCAAGAGTTAAAAATTTACTTTGAATCAATACCAGTGATCACTTGTGTACGTAGAATGGAAGTAACAGGAGGGCCTATTTTGATATTGTTCGTATCAAAATAAGCCCTTCTGTAAACATACCCTTCTACTTAAAATAAGGCTACGGGGGTTTCAAATACGCCCTGTTCTGAGAATATTTGAAAATATATCCTAATGGATTCAACATTTTCATTTTCTGATTCCTGCACCAAACGTAAATAAATTTGTAAATAAATGAAAATCATTCAGCTCCTTCTACTCATGAAAATCAATCGTGCTCTTCTTTGATCGTCCGTATGCAGGAGATCTATGCACTCTTTTCGAACGTTGTAGTAATGGACAAGGAAAACGGAAGTCATATAGGCCACTAATAGTGTGGAGGTTATATCCAAAAATGAGCCCTAACTTCTTCCAGAGAAACCAAACCGTAAAGTAATGAAAAAAGTATTTTGAAGAGAAAAACGTAGAAGAAAATTAGTCCAGTAACTTTCAAAAGAGACTGTCAATGTATATATATTTTATATATTTTATATATTTTTTTCACGATCTAAGCCTGGAGAAGACTGGTTAAGGCGCTTAAATTGTTAAACACTTCTCTATATAGTTCTACAAAAATCTTCTCCTTCTTACTTGCAAAATCTCTTACAATTATGTCCACCTAGACAATTGCCAGAACGCTCTTGAATTTTTTTAAAGTTTCTTGAGGTGCCGCATTATAACACTGCCCAATACCGCAAATCCTTCTCTGTTCGTGCTGCTCAACTCTGGAACTCATTACCTCCTCACTTGTACAAAGATTGCCCCACTATTATTTCCTTTAAGTTTAGATTGAAGAATTACTTCCTCTCCCTCTAAAATTTCCTCGGTATATGTATATATTATATTTGTCTAAGTATGTATTATGTTTATATTTATGTACATTTAATTAATATGTGTGTTTATATACTCAAATAATAATGTGTATTTATGTAATCTGTATGTATTTAATATATATATAAATATCTTTTTATACTTTATTGTATTTATTGTACCTATACCGCAACTATAAAAATATTTTCTGCAATAATAAATGGTTTCTGGTAGAGATCTCTTTTAAGAGATAAGTCATCCTTTTTGTGTACATTTTATTTTATATAGATTGTAAATTGTAAATAAATCGATGTATTCTATAGAAATATAACTTTCAAGTTAATCCATAGATTACTTTACAAGTTTTACGGACAGGAAGATGCTAAAGTTGACTTTTTATATATGAATTTACATTTAGATTATATAACTTGATACATATATAAAAATATATTATGTCGGATGTCTGTTCTTATAAGTATAGATACTTTAAAGTAAATAAAGACTTATAACTCATAATTATTTATACATATTATAATTATTTTTGTTCCCGTATTATATTATGAAAATGTTTACTTTATAACAAAGGTTTACAATACCCAGGACTGTTCCGAAGATTGTTAGTGAAATTAAAAATAGTACGATATGAAAAATCTTTATTTAGAGCTTTACTTATTTAAACTACTCCCCTCCAACTTCTACGCAACTATGTTTTCGGATGAGCCAGCTTTCAAAACATTAAAAAAATGTCGATTGCGATAGATCGGAAAATAACCTCGTCTGCAGTGTCACATTTTCACCCACGCAGCATTTTTTAAATTATGTTAAGTAAAAAGAAGTCGCATCGAGCTAGATCCAAACTCAACTGTGGTTGGGGTAACATTAGTATCCCCTAAGATGTGAAATAATACACAGTTCTAGCAGCTGTGTAAGCGGGAGCCGCTATTATTGTAAAAAAAGAATGTTGCAGTTCTTTAGTTTTAGTTCTTTTAGGATACATTTTGTGAACATACTCAGTCAAATACTTCCAGCTTAAATTTGCAAATCAATAGAATGGGATTTTTGTTCCTCTGCAAGAAAAAGAAAAGAAAAGAAAAAGGGTTTCGATGACGAAACAACTTTTCTAATGTTCAAAATAATCCATAAGATCATGGAAAATGCCTATGGTCCAATCTTTAATTTAACCTGTATCTCCCAATGTGTAATGTTTATATTCTCTGAATAACCGCTCCATGTTGATGACGTTTACTACTTTATCTTACTATACTTTACTTTATCTTCTGCATGAGTTTACTTGCGTATTTAAACGTATTATTGCTTATTTATTTTACATACTTATAGTAAATCTGAACTCGCAGTATCATCAATTATAATTACAATTTCAGATTGCTATTTTAATGTATCAATCCTACACATTTATTTATATATATACTATGTTGAAAGCTATTATAGTTATTATGATTTCGTCCTTCTCAAAGTAAGCACTTATTGAATTAATAATTGAATAGTAATTTGATGTTATGGCGGCAATGTTTGTGTAATAACTAGACAATCCTTTGTAATGTATATTATATTAACGCATATTATTTTCTTTTTCTGTAATAATTTGTGTAATGTCACTAAGATTAATTAACGAGATCTAAAATTATAGTTCTGTCTTCCTGCTCTTGTAACATTAAACATTTGATTGTTCCTTGTAAAATTCTTAAAATCGGGAGATTTTTATTTTGGCAATATGAGATGAATAAAAATTTTGATCCTGTTTCTAGTAGTTATTGACGTTTATGCCGACGGCCCCACTTATTATACGTGGGGCCGTCGGCATAAACGTCAATCAATATGACAACATAGGCGGCATTTAATCATCTCAAACGAATGTTGGCTAATGGTATGCTATAAATTTATATAATTTATGACATGAGAATAACACTAAACCAAAATAATAAAATAGGACGATATTTCGAGGAGGCCAAACCATCCTCAACCTGGCAACATCTAATTACTAAAATAGTACATAACAGAATATTTTGAATGACCTGTCCACAGATAATTAATCAACCTATTTTTTTTAAGGTTACCCACTAAAAAACCAACGGTTGCCCCCAACGCCTTAATGGGACGCCACGGGATCGCTTGCGCACTCACCGTGACGCCCCGGCGGTAACCCCCCGTGTAAGGGTGCTCCGAGCAACTTAAAGCACCCTCACGACGTAGGTCTGTAATAGATGAGAGAGGTCACCCTCCCTTCCCACCAAGGCACTACAGCTGGGGAAGGAAGTGGCGGGCGTACTCCCGCCTCCTTCTTCCCAGCCTTCCCCTACGGAGTGAGTCCGCAGTGGAGGCCTGCTCCCTGACCCGCTCCGCAGCCTCCTTCGCGGTGATGACCTGCTCGCAGAAAGAGGCCATTGTGACCCAACACCTCTTGCTGCCAAACATTGTGCCTATAAGGCGCGGCAGCGAGAGGTCCCCGCCCACCACGGCCACCAGCTCAGCACGCTGGTGGTCCCAGGCTGCGCACTCCGCCAAGGTGTGACGAGCCGTGTCTACGGTCTCGTCACAGAGGTGGCAGGATGGGGTCGCCTCCCTTCGTGCGACCTTGTGGAGATACTCCCCGAAGCACCCATGCCCAGTGAGCATCTGCACAAGACGGAACGTAAGCGTTCCATGCCGCCGGTTGATCCAACGATCGAGGTGGGGACGGATCGCCCCCACAGTCGTCAGTCCGGCGACAGGGGACCCTAGGTCCCTCTCCCACCGTCGAATCAGGGCTCGGTGAGCTAGAGCCCTGACCCGAGCCGCCTCGGGCCTTACCCCCCCCGCCCTGGCTTCTGCCCGGTGCCAATACACCCCGGAGAGCACTTCCGCCTGTAGTTCCCAAGGCGGATCACTCGCCAAAAGTGTGGCCGCAGTGTACGACACCGTACGATACCCCCGAATCACCCTTACCGCAAGGATCCTCTGCGTTCTCCGCAAGAGGGTCTTGGAGTCGGCGGTAAGAATTCTCGACCAAATTGGGGCACCGTACAAGGCCATGCTCCTCACGATGCCGGCATATAGACGCCGGCACGGAGCCTGCGGCCCACCAACGTTAGGCAGAAGCCTCCCCAAGGCAGCTGCTGTGGATACCAACTTCGGGGCCAGAAGGGAGAAATGAGCCCCGAAATTCCATTTTCCGTCCAGTGTGAGACCCAGATACTTCATCTGGGTCTTCACCACCACCTCCGAACCCGTGGAACAGGATGGCCTCCGATGGACAGCCCCCCCTTGTTTTTCCCCCTTCTTTCTTTCTTTCCCCTCCTCTGTTGAGAGGGATTGGGTTTCGGCGGTTGAACCATGGGTCTATCAAAGATACAGCCGCAGACTGTTGCGGCTGCTTCTTCTTCCCAGCTCGGCGCACCACCGTCGTCCAGGCTTCTGGAGCGGCGGCCAGGGACGGTGGAAGAGCCGGTAACACTCGGTCTGGAGCGGTTTGGGAAGGTTCCCGGCGGGCAGGCCTTGCCGGTGGGACGGACGGGCTCACCAGAGCTGAGTAAGGGGCGTCCCGTTTCGCGGCGGCGAACGCTGCCGCTTTCTTTCTCTTACTTGATACTTTCTCTTACTTGATACTCTCTCTGATACTTGGCGAAGCAATAAGATTAGTGCTACCGAAGAGCGGTGATACGACAAGTTTCTTTCGGCACTCATCGACGTTTTCCCAAGAGAGATCTGTACGACCGGAATATACCGCATCCCCAGTGCTGTCATCGGCATAACAATGTATATTGGGAATATCCAACATATCATTGATGTGCAGGAGGAACAGAGTTGGGGATAGCACGCAGCCTTGGGGTACACCAGCGTTCACGGGCTTGGGGTCCGAGCAAAAACCGTCGAGAACGACCTGTATGCTCCGCCCAGTGAGAAAACTGGTAATCCAGTTGCATAAACTCTCGGGAAGCCCGTAGGAACTCTAGAGTTCTGAAGAGGAAATACAACCGTGCCTCCAGATTCTTCAAACAGCAAATCGCTAGAGCAAAGTTCAAGCATGTCGTCAAAATTGGGGATCAGCTGACAAAGTACCCACCTGGCACGCGCAAATTCTGGACGCTTTCAAAGGCCACTCTGGACAACTTTAGCCAGCCGTCCCCACCGCCGTTGCATATAGGGAATGACTCTCTGGCCCACACGGCCTCGCCAAGTATAAGCCCAGTAAGTAAGTACTGGGCCTCGACATTTCGAGCGATTGTCAGTTTCGTGGCCATCTGAAGAGCAGGCAAAGTTGTCCTCGAATTTCACCACCGCATAGCTCACCGTCGCCTTCTTTACCATCCATACCACCTGTACGGTTGAAGACCGTACCATACAGTGGAAGATCGTACGGTACGGTGTACCTGTACGATCTTCCGCTGTAAGGTTTTCAAGGACTTTTTTCCCACGTTCGTGGGTACCTGCACAAAAAGGAATATATTCCTATTTCCAAGGCCGGCAACGCCCTTGTGAATCCTCCCTCGGATGTTGCAAGAGTTCATGCGGCGGTTATTGAATATCAACGGTGACCCGCAATCTCGTTTGCCCTCCAATAAAAAAAAATAAAAAAAATAACTTTAGGTATACAAAATCGTTAGAAGTAAAGATATTTTGTAAATAGTTCTTTTAATTTCTTACAAATGAAGAACACAATTTCTTTATATCTATTTATTAAATAAAAGTAGGTATCGTAGTGTATGCTGCTGCTGCTGTTAATTTTAAAATATAATTTAATTACTTCGCAAAACCCTTGCGAGTATGATATTTATTTTTAATTCTCTCTTCCTTTCTGATGGCGTCCTCCAACGAATTGCTAGTCCCAGGAATTATATATAGTAATAAGAAATATAATACTATGACGATAATCTGGAAAAAAATTATAAAACATATTTTGTTATTTATGAGTTTCAACGTTTTAACTTGTATTAACTTTTATATATTTTTTTATTTCTCTCAGTTAATTAATTAATTCCTTATAGATTTTTCTAAACATTAAAAAAAATTCACTTTTACCATTGCGAAAAATATCCAGAGAGCTCGCTTTTCCACTGAAAGTACTTTTATGATCGACTCCCGTGAATCATCTGCGAATAAAAAAATTAAGTCAATTTATATACTTTTATTGTGTTTTAGGTATCGGTACAAAAATACAATCCTATGATTTTCGTTGTTTATTGAAAAAGTTTCCAGCCAAAGTTTACAATAAATAAACATAGCTAAGAATCCCTTTTTTCACTTAATTTATGTAATTATTTGTAAATATTTTTGAGGTAGAAGACTCTGACTTCCCGGCATCGGCCAGTCCGAGTTACAGGTACGCGACCCTGACTTGCTCAAGCTATTTGCTTACAATCCCTTGTCTATCCGTGTAAGCAATATCCCCTTTCCTTTCCTATCTATTCCATCTTTTCTCTTGTATATCCCTACCCCCATCCCATCCCCTCTTTTTTTTTTAGCGTTGGAATAATCCATTACGGATTCTCGCTGGCCAGGAAGGTGATGGCCGAAGGGTTATATGGGACTGCCCGGCGGAATAGGGGACGGCGCCATTTTTAAGGCTACCCACTAAAACCCTCAACGCCTTAATGGGATGACACGGGATCGCGTTAGCACTCACCGTGCCGCCCCGGTGGTTACCCCCCGTGTGAGGGTACCCCGAGCAACTTAGGGCAACCCTCACGGCGTAGGCCTGTGGTCAGGTGAGAGGGGTCACCCCCGCTCTCTCACCAAGGCCTACGGCTGGAGGAGAAGGAGAGGTCCTTTTCCCCAGCCTGCCCCGAAGGAGCAGAACAGAGGAGTAGGCTTGATCCCTGATCCGCCGTACATACTACAAAAACTCACTTCAATGTTGTTATGGGCGACTACAACGCAATGCTGGGCAAGAGCAGCGACGATGAGTCGAGAGTGGGGCAATTTGGATATGGGCAGCGTAACCTAGGGGACAGAGGCTGGCCGATTTTCTGGAGAAAGAGGGACTCTTTATCATGAACTCCTTCTTCCAAAAGCCGCCTCAAAGGAAGTGGACGTAGTTAAGTCCCGATGGTTCCACTAGAAATAAGATTGACTTCATCTTGACGACTAGACGCCAGATATTCAACGATATCTCTGTGATCAACAACGTAAAAACCGGGAGCGATCAACGTATGGTAAAAAGCACGTTGAATCTCAATATCAGGCTGGTAAGATCTCGGTTGGTGAAGTCTACGCTCCGTTCATCTAAATCTCATATTCAAGACCCCGCAAGCTTTCAACTCGAATTATCGAACCGCTTCGCTTGCCTAGATGATTGCGTATCCGTGGACCAAATTAACAACAGGTCGGTAGAAACTGTCCATACGGTCGGAGAAAAATCCTGCAGATCCGGCCGTAAGAATAGACCCCAAAAACTAGCCGCCGAAACTCTCAAACTTATGGCGGAACAACGTTTGTTGGTGCTCAATGATACTGAGACTTATAGGCAGCGCAACAGACGCATACGGAAATGTCTGCGACACGATATCCGTATTTTCAATATTTACCGTATCAAAGATACGATAAAGCGAAAGGCTCCAAGGCTCCAAAGTGTTTGCGCGAGATTCGACAATTGGCAAAGCCGGTTATCGAAGTTGAAATTGGGGAATGGAAGCACTGTGTCGTGTAGGGCCGACATTTTGGACAGGGAAGGTCGAGAAGTTCTATGGACAGTTATATACCTCGGTCGCTAAACCTGTTATAGCTTAGCAGAAGACCCAAGAGCGGAGCTTACCCGACACTATTCCGATGAAAGCCCGGACATCAGTTTGCACGAGATCAGTGTGGCCCTAAAACAGCTTAAAAACAATAAGGCACCAGGTGAAGACGGTATCACATCAAAGCTTCTGAAAGCAGGCGGATTGCCAGTACTTAGGGTCCTTCAGAAGCTCTTTAATGCCATCCTGCTTGAGGGCGTAACGCCAGAAGCATGGAACAGAAGTGTGGTGGCCCTATTCTTCAAAAAAGGAGATACTACCTTGCCGAAGAATTACAGGCCCATCTCGCTTATGAGCCATGTTTATAAGTTTAATGTTTTCGAGGGTTATCACGACTCGTCTCACGAGCAAGTTTGATGACTTCCAGCCTCCCGACCAAGCCGGTTTCCGAAAAGGTTTTAGGACCATAGACCACATTCATACGCTGCGGCAGATTATACAGAAGACCGAGTAGTATAATCGGCCATTATGTTTAGCGTTTGTGGACTATGAGAAAGTCTATGATTCGATAGAAACGTGGGCGTTACTGTCGTGTCTTCAGAGGTGCCATATTCGGTACATTAAAGTGTTGAAGTATTTGTACACAAACGCCACCATGTCGGTTTGAGTCCAGGAGCATTGCACGAACGCTATTCCTTTACAGCGAGGCGTAAGGCCGGGAGAAGTTATCTCTCCGAAATTGTTTACCACTGCACTGGAAAACACTTTCAAGCTCCTGGAATGGCATGATCTCGGCATCAATATAAACGGCGAGTACCTAACTCACCATCGATTTGCCGACGATATAGTAGTCATGGCAGAATCCCTGGAAGACCTCAGCATTATGCTCGGTGATCTTAATAGAGTCTCTCAACAGGTGGGTCTTGAAATGAATATGGACAAGACGAAAATTTTGTCGAATCTCCATGTCGCGGCTATCCCGGTATCCGTTGGGAGCTCCATTCTCGAAGTTGTCGACGAATATGTCTACCTAGGACAAAAAGTCCGATTCGGCAGGTTCAACTTCGAGGGAGAGGTCAATAGACGAATCCAACTAGGATGGGCAGCGTTCGGGAACTTAAGGAGCGTATTTTCGTTCGGAATACCGCAGTGCCTTAAGTCGAAAGTCTTCGACCAGTGTGTGTTACCAGCGATGACCTATGGAACCGAGACGTGACCTCTAACAAAGGGACTCTCAGAAAAGCTTAAAGTCAATCAGCGTGCGATGCAGAGGGCTATGCTGGGAATTTCGCTGCGAGATAGACTCAGAAATAAGGAGATTCGCAGGCGAACAAAAGTAAGCGACATAGCCCAATGGATTTGTAAGCTGAAGTGGCAGTGGGCTGGGCATATAGCCCGCTCAAGTGATTTCCGATGGGGAAAAATGGTCTTTGAGTGGAGACCACTTACTGGCAAGCGAAGTAAAGGACGACCGCCAGCTAAGTGGACAACTAGGTGGACCTGAAAAGAGTAGCTGGAAACCAATGGATGCGGACCTCTTTGGATCGATCGCGGTGGAGGTCAATGGGGAAGGCTTACGTCCAGCAGTGGACGCACGATAGCTGGTAATGATGATGATGAAATATTTTAATATTTCCACAATAATACTAAATGTGTGACATATTTTTGAATAACACAAAGTTCCAAAAATATAAAAATAACTAGCAGAAAAAACTCTAAAAGTATTTTACATGTTGTATACAGTTATTTTTTTTAGGAAAGGTGGCGCTTTTCTGATACCGTTGATGGAATTCTTACCATTCAAGCTATTTTCAGATTTGGACAATACAAACATAAATCTACACAATCTACATAATCATAATCTACATAGTCGACGCGTTTAAGTACCGACGATACAATGAAAACGCTACGTTAATAATAAGATAATAAGGCAAAGGTGTAATCTATCTACTTGTTTATAAAGAAAAAACAAAACGAGAAATACATATAAAACTTTTATATGTATTTCTCGTATACATATAAAAGTTTTATATGTATACGAGAAGGAGTACTTTTTTTTTTTTAATAAAACTACTTCGGTCGCTCATGATAATTGTTTATTGTAGAACTAATCCATAATAACCAATCATAGTCCAACTGTCCTAGAATTAATTCATTATTGATACTAACATGGAGTATGTAAGTAACATACAATGATACGAGAGATGTGCTCAGCTCGAGCGCCTCAGGGTGAATGTGTCTAGTGTAACTTGGTATCTCACTGTTCTGTAATAGCAACAAGTGCGTATTGTGCGTGTTGAATTCCCCGACGCCGATATAGCTATTCTACGATCTTAATATATCTTAAAGGAGTGAAAGTGATGAAATATTAGAAGTTAAAAACGATACATCTTTGTAATAATTGGCCAAGCAAGCAAATGACTCAAGCAAATGTCTATAATTCTCATATCATGATCTAAAACGTTTAAAAAGTCAGTTATTGGACGAAATCTCATAGCTTCAGCGCTAATATTGATTCAATACATACAATTTTAAAACGGAGGCTCAGCTCTCGTGTTGTATTCATCAAATAAAACAAAATATAATAATATGATACTCAATTTAATTTTGATCGACATATTCTCTTATCATTGTCATACGGCCACATTGCTCTTAACTCCAAATTAAGCATATCTTAAATGTTGGTGGCACACTTTTCTACATCACCCGCGATATTTTTTCTACGTATCACATATCGATCTGGGGGCAGTACTTTTTTTTATGGGCCATAATATTTTATACACAATTTTACACCTAACCGTGGTGGCTTTTAGAAAATTGTGTATTTTTCTTTTTAGAATCTTTTAATTTAAGATTTTCCGTTATATATCTTGGCTTAACTTTGTCACCCTTCTCCGTCATCCTTCACATCACACTTTTTTTTCAGCAATTCCAGATTAACGCATTCATTCATTATTAATTTTCCCTTATTCTCCATCTATAATTTTCACTTATTTCATTTATTTACAATCCTGCCAATCAATTATTCAATCGGTGTTTGTTCAATGGTTTTTAAAATAGTGTACTTTACTGAAGTGTTCCAACCAAATTCTTAATACGTTTTATCTTTCGACGACGACGACGACGATTTCTTTCGACAGTTATGGATTATTGTTAACCATTAATTATTATTATAATTCTTTCCACTTAACTGTAACAGTCAACTCTGCTGATATATTCTGTGTATTTATGTAATTCAAGCTCATATTGATCACAGCATTCTTCATAGTGTGAAACAAACGCACTATCTCCTTCAACAATAAGTCGATTGGGAGGTCCAAATATAAATATAACTTCTTGCAAGTGTTTCAACTACCATTTCAATTGGATGTAAACAACACGGTATAATTTCAGATGCTCCTGTTAGTTGATCCTAATAGTTTGACTTATGATACAATGCTCTACTAAGTACCTTATTGCAAATGATATTGTTGGGGAAGCAAGTTTTCCTTCAGTTTAGCTAAAGTATTTTCTCATCCCAGGTATCAAAGCTCTTAATAGATGACAATTCAAGCCATTCACGTGAGAATGTATTATTGTCTTGTTTGATTATCGCGCTGATATACAGATGCACGTAAATAAAAGGTATATGTATGTTAACTTTTATTATTTAAAATGTATTATGTACACTCATATGTAAAACGCGATGTCAGAGAATTCAACTCATAATAACTTTTTTTATTCTTCGATCAAAAGTAAATGTTTTTCTCAATATTATTGCCTTGATTATTATGAATGGCCAGAACACGTCGCGGCATGGCTAAGAGGGCGTTATAGGTTTGACACGACGGAATCTTCGAAAGTTCATCTGCGATCACTTTACGCAGCCCTAATGCAGTCTTCACATTTCGACGATTTAATTTATTTTTAAGGGTTCCCCATAGCCAATAATCGCAGGGCGAAGCGTCAGGAGAGTAAGGAATCCATTGTTCAGGGGTGATGAAGTTGACACGATGGTGGCGCAAGAAATCGAGGGTGTCTTGATGTCGATGGCTGGGCACTGAGTCCTGGTGGAAAGTCCATCGCTGCTGGCCAAAGTATTGCTTCGCTTCTTTTATAAACGGTGTTAAAACACTCTTGATATAGTATTCTCGATTGATTTTAACACCGGGCTTGATGAAAATGGGTTTGAAGATATGATTCTTGGTGAACGCTACCCAAACCATAACTCCTTTTGGCCAACTTGTGCGCTTGAATCCATCAAAATCTCGGACTGTTTTCTCTCTTGATACGTATTGAATTCGTCTTTGGCCATTTGCATCACTCACATATAACATCGCCTCGTCACTTGTCACTAAATTTTTCATTCCAATTCTTCTTAATTGCTTGTATAATTTAGGAGATCTGACGCGACGCTTTTCGATTCCACTGGCCGAAATTTTGTGCTGAAGTGGTTTGTGAAGTTTTTTGAGCCCAAGTTTCGGTACGTATCGACTAATTGTTGATTGATGAACTTTAAAACGCTTGGCCAGATCAATTTGTCGTGGTGGATTCTTCTTGAGCAGTTGGTTCTTGAAGTGACGTTTTTCTATGATCGATAGAGCTTCTGGAGATCCCGTTTTTTACTTCAATTTTACCACTTTTTCTTCTCCTTTCATCTCTTTTACCACTCTTGCAATGTTTCTGTCGTAGATTGTCACATTTTCTTCTTTAAATTACTTCTTAATTACGTAGTACGACCAATTCATACCACGTAATCTGGTAATCGTTAACTTTTGCGAAAGTGTTAACGGTGGACGTTTTGTTGACATTTTTGAACTATTTATTTTTCTCAACCCACAAGCCTATTATTTGCGCTATCTATTGCCGAAAGAATTGAAGGTTTTGCTCAACGCGTTTTGTTTATATCGTGTGTTGAATTCTCTGACATAACGCTCTACATAGTAGTGTAAATACATTGTAATATTTTATATCATCCTATATACATACGAGTAGCATTCCATTATAAATCTTTTGATATCATAAATAATACTACTCGTTTGATATTATCAAAATGTATATTTTAATTTTAGTTGCAGATATAAAAATAGTATACAATATAACTACATAATATATACATACATATATTGTAATACTTACAGTGGGCCAAACAATAATAAGGAACAGGATAATGTTTGCTTATTATTTCTATCACTCTCTCAAGGTCGCCTTTGGTAGAAGAAATTTTATCCATATGTCCCTGGAAGTATATTTTTTTCCTACAATTTTTAGCATAGTCTTTATCTAAAGTCTATATGTCTAACTATAATACGTGGGGCCGACGGCATAAACGTCAATACCTACTAGAAACAGAATCAAAATTTTTATTCAACTCATATTGCCAAAAGAAAAATCTCCCGATTTTAAGAATTTTACAAGGAACAATCGTATATGTTTAATTTTACAAAAGCAGGAAGACAGAACTGTAATTTTAGATCTCGTTAATTAATCTTAGTGACATTACGAAAATTATTACACAAAAAGAAAATAATATGCGTTAATATAATATACACTACAAAGGATTGTCTAGTTACAATACAAAGATGGCCGCCATAACATCAAATTACTAATCAATTATTAATTTAATGCTTACTTTGAGAAGGAAGTAATTATATAAACCATACCAGCCTCGAAATATGTCTAAGTGTTTATAAATAAATGTGTAGGATTGAAAGATTAAAATAGCAATCTGAAATTGTAATCATAATGATGATACTGCGAGTTCAGATATACTATAAGTATCTAAAATAAATAAGCAATAATACGTTTAAATACGCAAGTAAACTCATGCAGAAGATAAAATGAAGCAAAGTTTCAGAATAAAAAAATCGGGAACAGACAAAGAAACAGAAGTCCTCATATTACGTTAGATATGGGAGCGTAAAGAGCCGTTATTATCATCAAATACTTCCACAATGCAGGACCAGATGTATTTATCAATAATGGACGACGGCATTCTAACAACAAGTGACGTGCAGTATTCCTGAAATTGAATTATCAATCGGTTATTTATACTTTAATATACGAGGGCTGTTCCGAGAAATGTTAGTCGTTTATTAAATATGATCTTTATATTCCTGAAACTATTTTGAATTGACAAATAATTTAATTACAAAACTCCTTACTGAACATCAATGGCCACTTTAGTTTTTGTTTTTAAAGGTGTGATTTCTAGTGGATATAATTTTCCCTTGTCGTGATATAATTTTCTATGATTATAAATGAGGCATAACCTTAACATAAGCAATCAAATGAAAATTAAAAAACTGCTTTTGGGGAGTTTGCTCCTGCTTTAGCAACGGTTACTTATTGGTTGCATGAATTTAAACATAGTCGAGAAAACCTAAACGACGACCCCAGAGCGAACGACTCACAGCTGCGATAACCCAAGAAAACTTCATCAAGATGGAGCGGTTATTCAGAGAAAATAAACAATACTCATTGGGAGATACAGGTTAAATTAAAGATTGGACCATAGTCAGCTTCCATGATCTTATGGATTATTTTGAACATTAGAAAAGTTGTTTCGTCATCGACACCCTATTTTCTTGCAGAGGAACAAAAATCCCATTCTATTGATTAGTGCAAATTTAAACTGGAAAAATTTGACCGCGCATGTTCACAAAATGTATCCTAAAAGAACTAAAACTAAAGAACGGCGTCTGCAGCATTCTTTTTTTACAAAAATAACGGCTCCCACTTACACAGCTACTAGAACTGTGTATTATTTTACATCTTAGGGGATGCTAATGTTACCCCATCCACATTTGAGTTCGGATCTAGCTCGATGCGACTTCCTTTTACTTAATACAGTTAAAAAAATGCTTCGTGGGTGAATGTGACGCTGCAGACGAGGCTATTTTTCGATCTATCGCAATCGACATTTTTTTAATGTTTTGAAGGCTGGTTCACCCGAAAACATAGTTGCGTAGAAGTTGGAGGAGAGTAATATAAATAAGTAAAACTAAATAAAGATTTTTCATATTCGTACTATTTTTAATTTCACTAACAATCTTCGGAAGAGCCCTGGGTATTGTAAACCTTTGTTATAAAGTGAACATTTTCATAATTTAATACGGGAACAAAAATGATTATGTATACTTTATATATTTATTTTAATAATACCTTATATCCCAAACATTTATAATGAAGAGAAACAATGGAGCCAGAGGAAACATCATTGAGTAACATGTTAGTAGTGCGAACTGTATAGCTGCAGAGTTATAAGTCTTTATTTACTTTAGAGTATCTATACTTATAAGAACAGACGCCGACTTAATATATTTTTATATATGTATCAAGTTATGTAATCTAAATGTAAATTCATATATAAAAAGTCAGCTTTAGCATCTTCCTGTCTGTAAAACTTGTAAAGTAATCTATGGATTAACTTGAAACATATATTTCTATAGAATACATCGATTTATTATTCAATGCGGACTACGAAAGAAACGCGTAAACTATACAAGTTCTGAAATAATAATTACCAAGGTCATTGTATCGTTTATGAAAAAGGTATTCTGTAATTGGTTGAAGCCTGTATTCCCTCTCCCAACACGGCGCTTTGGTGTCGAAATCAGCTGAGTAATCCGTTGAATTTCTTTAAACAAATATAACAATATAACATATTCATGAAATATAAAGTTAGATAGGAAGAAATAAACTAATAATGATGATAACTAAACTAATACAGATCGATTAATTCTAATAATGGAGTGATAAATTTAACAACTATTAGATTCATAAATAAAAATAAAGATTTACCTAATAAGAAAACCAAAGATCCTAAAGATGACGTGCTCGAGCATCGTTATAACACCAAGTGTTACACAAATATCATCAAAAGTAGTACCCAAGCCGCTATTCATCATCAGATATCCGTTCATGAAATTGTACATTTGTGAAGAGGTATAATCAGCGCATACTGACTGGAATGTGATGGTTAATAATGTAATATATAGCTTATTTTATGGAGCGAGGGGAACAGAATCCCAAAGATAGCAGGTTTGAGACCAGCTCGTGTCAATGAATTTGTCATTTAATAATGCTATATTTAATTATAACTGTTATTAAATTTATAATTTATAGGAGAAATACGTACAAAATGTTTTATTTTAGGGTCATAACTTTTTATTGGAAAATTACAATATTGTCATATCATCCGTTAATCATCTTAGGTTAATTAAAGTATGAAATTTAATAAACATTTAAAGGATAAAACAAAAAAATAAATTCAATTCAATTTCAATTGACATCAACGAAAATTCTACTTGCATTTGCATAGGGCCAATGGTCGTTGTTTGCGTGTATTGTGGTACATTGAAATATTGTAGAGAAACGCCCGGATTGTGCTGCGTTAGTGGAAAAGTGAAATTGCTATTATTGACTCCGCCATCTGAGCTATTGCATTAATTGCTTTGCAGCGAAAAACCCGAATCACGTACATTTTTTGCAAACATTCAAAAATACAATAACTGTTTCCAAATAATCTCATTTATCTAATAATGTCTGCCACATTCTCGAAGAACGAAGATTTAATCCGACATTCAAGATATTTAATTATATTTGTACTTATACATAATATAGTGGTGGAATAACTTACTATATTTATTTCTGCGTATTATGTTTGCTAATTAAAAAAAAGTGTGTATAAATCAGTAACACTGACTTTGCTTTTTATTTTATAGTTACAAGAACAGATTCACCATCGAATTGGATCATTGCAATCTCTCGAAGATGCACAGCATATTTTTTTTAAATATACTTCATGGGCAACATGGAAGAACAACTTGATCGACGTCCTAAGATCAATATAGCAATGAAAAGAGAAATTTTAAAGATCTGCAGCAAATACTTCATGAAAATCATGCAAGAGTGCTTTGGAGCGCATGTCAAATGATGACTACAAAATCGTGATCAGAGCAGATAAACGACCGTCTGGAACACACGAACGCACATTTTACTCTCCAACAATTGATAAAGTGCCATCCTGATTGTTAGTGAAGACTTGGAAGGATATGGTGTTATTATGCTTACACGTCGCGATACTGCAACAAATATCAGAAACACATCGTTCATATAACACATTGCAATACCCGCTGATGTTATGGCAAGAAGATGGATATTATTTTAATATTAAAATGTTAAATTCATTGAATGGTGAGTATCAATATCATAGTTGAACATGACATACATTTTACATTGTTTGGTTTTGGTTTACAATAAAAGGACAATTACACTGCTTATTACCAGGAAAAGATAAGGGGTTGGGGGATTGGAGAAAATACAGGCAACCGATTTAAAATATAATATAATATAATATGCTGTAATAATTATGCTACAAATTTACATACAAAATCTAAATCTACTGTTATAATTTCAGGTGAAGAAACTACGAAGAAAGTTAACTTAATGAATTATTATGCACATTATTTTAGCAATATTGAGTCGACATGTACGTCTAAATAGAAGCGAAACGTTTAACTTTCATTAGGTTGAACCAAGCCAAACTGCGTTCTGAAGAGTATATACATTTACGTAATGCAATTGATATTGAAGGAAATGTAGCTATTGGTAGATTAACTATTCTGCCGGCGACGTATATAGATAGCCCACGGTATATGTATGAATATGCGCAAGATGCAATGAGATATGTTCGTCACTACGGTCGACCAGATATCTTAATTTTTTTTACCTGTAATCCAGAATGGATAGAAATTGTTCAATTGCTGCTTCTCGGACAAACATAAGGTGATCGACACGACATCACACATTCTTATTTGGTTAGTGAAAAGAATTCAAGCAGACCAGTAGATGATATCATAAGTGCTGAGATTGCCAATCACGAAGTCGATCCAGACATGATGTTGTAATTACAAATATAATTCATGAACCGTGTGGCATCATCAATTCCCAATCACTTTGCATGCAATGGTCGATGGCAAGTGTTCCAAACGATATCCACGCAAATTAAAGACGGAGACCGTCATTGGAAACGATGATTATCTACTTTATCGGCGTCGATGACCCGATGATAATGATGCGATAACTATCACAACAAAAATGAAAAGAATGGATTTCGTGGTCGACAACAGTTGTTTCCAAAACGTTCAAGACACATTGCAACATTGAGTATTGTAATTCAGTAAAGTCAATGAAATACATTTGCAAATGTGTCGCGACAGGCAGCGGCGGCATATGGCGGTTTTTTGCATTCAATTCTCCAATACCAACGATGAAATTGCGCGCTATCATGTTGGTCGTTATGTGAACTATAATGAATTAATTTGGCGTATATTTGCATTTCCTATTCATGAGCTTTATCCTACTATTGTATTTAGCGGTGCATCTGAAGAATGGTCAGCGAGTATATTTCACGGCTTCGAACGTTGTTCAACGTACTGAAACACCTCCAGCGACAACATTGACCAGTTTCTTTGCAATCTGTCAAAACGATCCATTTGCACGAACTTTGCTTTAAAAGCTTTTGCTTTGCCGTTAAATCTTCAAACTATTATAATACCAACATGTAATATTGCAAAAAAACTCCGCAATGGTCAAAGTTTTATTAATATCGAAAATCATCATCTGGGACTAATGTACAATGGTGCATAAACTTGCATTAGAAGCACTTAACTGAACATTAACAGATCTACTCAATGAATCGAGATATTTTAAAGGTGCAATGATTTTACTGTATGACGGTTACTACTAAACACTGCTAGTAATTCCAAGATCAATGGCTGCGGACGAAATAAAAGCTTGCTTCAAATTATCGAATCTATGGCGCTATGTGAAAAAACTTCAGCCTACCAAAAACCTGAGAGTTGTATTGCTTAATGATACATCTATTGAAGATTTCTCTGAGCAAGTGCTGACTATCGGCAATAGTCGAGTACCTGTCGACGATTCGAGCGGAATGATTTCATTTTCACAAAATTTTTGTAACTTTATCTTATCGAAAGACGAACTTATCAATAAAGTATTCCCAAAAATCTATTCCAACTACAAAAATAAAGATGTAGATGACCTAAACTACAGGGTGGACCAAAAGTCCGTTAACATTTGAATCGGTTGCCGCGTCTAGCAGCGGCGGCGGAGTGGGGTGGAGGGGTTACGCATTGAAAGAGTGGCGAATGAGAATTTAGTACCATGGCGTCGTTTAGCGGTAGTCATTTACATTTAACATTTACGTTTAACGTACATTTTGTGTACGCGAGTACTATTGAAACAACGATTCTGCGACCTTAGCTCAACGAAAGTTTTGCGATCATTACAATATACGACACAAAAATCAAGCTCCATCAGGTGTGTTAATTACAAAATGGGTGCTCAAGCTTGAGAACACCAGTTTAACAATGGATTTACCTCGATCTGGCCGGTTTAGAACGTCGAGGGACCCCCAAAATGTGGAGCGAGTAAACTCGTCTGTTCATGAACAACCTAGACTTTCAAATCGCAAGCGTTCCTTAACGTAGCAAGAACATCATCAAACCGCATTCTCAATAAAGATTTACGTCTACATCTCTATCAAATCCAAATGCTGGAGGAATTAAGGCCTCAGGACCATGCCACTAGGTTGTAGTTTGCAGACGAAATGGTAGAGCAGTTCACCAGCTTTACAAACATTTTTTTCCCAGACGAGACACACTTCCACCTAAATAGACATGTCAATAGACAAAATTGTCGTTATTGAAGTGACACTAATCCGACATGAAAGCATCAAAAACGCCTGCATTCACCCAAAGTCACAGCATAGGCTGCTTTATCAGCAAGAGGCATTATAATTTTTTGAACACTCAAGATGACGTGCGGTTACGGTGAATTCTGAGTCCTATATCGCCATGTTACAAAACGTTTTCGCTCCAGCGCTGCAGGATTTTGCTGGTTTTAACCAACGCTCATGATTTCAGCAATATGGAGCCACTTGGCATACATGTAATGACTCGTTAAGGACAGCTCGTGACATTTTTGGCCCAAAAGTGATATCGAAAAAAGGGTACATTAACTGGCCGCCTCGTAGCCCGAATCTATCCCCAAGGATTTTTTTCTTTGCGTTATTGTTCTTGCGCTCTTGTGTGCTCGGTGAGATCATCAATGCCCGATATGGCCCAGACAAAAAACCCACAACAACTTTCTTTGTCAACAATGTGCCAAGTGACAACAACAAACACACAAAGGACATTAAGTATATCTACCACCAGTCTGTAACCGTAGAAGACCCGAAAAGAAGAAACACTATAATAAAGTGCCAAAGGTGTCAGCAGTATGGCCACTGAAAAAATTACTGCTTGAAACAATACCGTTGTGTGAAGTGTGCCCAATCACATAAAACTACCGACTGTCCCAAACGTGACCGCAGTACACCTGCTGAATGTGCTCTATGCCACGGGGCACATCCAGCTAATTATAAAGGATGTGAGGTATATAAAGAGATCCTCGCCCGTAGATAGAATAACAAACGAGTCTCAACATCAAACAGTAAAACCACAAGCCATCCACCAGAGAATGTAATATTAGAAAAGACACGTGACACGACACGACAAAACGACCCACATAAAACATATGTTGATGTACTAAAGCAGGCAAATTTCGAAAAAACAACCACTCAGCAGGATAATCTCGTCCGCAACATGCTTATCATACAAGCTGAGAAATTTTACTTACTCTTGCAACAAATGAGCACCCTGATGGGACTCATAACAACGCTTGTGTCAAAACTAACAACATAGGCTTGCGAATAGTAACCTGGAACATAAATGGGCTTGCACCTAATAAAGAAGACCTAGAAATACTAATATCGGAACACAAACTGGATATTGTGCTAATATCAGAGGCCCACTGTACACAAAAGAGCAGTATAAAAATAAGTGGATTTCGTATCTACCTTACAAACCATCCAGATGGAACAGCCCACGCGGGAACAGCAATAGTGGGAAAGGACACCATAAAGCACCATCTTCTAGCCGAGTACAAGTCAGGCAACCACAATAGCACTAGCACACAGACATGGACACCTTAACATGTAACAAAAAATTACCGGATTTGTTAGACTTTTTTATTACCCGCGGCATTTCCGGCAACTATTTCAAAATCGAGTCATGTCTTGATAGCTCCTCTGATCACACGCCTGTAATACTCACCCTGAGTTTTACCATCATTGAGTTTGAGAGACCCTTACATCTGAGTAACTCGCGCACAGACTGAAGTGGTTTCCGGGAATGTATTGAGGACTTGGTGTAACTTAATGTTAAATTAAAAACTACCACGGATATCGATACAGAGCTAGAGAAATTCACCCAAGTAGTCCAGTATGCATGCTGGAAAAACACCCCAGACTTGCAAAAGAAACGTTTCCACAAAAATTTTCCTCTTGAAATCAGAAATAAAATCGTCGAGAAACTAGAGTCGTAGACTTCGCCGCAGATGCCATCTAAGTCGGCATCCTGATGACAAAAAAGATTTAAACAGAGCAATAGTTGCGTTGAGACTGATGATTAGAGAGGCTGACAATAACACATTACAGAGTAAATTAGAAACCTTGACAGCAAACAGCTCTACCAATTACTCGCTCTGGCGATGCGCGGAAGAGCGTGATAAGCCACAGGTACTTAAGCCTCCTATTAGATATGGTGACGGTGGATGGGCCAGAATAGATAAGCAAAAAGCGGACATGTTTGCTGAGCATTTATACACGGTCTTCTCACCTAACGAAACCGCAGACGGTTATTCGGAGGCATATGTGGAATCAATACTAGCTCAAGATTTGGAATTAGAACCACCTATCAAACCTGCATCTCCACAAGAAATTCAAAAAATCATCAGAGCCCTAGATAACAGGAAGTCTCCAGGATTCGACCTAATTACCAAAGAAATATTGTGTGAATTACCAAGAAAAGCTATTGTCCTCATCACAATGTTTTATAATGCAATGCTTAGACTACAACACTACCCAAGCTTATGGAAAGTCTCACAAATAATAATGATTCACAAAGCTGGTAAAACACCTTATGAAAAAACATCATAAAGACCAATTAGTCTATTACCAGTGCTGTCAAAGGTCTTTGAAAAGTTACTGTTGCGAAGACTGTCACCAATCCTAATGGAGCGAAACATCATACCATCTAGTATGATGTTTCGCTACCAGTTTGGCTTCAGATCTCAACATGCAACAGTGGAACAGACACATAGAGTATATGCAGTAATAAGAAAGAGCCTAGAAAAGAAAGAGTACTGCTCGTCAGCTTTCCTGGACATACAACAGGCCTTCGACAAAGTATGGCACAGAGGCCTTCTCTGCAAAATAAAACAGACTCTCCCACACAGATTCTTTCTCATACTCAATTCATACCTATCTGACAGGATATTTTATGTCAAAGAAGCTGGGGAGATGTCTGATTAGTATGAAATAAAAGCAGTACCACAGGGGTCAGTCCTTGGGCCTGCGCTCTACACGCTCTACACCGTTGTTCTACCCTTAACACCAGGAATATCTACAGCCACCTTCGCCGACGACACGGCAATTCTTGCTTCTCATATTGACCCTGAGCAAGCATCGGATGTGTTACAGGTAGGCCTAAATAAGATGCACGAATGGCTGCTGAAATGGCGAATAAAAGCAAGCACTGCTAAATCGGTGAGGGTAACATTTGCCCTCCACCAAGGAAACTGCCCTCAAGAGAAGCTCGGTGACAACACATTACCCACCAGCGACTGTGTTAAATATTTGGGTCTGCATCTCGACCGTCGCTTAACTTGGAAAAACCACATTAGAGCTAAGAGAGACAAAATATCCATATAACATCGAAACGTCTATTGGATGCTAGGGAAAAACTCTAGGTTATCACTGGATAATAAGCTCTTACTCTACAAAGTGATAATTAAACCAATATGGATGTACGGGATACAATTGTGGGGCAGCGCAAGCGACTCAAATGTAAAAGTAATCCAGAGGCAGCAGAACAAAATACTAAGATCAATAGCTAATGTACCCTGGTACATCACCAACAATGAGATCATGCAGCACTTATCAATGAACTCTGTGAGGGATGATATCCGATCCACTTCTGTAAAATATAGAGAGAAGTTACTATGCCACCCCAACGAGCTAGCCCGTCAATTGACTGTGGACGATTGCATTAAGAGGCCGAGAAGGCATAACATTCTGGAACTACAAAATAGACATTAGACTAGAGAAATTTTGAGAGTAGATGTCTCATTGGAGGCACATTCAGCCACAGACATATCTCACAACAGATTTGCTCATAATTTGAATGGACTGATTGCAGATATAGCTATAATAAAAAAAAAAATTGTTCTTGCGCCAGATAATGAAACAAAAAACAATCAATCACAAGGTGCTTAACTGAAGATAAAGAAAGCAAAAGAAAAGCAGAAAAAAGTCTAAAAGAACTTATTAAAGAATCGTTAAAATACTAGATTTTTTATTTATCCCAATCATACTAAAAAAATTTACTTGATTATTATTATTATTTAGCTCTACTTAAGTCTTATCTAATTTAGTCTCTACTAAACATACTTCCCAAATATACCACTTCATTCACTTGTTCTATTATCTTACCATTCACGTTGATCTTACATTCTGTTCTTTCTTCATTTCTTTCAAATATCAGAACCTTCGTCTTATCTGCATTCAGGTTTAGTCCATTATTTTCACACCCATCTTTCAGAGTGGTGACCAATGCCTTCAAATCGCATTCTGATGATGCAATGAGCACTGCATCATCTGCATATAGCAAACAATTGACCTTAAGGTCACCTACTGTCACTCCCATGTCACCGTCTTTCACGACTTGGAGACAGCTATCCAAATACAAATTCAACAACCAAGCTGACATAGCGCAACCTTGCTTAACACCCGATTAGATGTTAAACCGGGGCGAAATGTAAGTTCCCACTCGCACACAGGCTGAGTCATCTCTGTAAAGAGGCTTTACAGCCTTTTAGCAAGGGTCCGCTCACACTGTATCGGGGTAGTATCCCCAAAATTGATTTCTCAAAACCCTGTCAAACGCCTTTTCCAAATCCACAAAAGCACAGAAAACATTTTAGTTTAGGGCAAAAACTTTTCCGTGATCATGCGGAGGGAAAAAATCTGATCTATACACCCTCTTCCAGGCTAAAACCTCCTTGGGCCTCCCACAACAGCCTTTCAGATCTTTCTTGCATTCTTCTCTCTAGTATTTTAGCATAAACTTTACCGCCCAAGCTAATCAAACTGATAGCCCTATAGCTTGCACAGTTTATCTGTGAACCTTTGCCTTTATACAAAGGTATGATGACTGCACCTCGGCAATCGTCTGGGACCTCTCCTGATTTCCAGCATATATTGCACAACAGCCAGAACAAGTCCAAGACGCGTGGCCCACCATATTTGATCATCTCGGCAATAACTTCATCTGCTCCTGCAGTCTTACCACATTTCAGACTTTGAATCCCGCTCTCCACTTCTTCCAAAGTGATTTCACCATCGGCTATCCCGACTCAGCATTTTGCTGGTACTCATGGCCGAGACGTCCTCACATTCATACGTCTCCTTGTAGAATTCCGCCCACCGCTGCAAAACGTTTGTATGCTCTTGTGTGTGTTTGCTCGGTTAAAATTTCACCGCGCTTCGAAAACACCCCTTTCATTCTACAAGTTACCGAACAACCCCGGAAATCACTAACTTCTCGCCAGAATAGCTTCGTGTTTTCCCGGAAGTTTTTTATCAACCTTTCATCCCTTTCTCTCTCAGAATTTTCACGCTTCATCTTTACAAGTGCTTTCTTTTTGTGCTTTTGCAGCTTACACTCTCTTTTTCTTATCTCTCTCATACTTTTATCCTTACCCGAGGCTTTATTATTCAGCCATGCTTTCTTCTTTAACTCCACAGCGTCTTTCACTTCATCATCTCACCATTCATCGCGCTTTTTACTAAAACCTCTTTTCCTTTTACCACATACCTCTGTCGCTACTTTCACCATACCATTCCTCAGGTTCTGCTAATATCCAAAATCTGTTTATTTTTTTTCTCTAAGGCCGAACATCGTTCCCAGAATCAGTAGTATATATAAGTGTACACCACTTATATATAAGTTTTTTTAATTATAAGTTTTAATAATTTGTTTATTCATTTAGTTTTTACACAATAGTTTAATATTTTGTTAGTATGGCAACCCTCCAATCGGGCTGTCAGTCGATCAGGCAAGGCATAAGACGAAAGACAAATAATTGGTTCACTTAAAGAATTAAAATAACTGCTAAATTTTAAAATAGGTTGAGATAGTTAATGTTATATTTTCGTAATATATATTTTTAAATACCTCACTAATTTATTTGTATATCTCTTAGTTTCTTCCCAAATCCAAGACAGATATCTTTCTCGATACCTCCATGGTATTAAGAAGAATATTCCTGAAATCATACAAAAAAGAAAATTCACCACTTCAGTCATAATGTAGAGGACTCAGTATTGAAAACGTAAGATTCTTTTATGTATTTTCAAACTAATAACTAAATTTCAATATTAACATCCCGTAAATAACATTGACTCAATAGTCAAAGTATGTACATATGTATACTGACTAGTGATGTAACGAATGTCATTATTTGAACTTTCGTGAATGCTAATGCGAAAGACAGTATCTACTACCAGAATTCGTAAATGTTTTTTTTTTCAGATTTTGCCCACATTGTCTATGTGTTGAAATGACAATGTCCAAATTGCATAATAAAGACTGATAATGTAATTACGAGGTTAAGTAAATTGTTTTTGTATTAAAAAAACATAACAAATGAATGGATTTTGATTTTAAACTAACTTCAAAAAAAGAGAAGGTTCTCAATTCCCCCGTTTTTTATGTTGGTTACCTCAGAACGTTGACTGCGTGAACGGATTTTGATGATTCTCTTTTATTTAAAAAATGGTGCTTCCTGTATGGCCCCATATATATTTTTGTTTGATCCTTTAGACTTCGAAAATACCATCCATAACTCTTAAAATGACGTCATGACCTTATACAAATTTCTTCGCGTTCTAATTATGTTACTTGAGGTATATTATGTTGGATTTTTATTGTTAGAAAACAGATTTCGTAGTATCATTATTGCCGTCAACGATCTATCTTCTTGTGGTCTATTTTGTAATTTATTAACGTCCAAATAAAATATCCTGATAAAGGTATACCTTTTAAACTTAGCACACGACTTTGTGAAACATATACGGTATTTGCACAGTTTTTTTACCTAGGTCGCTTACAGCTCATTCAAGGATGGCACAGGGGTCCACAAATTACGTATTAGAAGCAGCTTACGGCGCTCCACATTATTGTAAATATTCTTTAGAATTTATTGGAAATTAACCAAGTCAGTCTTTGCATACCCACGACGAATTCTTTAGAAAATGAAAGGTTCTCGAGACTTTCCACAACGAAAACTAAATCAGCTTGTTTTGTTTTCAGTGATAACCATTCATCTACTTCCATAACAGCCTCTGCAAATAACATGAACTGCCTTCTACATAAATTTTGTCTGAAACGCTGCAGTGCAACTTAAAAACCGTTTTTAAACGCATATCAAATTAGCTAATTAAAGTGGTACTTTTGCAAGTAACATTTCATTCCAATACGCAGTTGTTGGCATTTTTCTGGTGATATTTTATAACAGCGAGTGCCCGTAATCATTGTCTCTAAAGTAATCACTTCTTCAAGTAATAGTGTACTATACATATCTGCATGTAAATTGGATCGCTGTAGTGCATAAAGACATCATTTTCGATATCTCTACAAACATGACTGGCTTTACGCTTTGTACTAGGTCGAAATAAAAGAGTTTCAGGTGTTTTGTTTGATAAGTGATCGTGACTTAATTCGAATTGGTGGCCATTTTATCCGCCGTCTCTTTAGATAGACGATCATGGCTTAAGCCGAGAAGATGGTAACGTTGCTCCTCCGTCTTTTAGAGTAGACGATCGTGTATCAGCCCGAGTTGGTGGGCAAATTGCTCTTCCATCTCATTCGATAGGCGGTCGTTGATCGAGCCGAGACGGTAACTACATTGCTCCTCTGTCTCATTTGGGAGACGATCGTGTATCACGCCAAATCGGTGGGCATGTTGCTCCACCGTCTCATTCGATAAACGACGTTGATCAAGACGCGACGGTGGCTACAGTTTTTCATATTTTCCCTATTCGAAACCGTATATTTTAAAGCCTGTTTTTGCGCTATTTGCAAATCGCTTTTGAAATAGTCCTTATGGTAGATTTCCTCAGTTGAAACACTGACTCCAAAAATAATAATAATTGTATAAGTATCGTTATTTCTAATTCTTATTAATTTGATTGTTTTTTATTTTCATTTAATTTTACTTAGAAGAAAATACGCAATTATTTTTTACATACATAACATATAAATTTGTTTTGAAATAGTTTTTTTCTGATATTTTGTACGAATGCGAATACTCAATAGTATGCGTTACATCACTGAAACCTTAATATACATGGATATTTTCAAAAATGTGAAGTGTTAAATTAAATTGTACAGTTAACTTTAAAATATAGAAGTCCCAAGGAATTCTTACCCCAAATACATATAAATCTTCCAAAATCAAACACGATCTCCTTATCGATTACTGATAATAATTTAATTTCGGGAATATAAGCTAATTTTTTAATAAGAGGACACAGGGTGTAATTCCTACATTCAGGACACACAAATACTTTATCAACACCTTTTGAATCGAACACGAGCCCATATCCATATCTATAAATTATCAATATTAACATTTTTATTATTGGTATATTTATTTTACATCCAACTAGTTCGTTAAAGACATTTAACGAACTATGATCTACTAAAAACATAAACGACTATACTCAAAAATATAAAATTACATAAAATATGTAATGAAAAGTTTATATCCTTACTTTCTAAACCTATTAATGTCACCTTCATTTTCATATACACGAAACATTAAAACGGCACCAAGTAGAAGTAGAGGGAAGTAAATGTAAGTCTAATTTTAAATGCTTAATCAAATATAAAATCCTTGTATTTGATGGTTTAATGCTGTAAGAGATATTAATTTTCAAAAGAATTACTTTATTTAAACCCTTAAGTGTAATGTTAGAAAATCATCTATATCGTTCAAACATACGTTTGTCAATATTATTATTGGATTTAACCTTTTCCTTGTTATTATTTTATTAAAATAGTAATCGATACGTGTTATTCATACATTGTAAGGAGATACCTGTCGTGCGCTCATATTAGCGGGACTTTGAATTGGCACAATGTAATACGGACCATCATGGAGGGCAAATGCATCTAGTATAATGTAATTATCTAGAAGTCTGAAAAATAGACACACCTATAACTCCACGATATACTGCTTAGTAAAGGCCTGCAATATCATGGAGTCGATCGTCACTTCTCAAGAACAGATTAAGTTTAGAATCAAGATATTAAATTGGCCGTCGTTTATAGTGCTGTGACAAATCACAAATCAGAACAAGTTTGTTATTTAAATTATCCGACAATTTTTAATTATTTTTTTTACATTGACATTGTCTAAGGGGAATTAAATTATTTACTATGAAGGGGACGTAAGGGTGAAGATCAACAGTCGTAAGACAAGAAAAAAATACAGAATAAAAATATAAGCAGAAAATAAGCCCCTAATTACCTTTAGAAATCATCTTATAACGCTAGATACCTTTAAGTGTTACTCTGGTCTAACTTATCGTTTACGGTAAACGAAACTTACTCTTTTATTCCATAATAATTCTTATATTTTCCAAATGGCATTCGAAGCAATATCTTGTACACAATATTACTTCTTTCTAAAGTTGAATAATTGTCGGGTCCGGGATATTGTGACCTGAAATTAGCGTTTATTTATTTTTTTATTACTTTATTTTCACAGATCAGACTTAATGACAATTCGTTTCATTTGACTTTTTTTCTCAAAAAAAATGTAATGACAATATAATAAAGTAATTTTTTAATAGTCTCTTTACCGTACAATTTTAATTAACTCTCTTTCATTTGCCACTCCGAAGAAATTAACTATGGGATTCACAAACTCTAAATGACTATCTTTAAAAAAACTTTTCTCGTTGAAATACAATCCAAATTCTTCAATAATTTCATCGGGGTTATGAATTTTAACGAATATTAATAATCTCGATGTCCAGCCATCTGCAATGGTACAGGCAACAGTTGATATAAGTTACTAATGGTATTTTAAATGTGTTTTTAAATATGGCAAACGTCACAGTGAGTGGATTTCCATTAAAAATGGTGATTATTACTACAAAAATATTGTCTCTATATTTATAGCTGCATGGCATTTCCCCAATTTTGCCACGAACATGTGCCCCTGAGTTGACTTAATTGCTAACGCGTTAATTTCAATACTTAAAGGCGTAGTTTCGGTCTTATGGAAGACTACCCTTGTCCATCAGATCCCTTAAAAAGCTGTTAGAATGGACTGAACTAACTATCGACGTATCGCCTCCTCTCCCGTAAATAGAGGGCGTCATCAAGCAACAGCTCCTAACGTACCTGGAGGATCTCCAGTTGATCAATGACCGGCAATATGACTTTCGCCATGATCGATTGATTCGTCTGATGATTTTCTGTTATATCTTACGCACCGTCAGGCAACGGTTATTGAAAGCAACGGAGACGGTGTGGCAGTGAGTCTGGATATAGCAAAAACTTTTTATCTTCTATGGCACAAGATTGAAAGATTTTCTTTCAAAGATTCCTTCGTATGGGCTTCCCGAGAGTTTATGAAAGTGGATCCCCATCTTTCTTACTAGGCGAAGCAAACAAGTTGTTCTCTACACTTTTTTGCACGGTGTAGCCCTATCCCCAATGCTGTCCTCAACTCTATTCCTCCTAAATATCAATGTTACGTTGGATATTTCAGACACATTGTTATGCTAATGGCAGCACAGGGGATGCGATGTATTCTACCCTTTGACTTGGTGCTTTCGCTGGATTCTGTGGCATTGCGTAGAGATGTAGCTTATTTGAGCATCTTCTACCACATTTACAACAGGGAGTGTTCCGAAGGGTTATTTGATCTGCCCGCCACCTGCCGCCGATTTTCATCACCGCACAGCACATTATCACCTGCAATACCAGCCGTACCACCTGGATACGTGGATTATGGAACTTCTACTGTGCGATTATCAAAGAACTTTCTTCCACATACCACAAAGATGTGGAATGAACTACCTGCGGCATGGGTAACGTCAAAGCGTCTACTCCCTCCTCTCAAAGGCCGTAATCATTAACCATTCATGAGTGACGGTGATCACTAAAAAACGACAGCCTGTACGCTCGTTTACCCTTTTCTAACAAAAAAACAACGAATTTTATGAAAGGCAATACGTGTTTTTAAACTCACTCTGATCTTTTAATTTAATTTTAATACAAATAGGCAAAAAGAAGTTAAACAAATATAATAAGAAACTTTTTTTACCTGCCATCTAATCTTTTCGTTTTTTTAAACCATTTAAAACATTAAAATGAAAGAACAGGAATCACTATCACAATCACTATTTCACTCAGTCTCCAAATTTCTATCCCGGAAACAAGTTCCTCGTTCAATATAAATGCCCAGTTTAAAGCATTTAGAAGCTGTCTGTCTTTATGCATTTTGTGCATAGAAATCTTTGCAACCGCAAGTTCAACTGCTGGCACGCTAACCAGAAGAAATGGGAATGACGAGCCGACGAAAGACCCTATTGGTGCATGGACTGCCGGAGAACAAGAATAAGAAGGTAGAGAACTAAAACTGTTTTAGAAAAACTTGTAGTGTCTTATTGAAATGAGTCTAGTGTCATGGGTAATCCTTGATAAGTTTCAAGTTTCATGACTTATCTGTTAGAAATAAATTATGGTTGTTGTTGTTGTTGTTGTGGTTGAAAAAAAACACACGTTGACTGTTAGATCTGGTACTGCTGGTTATGACGGCATCAACCTTAAAATGTTACTTCTTCTTCTCGATGAGGTAGCTCCTATCATCTGTCATTTATTTAACTCTTCCCTTTCTTCTAACGAATTTCTTAATACGTAGAAAAAGGCTCAGGTAATTCCTATCCCCCATTAATTAAGAATCCTACCTCTTTCTCTTACTTCGGGTCTATCTCTATTCTTCCGTTTTTTCCAAAAGTCCTGGAGTGCATAGTTCACCAACAACTCCAAGCCTTACTTACTAAATACAATTCTTAGTAAATATCAATCTGGTTTTCGGGTTGGTTATAGCACTCGTCAATATCTATGACGGCTTTAGGCTTAATATGAACAAAAAGTTAGTAAGTATTATCGCGCTTCTTGATTTTAGTTACACTTTTAACACTGTTGATCTGCTCTTGATTGTCAATTAATCGATAAATATTCCTTCTGATGCTGTTAGTTGGTTTGACTGTTACATTCGTAGGCATCAGTAGCATGTTATAAATGTTATCTACTTTTCCTCATACTGCACAATCTCTACTGTCGTGCAACTAGGTGGCGTCCTGTCTACTCTTTGCTATCATTAACACTATTACATACCTTCTTTCGTCCTCTCATCACCTTTCCGTCAATGATCTTTAAGTCTATATAGCTTCTCCCACTCGCGATATCCATATAGCATGATAATATCAACCGATTTATCCAAAACGAATGCTTGGAGTGAATCCTATATATTACGTTTTAACCCAAAAAAATTACATGTCACAATATTAGGTAGTCGTTAACAGATTGATAAAATCCAATTGGATCACGTGTCTGAATTTCGGGCTCGTCTGAAATAGTTTCCATAAAATTTAGGCGGTACCTACATATGTTGACTTTTCTCTACTCAATTCTTCATAACCCTCACTCATACTCCCTCTTACTTAAAACAGCATTTCTTTTATCTTGGTTCCGATAATAAGCGGAAAATTCTAAACTCATGTAACGATAACCGCTTGCATAAACTCTCGGGATATTTTGGTAGTTTGTTTACTTCTAAATATGTGGCATTATGGAATGATCTCTCTTCTAAGATCCGACATTCGAAATCATTTCGCACCCTGTTTATATAGCTTTTAATCTGTCACTTGTGTATGTTTTTCTATTTTTTTATCTCTATCAATATTATAATTTTATTTATAAATTGCTAACGTTAAATGTTAATGACATAATCTTATATTTGACTCATTTCTTGTGACGTTTACCATAGAATTAAGGAAATTTTTAAGTAGCAATAATTTTTGCCTGTTGATGTAAAACTACAAATATATTTACCGTCCCTGGTTCAACTTCTGCTTCCAAACCGAATTGAATAACATTCATTAAAAAGTTTAAACGCATCTCTTTTGTTACGTTACTATCATCATCTTTGAAAACCAAAACTATATCGATTCTTTTATGTCCATCATTAAAATATCCCGTCAAGCCTAAATTCTAGAATAAAATAAGTAATCTAATAATGATAATTAATAACATACGTATAGTAATGATAATATTTTAAATACTTAAACAAACCTCATCATGATTTAAAATTTGTTCTGGCGCCGCTCCCTGGCCCTGTGAAAAAATCGGAACGTATTTATTGAAGTAAGAAGTTAGTATCTTTAATCGCGTCTAACTTTGTATGAATATATAAATAAATTAGTTCGAGATAATTATTTTCTATGATGCAATTATTTAAAAATTAACCAAATAAAATATAAAGCTCTTTTTACAACCTTTTCCTCCATAACGTGAAATAAAATATACAACAAATACGAGCTTTTGGTTTTAATAATAGAAATAACTTTATTCAAAAACTTTGGTCAGTAAAAAGACTTAAAAAATAAAATATGACACATGACAAATAGAAACAGATTTCGTTCGTCCCCTTTATTTATTTTTATTTTATTTAAGGCCAGTTATTTTGTTGGTGTCACTGTGTGCTTCTTGTTGGTTAATCTTCTATCTTAGAAAAAGGCACTTTAGAAATTTTTTTGAGTTTCTTTTGTAGATTATATATCGCAATAGTAACATTTTCAAAGTAATTAAAATGAAAAACAAAGTTCTGTTACGCTGTAATTGCACTCAGCTATAATGAGTGTGCGGGAGGCACAAGCAATAGAGCGGTCTTCTCCAATTTGACCTTGAGATAGTATTGCTGAGATTGCAAAATTAGACGCATCGCATGTGAGTATGAAAAGTTTGTGAAAAATCAGGGTAAGCGAGGACAGAGAAGGTGATAAGTTTATTTTGAAGTGTATCGAAAGCAAGTTGTTGTTCATTTTTCCAGCTGTTAAGGGTTTTGCGGCTTCAGAGAAATCAGAATTAAATCTCCTGTAGTAGGAGACGAGTCCGATGAAGGATTTGATATCTTTCGGGCATTTAGGTATAGGAAATTCAGTAATTACTTTAATTTTCTCTGGATTTGGTTTTACGCCATCACTATTTATTATATGGCCCAAATAGGCAATTTCTTTACGCAAGAACTCGCATTTATCGGATTGTAACTTTAAATTATATGTTCTTAATAAATGAAGTATGTCCGAGTAGTTAGAGCATATGCGTAAGAGAGCTTGAATTTCCTCTGTATTAAGATGGGAAATTCTCAGCTGCTCGATGACTACGTTAGTTCTAGACGAGACATGGAATAAGAAATTATGGGATATACTGCACCGATACAATGTGAGCGGACGCTTGCTACAGGCTGTAAAGTCTCTTTACAGAGTTCACTCAGCCTGTGTGCGAGTAGGAGGGGGCATGTCGCCCTGGTTTGACATCCAATCGGGTGTTAAGCAAGGTTGTGCTATGTCAGCTTGGTTGTTCAATTGTATTTGGATATCTATCTCCATAGCGTGAAAGACAGTGACATGGGAGTGAAAGTAGGTGACTTTAAGGTCAATGACTCGTTATATGCAGATTATGCAGTGCTCATTGCATCATCAGAATGCGATTTGCAGGCATTGGTCACCGCTCTGAAAGATAGGTGTGTGAAAATTATTGTCTAAAGCTGAATGCAGATAATAAGCCGAAGGTTTTGAAAGAAATGAAGAAAAGAGAGAATGTAAGATTAACGTGAATGGTAAAATAATAGAACTAGTGAATGAAGTGGTATATTTGCGAAATATGCGAATGGAACGATGCGAAATGGATGTGGAAAGGCGTATTGCTGCCGGTAACAGAGTGAACGGTGCTTTGGCTGCAGAATTGAGACGGTGAAACGTCAGCGTAGCTGCCAATAACAATGCCAATATAATTACACAAAGTATATCACGTAATTTTTTAAATTTAATATTCAAAAAGCAAGTCTACAAGTAAATTTAATTATTCTCATCAGTTTCTATCCTTACCGTATCGTTTCCTCATCATCTACATTTTCATATAGACGATAAATTAAAACGGCACCAAATATCGAAGGAATTATTAACATAAAGTTGAAATACTCACAAAAAGCAAAATATTATGATATCTGAAAGAAATTATATTATTAAATCTTTGAATGTATGTCACGACATAGACAAATCTACATCGATGTATGATATTTGCAGAAAATAGACAGTTGAATCTTAAATATTGAATAATGAAAGTAGAGAAATTGAAAAAATCTAAACAAATCTATAATTTACAATGTGTTAAAAGTAAATAAATATAATGATAATAGGACAATCGGTTATACCCTCTTCCCGAAGTACTCATGTATCATGTGTATTGGTGGGATCTTCCACACATTAATCATCCCCTGCCATTCATAAAATAGAACCTAAAGAAAAAAAGGGTTAGGTTAGGTTAGAGTTGTTTATGGTTAACCTAGATTTTTTTTATTTACTCATTTTGTTTGATTTTTTTATAATTAATTTAACAATTCTTGTAATTTCAAATAGCATTAACTAATAATAAGACCTTTTTAATAGTACTTAATACTTACACATTTTGACAGCTGTCATTTGCTTGCTGTCATTTTTATTTGTATATTCGTTTAGAAATAAATGTTAATTTTGTTTTTATAATGTAATGCCTCTCAGCCTATTTTGTGTTCTACGATTTCATCTTTATGCTTTAAGATTTTTTATTTGTTAATACTATATTTATTTATTAGTAGTATTTTACCGCAAAACTATTTTTTAAATCTGTTATCAATTGCTGGCGGGTTAGGCAGGCACATATTGGTACTTTATTCAAAACTTATAGTAATAATTATAATATTCAATATACCACATATATTTATTTTCATATTTTATTTTGTATATACATTTAAATATATATAACTTTAAATATGTCTTCAATTGATAGTAATAGTAGTAAGAACTTTTATTCACTGTCTTCTAATGCATCGTGTAGTGGGGATAGTTTTCACAGTACATCAGACCAGCACCTTAACATAACTCTCAATTCCAGTTTTACCGATTCTCTGAAATCATTTAATATTATTCATATTAATACCCAAAGTATCCCGGCTCATTACCCCAAATGGTTACGTCATTTGAATAGCGCAATATTCATGCCATTCTTAGCTCTTAATCCTGGTTTAAACCTTGTTTACCTTCAATCTCCTACACCATGCTAAGATTTCATTTCATACGTAACGATAGCATTGGTAAAATGGGAGGCGGAGTAGCGATATACTTACGCTCTCATATTCCTTTGAATGTCATTAGTACATCTACTCAACCTCCAACCCATGATGCGGCTGAACATCTACTGATAGAGGTAATGTTATTGCATACTAAAATCCTCCTTGGTGATTTTTATAATCTTCCGTCCATAACAAATTATTTTAATTTTTTTGAAATTATACTTGAAACATTCACCTCTCTTTACAGTAATTCAATACATCTGTTATTATACATAAAAAAGTATTTACAGTGGAATTTAATATTATTTATTATTATTTATTTACGAGGGAACTTCCCGGCCCGAAGGGCCGGAAAGGGTCAAATGTCACGTATAAGGTTGGCACCCACCCTATTTTGTAGCCTGATTCAATAGCTTTTTTTGATGTATTACACATTATTGTGTGATTTGTGGGTGATAAGTGATGCGCGTGCATACAGAGTCAATTAGGTCATTATTATATAGTAAGGCTTAATCTTAACACCATATCCCTTGCGGGGTAGCCAGAGACGACGGAGCGCCAAACGCCACGGTCCCTGCATACCTCTTTCGCCTCGGCCACAGACATCAACCTCTTCATACATGCCCTCCGGTTGGTACTCATGCTTTTTACGTGACCTTCTTCCAGTATCATAAATACTGTGTTTTCGAAGGTCACTCGAGGCCTCCCCCTGTCTCTCTTACCGCTCACTTTTCCTGTATAAATATTTTTTACCATTCTTTCATCACTCATTCGTTCGACGTGCCCAAACCACCTGAGCACGTTCTTCATTCTCACCGTGAGAATAATATAATAACATAATAATAATAATAACATAAGTATAATATTAATATTATATTTAAAAACATCAATAATTATATTAAATAAAATAATAAATAAAAAAAATAATATTAATATTAATAAATAATTAATAAATAATAATAATTCATTAATAATAATTAATTAATTAATCAATAATTAATTAATTATTTAATATTATTAAATAATTATTATATTTAATATTATTAACATTATATTTTTAAATTTAAACCTTAGATATATTAAAAACTTCCGCTCAGTAAAAATTCCCGCTGATGAGATTATTGGGAGTCTTCTAGAATTTCTAAAGATAGATAAAATGGATATAGCTTCATATATATAGGTTCATTTGTCAAAAGAACCTTACTTATTCCTTGTTTACTTTAATGACTTCCCTTATCTTGTAACTTGGAAAGAACATGAGATAGTGTTGGTTTGTAATGATACTTCTTTTACTTTTAAAAATAATAGACAGAAATCAATAATAGACTGTGTACACAATGCTCTCTCTGCTGTTGTATAATGGTTTGACCCCAAATAACCAATAATTTATTGGTAAACTAAAAAAAACAACATTATTAAATTTACTTTACCAAAGGTCAAAAAGTCAACATAAATATACAATTTAATAATGAGGAACTAGATTTAATGAATTCTACTGTGTTTTTAGGCATTACCTTAGAACCGACTTAGTTCTATCACGTACGCGGATTAAAAAAACGTCGGTTGACAAACTTTGAAACAGCTAGAATAACATATTAACTACTTTGACAGTATCATGTCATAAGACACACTGCTATGAAGTAATGCATCAGATATAAATACTATATTTGTACTGCAGTAGAGGGCTTTTCGAGCAATTTAAAATATGAAGCCGAAAGATTTATTAAGAAACAAATTCAAAGAACTCAAAATCATGACTGTGTACTACCAATATATTTATAACAATTTAAATTATGTACAAAAATATAATAATGAATTTAGAAAAATTCTGATGCACAAAAAATTAATACTAGAAATAAATATAAATTTGCTATGCCCATCACTAGATTCCATAAAATAAGTAATTTCTTAAGGTTTATTTTTACAAATTGCAAAAAGAGCTGTGAGGGCTAGAGACTGTAGAGATTAACTTACAGTCACTTCTCAATACATATTAAATAACATAATATTTAAATTCTTAAAAAAGTTCATAGATCCTTCATGGGCTTGACTGCACGCATTGTCGCATTCGTATATTCCACCGGACATCTTAGAAATTCCTTTTCTTAGTTTTAAATGTAAAATCAAAAGTATATTATTAAATAAATCTTGTTATTACATTCAATAGTTTTTAGTAGATGGAAATGTGTGGAACATAAGTTATTCGATCATTTGCAGGGTTGATAGCATAATGAATATGTCGGCGCTAATCCACTGTCACACTAATTTTGTTCATATTAAATAAAAGAAACTTAAGATATAAAATTTTTTTATTCATAATATGAGCAGACTAACACTTCAGAGTAAATCTCAATACGAATCACGACTTATCGATGGCGCGTAGACTTAATAAATACTACTTAGTACTTATTATATATATAACCCTACTATTACTTTGTTCATATCACGTAAATTGATTTACAATACATTGAACTACTAATTAAACAATTTTACATTAAGAATATTAAAAAAAAATACAAGAATAATTATTTTGAGTTATATAATTTATTTAATACAATATTACATACTGAATTTATTTAGGTTTCATTTAACATATTTTGGAATAAAATAAACATAATTTTGATATTTTAATAAAAATAAATGGATCGTCGTTCATATGTACATAAAACATTGTTAAATTTCTTTTAAAAAATGAAACTGTTGAGTTTCTGGCCGGCTCTTCTCAGAAGAGCAGCATTCCGATTTGGTGGTAGCCTACTCACGGACTGACTACACTGACCTTTTTTATTGTAATAATTGCCGATTCAAGAGTACATGTAAATGCCTACTTTTTTAATTTGATACACAATAAAGCCTTAATTTGGTCATTAAATAAAATCAAACTATTCATTTTTTTTTCTTCTCCTAGAGGAGGGTAAGCGAGCATGCGGATCACTAATGTCAAATGATCACCGACGTCCACGAAATCTTGCAACATCCCGGGAATCGCAAGAGCGTTGCCGGCCTTGCAAGTAGAAATACATGCGTTTTTTGAAGGTACCCATGTCGTTTCGAACTGGAAATATCTTTTTGCAAGAAGTTTTTCTACTAAACTAAACGAACTTTAGTTTACCCTATTCTGAGCCCATCCCCAGGGAGGTTTCTATAAAAAACACAAGTTGTTTTCGGCACACATCGTAATCGGGTTTGAAAAGTAAACCTGAAAAAGTCCTGCCCTCTAAAAATATCTTAACGTAGAGCTAGGACTAGTTTCGTGGGACTAGGCGGAGGTAAAGCTTAACAATCCATTGAACTTAAAATCATGGACATGGACGAGTAGTATATTATTTAAATCAATGATGAACTGCAGACAATAGATGGCAGCTAGTCTACGAGGTGGCTCAATTAGGGTAGAGTGATCTCGAGAAATTTCTGTATTTACACTATGATTATGAATTATGTTCAATTCGTTTTAAGTTTTTTATTGTAAAAGGCTAAATGTATTTTTAGGACTAAAAGTTTTTTGCTTAGATGAAATAAATAAACATATAATACCTAATTCAACTTATACAGAAGTCAATAATACTAGCAGCTCATAAAGAATTTCCTGCCTAAAGATAAAGTCATACTTCATGAATATTTTGTTTTATGTCATTGACGATATAGAGTTTTGTTTTTATTGAGTTTTATGATATTATTATTTGAATATTAAAAATGAAGAAAAATGATTTTCGAGATTTTAGAAACAAAGAATTTAAGGTGAGAATGGATTCGATTAAATGCCACAAATATAAAACTTTTCAACCGGAGTTACCAAACAAAAAGTTTATGTTTTCCGATGAAAAAGAAAGTATACACAACATGAAAGTACTCCACAAAGACTCTAGTGACCAGAATAAAGCTACTCAACTACACGATGAAAGAGAACACGCCAAAGAAACTGTGGTAGAACAACAACCTAAACAGAAAGAAGAAATGCCTAAAGCAATTACTGCAATGTTCAGAGATAATAAAAGACGCATAGATCTTGTACTCGTTGTTGAAGATTATGTGAATGAACGTATTAATAATATAAAAATGGACTTCCTCTCGTATATGGTAAGAGCTGAACTCGAGCTTGAAATAGAACCTGGCTTGATGAAAAATCACCAACATCTCATATTTATTAAAATACATGCCCCAGACTCGGTTTTAGAAAATTATGGAAAGTTATTCGGAACAAAACGATATTTTGCCGATTCACGGTACGATTATATGGACCTGGCAAATTACGATAAGGAATGGGTGATGTTTGTTCGTAATAACTATGAAACACCTAATGGATATTCGAGTTACGAGAGAAGTATTATAGTTTACAAGATATTACTGCATTTGTCTTTCGGTGACAATGCTAACTACTACGGTATCGAACGATTGTTAAACAGAAAAGTTATTTTAGATGCTTTTGCGCTTCATGATGGTCCATATTTTATAACACCAAATCAAACTATTTCTGGATCAAACACTAGACAAATTTTAAACTATTATTGGAGTAGAACGCAAAATATATTTCAACAGCAGCCAATACACCTCATACAGGAGTACTTCGGTCCGAGGATTGCATTTTATTTTGCATTTTACGAGTTCTTCACCAAGGCTTTAAAGGTGGCTGCATTTATAGGAATCTTTAATATAATTTTAGGGGCGCTAAACTTAACCATTTTGGAAAAAGACATAAAAATAGGAATTTGCAAATCAAATTTAACAATATGTAAATCTTGTTATAATGAGAAAATATGTCCACAAAGAGTTTGTATGGACTATTGCTTGTCGGTGCAGATACATCTTATTTTAGACCATTTATTAGTACCACTATATTCAATAATCACAGTAGTTGGAGCATTTATATTTTTAAGGCTTTGGCAACGTAGAGAATATTTTCTAAAGTGGATGTGGGAAGTTGGTCGACATGATTCGTACTACAAAAACGCAGTTCGACCATTATTTGACACTGGTGGCGGTGTAAGAACGGATCCATTCATCGGCGGATTTAAAAACAATGAGAGTATTATCCCGATATTTTTGAGAAATGTTATATCCAAGATAGTCATAATATTGTATTGGTATATGATATTACCACTTATGTTTACAACTTATGAACTATATGAAGCATTTTGTAAAGATATGAAAACAAATCAGGATTACAAAAAGTATAGAGATTACATTGTAATGTCTATGTTTCAAAGTTTTCATACATTACTGATAACTGGGTTTGAGAAGATCTACCACCATATTGTTTACCTCCTAGTTCAATATGAAAATCACAGCTCTTATAAAAAATTCAATGAATCGATTATCATTAAAAAATTTGGTTTTAAGATGGTTTTTCAATACGCACTCATTGCTTATTACGCCTGGATACAAGGCAAAAATTCTCGCTACAGAAGATGCACTATTAAATACTGCGCTAGCCTCTATAACACTTTTAAATATTTATTGTATATTCTTTATGGATATAGTGAACATAGTTGCAGTTCATACAGTTTCTGTTTTCCATATTCTTGTATAATTGAAGTTGCAGTATTGATCGCCACTCTGTTGGTAGTGACGCAGGTTGTTTATAAAATGGCTGATTACATTTTTAGTTTGAGAACAGACTACAACCAAGACAAATACCGCAATTCTGTTATTCCTTGTTGGGAACGCGAGTACAGACTGAATTCTGTGACTGAGGAAGATATGGTTCAGAGGTACCTTTATCTTGCAGCTCAGTTTACTTTAGTCACTTGGTTTGTTATAGCATTTCCGTTAGCGCCGCTTATTCTTTATCTAATCAATATTTGGGACATAAGACACAAGGCTCGCAAACTTTTGTTATCAAGCAGAAGACCACTTCTTATGAAGACTCCAGGAACTGAAATGACCAAAGTTTTTTATTTCATCGTATTTATTGCAGTTTTAACGAATGCTCTTAATATATTAACTGTGAACCGATCTTTAATTCGTTATGTTATGGCCAATCAAACCAAGAAGCCAGACGAATTATTCGATTTCTTTCACTTCCACTACCGTGAGTATGGATGTTATGCGGCAGACCTAATACACTTGGATAAGGTAATGCATTTTTATGATTTACCAAGAAAAATTTATATGAAATCGGAATATTTTATGATACAAATTTATGGAATGTTTTCCTTTTCTTTATTTGCATTAGCAATGAGTTGTATACTTCTTATAATCCGTTACACTATTAATCGTCAACGAGAAGTGGAATTAGTAAGAGCGACAGAAGAGAAAGTAAGAAATCTATACAATCGATACGAATTCGAATACAAAGACTCAAAAGACTGAAGAAATATAAAAAATATATTTGAATAGATGAATAGATTTTATTATGCCATTCTTAGTTTTTCCTTTCAGTACTCATACTTTCCCAAGAATTTATTAACCATAAATATAATTCCTACAAAAGTCATATGTACATATGGGCGCAAATCATTATGTAATGATTATATTGTTTTAAAAATTCCGTTATTATTTATAATTAGTTTTTAAATAATCATTCGTAATCACAAAACTGTTATTTCTTTAATTTCAATCTCTTAAAGACATTGTATTGACTGATTGGTTGGTGATTGGTAAATTTCACATCCAATCGGAAAATTTCACATTGGATGTGAAATTTATTATTTAATAGTTCATATTGTTGCACCTTTTCATGTTAAACATTTAAAGTAAAACTAAATTAGATTTATTATAACTCTTGCTTTAAAATAAGTTTTGATTGTGACCACGCCTGGAAATAAGTATAAATATGGCTGCTAATATTCAATTGCGTCATTCTTGTTACTAGCAGTTGTGCGAAAATAAACTATACAAATTCTAATTGAATTTTCATTATAATGGACGACGAACACGGAATCTCTGACCTATCGCCGACATACACATTGTTTAATACTCATGAATTATCTAAAGACCTAAAATTTCGTGTTACTACCTGTTGCCAGCGACTATATATGATTCACCTTCGCTGACTTAAATAATATAAAAACCGATTATCCTTGTAAAATTAAGATAGAAAAGAAACCAATTTTTGTGTTTACTCTAAAAATATATATATTTTTATAGTGACATTTTGTTATTTGAAATTTTAAATTATAAAAAAGTTTTTAGTCACTATTTGACTTCGATAAAGTGATTTTTACTTAAAAACTTTATTACAAATAAAACTCAATTATTTGCTTGTCATTTGATTTGTCGAAAGAAAGAAATGCTGAAAATATAAGCATAACATTTCTAATACGCTTAAACCTTATAAATTGCTGTCAAATCTTTTCAAAATCCCAGGAGTGGAGCAAAATTGCAATTTAATACTTTATTTGTTAGACCTTTTACAGTTATTGGTAAACAAGATAATACTAAGAAATATAATACTAGAGACGACAGACATATATTTGTGAGTCATATTACCTTTGAAACCAGCGTGTGAATCTTTTTTGCCTGAAAGTGACGTCACAATTCAAGCAAAAATAACTTTATTTTTATATGTAAAGGGCAAACGAGCTTGCGCATCACAGAAAGTACATGGTCACCACCACCTATGAACTCTTGCAACATCCGGGGATTCACAATAGCGCTACCAGACTTGGAGGTAGGAGTAAACATCTTTTTTGAACCCATTGTCCGATCTGGAAATACCGCCGAAAGAAGTTCGTTCCACATTCAAGTGGTACGTGGAAAAAAGGTATAGCGAATCGCATAGTGGAAGATCGTCACGCATCCAATTGGTACGGATGGTATTGGTGGCCATAACGCGCTTAGATGACGCGACGGTGATGCAATTCTGCGGTAGGCATCTGATTGATCTATGGATCACTCCCAATTTCATCAAGGCCAACTTGGCCTTGCTCACCAAATGACAACGAAACTAACAATCGCTCAAAATGTCCAGACCCAATATTCTGATACTTGGCGAGGTAATTAGAGGAGTGCTCTCGATAAGCTGTGATACGACAAACAGGGTTTTCAAACAAAGTAGTACCACAGAGTTTGTTACATCTTGATACTGCGTATACATATTAATAATATGGTAGGTAAATGGTCTGCTTTGTATAATGGACGTCATTTGAAAGAGGGTGGTCTCCACTTTCTATTCATACCGCTCCCAGCTCGAGGAGATGCGTAGTTTTTTTTATTAAGGTTTTTTTTGCGAGAGATAAGCCCTGAAATAATACACAAGAATGATTGTAAGGACCAACGCCATAAAAAAGCCTAATTAGAACACTAATTACCAGAGCACTCACCGAAGACCCATTGAAAATTGAATCTCGGAAGTGATTCGGATAGAAAGAAATAGGAAGATCACGATATCAATTGCAAAATATGTCAATAGGTGATAGGGCCTAGCTATAGTTATTTGACTGCAGCTCGTATTGGGCTGGCTCGACCGGGGAAGGATGAGATGGTCCTTCCCCGGTCCCGGAAGATCGACGTGTAGTAACCAAATTCATTTGGTTATGTTTCGAGTGAGAGAATCTGGAAGCCCAAACACCCCCGCCGTCGCCTCCGCCAAACATGAAAGCGATGCCTCAAAAAAATATAACCCAGGAGGGCATCGGCTTCGACGAAGCCGGGGAACCCCACCCCGAGCAAAATCAGGGGAATGATTCTAGGATTTTGCTCGGGTTGCCCGTCGTATCTGGGGCGGGCAAAGTATCGCCTTTTGTTTGTTCTGAGGGCAAACGACGAGTCAACGCAGCGGACGGGGTGCCCATTCTAAATGTGGACTTTTGCAATATCCGGGGACTTCATTCCAACTTGAACGCCGTCCACTACCATCTAGAGACGGCGCAACCAGCCTTGTTATTTCTGACGGAGACCTGCTACCTTAAAGGCGTAGTCCCAGTTCGTGCCCTTGTCCATCCGATCCCTAAAAAAGGTGATAGCTCGGACCCAGCTAAATACAGACCTATCGCCAATACCTTTCTTTTCTCCAAATTAATGGAGAGCATAATCAATGAACAACTCTTAATATACCTCGAGGATCACCGATCGGTCAATGACCGGCAATGTGGCTTTCGCCATGATCGATCGGCTGGTGATATTCTGTTATATCTTACGCACCGTTGGGCAGCTGTTATTGAAAGTAATGGAGAGGTTCCGGCGGTTAGCCTGGATATGGCAAAAGCCTTCGATCGTGTATGGCACAAGGGGCTTCTTTCGAAGCTACCTTCCTATGGGCTTCCCAAGAGTTCATGCTAGTGGATCGCCAGCTTTCTTACTGGACGGAGCATACAGGTCGTTCTCGACGGTTTTTGCTTGGACCCCAAGCCCGTGAACGCTGGTGTACCCCAAGGCTGCGTACTATCCCCAACTCTGTTCCTCGTGCACATCAATGATATTTTGGATATTCCCAACATAAATTATTATGCTGATGACACCACTGGGGATGCGGTATATTTCGGCCGTGCAGGTCTCTCGAGAAAACGTCGACTCATACCGATAGAAACGTGGATTGCGTTGCGTAGAGACGTGGCATCTCTGTGCGTCTTCTACTGCATTCTACAATTGAGTGTTCCGATGAGCTATTCGATCTGATGACTGCCGCCGAATTTCATCACCGCACATCGCGCCATCGCCTCCAATACCATCCCTACCAATTGGATGCGTGGTGATCCTACGGTCCTTCCTCACGGTCTTATAAAAATACCATTTCTGTGCCATACGGTCATTTATAATGCCCGTAAAGTTCGATCCCATCTAGCCATTGCAACCCAAATAGTTTCAGTTATCCATAATTGGCTTAACTTAAGTGGCTCCCAATCTGCCTTCGCCGGAATATGCACGTCCTAACAGCGCTGTATAATCTCTTCTCCAACTCAGCTCCCTTCTATCTTCATCAACAGTTCCATCTTGCAATTCCTAGTAGTCGTCCTAAACGCTAAAACGTGTTATAGTAAAAATCTTTGATAATCCCTCTTTTAAATCGCACTTTTATTCTACTACTTACTATACAAGCATCATATAGGGCGTAAACAATGTTATTAAGATATAAGATTTTATCATCAACCGTTGACGCTCCAGTAAACTTTAAGAAATCAGTATGGATAACATCCCTCTCTAAATTATCTCGAAGTTAATTAGACCTGACGCATATTTCGCGAAAAACCCGGAGCAGAAAGTTGTCCATAGCATTTAGTACGCTACTGATGCGTTTTCTTATCATGACAAATTTGTCTCTTTTATAATATACGTCCTCCAAAATACAAACCCACTAAATTTCTACAACGTAATTTTGGAGGATTTGAGAACAACCGACTGTGTGAGGATGCTCGTCAGTTAGACTGGGATCTTGTGAATAATTCCGAATCTATTAAAAGGTGGAAATATTCTATAATTTGTTGATCCATCCATCCACTGTACGACAGGCATGCCCCTGTGCGATCAATTAAAATGAAACACATTCCTGCACCGTGGTTAACTAATGAACTAAGGACTTTAAGGACGAAAAAGAATCAAGCAAAATATAAATATATATTAAAAGAGTCTCATACCAGCCGCTCTAATTACCATGCAGCTTGAAATCGCTGTAATATTTTGTGTAGAGATGCCCAACGCCGCCACATTCATAACTCAATCGGTGGAGTTGGCAGAACTACAATACTTCTATAATTAGTGACATTCATCTTCTTAGTAAACACTTCTGAAATAATGGATAATGCCGGTAAATAACACATACTTCATTATGTTTCATCTCTTCCAACTCCGGATTTCTTATCTTTTTCTTTTTGTTCTATCACTGAATGGGGTGTTAAGAAGCGCGTATTATTCATTTCTTCGAATGCAGTTGGTGCTGACAGTATAAGCCGTATGATCCTACCCATACCAGATGTTATTGCTCCTATAGGAGTATAAAGTCAGGTCCTAAACCATTCCATTACCAATGGTAAATTTCCTGATGCTTGGAAATATGCTCAAGTTATTGCAATACCTAAAAAGTTCAAACCCTTAAATATAGCCTATTTTCGTCCTATGTCTTGTCGTTTTTCTTCAAAATCTTTGAGAAAATAGTTTATCATCATTTGAGCACATTCACCCATAATCATCACTTGCTAAGTCCCTTACTATCCGGTTTCTGTTCCGGTCATAGTACAGTTACAGCACTAGTCAAGGTCAAGCGATGATATTCGCTTAGAAATGGATAATAAACAGCTGACTGTATTGACCCTGCTAGATTTTAACTATGCATTTAATTCTGTTTACTACGATATTCTGTTAAGTCACTCTTAACACTTCTCCATCAGTGATACATTGGTTTCGAAGTTACCTCACTGGCCTTAAGTCCTTATAAGTCCTTCTCACCCTGGTGCAAAGTCTCGGCTGAGGTGCCTCAAGCTGGCGTTTTGTCTCCCTTACTTTTAGCAATTTTCATTAATTTCATAACTCAATATACATATATCTTCTCTTATATGCATTTCTCTACATATGCCATTAATGATGACCTGACTGCAATTTTAAAATAAAGTTGTATATTATATTATTTTATATTATTATGGGCCGTCCCGACATGATTGCTAAAATTAATAACTTAAATCTCCCTCCGATCTTATATAACGGTATAGCAATACCATACTACGCTCACGCTTACGCTCGGGAACACTCTTCCTTTGTATATCGGGTATCGAGAACGTTAATTTTGTTTAAAAAATCTGTAGAATAAGACGTTCTAAGTAAAGATAGATAAAACAACTTCCGAATAACACTCTGTATATAATTGTAATAATATAAGTAATTTATAATCACTTATTTATTTATTTTAATTATGTATGTATTTAATATAAGTAGTGCATTGCATTGTTTATTACGTCTGGTTCAATTATTATAATATATGTTTATTAGTGTGTTATTATATGTATGTATGTTTATAAAAGTAACTTTATGCCAACTACGCCAATGTTTTTTTTTATTACTTAAAGTTTTTAAGGTTGCTTGGAAGAAAACGCCGTCAGGCGATAAGGCCGGCTGTTGTACTTTAAATGTGTTATTTTGTTCATTTATATGTACGATAAAAAATAAATAATAATAATAATAATAAATGTACACAACCGATTACGTAGTCAAGTTTTACTTACGCACGGCGAATGACTTTAAAAAAAAGATTTTATTTAAAATATAATAACTTTAATAAACAAGTAATTAGTAACAGAGTCAACGATGCTTTGGCTGCATTGTTGAGACAGCGAAACGTCTGCATAACTGCACGTTTGGCTGTACACAATACGGTTTTGCAAACGACGCTGTCATACGGCAGCCAAACGTGGGTAACACAGAAGAACAATGTAAGAAAGATGAATGCTGTGGAGATGCGATCTCTTCGCAGAATATGCGGAGTCAGTCTAGCTGACCGAATCCGCAATGAAGAGACCCACCGAATGGCAGGTACTAGTGAAGATGTCACGGTGAGAACAACTACACCTCGGCCCGCTCGACGGAACAGGGCATACGCGTTCAAACCGCGACATCATCAGACCACCGTGGTCTGACAAAGCTCCTACGCGAACGTGGGTACGGATACCACACGTTCGCGTTGGAAGATAAACGCCGCCTCACGGTGGTCATCAGGGGCCTCCCCGTGGAGATCCCAGCTGAGCGGATTTACGAGGACCTTAAGTCTCAGTCTTATCCCGTCATATCGGTACACCGTATGTACCGACCGACCACTAGGGCTCCTTTCGAGCTCATGCTGGTTCATTTAGAGCTTTCCCCGGAAGGAAAGCAAATTTTTGATGTTAAGGCAATCTGCCAACTCTCCGGCCTTAGGGCCTATGCCTAGACGACCACGCGACAGCCGAATGTCCGCGAAAACAACCTATCCCGGAGGATCCTCCCAGCTACGTCCTGTGGGAGTAACGCAGTTAAGGACGATAGGGCAACCGCGATAGGGGGAACCATCATTTACTACAGAAGGTCTCTTCATTGTACCCTGCTCGATCCGTCCCCACTAGTTAACATAGAGGCGTTACTATGTCAGGTAGGTATAACTGGCCATCAGAAGATCATACTAGCATCAGTATACCTCTCCCCGAATAAAGACCTACTAGAGGGGGACCTTAAGTCCCTACTCCAATTAGGTAACGCAACTATTCTGGCCGGCGACCTAACTTGTAAACATCCCCGCTGGAACCCTAGAATCGTAAATACTAGACGACGTCTCCTTGATAGGCTAAGCAACACGCCTGGTCTCAACTTTGAGATCATAGCGCCCTTGAGCCCCACGCGATACTTTGACTCGGACTTCTGACACGACACAGCTGACGTGCTCGACATAGCGCTCTTGAAAGACGTAACGCTTCAGTTGCGATCAATCGAGACACTATCCAAGCTAGACTCTGACTATCGACCAGTCCTAATCCATTTAGGACCCCTCCACCCTACGGCACCCGCGTTAAAAACTATAATCCATTGGAGAAAGCTAGAAGAGCAACTCCACTCCCCCGCCTCAGTGCACCTCGACGAAATACCTGACCAGATCGTAACGATCGAGGACGCTGAAAAAGCCGCGACGCGATTCACAAACCATCTATCAGACATAATAGGAAAGTCCTCGAGGGAGGTCGCAACCTTCGATGGGAGCCGTGCACTCTCTCCGGACATTAGGCACCTAGTTAACAGTAAAAACGCCGCGATCAGGAACCATGACACATATCCGACAGACGAACATCGACGGGAACTACGCCGCCTCCTAACTATGGAGGCTGGGACAAGAAGCTTTCAGGGCTCTCTCCTTCACACCAGGTTTACTGGTCATTGCAGAGAGCCCTGCAAGCCGAAACGGTCTGGGGAATGCCCCCGCTCGATAGACCACTAGACACTCCACGCCCGCCTTCGACGATCGAGACAAAGCGGAATGGCTAGCCGATAGCCTAGAGAGCTAGTGTAGCATTAGCACGCAACCGGTCGAACGCGAACATGTCGAAGCCATCGACAACACTGTTCGAGTCATGTGCTCTCCTCATCCGAACGATGCGATTACGTTAGGGAACGCTACGTAAAAGCGGCAAAGCTACACTGCACATACACACACACACAGCGTCTTCGCCGGCGAAGACGAGGCCTCCACCCAAGCACGTTGCTCCGGCGTTCTGCAGTCGGAGGACGTTAGTGTCAACTCCTAACCCACATCCAACCCTCGCTTCCCATCTAACGGCGTCCTAAGCCGTGGTCCGAGCCTCACAGGAGGCGCCCTCAGAACGCGCTTTCCCCTGGGGCCCTTCAGGCCCCCCTTTCTCAAGGGCGGGTCTCTGCACCCGTCCATTCCACCGGTCGCGCTGTCATGGCCAGTAGGGCTAACAGCAGAGACACACAAAAGAAAAAAAAAAAGAAGCTAATTCCTCAATAGACCTTTTACATTGTAAGAGAGGAATAATTCTCTTAGCAGTGAGTAGGAGGTAGACAGTTCCAGGCTTTGATATATGCCTAAAGGATATTATTGGATATTTACTAGGGGCGCCAACAGATCGTTTGCATATTGAGCGAAGCGAGTCCAGTGTAATGAGTCATCGTTATGGACAATGTCGGTAATGTAGTAAATTTGAGATTAGGCTGACAGTCGCGCCACGATCACCATCAAGCTATCAAATTAGACCTAACCTAACCAAACACGACACATATATTTGGGATATCAGTTTTTTGATGATTATTCAAAAACTTTTTTTTTAAAACCATCACCATAATGTGTGTAATTTTTGATTGCAAATTTTCCATCGAGTAGTTTTTGAGCCTATTTAGCTTTGGTGATACCACACTTCATTAAGTATGATTTTATTGCTGAAAACAAAAGCTGTGATTGAATTAATACAATAATGTATAATGTGTGATAGATAATAAGAAAAGCAAAAAAAATATTTACCTAAAATTACAACATCAAAAGCAATTTCCAAATAATCGTAAAGAGTAGTTGTTAAACATTGAGGTCAGCGGCATAAAAGGAGTAATCAATTATTATTTTTTCTTTTTGATCAGCATCATATTACAACTTATTCAGATTTAAATGCAGGAACAGTAGCATTAGGGGGTGAATTGTCTAAACCACAACCATTTGGATCTTCTATTAGCTGATTCTATTAGTTGATTATTACCAGATAGTTCCTTGATTATCTGGCCATTATGCGTCCAAACATTCCTCGGGCCCAGATCCTTGCGGGCAGATAGAAACAATGCCTGTCTATAATTTTAAAATAGCTTCCTTATTCCATGTACTTATGTTAGTATTCAAGTTGCTTTTTTTTTGAGTTTGAGGAGGGCAAACGAGCTTGCGGGTCACCGTTGATGTGTTTGGCTTTATTATCATTTTTGTTTGTCTGTGAACTTCTTACATAACATTTTTTATAGATTTAAATGTAGGAAATTTTTTGTCATTTGATTAAACCGAGTGAAATTGAATTGAATGTTAAAGAGCTGTAAATATTTTTGGTATGGGATTTTTGTAACGGAGACAAAACTCACGATTAACAGAATTTAATTCAGGGTTCAATAAAATAATTAAAATAAAATGTTAAAAACGAGTAACGACCTTTCATATTATAAATTAGAAATAATTTAATGTCACTAAATAAAAAACACTAAGTTAACGATTAAAAAGCAGACCATTTGTAATGAATACTTTTCCATTTATGAATTGATGTCATAATCGATCCTTACATGAAGCAGATGCCAGTGAAAGGTGTACCTATAATAATTTTATATTTTATGGTCAACGTTTTATAGCTTTCGCACGCCTCGCTCTCGTTAACAAAAATTGTAATTTAGAATGTTTGAAAATATTCATATCACATAAAGTACATCATTTTTTATCACATCACCATCCATTGTATCATATGACAATGATTAGATGAAAGGAAGAAAATAAACAAATTTGTCATTAACTAATCTCTTTAGAAATCTCCGATTATACCGATGAAGAAATGAATAATGATTATATTCAAATAAATGACTATTCTCAATTAGATTACATAACTATTGACTATAAAAGACGAAGTAACCCCAACAAAAAGTGAAACATACATAAAACCAATTTAATCAGCAGCTGGAAGACGGGACGATACGACACCCCCAACGACGCTCGCGTCGATGACGACGTCACTACCGACGACGACGCCACCACCGACGACAAAGACGCCACCAACGACGACGACGCTGCTTTCACTACCCCCACCATACGAAGACTCAAATACCCAGGAAGTCAAGGACCTTTTTCTAGAACCATTATATGTTATAACAGCTGTTTTTGCCTTCATATTTATTATTATACCTTTCTTCGTTAGAAGAGGCCCATATAGAGGGTTAGTTTCTTAATTCATAATTATACAAATTAAGCCTTTTATATTATTTTAGAAGAATTATATTATATTTCAGCATCGTTCAGGCCTGCATAAGACTTTCAGCGTTTTGTATGTGGATTTTATAAGTACAGATAATCTTTACAAAATACATATATTATTTGTTTTATAATGAGTGTAATTGCCTAAGTATCGCATTAACACATCACTGCTCATCGTTCGAATCCGAGTAGGCAGGCCTATAGTAGCAGTGCATTGAACTCGAACCTGGAGTGCGCTGTTTCGCGTGGCGGTGGATGTGTTCATTACATAAATGGTTTTTCAGCTGGTTCACAATTTACTTCGGTCAAATGCATCCACTGATGGGACCGCGTCTTGAAAATACCACGGTGGCTTGGATTGCGTATAAATTGGTAATTTTTTTTGTTATTAATTCATATCTTATACCTTTTTAAAGCAATTTAAATATCATAACGATTATTTCTCTCAAAAAAATGTGTAACTGAAATACATTTTTTTTGTTCACAGGGCAAACATATTGACAACTATACTTCATAGAGTAGATAATATTTACGTTTTAATTTTATTAATTAATTCTATGTTAACAACATTTGTTTAGAAAATGTGTAGCGCATGAAAAAGACGATATTTTTTACACAAATCGAAACTCGAGGTCAACTGATAGGTAACCAAATGTTATTTTATTATTCTTTGTTTATCACTTTTGAAAATGTTTTTTGTTTTATATAATACTAGATATCCCGCACTGAAAATACAGAAAAAAGTAGAGTCAAGTTAATTTCAATTGTAAACTAAAACACAATAACACAATACTATCAAGATCGACCCATCGACAGTCACTGTTGCCCTGTCCCAAAAATGTTTTGTGGAAAAGAAATGGGAAATAAAATACGCCAAAAATTTTCATGACGAGCACTTCAACGGACATACCGATATACGTATTTCGAGAATATTTTTATAGTAACAAATTTTAGTACCAGCAAGTTCCATGATACGACCAATCAGTATGAAGATAGTTAATGTATAATTAAACCTTTTTTGTCTAATAAATAGTTTATAATGAATATAAAATATCATATTTAGAAATGCCTTTAAATAACTATTTTTTATTAAAGATAGCTAAAGTTAAGTAAAATTACATTTGTTTTATTTAATAATTTTAATACTTTATTATTTTAATAATTGTCCATACCTATGACCTAAAAATATAAGCCCAAGTGGGCTAAACGTGAAAGTATTTTTTCTCAACCAAACTTCCCCATGCCAAAAATATGGGTGTAAGAATTAAAACAAGCTTTAAATTTGCTTTTATTAAAGATTATTTGAGTTGTGTATTAATTTATTTTGTTTATTTATATTATTAAAGGTTAATTTATATTATTAAATTTAAAAACTGTATAATAATCAAAAGTACGAATTTTTATATCACGTAAGCTCTCGCAAGAAAGTAAAATCTATTAAAAACATCTAAACATATTATAATCACTGTTTTGAGATCATGGCGACCATTTAAACAATTGCTTATGGTCATAACTTATGGATCGAATGGCTGGCTAGAAAAGCAGTCGAAAGTTAAAGCGGCATACAGCGGCGTGAGTGCTGAATTTTACAATTTCAACGAGAAGGTATGGGATATCTTGTATCTATTACAACACCAAGTCGGATAAATTGTAAAATGCATTGAGATAAGACGCCGCCATAAATATCTTTTATTGTCTGGTATCTCGGAAAGAGCAGGTGCGGATATTGATGAAGACATGAGAAAATGTCTCTGCTGCTGTATTGAGAGTTTTGTCCCAGCATCTCAAAATACCTGATCTTTGCTTGGAAGATATAAGCCGCTGGAAGCGTCTTGGTAAAAATGTTGCAAAGAAACCGAGACCAATTCTTATTAATTTAAAAATCTGCTGCTTAAAAACAAAGTATGGTTCTCCAAAACGAATTTAAAAAGTACTGGAATCATACTTTCTGAATTCTTGACCAAGACCAGGCATGAGACGTTTGTTGCAGCTAGAGAACGTTTCGATATGTCCAGGTATTGGACCAAAAATGGCTATATTGTTGTGGCTGGATCTGACGGTAAGCAGCATAGCATAACATCAACTTCGCAACTCAATAATCTCTTTAGTGATAGTGTGAATCAAACTGTAATGTCTGTTCCTCGCGGTATTACAAATGAGTTGAAGGCTAAGCATTCTCAAGCCACTCTATCGAAAAGGATCGTTAAGAAATAGTTTTTGTAGTTAGTTTAGTTACTTTTCAATTTTTTTATTTTTTTTACGGTCTCGTTCCTTTGTTACATTTCTTTTTTTAATCCTTTTTAATCACAATTCAGTACAATAGGTATCTTGTAAGTTATTTAATATTTTCTTGTTTATCTTTTCTGACATTTGATATTTTGATAATATATAAGAACTGTCGTTTGTTCACGAGTTTATTAGAATGACGTTGTTTCATCATTCGTTTAGGAATTCAATGTTTACTTAATTTTTAATGTAAGATGGTAGTATTTTCACTTGTTGTGTACATAATTATTTAGACATGCCTATTTCTTTGCTTAGAACTTAAGAGAATTGTGATTTACTTATTTTTTTTACTTTTTCTAGTCTTTTTTTATTATTTTTTATTTTGTATATTTTTAATGTTTAAAACTTTTGTCTTGTACTTTAAATGCCCACTTAGCTGGCGGGTTAATGTAATGCTAGACACGTACTTAAATTTAATTTTAATCATTATAATTATTCTAGTTATATATTTTTTGTTTTTTGTAATTAATAGTGATTTATACATAGATATATCTTATATTATTTATTAATTTATATCATTGTGTTTATATCGGTATATTATCAACGTATATATATAATATTTTAATGTTATATTATGTTCTCGAGTGACAATGATGGTAGTAACCATTTCTTACCATGTGATGAATCGTCCGGAAGCAATGATAGTTTTCACAGTACAGCTGTCGACCCACTCAATGTTACTCTAAATTCGTGTTTCTCAGAATCTCTGAAAAATTTTAATGTTATTCATATAAACGCCCAAAGTATCCCGGCTCATTATCCTGATATGCTTGCATCTTTTCAGTCTCCAAATATACACGCTATTCTTATTTCTGAATCGTGGCTGAAACTCTGTTTGCCCTCAATCTCTTATGCACTGCCAGGATTTAATCTCATCCGAAATGACTGCATTGGTAGGGGGGGTGGAGGAGTGGCGATCTACTTACACTCTCACATTTCTTTCAATATTATTAGTTCGTCTGCTCAGCCACTTACCCCTGATGCGAGCGAATATTTATTATTAGAAGAGGATAACTCGTTGTAAAATCCTTCTTTGTGTAATTTACTGTCCTCCCTCTATATTAAACTACTTTGATTCTTTCGAAAGCTTGATCGAAAATTTAATTCCATTATACAAGCACTCAATTATAATGGGAAATTTTAATACATGTTTAAGAAAAGATAACGTTCACAGTCAAAAAATGTTAACTGTTACTGACTCCTGTAATTTAAATATCTTGCCCCTAACATCGACACATTTTTTTCCTGGCGGTGTCCCCTCTCTCCTTGATCTGATTATTGTATCTTCTCCGGATTTTGTCTCAAAATATGGTCAATATACAGCTGATGCGTTTTCCTACCACGACTTAATATATCTTTCTTATAAGGCCCGTCTTCCAAAACTTAAATCCAGTGTGCGGCGTAATTTTGGACGAGTTAGAGTTAATTAGTTAGTTAGTAATTAGCGCGATCCTCTAATCGCGCTAATTACAACCGAGCCCGAAGTCGCTGCAATACATCGTGTAGAGATGCACTGCGACGCCACATCCACAAGTCAATCGAAAACGGTAACACTGCAAGAATTTGGAAATTACTTGAATTGCTCGCTAGGAGTTGGTAAATCAGCATATGCATCTTCTATCAATATTGATATTGACCTTCTTAACAAACATTTCTCATCTTCAGAAGCAATAACTCCTGATTTTCTGCCGTTCACATTCTATCCTTTCACTGAATGTGATATTAAGAAGAACGTGTTGTTCATTTCCTCGAATTATATTGGGGCAGACAGTGTCAGCCGGAATATGATCGTTCCTATCCCAGATGTTATATCCCCTATATTAATCCTAAATCACTCCATCTCTATTAATAAATTTCCTGAAGCTTGAAAACAGGCTCAAATTCCTAAAAACGACTTTCGTCCTATCTCCATTCTACCCTTCCTCTCTAAAATCCTTGAAAAATTAGCTTACGAACAGTTAAACCTATTCCTTAATATAATCTCCTTCTTAACCCCTATCAAATCCGGATTTCGTCCCGGTCATAGCACGGTTACTTCGCTGGTTAAATGGTCACTGGACGCTGGTCACTGATGACATACGATTGGCAATGGATAATAAACAATTGACAGTATTAACATTGCTAGACTTTAGCAATGCCTTTAAAACTGTTAATTTTGATATTTTACTAGCAATGCTGCGTTCTATCAACATATCTTCGTCAGTGACAGACTGGTTTCGGAGTTAATTCTCTGGCCGTCGACAGCGCTCTCGGAATGGTACGACCATCTCATCCTAGTGTAATGTCTCGGCAGGGGTACCCCAAAACGGCGTGTTATCTCCTCTACTATTCGCAATTTTCATTAATTCTATCTCTGAGCATATCACTTCTCTCTATCACATGTATGCAGATGACATACAAATATATCGCCACTCACACCTCGAAAATTTATCTTCCGCTATTTCACTAATGAATAATTTCACTAAGGACCTGAGCGCTATTTATAAATGGAGTAGGCAGTACGGCTTGAAAGTTAATCCTGCAAAATGTCAGGCAATCATTATTGGCAGCCAACGAATGATTGCAAGGGTTGACTGCCAAAACCTACCTCCTATCCTATCCAAAACATAGCCCACTCCCTTCTTTTCTCTATTATAGATTATGTTGATTATGTTGATGTCGCTCAAATTAAAATTAAATTTAGATAACTTGTTAAATTTAATTTTAATTTGAGTGACTCCAAAACAATGCTATACGATTTATATTTGGTTTACGCAAATTCCAAATCCATATTGCCGAATTTTGACAAAAACTCAAGTGGCTCCCTATACCATATCGCCGGGATTCACATGTTCTTTCTCTCCTATACTGTGTACTTTTTCACCCAAAAACTCCTACATACGAGTACTTGAAGGAAAACATTAAGTTTTTAGGAACACAAGCTGAAGTACGATCATCACTCTTTATTTATCAAAATGCCTGTACAAAGCATCAAATTCTATAAACAGTCTTTTACGGTACATTTCAATTGTGTTTTTAGGATTAGGATAAGGATTATTTTCTATCCACGGATATCTAGGACGACAATTATCGTGTATGTATATTATAGATATTGTTTAGTTTATACCTATATCTAATCATTTATATCTAATAAATTTATTTATGTAACATGTCTATGTATTCGTATGTAGTTATTTTTAAGTAGGTTTATTTATTTTTGTTCATTTACGCTACCTACTGCTTCATTGAATCATAAGGGTATTTCAACATTAATATTGGTGGTCTGAAAGAAATCGCCTATAGGCGATAAGACCGCCTTTTGTATCTCTATCGTTTTCATTTTTTTTTTATTGTTTTATTTTTTTTACTTGTTTTTATGATATGCATGGTGTGCAATAAAGAATATAAATAATACTTAATTTCAATTTAATATCCTACCTTTAAAGCGGTCTCTCGTGTGAATTCAACGCTTTTGTGAATCCTCGGATGGTGCAAGAGTTCATGGACGGCGGTGATCACACATCAACGTTGCAAGCTCGTTTGCCCTCCTCAAACACAAAAAAAGAGTCAGCAACTTGAGCACTAACATAACTACATGGATTAAGCATGTTATCTTAAAATTATAGACAGACATTGTTTCTATCTGCCCGCAAGGATCTGGGCACGAGGACAAGCTTAGACAATTCACCCCTTAATGCTGTTTTGAAGACCTGTATTGTAAGAAGATAGTGGTTGTATATGAAGACCGGGGAGAAGACCTAACGTTCCTTAAAATAAGAAAAACACCAAACAGGACTACGACCCCCGAAAACACCTGGGGTGAACCAAGCAACCAGAGCCTACAAAGCAGCGCCGCACGCCTTTAAGAAAAAATTGCCATCGAAATTCAATCCAACAAAATAACACAGGACAAATCAAAAACTAAGAAAGGATTTAATAAGATGATTACAATGCTAAAACCGAAGCAAAAATATCATAAAATGAACAGAACTAGAGCCGACATGGGACAAACAAGTGCACCCGATTTACCATCCGCCAGTGGTGCCAATGAACATATGCGAAACGCTTTTCTTGAGTACACAGCATATATAAGGGAAACAATCAAAACTAACCTTGTGATCTGTGACAAGATCAGGCGGACCTTCGAACTTGAAAACGAAGGTCTTCTTAAAGTATTACTCAAGGAAGAAAAAGCCGCCATTTTCAACAACACCACATCTGTATATGTACGGGGTAAAACACCTAAAATTCCCCACATGGCGAGTTACAGCGATAAAAATGGATTCGTTAAAATAATTGAAACCCCCAAAGGAGTAACTGACCGCCCAAGTATTTAACACCCGCCGAAGACTCAAAACTTGTAGTAGCCCGTTGCACGGGGGTCTCGCTGGAAGATAACATCCTCCAAATGGCTACAGCCGTAGAGGATTCAGCAAGACCCTGGGAAGAATGGGAAGCACCAATTTTCCACTGGGTCAACGGCGTTCCTGGATGTGGAAAATCGACTTGGGTAGTAAACAACTTCGTATTTGAAAGTGGCTTGATAGCAACAACGACGACTGAGGCAGCATTAGAGATTAGGAATAAACTCGCACTCAGTTGTCCAAAGGACTGGAAGACCAAAGTCCGAACGATTGGAAGACCAAAGTCCGAACGCTTCAATATTAATAAATGGCGTTAAAGAAAAGCCTGAACGACTTATCGTTGACGAGGCCTTGATGAACCATTTCGGAGCGATCGTTATGGCGGCCCGACTAACAGAGGCCAAAACAGTCACACTAATCGGAGACACAAACCAGATTCCTTATATAGACCGGCTAAATCTGTTCCAAATGAAATATAATAGCCCATACCTCGTGACGTCTATCAGTCAAGAGCTCTTAAGAACCTACCGATGACCCCTGGACGTAAGCTATGCTCTAAACGAGGTATACAACGGCATATACTCAGCCCATTCATTGAATCGCTCTCTGAGAACAGCCAGGTTTACGGGTGCTACCATCGAAGCTGATTTCCCTAATACCTTATACCTGGTCCACACACAGACTGAAAAAGCGGACCTTACAAGCCTAGGGTACGGAAAAGGGGAAAAGTCGCGCATCCTCACCATCAATGAAGCTCAGGGATTAACATACGGGTCGGTAATAATCATCCAAACCAAATCAAAACCAAATTCGTACCTGACAAGTGTCCCACACGCAGTGATGGCTATATCTAGACACACAAGAAGTTCTACGTACTACACGGATATCGACGAAGACGCCACTGTGAGATTCATTAGGCGGGCCGGCGATACCTCCGATAGAAACCTTGTAGAGTACAACCTCAAGATGGCAATTTCTCACCGTGGCTCCGAGGCTATGAAAAAGCTAGTGAACTTACTAACCTGGCTTACTACTACTACTATTTACTTTATTTATTATTACCATTAATTTCTAAAATAGCTTTCGTAAACTTGTGCTTGTGTACAATTTCCTGCGAAGTTACCATCGCAATTAAAATCATAACAAAATTGTTTTAAAATTACAATGAAAGGCATGGACAAATGTCTATGGTCATTAGGTTAAAAAAACCCCTAATGCTACTGTTCCTGCATCTAAATCAAGTTGTATTGGTAAGTTGTATTATGATGCTGATCAAAAAGAAAAAGTAATAATTGATAACTCCTTTTATGCTGCTGTCCTCAATGCTTAACAACTCTTTACTGTTATTTGAAAATTGCTTTTGATGTTGTAATTTTAAGTAACTATTTTTTTTATTTTCTAATTATCTATCACACATTATACATTTTTGTATTAATTCAATCACAGCTTTTGTTTTCAGAAATAAAATCATACATAATGAAGTGTGGTATCCCCCAAAGCTAAATCAACAACTAATACGACGTTTGGGAGAAGTTGCAAAATCGTCCAACCACAGCTCTAGCGTTTTCAAAAAAATTACTATAATAAGGCCTCTAAGAATACTTTAATATAGAAATATTGTGTTTTCCACGTGTCACATATATATATTATTCCAAAGTTTATTATTTATAAAATAAATAAAAAATAATAGGCTCAAAAAGTACGTAAAAAAAAGTTTTTGAATAATCATCAAAAAACTGATATCCCAAATATATGTCGTTTTAGGTTTGGTTAGGTTAGGTTAAGACTAATTCGATAGCTTGATGGTGATCGTGGCGCGACTGTCAGCCTAATCTCTAATCCACTGAACTCGCTTCGCCCAATATGCAAACGGTCTGTTGGCTCCCCTAGTAAATATCCAATATTATCCTATAGGCATATATCAAAACCTGGAGCTGTGTGACACCTACTCGCTGTTAAGAGAAATATTCCTCTCTTCCAATGTAAAAGGTCTATTGAGGAATGAATTAGCTTCAGTTTCAAAAGACTGATGTAAGATATCACTCGATCTTTCTTTATTAGTTTGTGTTGAATCTCTTAACTTTTCCAAAAAGTTGGGAACCCATTTATCTTTTAAATTCCTATTCTGAGAACTGTCTACTCTTTATTTTTTATATTCAGGATTCACAAGAGCGTTGCCGGCCTTAAAAGTAGGATATTAAAATCAAGTGTCAAGTATTTATAGTAGTACAAAAATTTATAGGGGAGTATATGCCTTTTTTGAAGGTACCCATGTCGTATCGATCCGAAAATACCACCGAAGGAAGTTCGTTCCACATTCGAGTGGTACGTGGGAAAAAAGTCCTTGAAAACCGCACAGTGGAAGGTCGCCACGCATCCAGCTGGTATGGATGGTAAAGGAGGCGATGGCGAGCTGCACAGCTTGAATAGCTCTTCGGAACATTCCCCACTGTAAATGTGGTAGAAGACGCACAAAGAAGGCACGTCTCTACGCAATGCCAAAGAGTCCAGCCGTTCGCAGAGCGCCGCTGGAAATGTCGAGACGCAATATTCTGATAATTGGCGAGGCATTGAGAGGAGTGCTCTCGAAGAGCGGTGATACGCCAAATGAGGTTTTCTTAGTGGTAAACGCGCAAACCTGTGTCTAGGGGATTGAACTGAACGTGGTTGATTTTAATCAAGATTGGTCAACATTTGTTGTCAGAGATTTTGTCTAAGCAATTAAAAGTTTTTATGGAAATATCCGCACCTGCTCTTTCCGAAATACCAAACAATAAAAGATATTTATGGCGGCGTCTTAATTCAATGAATTTTACAATTTATCCGACTTGGTGTTGTAATAGATACAAGATATCCCATACCATCGTTGAAATTGTAAAATTCAGCACTCACGCCGCTGTATGCCGCTTTAACTTTCGACTGCTTTTCCAGCCAGCCATTCGATCCATAAGTTATGACCATAAGCAATTGTTTAAATGGTCGCCATGATCTCAAAACAGTGATTATAATATGTTTAGATGTTTTTAATAGATTTTACTTTCTTGCGAGAGCTTACGTGATATAAAAATTCGTACTTTTGATTATTATACAGTTTTTAAATGTAATAATATAAATTAACCTTTAATAATATAAATAAACAAAATAAATTAATACACAACTCAAATAATCTTTAATAAAAGCAAATTTAAAGCTTGTTTTAATTCTTACACCCATATTTTTGGCATGGGGAAGTTTGGTTGAGAAAAAATACTTTCACGTTTAGCCCACTTGGGCTTATATTTTTAGGTCATAGGTATGGACAATTATTAAAATAATAAAGTATTAAAATTATTAAATAAAACAAATGTAATTTTACTTAACTTTAGCTATCTTTAATAAATATTGTGAGCAAAGGTTAGTAAAAAAATAGTTATTTAAAGGCATTTCTAAATATGATATTTTATATTCATTATAAACTATTTATTAGACAAAAAAGGTTTAATTATACATTAACTATCTTCATACTGATTGGTCGTATCATGGAACTTGCTGGTACTAAAATTTGTTACTATAAAAATATTCTCGAAATACGTATATCGGTATGTCCGTTGAAGTGCTCGTCATGAAAATTTTTGGCGTATTTTATTTCCCATTTCTTTTCCACAAAACATTTTTGGGACAGGGCAACAGTGACTGTCGATGGGTCGATCTTGATAGTATTGTGTTATTGTGTTTTAGTTTACAATTGAAATTAACTTGACTCTACTTTTTTCTGTATTTTCAGTGCGGGATATCTAGTATTATATAAAACAAAAAACATTTTCAAAAGTGATAAACAAAGAATAATAAAATAACATTTGGTTACCTATCAGTTGACCTCGAGTTTCGATTTGTGTAAAAAATATCGTCTTTTTCATGCGCTACACATTTTCTAAACAAATGTTGTTAACATAGAATTAATTAATAAAATTAAAACGTAAATATTATCTACTCTATGAAGTATAGTTGTCAATATGTTTGCCCTGTGAACAAAAAAAATGTATTTCAGTTACACATTTTTTTGAGAGAAATAATCGTTATGATATTTAAATTGCTTTAAAAAGGTATAAGATATGAATTAATAACAAAAAAAATTACCAATTTATACGCAATCCAAGCCACCGTGGTATTTTCAAGACGCGGTCCCATCAGTGGATGCATTTGACCGAAGTAAATTGTGAACCAGCTGAAAAACCATTTATGTAATGAACACATCCACCGCCACGCGAAACAGCGCACTCCAGGTTCGAGTTCAATGCACTGCTACTATAGGCCTGCCTACTCGGATTCGAACGATGAGCAGTGATGTGTTAATGCGATACTTAGGCAATTACACTCATTATAAAACAAATAATATATGTATTTTGTAAAGATTATCTGTACTTATAAAATCCACATACAAAACGCTGAAAGTCTTATGCAGGCCTGAACGATGCTGAAATATAATATAATTCTTCTAAAATAATATAAAAGGCTTAATTTGTATAATTATGAATTAAGAAACTAACCCTCTATATGGGCCTCTTCTAACGAAGAAAGGTATAATAATAAATATGAAGGCAAAAACAGCTGTTATAACATATAATGGTTCTAGAAAAAGGTCCTTGACTTCCTGGGTATTTGAGTCTTCGTGTGGTGGGGGTAATGAAAGCAGCCTCGTCGTCGTTGGTGGCGTCTTTGTCGTCGGTGGTGGCGTCGTCGTCGGTAGTGACGTCGCCATCGACGCGAGCGTCGTTGTGGGTATCGATTCGCCCTGTCTTCCAGCTGCTGATTAAATTGGTTTTATGTATGTTTCACTTTTTGTTGGGGTTACTTCGTCTTTTATAGTCAATAGTTATGTAATCTAATTGAGAATAGTCATTTATTTGAATATAATCATTATTCATTTCTTCATCGGTATAATCGGAGATTTCTAAAGAGATTAGTTAATGACAAATTTGTTTATTTTCTTCCTTTCATCTAATCATTGTCATATGATACAATGGATGGTGATGTGATAAAAAATGATGTACTTTATGTGATATGAATATTTTCAAACATTCTAAATTACAATTTTTGTTAACGAGAGCGAGGCGTGCGAAAGCTATAAAGTGTTGACCATAAAATATAAAATTATTATAGGTACACCTTTCACTGGCATCTGCTTCATATAAGGATCGATTAGGTCGTATTTCCCTCTTCTATTTTCATTCATTGTAATGTTTTGTTTTATTTGCTATATCTTAATATTTAATATATAATATTATTTATTTCTATACTTTTATCTTTCTATATGTAATAAGAATTGTGTCTAATATATTTTTTTAAATGACATCAATTCATAAATGGAAAAGTATTCATTACAAATGGTCTGCTTTTTAATCGTTAACTTAGTGTTTTTTATTTAGTGATATTAAATTATTTCTAATTTATAATATGAAAGGTCGTTACTCGTTTTTAACATTTTATTTTAATTATTTTATTGAACCCTGAATTAAATTCTATTAATCGTGAATTTTGTCTCCGTTACAAAAATCCCATACAAAAAATATTTACAGCTCTTTAACATTCAATTCAATTTCACTCGGGTTTAATCAGATGACAAATAATTTCCTACATTTAAATCTATAAAAAATGTTATGTAAGAAGTTCACAGACAAACTAAAATGATAATAAAGCCAAACTTGATAATGAACAAATTATGAATAAAGAGAATACTTAATGTCCATCACAAAACTTTAGTAGTTCTAGGGCAAAGTAGTAATGGTATCCTATTAACCAACAAGAGAATCAAGGAGATGTTGTTATCTATTTAATGGATACATTTTTACATATAACTCAATATAATGTTCACAGGTTACAGACCAAGAACGTCTTGGTACAACAGTTTGTTATTGAAAAAATCATTGACATTTACTTATTAAATGAAGCAAGAGTTAAAAATTTACTTTGAATCAATACCAGTGATCACTTGTGTACGTAGAATGGAAGTAACAGGAGGGCCTATTTTGATATTGTTCGTATCAAAATAAGCCCTTCTGTAAACATACCCTTCTACTTAAAATAAGGCTACGGGGGTTTCAAATACGCCCTGTTCTGAGAATATTTGAAAATATATCCTAATGGATTCAACATTTTCATTTTCTGATTCCTGCACCAAACGTAAATAAATTTGTAAATAAATGAAAATCATTCAGCTCCTTCTACTCATGAAAATCAATCGTGCTCTTCTTTGATCGTCCGTATGCAGGAGATCTATGCACTCTTTTCGAACGTTGTAGTAATGGACAAGGAAAACGGAAGTCATATAGGCCACTAATAGTGTGGAGGTTATATCCAAAAATGAGCCCTAACTTCTTCCAGAGAAACCAAACCGTAAAGTAATGAAAAAAGTATTTTGAAGAGAAAAACGTAGAAGAAAATTAGTCCAGTAACTTTCAAAAGAGACTGTCAATGTATATATATTTTATATATTTTATATATTTTTTTCACGATCTAAGCCTGGAGAAGACTGGTTAAGGCGCTTAAATTGTTAAACACTTCTCTATATAGTTCTACAAAAATCTTCTCCTTCTTACTTGCAAAATCTCTTACAATTATGTCCACCTAGACAATTGCCAGAACGCTCTTGAATTTTTTTAAAGTTTCTTGAGGTGCCGCATTATAACACTGCCCAATACCGCAAATCCTTCTCTGTTCGTGCTGCTCAACTCTGGAACTCATTACCTCCTCACTTGTACAAAGATTGCCCCACTATTATTTCCTTTAAGTTTAGATTGAAGAATTACTTCCTCTCCCTCTAAAATTTCCTCGGTATATGTATATATTATATTTGTCTAAGTATGTATTATGTTTATATTTATGTACATTTAATTAATATGTGTGTTTATATACTCAAATAATAATGTGTATTTATGTAATCTGTATGTATTTAATATATATATAAATATCTTTTTATACTTTATTGTATTTATTGTACCTATACCGCAACTATAAAAATATTTTCTGCAATAATAAATGGTTTCTGGTAGAGATCTCTTTTAAGAGATAAGTCATCCTTTTTGTGTACATTTTATTTTATATAGATTGTAAATTGTAAATAAATCGATGTATTCTATAGAAATATAACTTTCAAGTTAATCCATAGATTACTTTACAAGTTTTACGGACAGGAAGATGCTAAAGTTGACTTTTTATATATGAATTTACATTTAGATTATATAACTTGATACATATATAAAAATATATTATGTCGGATGTCTGTTCTTATAAGTATAGATACTTTAAAGTAAATAAAGACTTATAACTCATAATTATTTATACATATTATAATTATTTTTGTTCCCGTATTATATTATGAAAATGTTTACTTTATAACAAAGGTTTACAATACCCAGGACTGTTCCGAAGATTGTTAGTGAAATTAAAAATAGTACGATATGAAAAATCTTTATTTAGAGCTTTACTTATTTAAACTACTCCCCTCCAACTTCTACGCAACTATGTTTTCGGATGAGCCAGCTTTCAAAACATTAAAAAAATGTCGATTGCGATAGATCGGAAAATAACCTCGTCTGCAGTGTCACATTTTCACCCACGCAGCATTTTTTAAATTATGTTAAGTAAAAAGAAGTCGCATCGAGCTAGATCCAAACTCAACTGTGGTTGGGGTAACATTAGTATCCCCTAAGATGTGAAATAATACACAGTTCTAGCAGCTGTGTAAGTGGGAGCCGCTATTATTGTAAAAAAAGAATGTTGCAGTTCTTTAGTTTTAGTTCTTTTAGGATACATTTTGTGAACATACTCAGTCAAATACTTCCAGCTTAAATTTGCAAATCAATAGAATGGGATTTTTGTTCCTCTGCAAGAAAAAGAAAAGAAAAGAAAAAGGGTTTCGATGACGAAACAACTTTTCTAATGTTCAAAATAATCCATAAGATCATGGAAAATGCCTATGGTCCAATCTTTAATTTAACCTGTATCTCCCAATGTGTAATGTTTATATTCTCTGAATAACCGCTCCATGTTGATGACGTTTACTACTTTATCTTACTATACTTTACTTTATCTTCTGCATGAGTTTACTTGCGTATTTAAACGTATTATTGCTTATTTATTTTACATACTTATAGTAAATCTGAACTCGCAGTATCATCAATTATAATTACAATTTCAGATTGCTATTTTAATGTATCAATCCTACACATTTATTTATATATATACTATGTTGAAAGCTATTATAGTTATTATGATTTCGTCCTTCTCAAAGTAAGCACTTATTGAATTAATAATTGAATAGTAATTTGATGTTATGGCGGCAATGTTTGTGTAATAACTAGACAATCCTTTGTAATGTATATTATATTAACGCATATTATTTTCTTTTTCTGTAATAATTTGTGTAATGTCACTAAGATTAATTAACGAGATCTAAAATTATAGTTCTGTCTTCCTGCTCTTGTAACATTAAACATTTGATTGTTCCTTGTAAAATTCTTAAAATCGGGAGATTTTTATTTTGGCAATATGAGATGAATAAAAATTTTGATCCTGTTTCTAGTAGTTATTGACGTTTATGCCGACGGCCCCACTTATTATACGTGGGGCCGTCGGCATAAACGTCAATCAATATGACAACATAGGCGGCATTTAATCATCTCAAACGAATGTTGGCTAATGGTATGCTATAAATTTATATAATTTATGACATGAGAATAACACTAAACCAAAATAATAAAATAGGACGATATTTCGAGGAGGCCAAACCATCCTCAACCTGGCAACATCTAATTACTAAAATAGTACATAACAGAATATTTTGAATGACCTGTCCACAGATAATTAATCAACCTATTTTTTTTAAGGTTACCCACTAAAAAACCAACGGTTGCCCCCAACGCCTTAATGGGACGCCACGGGATCGCTTGCGCACTCACCGTGACGCCCCGGCGGTAACCCCCCGTGTAAGGGTGCTCCGAGCAACTTAAAGCACCCTCACGACGTAGGTCTGTAATAGATGAGAGAGGTCACCCTCCCTTCCCACCAAGGCACTACAGCTGGGGAAGGAAGTGGCGGGCGTACTCCCGCCTCCTTCTTCCCAGCCTTCCCCTACGGAGTGAGTCCGCAGTGGAGGCCTGCTCCCTGACCCGCTCCGCAGCCTCCTTCGCGGTGATGACCTGCTCGCAGAAAGAGGCCATTGTGACCCAACACCTCTTGCTGCCAAACATTGTGCCTATAAGGCGCGGCAGCGAGAGGTCCCCGCCCACCACGGCCACCAGCTCAGCACGCTGGTGGTCCCAGGCTGCGCACTCCGCCAAGGTGTGACGAGCCGTGTCTACGGTCTCGTCACAGAGGTGGCAGGATGGGGTCGCCTCCCTTCGTGCAACCTTGTGCAGATACTCCCCGAAGCACCCATGCCCAGTGAGCATCTGCACAAGACGGAACGTAAGCGTTCCATGCCGCCGGTTGATCCAACGATCGAGGTGGGGACGGATCGCCCCCACAGTCGTCAGTCCGGCGACAGGGGACCCTAGGTCCCTCTCCCACCGTCGAATCAGGGCTCGGTGAGCTAGAGCCCTGACCCGAGCCGCCTCGGGCCTTACCCCCCCCGCCCTGGCTTCTGCCCGGTGCCAATACACCCCGGAGAGCACTTCCGCCTGTAGTTCCCAAGGCGGATCACTCGCCAAAAGTGTGGCCGCAGTGTACGACACCGTACGATACCCCCGAATCACCCTTACCGCAAGGATCCTCTGCGTTCTCCGCAAGAGGGTCTTGGAGTCGGCGGTAAGAATTCTCGACCAAATTGGGGCACCGTACAAGGCCATGCTTCTCACGATGCCGGCATATAGACGCCGGCACGGAGCCTGCGGCCCACCAACGTTAGGCAGAAGCCTCCCCAAGGCAGCTGCTGTGGATACCAACTTCGGGGCCAGAAGGGAGAAATGAGCCCCGAAATTCCATTTTCCGTCCAGTGTGAGACCCAGATACTTCATCTGGGTCTTCACCACCACCTCCGAACCCGTGGAACAGGATGGCCTCCGATGGACAGCCCCCCCTTGTTTTTCCCCCTTCTTTCTTTCTTTCCCCTCCTCTGTTGAGAGGGATTGGGTTTCGGCGGTTGAACCATGGGTCTATCAAAGATACAGCCGCAGACTGTTGCGGCTGCTTCTTCTTCCCAGCTCGGCGCACCACCGTCGTCCAGGCTTCTGGAGCGGCGGCCAGGGACGGTGGAAGAGCCGGTAACACTCGGTCTGGAGCGGTTTGGGAAGGTTCCCGGCGGGCAGGCCTTGCCGGTGGGACGGACGGGCTCACCAGAGCTGAGTAAGGGGCGTCCCGTTTCGCGGCGGCGAACGCTGCCGCTTTCTTTCTCTTACTTGATACTTTCTCTTACTTGATACTCTCTCTGATACTTGGCGAAGCAATAAGATTAGTGCTACCGAAGAGCGGTGATACGACAAGTTTCTTTCGGCACTCATCGACGTTTTCCCAAGAGAGATCTGTACGACCGGAATATACCGCATCCCCAGTGCTGTCATCGGCATAACAATGTATATTGGGAATATCCAACATATCATTGATGTACAGGACGAACAGAGTTGGGGATAGTACGCAGCCTTGGGGTACACCAGCGTTCACGGGCTTGGGGTCCGAGCAAAAACCGTCGAGAACGACCTGTATGCTCCGCCCAGTGAGAAAACTGGTAATCCAGTTGCATAAACTCTCGGGAAGCCCGTAGGAACTCTAGAGTTCTGAAGAGGAAATACAACCGTGCCTCCAGATTCTTCAAACAGCAAATCGCTAGAGCAAAGTTCAAGCATGTCGTTAAAATTGGGGATCAGCTGACAAAGTACCCACCTGGCACGCGCAAATTCTGGACGCTTTCAAAGGCCACTCTGGACAACTTTAGCCAGCCGTCCCCACCGCCGTTGCATATAGGGAATGACTCTCTGGCCCACACGGCCTCGCCAAGTATAAGCCCAGTAAGTAAGTACTGGGCCTCGACATTTCGAGCGATTGTCAGTTTCGTGGCCATCTGAAGAGCAGGCAAAGTTGTCCTCGAATTTCACCACCGCATAGCTCACCGTCGCCTTCTTTACCATCCATACCACCTGTACGGTTGAAGACCGTACCATACAGTGGAAGATCGTACGGTACGGTGTACCTGTACGATCTTCCGCTGTAAGGTTTTCAAGGACTTTTTTCCCACGTTCGTGGGTACCTGCACAAAAAGGAATATATTCCTATTTCCAAGGCCGGCAACGCCCTTGTGAATCCTCCCTCGGATGTTGCAAGAGTTCATGCGGCGGTTATTGAATATCAACGGTGACCCGCAATCTCGTTTGCCCTCCAATAAAAAAAAATATAAAAAATAACTTTAGGTATACAAAATCGTTAGAAGTAAAGATATTTTGTAAATAGTTCTTTTAATTTCTTACAAATGAAGAACACAATTTCTTTATATCTATTTATTAAATAAAAGTAGGTATCGTAGTGTATGCTGCTGCTGCTGTTAATTTTAAAATATAATTTAATTACTTCGCAAAACCCTTGCGAGTATGATATTTATTTTTAATTCTCTCTTCCTTTCTGATGGCGTCCTCCAACGAATTGCTAGTCCCAGGAATTATATATAGTAATAAGAAATATAATACTATGACGATAATCTGGAAAAAAATTATAAAACATATTTTGTTATTTATGAGTTTCAACGTTTTAACTTGTATTAACTTTTATATATTTTTTTATTTCTCTCAGTTAATTAATTAATTCCTTATAGATTTTTCTAAACATTAAAAAAAATTCACTTTTACCATTGCGAAAAATATCCAGAGAGCTCGCTTTTCCACTGAAAGTACTTTTATGATCGACACCCGTGAATCATCTGCGAATAAAAAAATTAAGTCAATTTATATACTTTTATTGTGTTTTAGGTATCGGTACAAAAATACAATCCTATGATTTTCGTTGTTTATTGAAAAAGTTTCCAGCCAAAGTTTACAATAAATAAACATAGCTAAGAATCCCTTTTTTCACTTAATTTATGTAATTATTTGTAAATATTTTTGAGGTAGAAGACTCTGACTTCCCGGCATCGGCCAGTCCGAGTTACAGGTACGCGACCCTGACTTGCTCAAGCTATTTGCTTACAATCCCTTGTCTATCCGTGTAAGCAATATCCCCTTTCCTTTCCTATCTATTCCATCTTTTCCCTTGTATATCCCTACCCCCATCCCATCCCCTCTTTTTTTTTTAGCGTTGGAATAATCCATTACGGATTCTCGCTGGCCAGGAAGGTGATGGCCGAAGGGTTATATGGGACTGCCCGGCGGAATAGGGGACGGCGCCATTTTTAAGGCTACCCACTAAAACCCTCAACGCCTTAATGGGATGACACGGGATCGCGTTAGCACTCACCGTGCCGCCCCGGTGGTTACCCCCCGTGTGAGGGTACCCCGAGCAACTTAGGGCAACCCTCACGGCGTAGGCCTGTGGTCAGGTGAGAGGGGTCACCCCCCCTCTCTCACCAAGGCCTACGGCTGGAGGAGAAGGAGAGGTCCTTTTCCCCAGCCTCCCCCGAAGGAGCAGAACAGAGGAGTAGGCTTGATCCCTGATCCGCCGTACATACTACAAAAACTCACTTCAATGTTGTTATGGGCGACTACAACGCAATGCTGGGCAAGAGCAGCGACGATGAGTCGAGAGTGGGGCAATTTGGATATGGGCAGCGGAACCTAGGGGACAGAGGCTGGCCGATTTTCTGGAGAAAGAGGGACTCTTTATCATCAACTCCTTCTTCCAAAAGCCGCCTCAAAGGAAGTGGACGTAGTTAAGTCCCGATGGTTCCACTAGAAATAAGATTGACTTCATCTTGACGACTAGACGCCAGATATTCAACGATATCTCTGTGATCAACAACGTAAAAACCGGGAGCGATCAACGTATGGTAAAAAGCACGTTGAATCTCAATATCAGGCTGGTAAGATCTCGGTTGGTGAAGTCTACGCTCCGTTCATCTAAATCTCATATTCAAGACCCCGCAAGCTTTCAACTCGAATTATCGAACCGCTTCGCTTGCCTAGATGATTGCGTATCCGTGGACCAAATTAACAACAGGTCGGTAGAAACTGTCCATACGGTCGGAGAAAAATCCTGCAGATCCGGCCGTAAGAATAGACCCCAAAAACTAGCCGCCGAAACTCTCAAACTTATGGCGGAACAACGTTTGTTGGTGCTCAATGATACTGAGACTTATAGGCAGCGCAACAGACGCATACGGAAATGTCTGCGACACGATATCCGTATTTTCAATATTTACCGTATCAAAGATACGATAAAGCGAAAGGCTCCAAGGCTCCAAAGTGTTTGCGCGAGATTCGACAATTGGCAAAGCCGGTTATCGAAGTTGAAATTGGGGAATGGAAGCACTGTGTCGTGTAGGGCCGACATTTTGGACAGGGAAGGTCGAGAAGTTCTATGGACAGTTATATACCTCGGTCGCTAAACCTGTTATAGCTTAGCAGAAGACCCAAGAGCGGAGCTTACCCGACACTATTCCGATGAAAGCCCGGACATCAGTTTGCACGAGATCAGTGTGGCCCTAAAACAGCTTAAAAACAATAAGGCACCAGGTGAAGACGGTATCACATCAAAGCTTCTGAAAGCAGGCGGATTGCCAGTACTTAGGGTCCTTCAGAAGCTCTTTAATGCTATCCTGCTTGAGGGCGTAACGCCAGAAGCATGGAACAGAAGTGTGGTGGCCCTATTCTTCAAAAAAGGAGATACTACCTTGCTGAAGAATTACAGGCCCATCTCGCTTATGAGCCATGTTTATAAGTTTAATGTTTTCGAGGGTTATCACGACTCGTCTCACGAGCAAGTTTGATGACTTCCAGCCTCCCGACCAAGCCGGTTTCCGAAAAGGTTTTAGGACCATAGACCACATTCATACGCTGCGGCAGATTATACAGAAGACCGAGTAGTATAATCGGCCATTATGTTTAGCGTTTGTGGACTATGAGAAAGTCTATGATTCGATAGAAACGTGGGCGTTACTGTCGTGTCTTCAGAGGTGCCATATTCGGTACATTAAAGTGTTGAAGTATTTGTACACAAACGCCACCATGTCGGTTTGAGTCCAGGAGCATTGCACGAACGCTATTCCTTTACAGCGAGGCGTAAGGCCGGGAGAAGTTATCTCTCCGAAATTGTTTACCACTGCACTGGAAGACACTTTCAAGCTCCTGGAATGGCATGATCTCGGCATCAATATAAACGGCGAGTACCTAACTCACCATCGATTTGCCGACGATATAGTAGTCATGGCAGAATCCCTGGAAGACCTCAGCATTATGCTCGGTGATCTTAATAGAGTCTCTAAACAGGTGGGTCTTGAAATGAATATGGACAAGACGAAAATTTTGTCGAATCTCCATGTCGCGGCTATCCCGGTATCCGTTGGGAGCTCCATTCTCGAAGTTGTCGACGAATATGTCTACCTAGGACAAAAAGTCCGATTCGGCAGGTTCAACTTCGAGGGAGAGGTCAATAGACGAATCCAACTAGGATGGGCAGCGTTCGGGAACTTAAGGAGCGTATTTTCGTTCGGAATACCGCAGTGCCTTAAGTCGAAAGTCTTCGACCAGTGTGTGTTACCAGCGATGACCTATGGAACCGAGACGTGACCTCTAACAAAGGGACTCTCAGAAAAGCTTAAAGTCAATCAGCGTGCGATACAGAGGGCTATGCTGGGAATTTCGCTGCGAGATAGACTCAGAAATAAGGAGATTCGCAGGCGAACAAAAGTAAGCGACATAGCCCAATGGATTTGTAAGCTGAAGTGGCAGTGGGCTGGGCATATAGCCCGCTCAAGTGATTTCCGATGGGGAAAAATGGTCTTTGAGTGGAGACCACTTACTGGCAAGCGAAGTAAAGGACGACCGCCAGCTAAGTGGACAACTAGGTGGACCTGAAAAGAGTAGCTGGAAACCAATGGATGCGGACCTCTTTGGATCGATCGCGGTGGAGGTCAATGGGGAAGGCTTACGTCCAGCAGTGGACGCACGATAGCTGGTAATGATGATGATGAAATATTTTAATATTTCCACAATAATACTAAATGTGTGACATATTTTTGAATAACACAAAGTTCCAAAAATATAAAAATAACTAGCAGAAAAAACTCTAAAACTATTTTACATGTTGTATACAGTTATTTTTTTTAGGAAAGGTGGCGCTTTTCTGATACCGTTGATGGAATTCTTACCATTCAAGCTATTTTCAGATTTGGACAATACAAACATAAATCTACACAATCTACATAATCATAATCTACATAGTCGACGCGTTTAAGTACCGACGATACAATGAAAACGCTACGTTAATAATAAGATAATAAGGCAAAGGTGTAATCTATCTACTTGTTTATAAAGAAAAAACAAAACGAGAAATACATATAAAACTTTTATATGTATTTCTCGTATACATATAAAAGTTTTATATGTATACGAGAAGGAGTACTTTTTTTTTTAATAAAACTACTTCGGTCGCTCATGATAATTGTTTATTGTAGAACTAATCCATAATAACCAATCATAGTCCAACTGTCCTAGAATTAATTCATTATTGATACTAACATGGAGTATGTAAGTAACATACAATGATACGAGAGATGTGCTCAGCTCGAGCGCCTCAGGGTGAATGTGTCTAGTGTAACTTGGTATCTCACTGTTCTGTAATAGCAACAAGTGCGTATTGTGCGTGTTGAATTCCCCGACGCCGATATAGCTATTCTACGATCTTAATATATCTTAAAGGAGTGAAAGTGATGAAATATTAGAAGTTAAAAACGGTACATCTTTGTAATAATTGGCCAAGCAAGCAAATGACTCAAGCAAATGTCTATAATTCTCATATCATGATCTCAAAACGTTTAAAAAGTCAGTTATTGGACGAAATCTCATAGCTTCAGCGCTAATATTGATTCAATACATACAATTTTAAAACGGAGGCTCAGCTCTCGTGTTGTATTCATCAAATAAAACAAAATATAATAATATGATACTCAATTTAACTTTGATCGACATATTCTCTTATCATTGTCATACGGCCACATTGCTCTTAACTCCAAATTAAGCATATCTTAAATGTTGGTGGCACACTTTTCTACATCACCCGCGATATTTATTTCTACGTATCACATATCGATCTGGGGGCAATACTTTTTTTTATGGGCCATAATATTTTATACACAATTTTACACCTAACCGTGGTGGCTTTTAGAAAATTGTGTATTTTTCTTTTTAGAATCTTTTAATTTAAGATTTTCCGTTATATATCTTGGCTTAACTTTGTCACCCTTCTCCGTCATCCTTCACATCACACTTTTTTTCAGCAATTCCAGATTAACGCATTCATTCATTATTAATTTTCCCTTATTCTCCATCTATAATTTTCACTTATTTCATTTATTTACAATCCTGCCAATCAATTATTCAATCGGTGTTTGTTCAATGGTTTTTAAAATAGTGTACTTTACTGAAGTGTTCCAACCAAATTCTTAATACGTTTTATCTTTCGACGACGACGACGACGATTTCTTTCGACAGTTATGGATTATTGTTAAACCATTAATTATTATTATAATTCTTTCCACTTAACTGTAACAGTCAACTCTGCTGATATATTCTGTGTATTTATGTAATTCAAGCTCATATTGATCACAGCATTCTTCATAGTGTGAAACAAACGCACTATCTCCTTCAACAATAAGTCGATTGGGAGGTCCAAATATAAATATAACTTCTTGCAAGTGTTTCAACTACCATTTCAATTGGATGTAAACAACACGGTATAATTTCAGATGCTCCTGTTAGTTGATCCTAATAGTTTGACTTATGATACAATGCTCTACTAAGTACCTTATTGCAAATGATATTGTTGGGGAAGCAAGTTTTCCTTCAGTTTAGCTAAAGTATTTTCTCATCCCAGGTATCAAAGCTCTTAATAGATGACAATTCAAGCCATTCACGTGAGAATGTATTATTGTCTTGTTTGATTATCGCGCTGATATACAGATGCACGTAAATAAAAGGTATATGTATGTTAACTTTTATTATTTAAAATGTATTATGTACACTCATATGTAAAACGCGATGTCAGAGAATTCAACTCGTAATAACTTTTTTTATTCTTCGATCAAAAGTAAATGTTTTTCTCAATATTATTGCCTTGATTATTATGAATGGCCAGAACACGTCGCGGCATGGCTAAGAGGGCGTTATAGGTTTGACACGACGGAATCTTCGAAAGTTCATCTGCGATCACTTTACGCAGCCCTAATGCAGTCTTCACATTTCGACGATTTAATTTATTTTTAAGGGTTCCCCATAGCCAATAATCGCAGGGCGAAGCGTCAGGAGAGTAAGGAATCCATTGTTCAGGGGTGATGAAGTTGACACGATGGTGGCGCAAGAAATCGAGGGTGTCTTGATGTCGATGGCTGGGCACTGAGTCCTGGTGGAAAGTCCATCGCTGCTGGCCAAAGTATTGCTTCGCTTCTTTTATAAACGGTGTTAAAACACTCTTGATATAGTATTCTGGATTGATTTTAACACCGGGCTTGATGAAAATGGGTTTGAAGATATGATTCTTGGTGAACGCTACCCAAACCATAACTCCTTTTGGCCAACTTGTGCGCTTGAATCCATCACAATCTCGGACTGTTTTCTCTCTTGATACGTATTGAATTCGTCTTTGGCCATTTGCATCACTCACATATAACATCGCCTCGTCACTTGTCACTAAATTTTTCATTCCAATTCTTCTTAATTGCTTGTATAATTTAGGAGATCTGACGCGACGCTTTTCGATTCCACTGGCCGAAATTTTGTGCTGAAGTGGTTTGTGAAGTTTTTTGAGCCCAAGTTTCGGTACGTATCGACTAATTGTTGATTGATGAACTTTAAAACGCTTGGCCAGATCAATTTGTCGTGGTGGATTCTTCTTGAGCAGTTGGTTCTTGAGGTGACGTTTTTCTATGATCGATAGAGCTTCTGGAGATCCCGTTTTTTACTTCAATTTTACCACTTTTTCTTCTCCTTTCATCTCTTTTACCACTCTTGCAATGTTTCTGTCGTAGATTGTCACATTTTCTTCTTTAAATTACTTCTTAATTACGTAGTACGACCAATTCATACCACGTAATCTGGTAATCGTTAACTTTTGCGAAAGTGTTAACGGTGGACGTTTTGTTGACATTTTTGAACTATTTATTTTTCTCCCCCCACAAGCCTATTATTTGCGCTATCTATTGCCGAAAGAATTGAAGGTTTTGCTCAACGCGTTTTGTTTATATCGTGTGTTGAATTCTCTGACATAACGCTCTACATAGTAGTGTAAATACATTGTAATATTTTATATCATCCTATATACATACGAGTAGCATTCCATTATAAATCTTTTGATATCATAAATAATACTACTCGTTTGATATTATCAAAATGTATATTTTAATTTTAGTTGCAGATATAAAAATAGTATACAATATAACTACATAATATATACATACATATATTGTAATACTTACAGTGGGCCAAACAATAATAAGGAACAGGATAATGTTTGCTTATTATTTCTATCACTCTCTCAAGGTCGCCTTTGGTAGAAGAAATTTTATCCATATGTCCCTGGAAGTATATTTTTTTCCTACAATTTTTAGCATAGTCTTTATCTAAAGTCTATATGTCTAACTATAATACGTGGGGCCGACGGCATAAACGTCAATACCTACTAGAAACAGAATCAAAATTTTTATTCAACTCATATTGCCAAAAGAAAAATCTCCCGATTTTAAGAATTTTACAAGGAACAATCGTATATGTTTAATTTTACAAAAGCAGGAAGACAGAACTGTAATTTTAGATCTCGTTAATTAATCTTAGTGACATTACGAAAATTATTACACAAAAAGAAAATAATATGCGTTAATATAACATACACTACAAAGGATTGTCTAGTTACAATACAAAGATGGCCGCCATAACATCAAATTACTAATCAATTATTAATTCAATAAGTACTTACTTTGAGAAGGAAGTAATTATATAAACCATAATAGCCTCGAAATATGTCTAAGTGTTTATAAATAAATGTGTAGGATTGAAAGATTAAAATAGCAATCTGAAATTGTAATTATAATGATGATACTGCGAGTTCAGATATACTATAAGTATGTAAAATAAATAAGCAATAATACGTTTAAATACGCAAGTAAACTCATGCAGAAGATAAAATAAAACAAAGTTTCAGAATAAAAAAATCGGGAACAGACAAAGAAACAGAAGTCCTCATATTACGTTAGATATGGGAGCGTAAAGAGCCGTTATTATCATCAAATACTTCCACAATGCAGGACCAGATGTATTTATCAATAATGGACGACGGCATTCTAACAACAAGTGACGTGCAGTATTCCTGAAATTGAATTATCAATCGGTTATTTATACTTTAATATACGAGGGCTGTTCCGAGAAATGTTAGTCGTTTATTAAATATGATCTTTATATTCCTGAAACTATTTTGAATTGACAAATAATTTAATTACAAAACTCCTTACTGAACATCAATGGCCACTTTAGTTTTTGTTTTTAAAGGTGTGATTTCTAGTGGATATAATTTTCCCTTGTCGTGATATAATTTTCTATGATTATAAATGAGGCATAACCTTAACATAAGCAATCAAATGAAAATTAAAAAACTGCTTTTGGGGAGTTTGCTCCTGCTTTAGCAACGGTTACTTATTGGTTGCATGAATTTAAACATAGTCGAGAAAACCTAAACGACGACCCCAGAGCGAACGACTCACAGCTGCGATAACCCAAGAAAACTTCATCAAGATGGAGCGGTTATTCAGAGAAAATAAACAATACTCATTGGGAGATACAGGTTAAATTAAAGATTGGACCATAGTCAGCTTCCATGATCTTATGGATTATTTTGAACATTAGAAAAGTTGTTTCGTCATCGACACCCTATTTTCTTGCAGAGGAACAAAAATCCCATTCTATTGATTAGTGCAAATTTAAACTGGAAAAATTTGACCGCGCATGTTCACAAAATGTATCCTAAAAGAACTAAAACTAAAGAACGGCGTCTGCAGCATTCTTTTTTTACAAAAATAACGGCTCCCACTTACACAGCTACTAGAACTGTGTATTATTTTACATCTTAGGGGATGCTAATGTTACCCCATCCACATTTGAGTTCGGATCTAGCTCGATGCGACTTCCTTTTACTTAATACAGTTAAAAAAATGCTTCGTGGGTGAATGTGACGCTGCAGACGAGGCTATTTTTCGATCTATCGCAATCGACATTTTTTTAATGTTTTGAAGGCTGGTTCACCCGAAAACATAGTTGCGTAGAAGTTGGAGGAGAGTAGTATAAATAAGTAAAACTAAATAAAGATTTTTCATATTCGTACTATTTTTAATTTCACTAACAATCTTCGGAAGAGCCCTGGGTATTGTAAACCTTTGTTATAAAGTGAACATTTTCATAATTTAATACGGGAACAAAAATGATTATGTATACTTTATATATTTATTTTAATAATACCTTATATCCCAAACATTTATAATGAAGAGAAACAATGGAGCCAGAGGAAACATCATTGAGTAACATGTTAGTAGTGCGAACTGTATAGCTGCAGAGTTATAAGTCTTTATTTACTTTAAAGTATCTATACTTATAAGAACAGGCGCTGACATAATATATTTTTATATATGTATCAAGTTATGTAATCTAAATGTAAATTCATATACAAAAAGTCAGCTCTAGCATCTTCGTGTCCGTAAAACTTGTAAAGTAATCTATGGATTAACTTGAAAGTTATATTTCTATAGAATACATCGATTTATTATTCAATGCGGAAGTCACAAAAAAAACGGGTAAAATAAACAAATTGTGAAATAATAATTACCAAGATCATTGTATCGTTTATGAAAAAGGTATTCTGTTATTGGTTGAAGCCTGTATTCCCTCTCCCAACATGGCACTTTGGTATCGAAATCAGCTGAGTAATCCGTTGAATGTCTTTAAACAAATATAACAATATAACATATTAATGAAATATAAAGTTAGATGGGAAGAAATAATCTAACAATGAGCATACAGATCGATTAATTCTAATAATAGAGTAATAAATTTATCAACTATTAGATTCATAAATAAAAATAAAGATTTACCTAATAAGAAAACCAAAGATCCTAAAGATGACGTGCTCGAGCATCGTTATAACACCAAGTGTAACACAAATATCATCAAAAGTAGTACCCAAGCCGCTATTCATCATCAGATATCCGTTCATGAAATTGTACATTTGTGAAGAGGTATAATCAGCGCATACTGACTGGAATGTGATGGTTAATAATGTAATATATAGCTTATTTTATGGAGCGAGGGGAACAGAATCCCAAAGATAGCAGGTTTGAGACCAGCTCGTGTCAATGAATTTGTCATTTAATAATGCTATATTTAATTATAACTGTTATTAAATTTATAATTTATAGGAGAAATACGTACAAAATGTTTTATTTTAGGGTCATAACTTTTTATTGGAAAATTACAATATTGTCATATCATCCGTTAATCATCTTAGGTTAATTAAAGTATGAAATTTAATAAACATTTAAAGGATAAAACAAAAAAAAAATTCAATTCAATTTCAATTGACATCAACGAAAATTCATTTTGTCCGTATACTATGGACAAAATGACATATCACATATAGACAAAATAAAAAGTTTTAAAATTACTGACCAACTTAACAAATGAAACGCTTTGTTCTTTTAGAAACATCAACACAAAGAGCGTGAGCCCAGCGCAAACAATTTAAGCATCTTAACCAGTCTTCTCCAGGCTTAGATCGTGAAAAAAAAAATTATAAAATATATATACACTGACAGTCCTCTTCGTCAATTTGAAAGTTACTGTACAAATTTTCTTCTATGCTGTTCTCTTCAAAATACTTTTTCCGTTACTTTACGGTTTCTTTTCTCTGGAGGAGGATTGGGCTCATTTTTGGATATAACCTCCACACTATTAGTGGCCTATATGACTTCTGTTTTCCTTGTCCACTAATACAACGTTCGAAAAGAGTAAATAGATCTCCTTAATAGGGACGATCAAAGAAAAGCACGATTGATTTTCATAAATAGAAGGAGCTGAATTATTTTCAGTTGAAGGTGTTGAGATTTACTGTTAAATTTTTACATACGAGTTTCCAGCTTGTTATTAGATTGGTTCTGTTATTTCAGCTATGTTATTTACGTTTGGTGCAGGTATCAGAAAGCAATCACAAGCTATGATTTAACAAAGCTATGAAAATGTTGAATCCATTAGGATATATTATGTTTGTAGTCATCCACCCTGATGGTTGTACAATACCGGGTGTGTCAAGGGGAGCTTCATCGATTAATTATTTTTTAAAATTTTTCCTGGGTATTAACATCATTGGAGGAATTTACGTCCCAATGGCGTTAACAACACACAACAGTAATGTTTGTATCACGCTCTGCACTAGTTACGTCTACTTGCTTCCTTCTAATGGTGGCCAATATCTTCTAGGATTCTTGTACAGTAGATAGGCCTGACTCGTCGGCATAATAAATGCGATGTTGACTTTAGTTTACAGACTCTAGCAAAGATCCATAAATATCAAAAAACTTTTCTACCTGATAGTGAGCACGAGCTGCTGAAGTGGCTTCTAGCTTACGTAAAGAAATGCTTTTATAGCGTTTCAAAAGTTCTTAAAAAAATCATAAAAAAATCAAGCAAGCATCAAATAATTTCGAATTCTAAACTAATTGCCTTTCCACGTCAGATGGAAGTAGTTTTCTCACTTCCAAGACTCTTCGAACTTCAAAGTTTTATTATCACCTGAAGCATGCCTTTGCAAGGTAATACCAGAAATACCAGAGTTTTAGATGGCAATAAACAGCTCATTTTATTATTTTTAACTGCTTCTATTGCTTTTTGCATTGATTCTTCGCTCCAGCATCGGCGATCAGTCGTACGTTTTCTAATTACGCAGCATGGTGGAATGTATATCTGTCAAGAAAATTAGTAACTAACCAATGTTGATTTACTAATTTCTTATAGACAAATTAACATTATGTCTATAGCCTGTCTATGTCGTTTTCCCATTATGTAGTCTCAAAACAACAAAATTATAAAACAAATGGAAAAAATACATTATTCATAAAAAAAGTTATATGTGTTATTTATATATATATAATATAGTAAATAGTATATAATATAGTAGTACTTACCAACTATACACAACAATTGTTGCAGCGAAAAAACTGCTTCCGTTTTGATAGCTGTTATTTAGTTGAAATTTCGACATATTAGTAAACGCTACTCGGGTCACATGCTCATAATTCAATAGCCAATTGCGCGCCTACCCGCTAAACCCGCCAAATTTTATATCTACGTAATAAGTCATTTAGCACGTACTTCCCCTATCAATTAAAGATGTCTACTCACCCCGACATACGTGTAGGTAATGAGAATCATAAAAGAACTTATAAAATTAAATGCATATATCTTTAAAGCAATGGAGCGGTCGTATATTAAAAATGTTTTATTATTTTCGCAGCCCGTTACTTTTCGTGCCACCATTATAAAGACCTAAAAAAATTACAAGGTTAAAATGTTCTTAATATAATATTTTACTCTAGAGGCTCGTACCATTTTAAGAATATACACAATAATTGTATAAATTCCAGCTCCGATGGCTATATTTACAAGTTCCCCGTCTTTCCACATATATAATTTGGTGTCCCCTTGTAAGCGTTTCCATCGCGGGTAGTACCATATCACTATGGAGAAACGAAACATTTGAAATGCCTGAAATATTAGATATATTGTATTAATACTTTTCTGTAATACAAAGGATACAAATAAGAGTGGCAAAATATGTATCAGACGACGGACAGATATAAACACTTGTTTTATCAAAATTTAACAACTTCTCATGTAAATTATGTACTTTATATGACCATTACTTACTCTATCATTTTGATTATACTAGTACTTTAATTTAAATATACGAGTATAACAAATATATATCTTAAAATTTCTATTAATAATAATGAACAACAACTTACCCACAGACCAAGAAAAGCTGCTGTTAACATATAAATTACAATTCTTTTAATGCGTCCAGAATTACTTGCTTTCGTTTTCTTTTTATCTTTTTTATCTATCTCTGTATATATTGCAGGTTCTATGTATTCAGGTCTGCAATTTGTGATTTTATTACATACTTCAGTTTTAGTGGATGTAAAACAATTATATAGACATCAGATATTATACTTATATAACATACATCGGATCTCGTCGATTATTATAAAAATACGCGCAACTTTAATAACGAGAGACTTCGAAAAGTATCTTTACTTTCGAATCGAATAAAAACCTTTCGAGGCATATAAAAATATACGTTCTATAAATACGAATTAAAGCTAATACATATATATAAAGTCTTTTTATATATATGTAAGTCGTCATTAACAATGACAAAGCCGTAATGCAAGAAGCATACGAAACATTGACAACAAGAAATTGCCCACGAAGAGCGTCGCGATAGTATGGATCGATTCGCTTCTCGATGACAATAGCAAAGCTAGGTGGCTAGTGAAACGACTCGGTTGGCAATGCGAAAACGTCAAGCGAACAACAGAGATCAATAAGTAGATAATTTTAGACTCACAAAATGAGATTTATTAAGAGATTTATCGAGAGATTGCAGCACTAATTACTGCTTGCATTTGCATTGGGCCAATGGTCGTTGTTTGTGTGTATTGTGGTACATTTAAATATTATAGAGAAAAGCCCGGATTGTGCTGCTTTAGTGGAAAAGTGAAATTGCTTTTATTGACTCCGCCATCTGAGTCATTGCATTAATTGCTTTACAGCGAATAACCTGAATCACGTAAATTTTTTGCAAACACTCAAAAATACAATAATCGTTTCCAAATAATCTAATTTATCTAATAATGTCTGCCACATTCTCGAAGAACGAGGATTTGATCCGACATTCAAGATATTTAATTATATTTGTATTTACACACAATATAGTGGAAGAATAACTTACTATATTTATTTCTACGTATTATGTTTGCTAATTAAAAAAAAGTGTTTATAAATCAGTAACACTGACTTTGCTTTTTATTTTATAGTTACAAGGACAGATTCACCATCGAATTGGATTATTGCAATCTCTCGAAGATGCACAGCAATTTTTTTTAAAATATACTTCATAGGCAACATGGAAGAACAACTTGATCGACGTCCAGAGATCAATATAGCAATGAAAAGATAAATTTTCAAGATCTGCAGCACATACTTCATGAAAATCATGCATTGGTCAGGCTATGCAAGAGTGCTTTGAAGCGCATGTCAAATGATGACTACAAAATCGTGATCAGAGGTTATAAACGACCGTCTGGAATACACGAACGCACAGTTCACTCTCCAACAATAGATAAAGTTGCCATCCTGATTGTTGGTGAAGACTTGGAAGGATATGGTGTTATTATGCTTACACGTCGCGATACTGCAACAAATATCAGATTCACATCGTTCATATAACACATTGCAGTACCCGCTGATGTTGTGGCAAGAAGTTGGATATTATTTTAATATCAAAATGTTAAATTCATTGAACGGTGAGTATCAATATCATAGTTCAACATGACATACATTTTACATTGTTTGGTTTTGGTTTACAATAAAAGGCCAATTATACTGCTTATTACCAGGAAAAGATAAGCGGTTGCTGTATAGGATAAAATTGGACAAAATACATGCAACCGATTTAAAATATAATATAATATAATTTTCTGTAATAATTATGCAAAAAATTTACATACACAATACTAAATCTACTGTTATAAATTCAGGTGAAGAAACTACGAAGAAAGTTAGCTTAATGAATTATTATGCACATTATTTTAGCAGTATTGAGTAGACATGTACGTCAAAATAGAAGCGAAGCGTTTAACTTTCATTAGGTTGAACCATGCCAAACTGCGTTCTGAAGAGTATATACATTTACGTAATGCAATTGATATTGAAGGACGTGTAGCTAATATTGGTAGATTATCTATTCTGCCGCCGATATATAGATAGTCCATGGTATATGCATGAATATGCGCAAGATACAATGAGATATGTTCGTCATTATGGTCGGCCAGATATCTTTATTTTTTTTTACCTGTAATCCAGAACGGATAGAAATTGTTCAATTGCTGCTTCTCGGACAAACATAAGGTGATCGACACGACATCACACATTCTTATTTGAGTGAAAAGAATTCAAGCAGACCAGTAGATGATATCATAAGTGCTGAGATTGCCAATCACGAAGCCGATCCAGACTTACATGATGTTGTAATTACAACCATAATTAATTAGTTCATGTTGTAATTACAACATGAACCGTATGGCGTCATCAATTCCCAATCACTTTCCATGGTCGACGGCAAGTGTTCCAAACGATATCCACGCAAATTAACGACGGAGACCGTCACTGGAAACGATGGTTATCTACTTTATCGCCATCGATGACCCGATGATAATGGTCAAACTATCAAAACAAAAAGGAGAAGAATGGATTTCGTGGTCGACAACAGTTGGATTGTTCCATATTCGCCACTTATTTCCATAACGTTCAAGACACATAGCAGCATTGAGTATTGCAATTCAGTAAAGTCCATGAAATACATTTGCAAATGTGACACGAAAGGCAGCGGCGTCATATAGCGGTTTTTTGCATTCAATCCTCCAATACCAACGATGAAATTGCGCGCTATCATGTTGGTCGTTATGTGAACCATAATGAATTGATTTGGCGTATATTTGCATTCCCTATTCATGAACTTTATCCTACTGTTGCATTTAGCGGTGCATCTGGAGAATGGTCAACGAGTATTTTTCACGGCTTCGTTGTTCAACGTGCTGAAACAGCTCCAGCGACAACATTGACCAGTTTCTTTGCGATCTGTCAAAACGATCCATTTGCACGAACTTTGCTTTAAAAGCTTTTGCTTTGCCGTTAAATCTTCAAAATATTAAAATACCAACATGTAATATTGCAAAAAAAACTCCGTAATGGCCAAAGTTTTATCAGCATCGAAAATCATCATCTGGGACTAATGTACAATGGTGCATAAACTTGCATTAGAAGCACTTAACTGAACATTGACAAATCTACTCAATGAATCGAGATATTTTGGAGGTGCAATGATTTTACTGTATGGCGGTTACTACTAAACTTTGCTAGTAATTCCAAGATCAATGGCTGCGGACGAAATAAACGCTTGCTTCAAATTATCGAATCTATGGCGCTATGTGAAAAAACTTCAGCCTACAAAAAACCTGAGAGTTGTATTGCTTAATGATACATCTGCTGAAGATTTCTCTGAGCAAGTCCTGACTATCGGTAATAGTCGAGTATTTGTCGACGATTCGAGCGGAATGATTTCATTTTCACAGAATTTTTGTAACTTTGTCTTATCGAAAGACGAACTTATCAACAAAGTATGCCCAAAAATCTATTCTAACTACAAAAATAAAGATGTAGATGACCTAACCTAACCTTAGCTCAACGAAAGTTTTGCGATCATTACAATATACGACACAAAAATCCAGCTACATCAGGTGTGTTACTTAAAAAATAGGTGCTCCAGTTTGAGAAGACCGGTTTAACAATGGATTTACCTCGATCTGGCCGGTCTAGAATGTCGAAGGACCCCCCAAAGCGAGTAAATCGTCTGTTCGTGAACAACCTAGACTATCAAATCGCAAGCGTTCCTTAACTTAGCAAGAACATCATCAAACCGCATTTACGATTTACGTCTACATCCCTATCAAACCCAAATGGTGCAGGAATTAATTCCTGAGGACCATGCAACTTGTAGGTTGTAGTTTGCAGACGAAATGGTAGAGCGGTTCACCAGCTTTACAAACATTTTTTTCTCAAACGAGGCACACTTCGACCTCAATAGGCATGTTAATAGACAAAATTGTCGTTATTGGAGTAACACTAATCCGACATGAAAGCATCAAAAACCCCTGCATTCACCCAAAGTCACAGCATGGGCTGCTTTATCAGCAAGAGAACTTATTGGTCCATACTTTTTTGAACACTCAAGACGATGTGCGGTTACGGTGAATTCTGAGCGGTATATCACCATGTTACAAAACGTTTTCGCTCCCGCGCTGAAGGATTTTGCTGGTTTTAATCAACGCTCATGATTTCAGCATTATGGAGCCACTTGGCATACATGTAATGACTCGTTAAGGACAGCTCGAGACATTTTTGGCCCAAAAGTGATATCGAAAAGAGGGTACATTAACTGGCCTCCTCGTAGCCCGGATCTATCCCTAAGGATTTTTTTCTTTGCGTTATTGTTCTTGCGCCTGATAATGAAACAAAAATGTTGTGTATCACAAGGTGCTTAACTGAAAAAAAGAAAGCAAAAGAAAATCAGAAAGAAAAGTCTAAAAAAGCTTATTAAAGAATCGTTAAAATACTTTATTTATCCTAATCATAATAAAAATAATAACTTGTTTATTATTATTATTTAGCTTCACGCCATATCCCTTGCGGGATAGCCAGAGACGACGGTCTCTGCATACCTCTTTCGACTCGGCCACAGACATCAACCTCTTCATACATGCCCTCCGGGTGGTTTTTAAGCTTTTTACGTGACCTTCCTCCAGTATCATAGATACAGTGTTTTCGAAGGTCACTCGAGGCTTCTCCCTTTCTCTCTTACTGCTCACTTTTCCTGTATAGATCTTTTTTAACATTCTTTCATCACTCATTCGTTCGACGTGCCCAAACCACCTGAGCACGTTTTTCTTCATTCTCACCGTGACATCTTCGCTAGTACCTGCCATTCTGTGGATCTCTTAATTGCGGGTTCGGTCAGCTAGACTGACTCCGCATATTCTGCGTAGAGATCGCATCTCCACAGCATTCATCTTTCTTACATTCTTCTTCTGTTACCCACGTTTGGCTGCCGTATAACAGCGTCGGTAGCAAAACCGCATTGTGTACAACCAAACGTGCAGCTATGCTGACGTTTCGCAATGCAGCCAGAGCACCGTTGACTCAGTTACCGGCAGCAATACGCCTTTCCACATCCATTTCGTATCTTCCGTCTCTGCTAAATATACTTCCCAAATATACCACTTCATTCACTTGTTCTATTATCTTACCATTCACGTTGATCTTACATTCTGTTCTTTCTTCATTTCTTTCAAATATCAGAACCTTCGTCTTATCTGCATTCAGGTTTAGTCCATTATTTTCACACCCATCTTTCAGAGTGGTGACCAATGCCTTCAAATCGCATTCTGATGATGCAATGAGCACTGCATCATCTGCATATAGCAAACAATGGACCTTAAGATAACCTACTTTCACTCCCATGTCACTATCTTTCACGCCTTGGAGATAACTATCCAAATACACATTGAACAATCAAGCTGACATAGCGCAACCTTGCTTAACTCCCGATTGGTGTCAAACCGGGGAGACATGTCAGCTCCTACTCGCACACAGGCTGAGTGATCTCTGTAAAGAGACTTTACAGCCTGTAGCAAGGGTCCGCTCACTTAGTATCGGGGCAGTATCTCCCATAATTTATTTCTCACAACCCTGTCAAACGCCTTTTCCAAATCCACAAAAGCACAGAAAACCTTTTGGTTTAGAGTCAAAAACTTTTCCGTGATCATACGAAGGGAAAAGATCTGATCTTTACACCCTCTTCCAGCTCTAAAACCTCCTTGGGCCTCCGACAATAGCGTTTCAGATCTCTCTTGCATTCTTCTCGCTAATATTTTAGCATAAACTTTACCGCCCAAGCTAATCAAACTGATAGCCCTTAGCTTGCACAATCTATCTGTGAACCTTTGCCTTTATACAAAGGTACGATGACTGCACCTCATTAATCATCTGGGACCTCCCCTGATTTCCAGCATACATTACACAAAACCCAGAATAAGTCCAAGACGCGTGGCCCACCATATTTGCTCATCTCTGCAGTAACTTCGTCTGCTCCCGCAGCCTTACCACATTTAGGACTGCGAATTGCGCTCTCCAATTCTTCCAAACTGATTTCACCATCGGCTACATCTAGACTCAGCATTTTGCTGGTACTCAAGGCCGAGGCGTCCTTACATTCTTACATCTCCTTTTAGAATTCCGCCCACCGCAGCAAAACGTATGTTTGCTCGGTTAAAATTTCACCGCTCTTCGAAAGCACCCCTTTCATTCTACAAATTACCGAACAGCCCCGGGAATCACTAACTTCTCGCCAGAAAAGCTTCGTGTTTTCCTGGAAGTTGTTTGTCAACCTTTCATCCCTTTCTCTCTCAGAATTCTCACGCTTCATCTTTACAAGTGCTTTCGTTTTGTGCTTTTGCAGCTTATCCTCTCTTTTTCTTATCTCTCTCATACTTTTATCCTTACCCGAGGCTTTATAATCCAGCCATGCTTTCTTCTTTAACTCCACAGCGTCTTTCACTTCATCATCCCACCATTCAGCGCGCTTTTTACTAAAACTTCTTTTCCTTTTACCACATACTCTGTCGCTACTTTCGCCATACCATTCCTAAGATTCTGCCAGCACACTTCAGCACTGTCATTTCCAGAATCACAGCTTTCAAGCTTAACTTGATAATATCCAGAATCTGCTTATTTTTTTCCTCTAAGGCGGACCATCGTTCCCAGAGTCAGTAGTATATATAAGTGATGTAACATTTAATTATAAGTTTTAATAATTTGTTTAATCATTTAGTTTGTAGACAATAGTTTAATATTTTGTTAGTATGGCAACCCGCCAATCGGGCTGTCAGTCGATCAGGCAAGGCATAAGACGAAAGATGAATAATTGGTTCACTTAAAGAATTAAAATAACTGCGAAATTAAAAGAAGTTTCACTCTCATCATATCCCACATATATTTTTAACCATTTATTTTATCAAATAGTATGGCTCAGCTCATGACTGTCATGATAAGTCTCAATGAAATTAATATTAATATATATTGTGACTAACTACAATCTCCATCGGTCCAATAGTCCAATAATAGAGTATGATCTGTCTGTTATATATTAATATTCAAGTCATGATCACTAACAAACCACATCAAAAAATGATTATTTAAAAATATCTCTAAAACTATAAAATGGATAGCAATGATAAAGCTATATATTTTAAAATTGGTTGAGATGGTTAATGTTATATCTTCGTAATAAATATTTTTAAATACCTCACTAATTTATTTGTATATCTCTTTGTTTCTTCCCAAATCCAAGACAGATATCTTTCTCGATACCTCCATGGTATTAAGAAGAATATTCCTGGAATCATACAAAAAACAAAAAAAATCACCACTGCAGGCATAATGTAGAGGACTCAGTATTGAAAACGTAAGTTTATTTTATGTATTTTTAAACTAATAAATAAATTTCAATTTTAACATCCCGTAAATAACATTGACTCAATAGTCAAAGTATGTACATATGTATACTGACTAGTGATGTAACGAATGTCATTATTTGAACTTTCGTGAATGCTAATGCGAAAGACAGTATCTACTACCAGAATTCGCGAATGTTTTTTTTTTTTCAAATTTTGCCCACAATATCTATGCGTTGAAATGACAATGTCCAAATTGCATAATAAAGACTGATAATGTTATATTTAAGAGGTTAAGTAAATTGTTCTTGTACTAAAAACATAACAAATGAATGGATTTTGATTTTAAACTGACTTCAAAAAAAGAGAAGGTTCTCAATTCCCCCGTTTTTTATGTTGGTTACCTCAGAACATTGTCTGCGTGAACGGATTTTGATGATTCTCTTTTATTTAAAAAATGGTGCTTCCCGTATGGCCCCATATATATTTTAATTTTTGTTTGTTCCTTTAAACTTCGAAGATACATCAGATAACTCTTAAAATGACGTCATGAACGTATACAAATTTCTTCGCGTTCTAATCACGTTACTTGAAGTATATTATGTTTAGATTTCGTAGTATCATTATTGGCTTCAACGATCTATCTTCTTGTCTATATATTAGCGTCCAAAGCGTTTGTCCAAGAAAGGTATACCTTTTAAACTGAGCACACGACTTAGTGAAACACATATGGTATTTGCCCGGTTTTTTTACCTAGGTCGCTTACAGCTCATTCAAGGATGGCACAGGGGTCCACAAATTACGTACTAGAAGCAGCTTACGGCACTCCACATCATCGTAAATATTCTTTAGAATTTATTGGAAATTAACCAAGTCAATGCATATCAGTGTCAGTCTTTGCATATCCACGACAAATTCTTTAGAAAATGAAAGGTTTTCGAGACTTTGCACTACGAAAACTAAACCAGCTTGTTTTGTTTTCAGTAATAACCATTCATCTACTTCCATAACAGCCTCTGCAAATAATTGCCTTCTACATAAATTTTGTCCGAAACGGTTTTTAAGTTTACCAATCTTTAAAAACGGTGTAGTGCAACTTAAAAACCGTTCTTAAACGCATGTCAAATTAGCTAATTAAGGTGGTACTTTTGCAGGTAACATTTCATTCCAATACGCAGTTGTTGGCATTTTTCTGGTGATATTTTATAACAGCGAGTGCCCGTAATCATTGTCTCTAAAGTAATCACTTCTTCAAGTAATAGTGTACTATACATATCTGCATGTAAATTGGATCGCTGTAGTGCATAAAGACATCATTTTCGATATCTCTACAAACATGACTGGCTTTACGCTTTGTACTAGGTCGAAATAAAAGAGTTTCAGGTGTTTTGTTTGATAAGTGATCGTGACTTAATTCGAATTGGTGGCCATTTTATCCGCCGTCTCTTTAGATAGACGATCATGGCTTAAGCCGAGAAGATGGTAACGTTGCTCCTCCGTCTTTTAGAGTAGACGATCGTGTATCAGCCCGAGTTGGTGGGCAAATTGCTCTTCCATCTCATTCGATAGGCGGTCGTTGATCGAGCCGAGACGGTAACTACATTGCTCCTCTGTCTCATTTGGGAGACGATCGTGTATCACGCCAAATCGGTGGGCATGTTGCTCCACCGTCTCATTCGATAAACGACGTTGATCAAGACGCGGCGGTGGCTACATTTTTTCATATTTTCCCTATTCGAAACCGTATAATTTAAAGCCTTTTTTTGAGCTATTTGCAAATCGCTTTTGAAATAGTCCTTATGGTAGATTTCCTCAGTTGAAACACTGATTCCAAAAATAATAATAATTGTATAAGTATCATTATTTACTTAGGAGAAAATTCGCAATTATTTTTTTACTTACATTACGTATGAATTTGTTTTGAAATAGTTTTTTTTCTCATATTTTGTGCGAATGCGAATACGCAAAAGTATGCGTTACATCACTAAAACCTTAGTATACATGAATATTTTAAAAAATGTGATGTGTTAAATTAAATTGTACAGTTAACTTTAAAATATAGAAGTCCCAAGGAATTCTTACCCCAGATACATATAAACCTTCCAAAATCATACACGATCTCCTTATCGATTACTGATAATAATTTGATTTCGGGAATATAAGCTAATTTTTTAATAAGAGGACACAGGGTGTAATTCCTACATTCAGGACACACATATATTGTATCAATATCATGTGTATCGAACACGAGCCCATATCCATATCTATAAATAAACAATATTAACATTTTTATTGGTATATTTATTTTACATCCAACTAGTTCGTTAAAGACATTTAACGCACTATGATCTACTAAAAACATAAACGACTATACTCAAAAATACATAATTACATAAAATATTTAATGAAAAGTTTATATCCTTACAGTCTAAACCTATTAATGTCACCTTCGTTTTCATATACACGATACATTAAAACGGCACCAAGTATCGAAGGAATTATTAACATAAAGTTGAAATACTCATAAAAAGCAAAATAATATGATATCTGAAAGAAATTATATTATTAAATCTATAAATCTTTCAATATATCTCACGACATATACAGATAGTATGGTAGATGTAAACAATCTTCTACATTCATGAATTATATTTGGAGAAAATAGATAGTTGGATCTTATATACTGAACAATGAAAGTAAATAAATATAATGGTAATAGGACAATCGGTTCTACCCTCTTCCCGAAGTACTCATGTATCATGTGTATTGGTTGCATCTTCCACACATTAATCATCCCCTGCCATTCATAAAATAGAACCTACAGAAAAAAGGGTTAGGTTATTTTAAAAGCAACATGTAACTATTTATCAAGTAATTTCAACTCTCTGAAAGTGGTGGGAAGTAAAGGTAAGTCTATTTTAAATGCTTATTCAAATATAAATTCCTTGTATTTGATGGTTTAATGCTGTAAGAGATATTAATTTTCAAAAGAATTACTTTATTTAAACCCTTAAGTGTAATGTTAGAAAATCATCTATATCGTTCAAACATACGTTTGTCAATATTATTATGGGATTTAACCTTTTCCTTGATATTATTTTATTAAAATAGTAATCGATACGTGTTATTCATACATTGTAAGGAGATACCTGTCGTGCACTCATATTAGCGGGAGTTTGCGTTGGCACAATGTAATACGGACCATCATGGAGGGCAAATGCATCTAGTATAATGTAATTATCTAGAAGTCTGAAAAATAGATACACCTATAACTCAACGATATACTGCTTAGTAAAGGCCTGCAATATCATGGAGTCGATCGTCACTTCTCAAGAACAGATTAAGTTTAGAATCAAGATATTAAATTGGCCGTCGTTTATAATGCTGTGACAAATCACAAATCAGAACAAGTTTGTTATTTAAATTATCCGACAATTTTTAATTATTTTTTTTACATTGACATTGTCTAAGGGGAATTAAATTATTTACTATGAAGGGGACGTAAGGGTGAAGATCAACAGTCGTAAGACAAGAAAAAAATACAGAATAAAAATATAAGCAGAAAATAAGCCCCTAATTACCTTTAGAAATCATCTTATAACGCTAGATACCTTTAAGTGTTACTCTGGTCTAACTTATCGTTTACGGTAAACGAAACTTACTCTTTTATTCCATAATAATTCTTATATTTTCCAAATGGCATTCGAAGCAATATCTTGTACACAATATTACTTCTTTCTAAAGTTGAATAATTGTCCGGTCCGGGATATTGTGACCTGAAATTGGCGTTTATTTATTTTTTTATTACTTTTACACTATTTTCACAGATCAGACTTAATTACAATTCGTTTCATTTGACTTTTTTTCTCAAAAAAAAATGTAATGACAATATAATAAAGTAATTTTTTAGTAATCTCTTTACCGTACAATTTTAATTAACTCTCTTTCATTTGCCACTCCGAAGAAATTAACTATGGGATTCACAAACTCTAAATGACTATCTTTAAAAAAACTTTTCTCGTTGAAATACAATCCAAATTCTTCAATAATTGCATCAGGGGCGTGGAGTTTAACGAATATTAGGTCTCGATGTCCAGCCATCTACAATGGTACAGGCAACAGTTGATATAAGTTACTAATGGTATTTTAAATGTGTTTTAAATATGGCAAACGTCACATTGAGTGGATTTCCATTAAAATGGTGATTATTACTACAAAAATATTGTCTCTATTTTTATAGCTGCATGGCATTTCCCCAATTTTGCCACGAATATGTGCCCCTGAGTTGACTTAATTGCTAACGCGTTAATTTCAATACTTAAAGGCGTAGTTTCGGTCTTATGGAAGACTACCCTTGTCCATCAGATCCCTTAAAAAGCTGTTAGAATGGACTGAAATACTATCGACGTATCGCCTCCTCTCCCGTAAATAGAGGGCGTCATCAAGCAACAGCTCCTAACGTACCTGGAGGATCTCCAGTTGATCAATGACCGGCAATATGACTTTCGCCATGATCGATTGATTCGTCTGATGATTTTCTGTTATATCTTACGCACCGTCAGGCAACGGTTATTGAAAGCAACGGAGACGGTGTGGCAGTGAGTCTGGATATAGCAAAAACTTTTTATCTTCTATGGCACAAGATTGAAAGATTTTCTTTCAAAGATTCCTTCGTATGGGCTTCCCGAGAGTTTATGAAAGTGGATCCCCATCTTTCTTACTAGGCGAAGCAAACAAGTTGTTCTCTACACTTTTTTGCACGGTGTACCCATCCCCAATGCTGTCCCCAACTCTATTCCTCCTAAATATCAATGTTACGTTAGATATTTCAGACACATTGTTATGCGGATGACAGCACAGGGGATGCGATGTAATCTACCCTTTGACTTGGTGCTTTCGCTGGATTCTGTGGCATTGCGTAGAGATGTAGCTTATTTGAGCATCTTCTACCACATTTACAACAGGGAGGGTTCCGAAGAGTTATTTGATCTGCCCGCCACCTACCGCCGATTTTCATCATCACAGCACATTATCGCCTGCAATACCAGCCGTACCACCTGGATACGTGGATTATGGAACTTCTACTGTGTGATTATCAAAGAACTTTCTTCCACATACCACAAAGATGTGGAATGAACTTCCTGCGGCATAGGTAACGTCAAAGCGTCTACTCCCTCCTCTCAAAGGCCGTAATCATTAACCATTCATGAGTGATGGTGATCACTAAAAATCGATAGCCCGCACGCTCGTTTGCCCTTTTCTAACAAAAAAACAACGAATTTTATAAAAGGCAATACGTGTTTTTAAACTCACTCTGATCTTTTAATTTAATTTTAATACAAATAGGCAAAAAGAAGTTAAACAAATATAATACAAAACTTTTTTTACCTGCCATCTAATCTTTTCTTTTTTTTAAACCATTTAAAACATTAAAATGAATGAACAGGAACACTATCACAATCACTATTTTACTGTCTCCAAATTTCTATTCCGGAAACAAGTCCCTCGTTCAATATAAATGCCCAGTTTAAAGCATTTAGAAGCTTTATGTCTTTATGCATTTTATGCATAGAAATCTTTGCAACCGCAAGTTCAACTGCTGGCACGCTAACCAGAAGAAATGGGAATGAGGAGCAGACGAAAGACCCTATTGGTGCATGGACTGCCGGAGAACAAGAACAAGAAGGTAGAGAACTAAAACTGTTTTTAGAAAAACTTGCAGTGTCTTATTGAAATGAGTCTAGTGTCAGTCGCTGTCACTGCTGTGGGTACTCCGAGAAGCCATGGGTAATCCTTGATAAGTTTCAAGTTTCATGACTTATCTGTTTAAAATAAATTATGGTTGTTGTTATTGTGGTTGTTGTTGTTTCGAAAAAAAACACACGTTGACTGTTAGATCTGGTACTGCTGGTTATAACGGAATTAACCGTAAAATATTACTTCTTCTTCTCGATGAGGTAGCTTCTATCATCTGTCATTTATTTAATTCTTCCCTTTCTTCTAACGAATTTCTTAGCACGTAGAAAAAGGCTCAGGTAATTTCTATCCCCCATTAATTAAGAATCCTACCTCTTTCTCTTACTTCGGGTCTATCTCTATTCTTCCGTTTCTTCCAAAAGCCCTGGAGTGCATAGTTCACCAACAACTCCAAGCCTTACTTACTAAATACAATATTCTTAGTAAATACCAATCTGGTTTTCGGGTTGGTTATAGCACTCGTCAATATCTAGGACGGCTTTAGGCTTAATATGAACAAAAAGTTAGTAAGTATTATCGCGCTTCTTGATTTTAGTAACGCTTTTTACACTGTTGATTTGCTCTTGATTGTCAATTAATCGATAAATATTTTTTCTGATGCTGTTAGTTGGTTTGACTGTTACATTCGTAGGCATCAGTAGCATGTTATAAATGTTATCTACTTTTCCTCATACTACACAATCTCTGCTGTCGTGCAACTAGGTGGCGTCCTGTCTACTCTTTGCTATCATTAACACTATTACATACCTTCTTTCGTCCTCTCATCACCTTTCCGTCAATGATCTTTAAGTTTATATAGCTTCTACCACTCGCGATATCCATATAGCATGATAATATCAACCGATTTATCCAAAACGAATGCTTGGAGTGAATCCTATGGATTACGTTTTAACCCAAAAAAAATTACATGTCACAATATTAGGTAGTCGTTAACAGATTGATAAAATCAAATTGGATCACGTGTCTGAATTTCGGGGTCGTCTGAAATGGTTTCCATAAAATTTAGGCGGTACCTACATATGTTCACTTTTCTCTACTCAATTCTTCATAACCCTCACTCATACTCCCTTTTACTTAAAACAGCGTTTCTTTTATCTTGGTTCCGATAATAAACGGAAAATCCTAAACTCATGTAACGATAACCGTTTGCATAAACTCTCGGGATATTTTGGTAGTTTGTTTACTTCTAAATATGTGGCATTATAGAATGATCTCTCTTCTAAGATCCGACATTCGAAATCATTTCGAACCCTGTTTATATAGCTTTTAATCTGTCACTTGTGTCTGTTTTTCTATTTTTTTATCTCTATCAATATTATAATTTTATTTATAAATTGCTAACGTTAAATGTTAATGATATAATGTTATATTTGACTCATGTCTTGTGACGTTTCCCATAGAATTAAGGACATTTTTAAGTAGCAATAATTTTTTGCCTGTTGATGTAAAACTACAAATATATTTACCGTCCCTGGTTCAACTTCTGCTTCCAAACCGAATTGAATAACATTCATTAAAAAGTTTAAACGCATCTCTTTTGTTACGTTACTACCATCGTCTTTGAAAACCAAAACTATATCGATTCTTTTATGTCCATCATTAAAATATCCCGTCAAGCCTAAATTCTAGAATAAAATAAGTAATCTAATAATAATAATTAATAACATACGTATAGTAATGATAATATTTTTAATACTTAAACAAACCTCATCATGATTTAAAATTTGTTCTGGCGCCGCTCCCTGGCCCTGTGAAAAAATCGTTACGTATTTATTGAAGTAAGAAGTTAGTTTCTTTAACCGCGTCTCACTTTGTATGAATATATAAATAAATTAGTTCGAGATAATTATTTTCTATAATACAATTATTTAAAAATTAACAAATAAAACATAAAGCTGTTTTTACAACCTTTTCCTCCATAACGTGAAATAAAATATACAACAAATACGAGCTCTTGGTTTTAACAATAGAAATAACTTTATTCAAAAGCTTTGGTCAATAAAAAGACTTAAAATATAAAATAAGACGAAATGACAAATAGAAACAGATTTCGTTCGTCCCCTTCATTTATTTTTATTTTATTTAAAGCCAGTTATTTTGTTGGTGTCACTGTGTGCTTCAAGTACATTAGAGTTTCTTTTGTAGATTATATTTCGCAATAGTAACATTTTCAAAGTAATTAAAATGAAAAACAAAGAAAAAGCAACAAATATTTTATTTATATAACAGCCAAGTTCAAAAGAAGACACGGAATATATTAATTATTTATAATATACATTTTTAGTTCACTGATTCCAAATCTTTAACGACATCCCGAATACCAGCATTAATTGATGAAATAGCGGACTGAGCCACGCTACGTATGGTACTTTCCACCACCCTCATGATGGTGTTATCGAAGATCGTTGTGAAGACTCTGGTTACTGGGTTTAAGAGCCAATCAAATAAAATATTACCTGAAAACCGGACGCGGAGACGCCTACAAAAATAACAGCATTCATTAGAAATTCTTACTATAATGTATAATACATATTATTCGAAAGTGAAAAAGACACATTTAAAAGAAACCATTTGACAAACACATTTACATTAATTAGTATATCGGTAAAAAGTAAGAAAAAGAATTAATGTTTAACGTTATTTATAAACCTATATTCTATTAGAATTTTTATCAACAAATTGATATTTTTTTTATATAATTTCTTACCCAACTTCATTAATAGAGAACTGTTGCAAGTGTACTTCATCATTGTTGAAATCAATCAAAACATCTGCGACAACAACAAACCGATTCAGTGATCCAATAATTCCTCCAGTGGGTCCAATGTTCATCACTTTCACCAAATAGTTGTAAGCGAACTAAAAGAAATAATTACTTAAACATCCAGTTAATGATGTATATCATTGGACATTACTTCGGTCAAAGATCACTAAAACTGACCGGTCCTTATACATCTACCCGGTATCGTCAACCTTTAAATTTTTTACTAAGAAAATATACTACTTAATATCTTACCTCAAGATCAGAAAACTGCAACTGGACTCGCACACGCAGAGTTTTTGCGATATAATTGACTCTTTGGTCTCCAGACCTAGCCACATTAACTAGACCCATCATCCTACCCTCCGTAAGTTTTAGCCAAGCGCTATAAGTAATTATAACAGGTTTCTAAAACGAGAAGAGATATAATTGTTCGTTAATCGATTCAATTAATTATTTTATTTAATCCAATGCAAAATATATTTTTGCAAGTAGGCATTTACGCGCACGTTTTAATTGTCAATTATTACATTAAAAAAAGGTTAGTGTAGTAAGTCCGTGAGTAAGCCGAATGCTACTCTGCTGAGAAGAGGCGAATGAGTCAACAACCTAAGTTCCTCACATTTCTATCAAAAAGCTTTTAATTGCTATAATAAGATTTAATAATAATACGCTTTTAATTTTAGATTTAAAACTAAGAAAGGGAAGGTCTAAGATATCGTGTAGAATTTTATTATATTTGCGGACACTCAAACCCATTAAGGATTTGTTAATTTTTGAAGACGATATTTAGGCGTTACAAATTAGTTTATATTTTCTGTATATAACGTGTGTCTGTCATTGTATTGTAAAACATACTTTTTGGTGTACAAATAATATGGCGTATAAATAATAAATTTCATTTCATTTCATTTCATTAAAATATAAGACAAAATACTGTAAAAGTAACTAAATTAAAAGAGTCGAGCTGAATTATTGTCCGGTGACTTACTTTTTTAATTGCAAAGGCGGCCAAACTGAGTTTGTCTGCAAGTTTTAAGAGAGGGGAAATCCACTGAACATTATAACTAAGACCTACCTACCTTAAGTCAATCGGTTCTAACATTTCATTGAACTCCTTAAAGGATGGCTACAATTTTGTCTTTTTACATTAAAAAGTGAAAACTCTACCAACACAGAACACATAATAGACTAGTAAATAGTACAGTGCTCATCATAACTTGTCCTATTACGTCAACTTTAATAATCAGCCAAATGTCACAGAAAAATAAGAGGTGCTTAGTAATTTAACGATTTAGGGCATACCCGAAATATCGGCGGTTTTTATCATATTTAAGATTTCTAAATGTTTAAAAACATATTTGACTGACTCTTACATTATTAGTCAATTCGGCGATTGCATCAGTTGATGAAGAATTTAAATAATGCGTGATCTGAATTCTATTCAAAAAGTCTCAAAAATAGCCGCCTCATTTATATTTGAATTTATTTAAATATTAAAAAAAACTATAGGCCCATTGGCTGCCCTACTTCCAGCCCCAGTAACACTAGGCAAAACATTCCAAGTTGCCTTTACTTTATCTTCTGAATTTAAGATTTTATTTTTAATATATTATATATGTATATATATATATATATTAAAAATAAAATCTTAAATATATATATATATATATATACACATGTTGAAATGCGTTCTATAATAACTTTCCTCATCTGTTTGTCTTCTCCAGTATGCATGTTAATTATTCATACACAATACATAATTAACAACATTTGTCCTCGTAATCAATATGTAAATAGATATATATATAATTGTTATTCAAATTGAAATTGAAATAAATACCTAATTCCAGAGCTACGATAGAAATCTATATTAATTACATCTTTCATGATATTATATTTTTATCTAAGATCATAAAAACAGATCAAATCATCTGATTGATCGATGTTGATAAGCGTTTATCACACTTACAACTTGAAAGCCCTCCTCGATGTCTGGTAATATCATAGGATCCAGGCCATTTTCTTTCATAAATGGTCCTAACATGCCAATGGTTTTATCAACATAGTCGTTGACCGTCGCCGTCAAAAACCTTCTGGAATCCAACACTGAGCTGGAACAGTTCATACATTATTAATATATCATTAGCAGTTTCAGTTTATGGAAATCGACTTAACAATCGTGAAAGTACTCGTAAAATAAGATTAAGTATATATTAAATGGAAATTAAATTAAATAATCATTTATTTAGGAATAATTTTAATGGGGATTGTAGCAATTTATAGTAGTATATAGTAGTATCTGCAGATAGAAGTTGTCCAAATAGTTGCCATTGGCCATCAATCCTCAACTAATAACGATGCATCGATACCACCGAAGTATCGATACTTACTTACATCGATTGTTTCTTTTTTTATAAAATTAGATATTGTTATTAATTAATGAAAAAAAGTAAATTTAGTGGTGCTCTCCAAAAATATTTTAATAGTCCGGTCACCGAACTAGGGCAGTTAGAATTACCAAAGAAAACGTAATGGTAAGAAGATACGACGAAATTTGACTGACAGTGAAAGTTAAGTGGCAACTGCACAGAACTAGGACTGGGATGCATTTAAAATGGGAACAGGTTGGTATCGGTCCAAAGCAAATACTTTTGACCGATACTAACTTCATACTCGTACTTCGATTCAAAGTTTCGATACAAAAAGTAGTTGTAAGTATCGTGTAAGTACTTCTATTAACTTATAACCTTTCACCCTCATTTATAACTGCAAACGCTTTAATATACACATGACCTGGGACGACCTTAAAAAAAATTACAGAAATTACCACATTATATTATATTAAATATTGTTTCCAAGAGCTAACACGGAACAATATTCAAAGGTTACATGGGTTAAAGCTACAATAACATACTGTGATTTGTTTTTTTTACGGTTTTATGATGATTATATGAATTTAAATAAGGTAAGCTTCAATCGACGATCGTTTGTAGTAATGGTTCAAAAAACACACAAACAAATGATAGTATTTGAAAGAAATTTGTTTGATAGTTTGAATTCAGGTCTAAAAACTATCTAACCTGAATAAGTAGATAATAAAATGTGTTACTAAATCATACATACTCTAAAGATTTGCCTTTTATCAGGTTAGCCTCAGCGCCAAACACCAAGCAAATAAAAAATATAGCAGAATAACTTCTGGCCTGCATTTTCGTAGCACAATATAGTAATTACTAAATTATTAGCCAATTGTCATGTCCTTATAAAATCCAATTATATGATAAGTAAATAATCTCAGCGATTAAAGACCCCTGTTATTATAATGATATAAATCTTAATTGAATTGATAATAGGGCTGTACATATCAAAATATATCGCACGGTGTCACAATTACAATATTATCTACTAATATTTTATATATGTCTTAATATAAATTATTATATCTGACCGTCAGCTTAGAAAATTGTTTCTGAAATGATATTTATTAACTGCACGCCAGCGAACGGAATCTTTATTTCAACGGCAGGTATGTTAATATATAACAACTTACCTTCATTGCACCTTTACTAAATATTCTGGTTAAATAGAATATTGTTTAGGGATGTCCCATGATGGGACAACTCGCACTATTTTGTCCCACTAGTTACATGGGACAATTGAATCTGAAATTTGATTCCATTTGTCCCTTAGGACACGGGACATATAATTTAAAGATGAATTTAGAATTATGTCAATACTTCAATCTTTTAGTACCTCATGTAACAGAGAGAATTTACTAAAGCATCGCTATTTTTGAGCTAAGTCTAATAATTTTATAAACAATATTAGCCAGAAAGTAACTCATAAAAATAATAAATGTAAATTGAGATTAAAATCGAATAGAAATTAAAAAAAAAATCAAAATATTTTAAATGATGACTGATTGTAAAATAACATGATTGCGTTGTTTGTAATCTGTGATTACAATAAAGAGATACCCGACTGTGTTTGTCGCGTGGTTCTTCTCGCAGGACGCGTTTGGAACTCTTAGCCTTAATTTAGGTTTAAGGGCTTGTTTCGATAAGTATAATATCAAAATAGTCCCATTTGATACAAAATGACCGGTGAAGAAACAAAGTGGAAAAGTTACTATTACTAAAATCGCAAATCATCTTCACATCTTCGTTGTAGTGAATATAAACACAAAAACTGTTGAAACACTTATTTATCTAAGAAAACCAAACACAAAAACAAGTGCGTAAGGAGGTATTACGTAACCTAATAACGTTCATACTGCGTATGTGTATTTAGAACCTTCAATCTTTATTTATTTTATATTATACATAACTTATGCTCACTTATTATTTGCTCATTATGTTTGTGAAACAGTCGTTGCAATATAAACATAACCGCATAAGTTTGTTTTGTTGTTCTTCCCAGAGCAGTGCGTTTGGAACATGAGTGGACTTAAGTTGGGTCTTTACACAAGGGCTAATTTTGATAAATATGGTATCAAAATAGTCCTGACAATGACAATGAAATAGTTGATACACAAATGATCACTGCTATTGATTCCAAGTGGAAAAGATATAAATAAACTAGGAGCGCCAATAGACTCTCAATTTCGTGCCGTTTGTATATTGAGCGAAGCGAGCCCAGTGTAATGACTCATCGTTTCCCATTGACTTCAATGGGATATCAGTTTTTTGACAATTATTCCTCAACGACATGACATTATTCATTTTTTTTTAACTATCACCTAATGTGTATCTTTTTGATTACAAAATTTCATAATTTTCCGCCAAGCAGTTTTCGAGCATATTCCTGACAAGGAATGGGCAAGTCTCCAGCAGAGCGCTCCGCTCGCTTCGCTCAATAAATAAATAGCAATTTTGTAGTTATCAAAATAAAACAACGTTTCTATAATAACATTTATTGAATTTAGTAAACCCATAGAACCAAATACACTTTATTAGATACAAAGAAGATGTAATGCTGAGAAAAAAACAAAAATCAACCAAACCGAATGAAATACTTTATTACCAGATATTACCTATAAGTGGATCGCGGTGTTAATAAATTACCTAATAATAATCGATGGCTGTTACGCAGTACGTGTGCTCGTCTATCAATATGATAGATTATTTATAATAAATAAATTATCTTAATCAATAAAAACAATGCCATATTTTTTAAAATATTGTGAATTAAATTCACGTAGATTTAAGATGTTTTTTTGGTATCAGAGCACAGCATCTTCCTCCTCTGCTTCAACATGTGTCCGAAGAGATACGGAAACAGCGGGATGTACAGGAACATGTAGAAAATAAGGAAGTAGTAGAAGCTGAAGATAAAGTTCAGTACATTCGGCATCGTGACGGAGAATATCTGCTTCTCGACGACCTCGTCCAGCGAGTGGTACATGCACAGCAACTCACCAGTTATCCCGAGGGGATATAGAACTAGGAAAGTTGAATATCTACGAAAATAATTATTACATTTTATTGACGCGTATACATAGAATTGAAAAAATTAGTTAAAATATCTACGTACCTGAAAAACAGCAGAATCGGAGGTACAAGGTTCACCAAGTTGAGAGCATAGTACGAGTAGCGTATTATTTCCGTTACGGACCAGGCCAGGACGCACAGAGGCAGCCCGGGGCTCACTGTGGCGGAGTGGGTCGCCAGTAACATTCCGCAGACTAGGAAAACTCTCGAGAACACCTGCATAAAAACTACAACCACACCCGACGGTACTAATCGTATAGCTGCGTGGAGCACCTGGAAGGTAATATGTTTACTGCAAATAATAGAATCAAACAACTATCACATAATTCTTAAATATAATAAAAAAATTTAACCAATACACACAAATAACAACATTTCGATATCTAAACTATCAGTGAACGGTAGACGATGTACGATTTAAGTATTTTTTAATAAATTTCTATATACATCAAATATTTACTTATACAGCGCAACCTTGGAAATCCCCAAGAAGTGCCATACAAATAATTAATACAAAACATCTTTGAATTACGAAACACATTTGCCAGATACCTTATTATAAGGTATTTTCAATCATTGCAAGATATTTATAATCTGTCCATAACGTATAGCCAACAATTCACACTTACTTGCGACAGACGACTATATAAACTATACTTAAATATAAAATACGATGTTATTTTGTTAAAATGTGTAATATATAATAAAAATGATTCGCTATAAGATTAAGCCAATTAAAATGAATATATTTTTGGAGAGCGATGTACCGATGAAGTTTACTGACACGTGATCATTTAATAACTTATTTTATTTTTTACTTTAAAATGTTCTTCCACCGAAATTTTTTACATAAACTAAAAAGAAATCAACATTTTCATTATATATAATATTATTATTATTATTATGAATTTAGTAATTGTTTTTTTAACTTTAACAACATTATTTATGTTAGTATTAAAAACTAATAAATTATATCTAATACTAAGTTAGAGACGTTTTATTATAGGTAATTGCAATTATGTTTATCAAACGACTCGTAAAGCTATAATTTTCAAATCAACATATTAATTTATTATTAGTGTGAATCCGTTAGTGTTCGATGTCCGTCCGTAAGAATAACTAATTAGTTTTGTCCTTTTTTTCACATTTACGACGAAAAATATTTTCGTATATATATATTTTGGGATAATATTCACAAAGATTGCACCGATTTCGGTGCAGTCACATTATCTTTTAAATATACATTTAGTACAATGAATATTAGTATAAATCAGCGATAAAAAAAGGTTTTGTTAAAGGTGTTGTATGTGTGTATTAACACTAAACCTACCGACAATTCTGTGTACCTGTTCCCACCGCACGCCGTCAAAATGACCGGTAATTAAAAGTTATTTTATTATATAACGCAGGTAATAATGGAAATAACTAAAAGTTTAGAAAATATTACATGCATATTCTAAGAATTGTCATGTAGTTTGATAACGATATTATAACGTTTAAGAATGTTTAAGTTTTACAAAAGTTTAAGAACGGTCAATTTGACCGGTACTTGGTAGGTTTAGTGTTAATTCATCAATTTTCTTTGAAATCCTCATTATAAAATATATTTATATATTTGTGAAACCAAAAAATAATAAGTCAATCGAGTATTGATTACAAGTATTGAGCATAACTTCGAACAATTAGTCGAATTTTAATAGTTTCTCTATATCTGTTCAACTTTTACTCAATGACAATGACAAAATTACGAGTAAAATAAAATTACAAGTGTTCGCTTTTAACTTTCTAACTTTCGATCCGAGTTCGCACAGATACAATTAATCCCTTACAATACGCACACACACAGACGGACCAAAAGAACACATACTAACTCACTGTATTAAAAAGGTCAATGCGACTGCACTGTAACATACATACATCATAACTTTATAAGTTCATTGAACTGTAATACAAATTATTTGGAAGTCAAAATCATTCTAAAAATACAAAGGCCTCTTTAAATTTGAGTGTGAATATAAGAGTACACAATTTCAGTGAAATTAAAGTTATAAATAAAATAAATAATTGTAAGTACTCTCAGCACTCCCCGCGTAATACTCGGTAATAACCGGTCCGTAGTGACGTAAAGAGAAAACCCAACTTGCGTTTTCCATTTAAATGTAATTCAAATGAAAAAATAACCACATCACTATATTCAATATCCGTTTCATTCTTTAAACATTTTTTGCATCGTCTATTGTGTCTGAACAAACTCAAACACAATGATAATACATTATTTATTAACATAATTGATGTTGTTTATTAACAACAAACTTATTTTTGCTATTATATTGTTTCAAATTGTCTATAGCCTACTAGGTTATTAGAATTTGATATTGGGTAGACCTCGAAGAATTCGGTCTGCCCATTCATTTGTACCCGACTTTCGAATTTTGGAAAAATTTCTTCACAGGAGGTCTTCTTATGACCCTCTGAGTCCGAAATGACCATTGGTCAAAATGTTTATATATATATATATATATATATATGCGTGCGTGTGTCCAGATTCGACTTTGTCAGCACGATTGCAGCCGCAGTTTCGCTTGGATCGCTTTCAAACTTTGCACAAAAATCAACCATCCAAAAATGAAGGTCAAGTTCGTTAACCAGAGAAATCCGGCCACAGGGGGCGCTAGGGCCTCACTTTTTCTGATTTCGGTTTTTCGACCATAACTTTTTCCCTATACAAAGTAGATCAATCGCGTTCATATTATATGATGTCTTTAATGAATACCTATAACTAATGTAGATAAACCGAAAAGCTAACTTCAATAACTTAGGGGTGGGGGTAAAAAAATCGAAAATTTTTGGAAAAAAAATCATAACTTTTTTCTGGTAAACATTCTTATATCAAAAGTATTTTTAATAGAAAGGTTATTTTTTACTCTAAATTTAGGTACCAAAAGTTTTTCCGTAAAAGGTACCGTTTTCGAGAAAAAAAATAAAAACCACTTTTAGCTTGAAAATTTAAGGTAGGTAAAACCACGGCAACTTTTTTCTGGTAAACATTCCCTCCTCGCAAATATTTTTAATAGAAAGGTTATTATTTACTCTAAGTTTAAGTATCAAAAGTATTTCCAAAAAAGATACCTATTCCGAGAAAAAAAATAAAAACCGCTTTTTGCTTGAAAATTTTTGATGTAAACAACGGCATCATGTGTTATTCTTAGGTAGTGAGTTATATTTTAAACGAGTTACACACGAGGTCTACCCACGCGTGTCCCCCTGCGGGCACGGATTTTTTTTTTGTTATATTTCTTTTGAAAAGAGCAACTGTTGAGTTTCTGGCCGGCTCTTCTCAACAGAGCAGCATTCCGAGCCGGTGGTAGCTTACTTATGGACTGACTACACTAACCTTTTATGTATTGTAGTAATTGACGATTCAAAAGTGCGTGTAAATGCCTACTTGAATAAAGATATTTTGAATTTGAATAGTTGATGTTGTTTATTATTTATTATGTATTAACAACAAACTTATTATTTTATGGTTTCAAATGGTCTATAGCCTACTAGGTTATTAGAGTTTGATATAATTATATAAGGCAGGAAACGAACCTGCGATCCCTGTACAGGACTGGGACATGTACGGGACGGGTACAGGAAAAGGGTCGTAAATGTAAAACTATAATACTTTTGGGAGGTAAAACAAATATATATATATATATTACTATATGTATATATACGTGAGTAGTGTCATTTTAGATAATTTATATTCAACCAACAGAGAATTCCAAATTTATTCGAAATGAGTGTCGTTTTCTGTAACCTGTACTTGATACAATAAAATAAAAAACAAGATACATATTAATTAACTGCTAATTAATTACGATTTTATATATATATATACATCTTTTTTATATTTTTTTATTAAAATTATACAAGTGCTAAAATTTTAACGGATCTTAAAATTCTATATTTAATTGCATTACAATATAATAGTTTCCGTTCTTATAACTAATTTATATTAGTATAAATTTATATGAATAATTAATTAACTTTTTAGATCGATTTTAGTGATATTTGAACCCCCAACACCCAACCCAACCTTCCGTCGTCGTTTATTTGAATACAATGAAATATTTAAATATCAACTAGTAATTGTTATTCGGACTTTGTAGTTAATTTTACAACTATACTATACCTCAAGAAGGGCGGCATTTTGGAATATAACGACCGTCCACTTGATCTCCTCCCAGAAATCATCTAATTTACCACGATTTAGGAAAAATATGATAGATTGAAGCAATAAATACGACCATCTGAAACAAAACATAATTTAAAATACAAAATTAACATTATAATAAAAGGACGTAAACTAAATAAGAGAAGCGATTTGTTTTTTTTTTTGTCTTAGTGTGTGTGTATGTGTATGTGTATGTGTGTGTGTGTGCGTGTGCGCGTGCGCGTGCGCGTGTGCGTGCGCGTGTGCGTGTGCGTGTGTGTGTGCGCGTGTGTGCGTGTGTGTGCGTGCGTGTGCATGTGCGTGTGCGTGTGCGTGTGCGTGTGCGTGTGTGTGTGTGTGTGTGTGCGTGTGTGTGTGTGTTTGCGTGCGTCTCAATAAATATTTTATATAATCTCAAAATCAAATCAATGTTTATGTAATAATCACATTTATTATTATTACAACGTGACTTATGACTTACTAATCATTTATAATAAGTAATTAAGAGTACAAAGTACTTGTCAGAATCAGAAAATATTTTAAAATACAACCAACGGTTTATTTGCCGTTTTTTTTTGTTTAATTTCTCTAGTCGTGACATACTTTCAAGGCTCGGTTGTGCAAGTATCCGTGATGGCGCGCCCCAAAGTTCAACTACTTGTGAAAAATAAATTAATGCACGCAAAAAATATAATAAGAATGGCCTTCACTATGCTAAAGGTCAGGTATTGTATAATCATAACCATATATATATACGAGCTGTGCCCGCGAATTCGTTCACGCGGAATATATATTGTAAAATAAATGTAGCCAAGTTACTCCTTATAATGCCTGCTATCCCCCGGTCCTGGTAAATCGGTTCAGCCGTTTCAGATATAAACCGTTTCAAATAGACAGACAGATACAGAACAATTTTATGTATGTATAATATGCGTTTAGTGAAAAGCTGTTAATTTGTAATTACAAACAGACACTTCAGTTTTATTATGATTTTAATATATATGTAATACTATCTGCACGAATGTCAATCTATTACAATAACGCAGGTAATAATGGAAATAACTAAGAGTAAAGAGTGAAGACAATATTATATGCATATTCTAAGAATTGTCATGTAGTTTGATAACGATATTATAACGTTTAAAAATGTGCGAGTTTTACAAAAGTTTAAGAACGGTCAATTTGACCGCTACCTGGTTTAGTGTTAATAAACTCATATTAAATTTTTTGTGTCTGTATTGATTTTCATAACAAAGGATTGTTAAACGAGACATGCTTACTCTACCTTTATGTAATACCTACCTACCTTATACCTATTCATAGATCGTATTGTAAATAAATTTTTTTACGTAATTGCGCACGGATCGTCTTTACATCGTAACCTATTTTATAATAAAAAATATGTGAAACTGATGTTTTTTGACGCAATAATTATAACCATATCCATAAAACACAATACATTATTGTCTTGTTAATTAATTTAATAATAATTGTTATTATTATCTTTGAATACTTGGGAAATTTAAAACATGCAATTCTCTAGTAAATTATTACGACGTACGTTACGTTAAGTTTAAGACTCCACTCACACGAATATCAGAACTATCTTGAACTATTATGTTTTCTTTACTACAACAAATTTATTATAATTTTAATTACATTCTTTTTCATTGACTATAATGCGTTGTTAAATCATTCCCGTGCTTTATTGTCATCCTGATATTTTTTACAGTCTGCGTCTAGTAACAGGACTTAATGTTAATTTAATCATTAGTTACAGGTCACTGACTAAGATATAGATACTGAGGAATAGCTGTAATTCTATTTATAGGTATGTATTTAAGTATATATCTTTGAGTCTATTACATATAAATTAACACTGCAACTGATTCGTTCAGCATACGGTGCCTACAATTTTCGTAATGATTTTTTGGTTATTTAAAAGTGTCTTCAATGCTATATATTTTTGTAATTTAAGACTAATATTGTTATATTTATATGTGTGTATACAAAGTCCGATATATGCACTCGAAAACGGGGACTTTGATGAATATTAATGACGCATACCAAGCTAAGTAACTCATTTACAGATATAAATTAACAGTTACACTGGATAAGGTTCCTAACTTCATTGTGGATTTGTGATCCTAAACTGAAACCGAAATATTTATTGGTTAAGTAATAAAACTTTTCCCCTTAAAAAATAATTATTTTTTTATTCTTAACACAAGTTAAAAAATAATTATTTTTTAGTTTATTTATTTCACTAAAATTAAAATTATTATAAATAATATTATCTATAAAAATATACGTGCTCATTATAATTTTTAACAAATTTAAAGTAATATTTGCTTACCCCAGCGTTTGAATACCGTTGTACGTGATAAGATATAATTTTCCTAGAGTTGAAGGTCCTGAATGTTTAGTTTTCGTTTTAGATTTTGCCGACATTGTCTGTAAATATAAATTTAACCGTTGCACATATAAGTATTAATTTATAGTGTCAATAACTTTTAAACACTAGTTCGTCATTTGCGTCATCAGACACAGAACAATCTATCTACAATTATTTACAATAATAGCAATTGTTAGCGACTACTTATGACGGAGGCGTCATGTCGACTGTAAATTATATTGCCAATAGTAGCGACGAATTGAACAAAATTTTCGAATAAATATTCATAGGTTTAGAATTGTAATTTAGACTAAAATACATAATGTTTTACATTAATTATTTATACTAAAACACAATAAAAAAAATTACAAATTTTAAATGTCATTTGTCAAAATCAAATTCATTAGCGTCACATTTTCGGCTGTCAAAATCGTAATCCTTACCATAAACCTAGACAAAATGCTATAGACGAACAGCTAACGTGGTTGTAAATAAAAAAACAATAATTGTAGGGATACTTTTAAAATTAAACTCACCGTTGATATATTGATATAAAAACATAAGAAAAAAAAAAACGAAAGCGTTTAAAAGAAAAAAAAATGTATTTCTTTACTTTACAAACTGGTTCGCTCCTATTTCATTCCTGTCTTCATAAGTCCCTTAGTCATACAAGTAGCCTGCATTGTTAATTATATGTTTAAATAGTTTACACCGTCTGTTTGATGAGTTAATCAATAGAAGTCAGTTTTATATAGCTATATATATAAGCGAAGCTCTTAACCGTTTTGGAGACCTTCTTTTGTGTTTAGTTGTTTCCAGAATGCGACAAGACGAGCTAAAAAATTTTTCATGTATGTTTGAGCCGAACGCGGATGTTATTGCGAAAACAGGTTGAAAAAATGTTTAGCCATTCAAAAGTTATCAAAAAAAGAGGAAAGGTGAGGGGCTCAGCTCAACACCCGCCGCGCACGGTTGGCAGATCCTAATTTATAATGATAGACAGAAGGTATAAAACAAATTAATATAGTAGCACAACCGTGGTAGGAAGATGGTAGTAGAACCGTAGAGAATGGTCCTCTCCCCAAAAGATGGTCGTTAAATTAGTGATTAAAGGTAATAAGAATATTTGGTTAAACAATTCTCTAAACCAATAAGAAGATTTAATTTCAATTGTAAATACGAAATCAATTAATCTAATGACTAGTAAACTATACAAATAGTCATTTTTGGTGTTTTTTTTATATACATGGTTTAAAATATGTTAGTAAGTCTATTAAAATCTTAATAACCTTTAATTAGTTGAAAACCATAAACAAATGCTTCACATTTTATTACAGTTTATATTCTCTGTGTGAGAAGATCTCAGAATTCGAAACCATAGATAATTCTTTTTACATTGCTTGCTTCGGAAGAGGTAAGTCAAGATTCAAGATTAAAGAAGAGATTTAAAGTTTATTAAGAATTATACGCTGGTCACTTAAATTAATAATTGAACTAATTTATTAATTACTTTATAGATACCGACAACAAATAACCAAAATGGTTGCGGCCAAGAAACAAGTAAGTAACACGTGGTTTTTTTAACTCTTCTGGACTCGTGGCATGATTATTTATGTACTTATAATAAGTAATCTCCTCATTAACAAGTCCTAAAGTAATTGTTGCTCGATAGGCTCGCTAATTGTTTAATTTGCGGGGTTGAGGATGTAACATACAGTTTTTAGGTTAATTCCCTTTTTACGTACAAAATTTTCAGTTCAGCCTTAAGATTACTATAAACTCAATTAAAATAAGTCATTCTAAATATAATTAACAATCTAAATTGTACTTACAGAAAAAGACCATCGAGTCCATAAACTCCAGATTGGCTTTAGTCATGAAATCTGGTAAATATTGTCTGGGCTACAAACAGACGCTAAAGACTCTTCGTCAGGGGAAAGCTAAGCTGGTCATCATCGCCAAGAACGCTCCTCCGCTAAGGTGAGACTACTGAGAAGTAGAGTTCCCTATTTCTTGAATCAATGGAAAGCCTATGGAGTCCTTGGACTAAGAAGTATGGTTTTCTTTTTATGGTCCAGTAAAATATTAGATGCAATTAATAAAATTCACTGTTCCTCATTAAGAGCATAATAATTTATAGTGATTAAATATTAAAATTATTTTACTGGATCATAAAAGTTTGGGAACCCTATGGAGTAGTCGGAATCCATGTGCTTTATCCAAAGGTTAATTAGGTGAGATCAATTAATATTATATTTTTATATATCTGTTTATTTTAATACTTAATAATTGCCATACTTCTATTGTATATAACTGTTAATAGATTTTAAATTAATTTGTAGTTTAAATTCGAGGATGTTTTAAAATATCAAAATTGATTATCATTAAAACTATTTTACAGGAAATCTGAGATTGAGTACTATGCTCTTTTGGCTAAGACTGGAGTCCACCACTACAGTGGAAACAACATTGAATTAGGCACAGCCTGCGGTAGATACTACCGAGTGTGTACGCTGGCTATCACAGACCCTGGAGACTCGGACATCATTACAACTTTACCCGAGGCCACTGCTTAGATGTAATTAAACAATAACTTACAAAATGTGTTTTAATTTATTTAGACACTTAAGATTTCAAAGTATTATGATAATTTATAAAAATTCATATATTTTTCCAAACTTGATGCCTGTGAGACAAATTATAAAGCTATGATCAAGTTGTAATATTTGTTGGTGCTTAAGACGGGTGTGATCTCCCTTCAAGTTTTATATGCCAGCGAAGCCTCTAGCCTTGTATTACCAAACCAATTAACAGCCAATTATATTACCTTACACTTTATGTACTTTTTTTGTTCTCTGAACAATATTATTATTAATTGCTAGTGTTATAGTCACTTTCACACTGACTTCATCTAGGTAATTATAATAAATAGCCAGGGGGATTTGGGCAATTGCTTGTAAACGAATTCCATAATAAAAATTGTTATATTGTGTATATTAAATTAACTTTTGATTATTAAAACATACTATATCAATTTGTTTAGGCTTTCGATGACAACTCTGTGAAAACTTGAACGATCGTCTTTTTTAAATTATGTAAGCATTATTTTATAAAAAATATGACGTTTATACACGAGCAAGGTTATACAGTAGTCGAAGAAACAAGGATGGAGCCATATCGATATTCATAACATGATAACAGACCCGATTTTTTTTACAAAATGTAGGAAAGAAGCTAAACTACTGCCGGATACTTTTGTACAAATTTATTATTATAACTAATATTATATTTTCAAAAGATGTTGATGTACACGTTTTAATTCTTGATAATGCCAACATTTTTATAATTTACGAAGCAATTGTAAAATTAATAGGTATAGGTAGGTACTCGACAATGAAACGAGCGACAGGTAATCTGTATTTATTTATTTTAATCTTATTACAATATGAAAATAAAATTAACCCATAAGTCCCAGTAGTCTATTTTTTCTTACTTCAGCGAGGTAAGCCGAATTTGAACATTGGTGTGTTATTTATTATCAACGCCTGGTAATTTTGAGATATTGATCGATTGTTTGGCTGTGACTTGTCGCTTGGACTAAATTTTATTTCATGGTTTTACTATTGGGGATGAACGAGTTACTTGCACACAAAAATCTCAGTATATTAAAAATATATATTATTCTGCTTAAGAACTAAATTAATAAATCTTTAGTGGCCGTTCATAAATTATATAAAACGTTTTCGAGGCTAATGTGACCCTCTACAATAGGGGGGCTATTGTATGATTTCATAAGATTACAATGACTCCACCACCCAAATAAACAATATAATAAGGACATGTATAAAATAAAACATTTCTTCAGAAAATATTTTTTATTAATGACGTATTGTTACCTTACTACTTAAGATAATAAATCTTATTACTTACTCAGGTAATATTCGACTCATCACAGTTTTGACCAGAATCAGTTAAGTAGCCAAGGTATTAAAAAAATATAGGCGAAAAATAGTAAAATTTTCAGTGCATAATTTTACGTACACATTCTACACCGCCCCCCCGCGCCTCCTTACCTTGTTCCTTAGATGTTTACAATGATATACTAAAATAGGAGAAGCATTGAATATAAATTATTTCGAATCTATTTGAAAACAATACATTAATACGCTGCTTCAAGCACCATTTTGAATACGGCAATCAAATTTTTATAATTGAGGATCAAAATTCGCCAGCGTAGACACGTTCGAAAAAAATTAAGCAATATATATATTAGGGCGTTTCAAAAAAAAAAAAATTTTTTTTTTCTCGGAACCAGGCTCAAAAGTTTCGTTTAGATGCCAAAATAGGCCTGTGAAAATATGAGCCATTAATATTAAGGTAGTCCGCATCGCACTTTTCGATTTCCCATAAGAATAACACAGGAAAAAATTTTTTTTTCTTTTGTTTTTTATAACTAATGAACGATATATTGTATTGCAATACCCATTCATTATTTTTGTAGAGAATTTAACGCTCTACAAAAATGGTTTGAAGTCAATTTTTGATAAATCAACTCAGTCAAAAGTTATTCAAGATCAAAGTTTAAGTTACTCTCAATTCAGCTGTTTTTTAGTAGATTTCATAGAAATCTAACTATTACATTGGTCCTCATGACGGAACTTTTGAAAAAATATATATATATATGGTTCAAATGTATATATACATACATATATAAACTTTTGAACCATATATATTTTCTTAATCAGCTCGCCGAGCTGAGTAAGGAAATGACAATTTTTTTCAAAAGTTCCGTCATGAGGACCAATGTAATAGTTAGATTTCTATGAAATCTACTAAAAAACAGCTGAATTGAGAGTAACTTAAACTTTGATCTTGAATAACTTTTGACTGAGTTGATTTATCAAAAATTGACTTCAAACCATTTTTGTAGAGCGTTAAATTCTCTACAAAAATAATGAATGGGTATTGCAATACAATATATCGTTCATTAGTTATAAAAATCAAAAGAAAAAAAAATTTTTTTCCTGTGTTATTCTTATGGGAAATCGAAAAGTGCGATGCGGACTACCTTAATATTAATATTAAGGGCTCATATTTTCACAGGCCTATTTTGGCATCTAAACGAAACTTTTGAGCCTGGTTCCGAGAAAAAAAAAAATTTTTTTTTTTTTTTTGAAACGCCCTAATATATATATATATATATAGTTATTTGCTTAATTTTTAGTTATATATATATTATATATAACAATTTTTGTAAAAATTTACTTTACTTTTACTAAATTTTGGATGGGGTTTGGAATTGGCCAGAAAAAAATGCCGAGATCGGTCACTAGGGAGCGCGTCGGTTTTGCCTATGAAAAATATCTGAAAAAGTTTTTTGGACTTAGGAAAATTTTAATAGGGTTTGGACTTAGATAGGGGCGCGTCGGGTTTAAAGGATTTTTTTCTAAATAATATTTAGTAATGAAATTTAACTTTGCTAGAATCGTGCATAAGGTTTGTGCCTCGGGAGCCAGGTAGGGAGACGGCGCCCAGATTGTAGTGATAATTCAGTTGGTATTGAGGGAGAAAACTAACAGGTACAAGCCGGTGTAAAATAACATCTTAAGATGTTAGAATAAAGATAGATAAGAAAAATGATAAAAGTTAAGGGAAAAATATCAAAAAAGTCTGAAACTTAAAGTAAAACTAATGAAAACAATTTTCTATGATACAAAAAAGTGTGAAAACAAGGATTGTTTATAAAACAGGGTGAAACAAAATTTAAAAAAGATGAAAATCAAAATAATAAAAAAAAAATGTTCATAAGTCCGTGAATGCTCTGAAGACGCCTAATAGTGGTCGTGACGTAGCTGACCCGAATATATTTCGTAACTAGCTTTTGCCCGCGACTTCGTCCGCGTTTCCGTCGTTTTTCGAAAAAAAATTAGCAGATGTCCTCCCTCATAGTTTTGACGTAACAGGCAGATTCACTTTCCTATTTTAGAAGGGCAATAGTAATATAATATGCCAATCCACAAAACTGTTGAAAAATATAAGTAACCGCAGAATATTATAATATACCCACGCTATACCCACGACTCGGTCAGCGTGTAACTCCTTGTTTTTTATTAAGATAATATATTGCTAATATTTTTAGATCAAATTAAAATGTTTCAGCGCAAAGCTTCTGGGTAAACTATGTTAAGAGTCGACCCGTCCGGCACGTGAACGTAAAGATTCCTAGAATTGCTAACCCGGGAAAGAGCGACGTATAATTGACCATGCGAGAAACAGCTAACACCGAGATCTACTCCAGCAACACGAAAAGTCTGCCCTTGAGCTTTATTGATAGTCATGGCATAGCACACCGATACTGGGAATTGCGTTCTTTTAAATTGGAATGGAAAATTATTTGGTATTATGAGAATTCTGGGAATAAAGACAGTTTCTCCTGCACCGCAACCTGTTAAAATTTGAGCCTCGATTACATTTTGTTGCAACTGGGTTACTTTTAGCCGAGTTCCATTGCAAAGTTGAGGTGGTCTTAAATTTCGGAGCAGAATTATCGGTATGCCAATTTTTAAACAAATTATATGAGAAGGTAGTCCAGGCATACTTAAAGAATTTAAAAATTCTATCGGGTAATTAGTGGCTTCTTGTTCATCAACCATTCTATTTATTGAACTATAAACTTTGCTTTCTCCCTGTATATTAGACAGTATTTTATTATTAATTTCAGATGCCTGGTCATTGCGAGGAGTCAAAATGGACCTTTCGCAAAGCCAAGAATTGTCCCTATTTAATATAATTGTTATGTCACCGTAAACCGAAGATATAAGATGTTGTTGGGATTGCACTATACAACATAACTCAGGTGTCAGAATAAGTTTTCCTTGGTGTAGTTGTGGATAGGTACCTTCACCAATCTTCAATAATGTATCAGAAAATTCACGATTATCTGCGTTGTCTCCAGTTCTCACTCGCATATTTATAGTCAAATGCACCGATTGTATATCACGCCACAAATAAGAGCTTTTCAGGCAAGCCCTAATCTCATCAGCTCGGGTTCCCCGTGGTATTACCGGTAAGGTTTGTCGGAAATCACCACAAAATAAAACAGTAATACCGCCCATTGCTCGATCATTTTGTCTTATGTCCCTTAGAGTTCTGTCTACTGCTTCTACTCCTTTTCGATGGGCCATCGTACATTCATCCCATACGATTAAATTACACTCACGCAATACCTTAGCTTTGTCGCTATTTCTTGAAATACTACAGGTTGGACTTTCCGTGCGATCTAAATTAATTGGTATTTTAAACATAGTGTGAGCAGTCTTACCTCCTGGTAGCAATGTTGCAGCTATACCTGATGAAGCCACGGCAAGAGCGATTTTACGCTGATTTCGAACATAAGCTAATATTAATTTAGTCAAAAGTTTTCCCAGTTCCTCCAGGTGCATCTAAAAACCATATTGTTCCTAAATTATTCTGCACACTCTCGCACACGCGATCATAGACTAAGCGTTGTTCTGCAGTCATCATTGGGACACCGTTTTCTAATGTTACCAGCAGTTCCATTGGGTTGTAACCAATCTCTGCGGAATATTCCCTATTGGTAACCTCTCCGACTGAGGTTGGCGTTGGCAAACCATATTCACAAAGTGATTTACCGCCTACTGCTGTTAAGTCTTCCTGAAGAGCTAATAAGCACTGATTTATAGCCAGATCTCGAAAATTATCATTAGTTGCGCCTTCATTATTGTAAGATAAATTCCGAAGAAAGTCTTCTGCAAATTTTTCTTTATATTTTTCCCATAATTGGACAGGATCAGATAAATTACAAAATGTGAGTAATGTTACAAATAAATGGCGTAACCGTCGTGGATTATCACTAACACAGGATTCTGCTAAAGCGTCATCCCAATGTTGATCATTTTCAAGCAAATGACGCGCTTGGCAAGCTGCATGATAAGTTGGATAAACAACATCGTCTACTTTTCTCAAATCTATAAATGATGTTGGTCCTCGCACTGTATGTAATAATAATCTCAAATAAAAACACTCTGCGTTGTTAGGATGAACAGTATACACTCTACCAAGAACATGTTCTTTGAAAATACCTGTCTCGCCATCTACAGGCCTGCCTCGGCGTCTACGGTTAAAGACACCTCGTTGTTTATCGTAGGTATAATACGATGGAACTTCTTCATACAAAAGAGACTTTGCGAAATTATCAGTTTGGCAAAGTCGAAAGAATGCCAATAAAGTTGTTTGTCTAGGGTTCTCTAATCGTTCTGTAACATTTTCGGCGTTAAAATATATACGTTGACCGCCTTCCAGATGAACATCCAGATGGGTCACAGGTGGATATCTTTCGTGAATATTAAAACTTAAGATCCGCCACACAGCTTCTGAAGAGCTGATATATCTGCCTGACTGAAATCTAGTAACTTCATCATGTTCATTTCTTAACGCAAACGTAGCTTGGTCACTGCCCTTGTTAATGTACTTACAAATATATTTAATTGACTCTACACTATTACACATTTCTACATTTATGTGAGCTTGAAATGCTCTGGACAATACAGGCGAATACGGAACGACCCACCTATTATCTAAAGTGACCTGTTGTCCAGACATTCGCTTTTCAACAGTAAAACCACCATTGTCTCTTGAACGGCGACGATATAATGGGTATCCATCATGTCCTGTTACAGTTTCATCCACTAATGCTTTTGGATACCTTTTAGTGCAACGACCGTCTTGCATGCAAGGGGCATTTGCGTTAAATGCACCACATGGACCATGTATCATATGAGTTTTAACAATGTCGTATAACAGGGGATCTGCAGTCGGATCTGGAATTTCAGCACTGATTAATCTGTCTACATCATTAGGTCGAACCTTATCTTTTAACCAAAGCAAGATATGTGCGTGAGGTAAGCCGCGTTTTTGCCACTCAACACTATACATATAACACAATACTTCTCCAAAAATGTTATCTTTGGTAAGAAGATCTATCATTGATTTTAATTTTAAATGAAACACTCTTGCAATAATATCATGGCGGTCATGCGGTGCCTGACCCTCAAGAAGCTCCCGAGTGAATTCATCCCACTTGGGATTGGTAGTTACAGTAACAAATAAGTCGGGACGTCCATATTTTCTTACGTAACAAAAAGCGTCTTGAGTACGTTCATGCATGTAGCGTGGACCACCAGTAAAAGAAGAGGGTAAAATAACTAAACGACCCATATTCACAGTATCGTTATCTTGCTGCATGGCATCGCGAAGGTGCACGTATTCTTCAGCGCGCAGCTGCCTTTGATTAGATCGTATATAAACTAATCTTTCGGTTTCAATTTTTGCGTACATGTCAACAATAAACTGATTAAATAAGCCACGAAAACGTTGAAAGTATACCAATCTATTCCGTCTCACTTGCAGGTGGTAACAATAAAATTGAAGGCATGACACCTTTTTATTATAATTAGGTGCGCCTGTGCGCGGATCGGTTTGGTATACAGCGAAATTATAACCATCTTCCCCTCGACAGTATATCATAGGATATTGCAAACTGTCGTAAGCCCTGTGGGTTTCGAAAATACGTTGCAAACGATTGTCTCTGGAACGTATAACGATATCACGCCTATCACATTCCTGGTCGACCAGTACTACAGCAACTTCATTCGTGGATGGAACGTTATGACGCCCAGGGTGTTCCTGAGTTGGACGCTTATCGGCATTTATAACAATTTTATAATTGTTATTACCATCTTGAGAAAGGGCTTCTAATGCCGATTTAAAACTGCATACGTACGAATTAACCTGATGTAACATGTTCTGAAGTTGTGAAATGAGTTCAGTATTTAAATACGGAAAATATAGATTTCTTATATTCGACTGTTCGTTGTAATCGGATACAAAATATATTTGAAGAAATTTATGGTTGTTCTTCAGGCAAAAGGGACCCTATCAAATGGTAAACCTGACCTTGTACCTTAAAAGTAGGCATGAAAGGGCCTTCTGAGATTTGTTTAGCACCAAAGGATGTCATTTGGAATGCACTATTATAAGTGCGAATATTATCTAAAAACTGTTTGGATTGCAAATGTTCCCCTAAAAGTAGTGATTTTAAAGGTTCCGGTGGGTCTTCGAACGAAGGCAAATTTATTTTACCTCCAGAACAACAGAAACCAGCAGACTCCTTCCTCCACTTCGAAGCATTACAAAAGGAACATACTACGTTCATATCGCCTATTTCAGAAGATGATCTGTAATCAATTGTGAGGTTATAAGCAAACCCACTTTTATATTTATCGGACCACGCCACCGAATTTGTAGATTGATCTACCACGTGTATATCTAAGTCATTAAGACCATGTCGAAATCTATCTGCAGTAAGACGGGCCTCTCGCTGTTCTTCTGTTTCAAGCGACCGAATATTTTCAATTCTTAATCTTTCATTAGATAAAGTAATCAATTGTTCTTGTCTCAAAGAATTGTAATAATCGCGTCCCGACTCTAGTCGTTGTTCATGCTCATGTTCATCTTCAAGAGATCGAATCATGTTATGGTGCGCCCTATCATTTGTCAAACGGTCTTGATATTGAGTAAAAGTTTCAGATTCTCGAGACAAAATATGACGTTCGCGATCAGCTGTAAGCCGTAATTCCCTCTCAGTGAAGGTTTCGGACTCGCGAGATAAAATATGACGTTCGTGGTCAGCTGTAAGCCGTAATTCCCTCTCAGTGAAGGTTTCGGACTCGCGAGATAAAATATGACGTTCGTGGTCAGCTGTAAGCCGTAATTCCCTCTCAGTGAAGGTTTCGGACTCGCGAGATAAAATATGACGTTCGCGGTCAGCTGTAAGCCGTAATTCCCTCTCAGTGAAGGTTTCGGACTCGCGAGATAAAATATGACGTTCGTGGTCAGCTGTAAGCCGTAATTCCCTCTCAGTGAAGGTTTCGGACTCGCGAGATAAAATATGACGTTCGCGGTCAGCTGTAAGCCGTAATTCCCTCTCAGTGAAGGTTTCAGACTCGCGAGATAATGTATGCCGTTCGCGGTCAGCTGTGAGTCGCAATTCTCGTTGTAAAGCAGTTTCAGCTTCTCGGGATAACGCATGTTGTTCCCGGTCAATGGAACGCCTTAGCTCTCGTTGAGAAGAGCTTTGAGAAGCCCGTGTTGTAGCTCGTCTCGCTCTTTCAGCTGCTAATCGCATCTCTCTTTCTGGAGAGCTTTCATTAGCTCGAGATGTTGAGGCACTAACTCTCATAGAGTTTAACCGATGTGCTCTTTCCTCTTCCGATTCTTGAGAACGCGTCATTCTCATTCTCCTAGCTTGACTCGAAGTTCGAGATAAAGATGGTCGTTTTTTAGGTGGCATCGTTTATTTTATTTTTAATCGACGGTAACTTAAATTCTATTTAGTTACCCAACAAAAAACTTACGTCAGAGGTCCTAACTATAGCTAAGTATATAATAAATAGAATATAAATCTAAGTGCCTATTAAAACTAAAATAATATTCTAATCGAATTATAAATATGTACGTAGGTACCTACAAATTACAAAAGAATAAAAAATGAAAATATAGCTATACTTAATGCGTGTGCAATACTATCTACACTTACCTACTTCACTTAAAAATGAATAATAAGAAATACCTACAACTACTGTAATTAATCAAAGTACCTATGCTAATACAAAAAAAACCTTAGATGTTCTAAGTACAGCTGCTATATAATAAAAAAATATAAATTTAAGTGCCTATTTAAACTTAAATACCTAATATTCTAATAGAATTAAACTAAGAAATATGTATAACCTACAACTTAGGTACAAAAAAAAAAAGAAATGAAAATAAAGCTAAAACACGTGTGCAGTATAGGTAGATAGTAGGCAATATCTACCTATACCTACTTCACTTAAAAATAAATAAAAAATACCTATGAATACTATAATTAATAAAAGTACCTACCTACGCTTTTATCTACTCAATACAAAAAAAACTAAACATAAAATGCCCAAAACTAACCTATCAGTAACTAAAAATCTAACAATAATCTAATCTATCTATCTATTATCTAATCTAAAAATCGAATCTAAATCTACTTAAAAAGAAATAAAATAGGAACTATTAATAGTTAAGAATTTAAACAAAACTAAAACTAATTTAGAAAATAACAACAAAAGAAATTAAAATAAACTATTTAAAGACAAAAAGTCGCGCTGATAAGCACGGTTTATAAAATAACAATTATTGTCTGTCAATAAAGTTCAACACTCTGAACGCATCAACAGCCAAATATTGAATGACGCTTGCGCTCGCCTCCCGCCCCTTTTATACTCTGCCGCCGCGAGCCCCGTCGAGCGCGGCAACCGTTACGCAAAAATAATCCTTATAGCTTGATTCACTATTCACGCGCGATGTCTTGTTGGCGTATTTCATGTAAGTAAGTATAAGTTTGGTGTTTCTATACCGATTTCAATGATTCTTTTTTTATTGAATTGGTGCTAATGTTTATTTTTTTTTAAATTAGGAATGATGGTGAGCATTATTGGTTTTATAAACGTAAAAGTAAACAAATATAATAAGAAATCTCCGAACTGCTAAGCTATCGAGAGTTATGCGTGTTATTGTGAGTTAACTATAAAAGGTAGATATATGCTGTCTTGGAATATTTTTCGTGTATTTTTATGTAGAATATTTCCGTTATACATAGTTTCTATGTAGCTCTAACCATTAAGGCTGCACACGCGACGGAAGCTTAAAAAATCAAGCAACTTCTCCCATTTTCTCAACATTTCCTTTCACTGCTCTGCTCCTATTCATTGTAGTGTGATGAAAAGTATACTATTACCTGCCCAGGAGTATAAAGAATAATTGTACTAAGTTTCGTTAAAATCCGTCGAGTAGTTTTTTTTTCTATAAATAACATACAAACAGACAGACAGACAGACAGACAGACAAAAATTTTTTTAACTGCATTTTTGGCATCAGTATCGAACACTAATCACCCCCTGCTACTTATTTTGTAAATATATTTCATGTACAGAATTGACCTCTCTACAGATTTATTATAAGTATAGATATATAGATAGATGTAATTTAGTTCTAAGTATAGATTTAAAAAAAGGAACAAGATAAGCCGAGTGTCTGTCAGCTCCTCTCAATTATAAAATAACTTTGATAAGGAAAAATAATTTGTATAAAAGTAACTATCAATAAGGATTTTGTTACGAATTTTAAACGAAGCGAGTGGAGAGAAAGTCTATCACAACCAAAACTATTGAATTATACTTTTATTTTGAGTTTATATATGTGAGATTTGTGTCTTGTTTGTCGAGTTGTTTGCTTTAACAAATGTATTGTAACTGTGATGTAAATTGATATGTTGGAGATTTTTAACATATTTTGTTCTGTAATATCTTAACGTCGCAATCCGTTTCCTCAACAAATACGTTATTACAATGGTTTAGCAAAATTAGAGTTTTAGCAGAATCTTGAATTGAATTTAGATGGTGAGAGATACCGTCTCAGACATTTAATACTGAAGTACGTAATAGTCAACTCCGCCAAGTGCATTTCAGTCTGCACATCTTGGTTATACACCTATAAAAAGAAACAAAAATTAATAAAAATTTTCAACTTAATACGTAAAGGAATCTTTAAAAAATAAAGACATGGATACACACAGAGATGCGCAACCGACACGCACACGCACGTACACAAACAAACAACTCACACGAGCGCAAGCACACCCACACACAAATTACCCGTAAGCATTAAGGAACTAAAGCTACTAACCCGCTGTGTCAGTTGAGTCCCGCAGCCTCCGCTGACATAAAGCAGTCTGCTCATACTTATTTTCACAACAATAATTCAACCCATATCTGTAAAAATTACACATCTCATTAAAATAATTAATCTACATCTAAATAATATCCTATTACACTAATTCTTTATATTTTATATATTCACTTGTAATTCAAATATTATTATAACTAGTCTCAATATATTTTGTCTCATCGCTTATCAGTTACACGTATGTATTATCTCTTATGTAAATTAACACTAAACCTACCAAGTACCGGTCAAATTGACCGTTCCTTAACTTTTGTAACACTTACACATTTTTAAACATTATAATATCGTTATCAAACTACATGACAATTCTTAGAGTATGCATATAATATTTTGTTCACTTTTTACTTTTAGTTATTTCCAGTATTATCTGCGTTATATAATAAAATAACTTTTAATTACCGGTCAATTTAACGGCGTGCGGTAGGAACAGGTATACAAGAATTGTCGGTAGGTTTAGTGTTAAGCATCAATGTCTTGTACGGCTCGTCATCTCGTATATATTTATTATTAATTATCTAATTATCTGGTCTTTTTTATACTTTCAAGTAATTCTTTAACATGACACGACCACATCTTATACATTGTATTTTGCGGCTAGAATGCATTATTAATATTAATCTATAAAATCATCTGATGATTCAAAAAATTTAAACTATCTTAGAATTATTAATTATATTTGATAAAATTATTAAATAATTATTACCTTGTCAAATTATTGATTTCCTTAAATCAGTAGACAAAAAAACTGTAAAGTTGTTATATCGCTCTGGTGCTGCTCATGTTGAATGTGCTTTTAGAAATGCATCTTACATTACAATTCAAAAATAACTACACTACAACTTTATTACTTTGGACACTTCAAATATATTTATAGAATTCATCATAATCATTTTAATTGAATATTAAACATTTTTAATTCATATATAACTTTTATTTCATACATATTCTATAGACTGGCGTCGCTCACCCAATTTAGAGTTTAAAAAAAAATATACACATTGTATTTTATTATTTTATTAGGAAATTCGTTCCTTAATATCTATGCGGTACCTACGCGTACCGGTGCTTACAAATTATTATATAATCAATTAAAATAAAACAAAATTATTATTTCAATATAAAAAATCTGTGACTCGTCATTTGGATAGTCAATATATATAAAAGTAGCCTACTTTACTCCTTTACCTAAATTACGTTTATAATAAATAAATCATAATGCATTCGTTTAATACGCTCCAAATAATTGATCCACATACAAATTATAAGTTTCATTTAGCTGTTCATACTTTTTCTTAGGGATCACCAACTGCCTGTAATACAAACATACATATTGATGCTTTACCGATATATACTATTAAAATGTCCATCAGAACATTTTTTTTTTGTCCAAACTACGTAATACTTGTTGAACAACAAGTTTATTTACTTTATTACAAAAATAAACTCATATGCAATTTATAGAGCACTTATCAATTTATGTCCAAAGTGTTTTATTATCTTATCTTATCTATGAAATAGAAAAAAAAATATCCTTAATATGAGTATTTGTTATAAATAAAAATGATAATCCTATTATTATTGTGTTCATTACACATTTCATTGTTATAATTATACCAAAATTTTTTGTATATCCTTAAATAATCATCAGATGTAGATTTCATCATGTCGCCCATTTTATATATTCCTTAATAATTTTTAAACTCTGCAATTTAATAAAAAATTAATTATTTCTTAATTGTAAGTCAATAAACTAAAATGCATTCTTTTAATCATTATATTGGAATTTATTTTAATTTTAATAAATCTAAAGGTTTCTTCTAATTAATTCATGTGCAGTAGTACTAGTACTGACTGTACTGTATTTTGTTACCTACCTAATATTATTTTTATACATTTTACCATCGCACATTCTTAACAGAGCTGATATATTATAATAAATACAAATTCAAACTCTTGTACTGACTGAGCTACATTTTTGTACGGAAAATGATTATCTTAATTAAAACAAATCCGTAAATAATGTCCACTAGAGCTTTGGTAAGATTCTTTAATACATCATAAACTCACCGTAGTTGTTGTTGTACTGGGGCTGCTGGTAGGTGTTGTAGGAGGGCTGCGAGTACGAGTCGTATGAGGGCGCGGGCCCGCCGTAGCCGGGCTCCGTCGGTCCGTAGCCGGCGTCACCCGCGCCGCTCTGGTTGTTACTGCACACGCACTCAATATTACTAATGATACTTTAAATTTTGTGTGTTCATCTCACAAAGCAAATGACGCTAGGTGATTTTTACGGATTTATGCAAACAAACAATGAGCACAATAAAGAAATAACCAAATGAGTTTGTAGTGTGGTTTTTCTCGGAAGAGGGCGCGTTTGGAACATGAGTAAACTTATTGAAGTAGGAGAGTCCTTACAGAAGGTCTTATTTCGATAAGTATATCAAAAGAGTCCTAACATTTCAATATGATACACAAGTGATTATTGGTATTGACACAAAGTGGAAACGATATATATAAATAAATAAATATATACCTTGAAAAGAACCTAATCTTCTTCTTACCCTTGTAAAGACAGATTGTAAGAGAAAAATCGCACTACCATGGTCTAACTTTAGTGTAATTTGTAAGTTTATCCCTTGGCACATAGTGAACTCAAAAACAAATATATTATTATAATTATATGCTACCTGTAGCCTTCGTTTTCATAACCTCCTTGGCCGGTAGAATACCCGTAGCTCGAGGAGCCCCCGTAGCCACCGGAATTGTAGCCAGAGTTAGACTGGGTCGGGGGTTGTGAGTAGTTGTTGCTTTGATATGAACTATAATATTCAATGGCATTAATAATATTGTAGTAATATATCCATATTGTTGAATCATATGAAATAGTATCAGATATTTTCGTGTCTGCATCTAAGTATCAGACGGCAATTCCTATCTGCGATAAGTTTCATCATATTTGTTATTATAATTATTTTACATATTAGTGTGTTTAGTTGGAGATATTAAGTTTTTTATGATAAATGCGAAAGATTAACACGGCCAGATTAGAACTTGCGACCTTTGAGATGCTATAACAGCTGGGCTACAATCATCTCTAAAACGTCTTACCCTGGAGCATTGTATGAAGAAGGAGCGTAAGACTCTGCAGCCGGAGGTTCATACGGCTGATACCCGGTGTGCCTAGAACAATATCGTGTTAAAAGAAAATCTAATATGTACGTAATACAAATAGTATTATAAGAACATTCAGATATATTTTAGCGTCACATATGTATCAGACGGCACATTCCTATCGTGTAAATGGATCATCATTTTGTATAAATTTAGGATATATATTTATTTTTTTTTACATCTAAGGTTCCTGATAAGTTGAATTTGTTACAATTTTGTTATTAATTGTAATGATATAATAAGCAATTTGATATTTCTAACATACGTTGGTGGTCCATAGCCATTAGAGGGAGGTGCATTGTGTTGCGGGACCGGCGGCTGGTAGCCGCTGTTCGGAGGGGGACGCCCGCCGCCGCCACCGCGTGGGCCGTCGAACCTACATTTTATATTTATCATTAGATACCAAACATCTTAAAGAATTGGTTGGGGCATGGAACTCCTTCGAGACCTCCAGAGTTGATTTCTGTTGCCAGATTTTTCTAAGACCCCTTCCGCTTTGCCCCCAGGGGAAGAAAGTAGAAATAGAGTTTGACCCCATTTTGCTAAACCCCAAAAGTCGAGATTTGTAGAATATCACATTTTTTATTACCTTCCACGTTTTGGTGGTCCACCTCCAAGTCCGTGCTGCGGGCCTCCTCCTCTTTTGAAGGGTCCCCCCTGCAGTCCTGGGCCAGCTGGCTGGTGGGGCAGTGGTGCTTGTCGCGGCGGCGCACTCTGCGGCCCCACTGGTGCCTGGGGCCCATTTGGACCTATTGGAGGCCCATGCCCACCTCTGCCTCCTCGACCTAATGTTTATGAAGAAGATTGTAATATAGTTTAAGTAAATTCATAAATGTTAAACACTGATACAAATAAAAAAAAACTCAATTTTTTAAAATACAATACTTCATATTAAAATTTCTTTCATTGTAGAATGATCATAAGTTCATTTTTTAGAATGTATTTTGGCTTTAGGAGGTTCTTACGATATTCGGTTAGGTAGGGAGTGGAGCGTGAACAGGGAAGGTAAGCATGTATGTGCATAGTAAAGGGGCCCTTTAAATGTACAACTGGGTCGCAAGTCCCAGGCATTGTTTGCACTCCTCTTCTTGCAACGCGATGGGCCTGGCACCCACACGGTGAATCCATGAGATACTAAGAAGCTTCGTCTCATCATTCTTATAGCAAGTTCGTACACATTACACAACTTTTAAAGTATTTTGTTCTTTATCTGTTTGTCTACTCCAAAGAGATAATATCAACCACTTTCGAATGATTGCCTTAGACAATATGAACCACAATCATTTGTAATGAATATAGATTAAAAATAAATAAATCTTACCTCTCATAGGCATTCCTCCTCTACCTCTATCATTTCTGGGTCCAAAGTCTCCACGTCCCCTACCACCACGTCCTCTCATTCCTCCTGGACCTCCCCTGTTGTTGTTAAACCCACCTCCTTGCAAAAAAAAACTTTATTTTATACATAAGTCAACAAAAAGAAGACATGAGGCTATCTTTAGACATTTAACTCTTTAACATAAATACGGAATTAAGAGTAATAATGCCAATATTTTAATAATTTTATATTTAATTTATTATTATTTAAAATATTTAGAATTTCTGCTACACAAGGATGTTTCGTTCTAAAAAGCAAAAAAACGGATTTTAAAATTTTGTACTTTGCAGGGGGCCTCGAGATTCAATTGTAGGTACTGGGTGGGGACCAGGGCCTTGTGGTCCTGGAGGAAATCGTCCACCACGTTCTCCACCACCGCGCATGGGTAGTCCTCGAAAGCCCCGCGGTAAACCACGTGGGGGTATTACACCTCGGAAGGGTCCTCCGCGACCTCGCATTCCAGGGCCACCCCTGTAATATTAAAGAAAATAATTCTCTATATTTAATTTATAACCTAACTGTATATAATAAAATAATTGCTTTAATTTCATTAAATACACAATTTACACAAATTGTATTAAAATGTATTTTCTTCGAAAGATGTGTTAAAATTACGTACCTTCCACGCATATCAAAACCACCACGGCCGCGAGGACCTGGACCGCCGCGACCGCCACGGTATCCACGATTGGGACCATCCATCGTAAAAATGTAATCCTTATCAGATATCTATAATGTGAATTTACTTTATTTCATATATTAGAATTTAAGTCTCTAGTTATTTAATCTTTAACTGTTAGGAGTATAATATTTCCGATTCAAACTTGTTACCCTAGACTGAAACCCCCTCAATACTCAATCAAAATGGCGGGAGACGGAAAAAGGTAACTGCAGCCGACGCCAGCGCTTGAGCGGAAAACGGCAGTGTTGCTATTAAAATTAAAGTAGAGTTTAATTATACAATTGAGAGGACTACGGTCTACGAGTAATAGATGATTTAGGGTATTAAGAAGACGCTTACTGAATAGAATATTGACTATTGAGATCAATCTGACTAAGTGTTAGCTAACCAATTTTCTATAGTATATAACTAGAGGCGCCAACAACCCCTCAATTTCGACTCGCTTCGCTCAATTACATATATTATAAATGTGATATATTCTATCTTACTATAATATATTTTTTTCTATTATTATCGTTCATATCGTTGCTTAAGCATAGTTTTTCAATTTATCGACATATGAGTATTAGTTAATTAATCATTTTTATGTGAAATATAAATTGTTAGAGTCAGTTACAGGTTAAATCCTTGCAACATTGTTAAATCTAAAATTGATCAATATTAATTCATTTATATAGCATTGTAGTGTGTATTTTGAAAAGAAGATATTGAGGAATTTTTAATAAGTGGTTTAAATGGATAAAAGTTTATTATAAAGAATGGGATGTTTTTATCCCATTTTATTTTATAGTTTGTTATATTAATTGGATATATTTTATTTATTTATTTATTTATATCTTTTCCACTTTGAATCATTATCAGTGATCACTTGTGTACGTCAAAATGGAAGTGTCAGGAGGCCTATTTCGATACCAGATTTATCGTAATAAGCCCTTCTGTAAAAGCACTGTCCAACTTAATGTTAAAGCTATGAGGGTTCCAAACGCGTCCTAGTCTGAGAAGAACCACACAGCAAACTCAGCCGGATATATATTTTTTTATATTGTGATCACTGTTTCACAAATGTCAATCTTAAAAGCTATTTTGGAAAATTTTTATTATTATCCTATATAGTTGGATCCTTCTAATGAAGAAAATATCGAAAGTAAAACTAACATCAAATATACTTGCTTTGGTTTGACTAGAGCTGTTATAGAGCTGTTATTGAGTTATAAGGACAGTATGTAAAGGATAAAAATATTATCATGACATGGTCATGTAGTCATGGCCGTAACTATAAATAACACTAATACGTAGTCATAGTTTTATTGGACTTGAGAGAGCCATCGTAGACACTTATACTTAAAACACGTAGTAACCTAATATTATAAAAAAAGTAGGTATTTGGTTGTATTTTTTCTCTAATTCTTTCTCCTGACGAAAGCTACATTATCAAAGTAACATAGAATACACTATACTATTATTGAATCTGTGGTAATAATAGCTGCTGTTACATTGACATAATATCCCATATCTATGATCAACAATATTAAAATTTCATTCATAAATGATTATTGTCTGAAATCTCTATAGAACAGCTGCCGTTAATTAAACATCAATAATTCAATATTTTGCGATTTTTACAGAATAAACTATTTATTGTGTGTTCATTATAAACACAATTCATGCTAAACAAAATTGAAATGCATTTCTATACAAATCATGAAGAAATATTGAGTAAGATGTTGATTTAGTTTTGCGGTTTATATTATAAATAGAGGTTACTGACCCTGATCCTTCATTTTTTTTATTTGTTTTGTGTTTTAATGTAGTGTAACGCTTTTGTAGTCATATTATAATGTATGTACAAATCTTATAGTATTGAATTATCTGTTACATTTAAGCAACCGCTACTTTAAAATAAAATAAGCATCTTGTCATTATTCCATAATTTTAAATTGTACAATTACATTTTTTTCAACATCAATTAGAAATATTTTTACTTCATATTTACTTTTTGCTTTTTAGAGTGCTGTATATTCTGAGAAGAAAATAAAAGGAATTCTTTAAAAAAGACGGCAATATTTTAAATCCTTTCCTTTGTTGCCAAAATATTACTAACAATGGATGACCAGGCAAAAGTTTTAAAATATTTAATATCAGTAGAAAAATTAGCACAAGAAATAATTAATGATAAACATGAAATAACTGCTATAGATAAAAGAAGAAACCAGAACCGAGAAGCTTTAAGGGATCTAACAAAATCATCTCAATTAAAATGTTGGGTTACAGTGGGATCAGTTCTCATTAAGCATAAAACTGAATCCACAAAAAAATTACTTGAAGATGATCAAAAACAATTAAATATAGATATAAACAAGTTAAGAAGTAATTTGAAAATAAAAGTTAATGATTTAAGAGATTTGGAAATGCAACCTCCTGTGCCGGGTCTAATGTTGGTTCCAATGTCTTATAAAGAAACTCAAGGTTTATCAAGTGCTGGATTGATTTCTAAGTAGAAAAGCTTTAACGATAATAAACATATAATAATATTTTTTCTTATTTATTCAGAATCAACTTTATTTGTATTAATTCAATCCACTGCTTTAGTAGAAGCTGTTTTGATGAATGTAATCATTAACACTTTGAGATATGTTGAAACTACACCGATGCAGCTTAACATATATTGCTGGCCTTGGGAATCTTCATTACATTTGTAATTTCTGAGAATAACTTAGTGCACCATTTGATACTACATTATGCGGCAAAAACAAACTGAAATAAAAATTATTTTATATATGTCGTTATAGTCTTTTGATGAATTTCTGAAGATGCTGTGAAATATAAAAAGAACTTATTTAAAACTGGCTGCGGCGCATAAAACGTTGAAACTACATCAATGTGGGTCCTCCACGCAGAATGGGTGGAGCACAATTGGTACACCGAAACGTAATGGGCATGCGGCTGTTGAGCCGCATGCGCATTACGTTTACGCACGCAGGACTGGAAGCGCATATTGACACGTATGTGGCTCAGGACAAATATTGTGAAAAGTATATTTGTGTAATTTAAAGAAAAACAAAATACAATTCTATATCTTAATATATAAAACACAAAGACACTCACTGACTCATTCATCGCTCTACAGCCCAAACCATAATACCTAGAAAGCTGAAATTTGGACACAATACTCCGGACATATTGAATAGGTGCAATAAGAAAGGATTTTGCAAAGGTCCAAACCGTTCCAAAGTTACAGCTGTGTAAATTCAAACAAAATGTTTGATCACTTTCGCCGTGCGTCGCGAAGCACGGGTAACCTGCTAGTTATTAATATGACTATATGGACAAAAATGAACTGTTATAGAAACTATTTGGATATATAATGAACTATGAACTATGGGCGTTATAGTATTATATAACTAACGACCTGCAGGTTTCTGAAGGTACTGCAAAATATAAAAATAATTTATTTAACAAACTGTCAAGAAATATAAAAATAATTATGATCAATAGTAAAATGATGTATGAATTCGATAAATGAAGTTGGAACATTAAAAAATAATAAAAAACATGATGATATTTTGTATTTTATTGGGCTAAGGTATTTCAAATAAAAAGTCATCAAATATATAATAATGTTCAATATGCACAGTTACACTTTTATACATTGAAATAATATACATAACAAATAAATAATAAATAGTACCAATTTTTTAGGATTTATCCATTAATAAAACTATATGGTGATAATTATCATACAGAGTGCTTCAGCTAGTTGCCAATTACGTTTATACTATTGCAATTTGTGGATATACTCATTTGTCCGACCTCTGATTTTAAACCAACCAACTAACTTAACATATATGGCATAATCATCGATAGTTTGATTTCAATTACATTTTTTCTTATAGAAACAAACACCTGCAACTTAAAACCTAAGCGATTAACTTATCAATAATTGTCAATATCAAAACATTTATCCTATAGATTATTGCTTAATAATATATATTCATCGGTATCTCGTAATGAAATTACAGTATTCAGTACAAAATGACACTTTTTTTTTTTTTAAAGAAAAACGTTTACTAAATTGTAATAATTTGTGGATTGTCTTTTGAGCACGTTATTCTGTCACTATCACAAGTCTTGTAATATCGAATGGCCAAAGCACGTGGTTGAATTTTGTCTCGTTGAATAGAATACTGGCATGCTGATGGCTTTTCGCAGTCCCGGGTCGGGGCGGCGCCCCACGCTCGTCTCCACTACCAGTTGGCCATTCCAGGTTTATTCAATGTCATAAAATATATCTGACAGGACGAGCCACCTTTTGCAGATGAGAAGAATACTTTGTCGTTGCGCTCACACAGAAACTTGAGTCGCTGGGCTTTTTTGTGCATAAACACACCGTCAAGATGGCCGCTCTCCACTGATCGAATCTCGATAGCTTTGTTGCCCCAACCCATTATTTGACCCGTGCCAATATAGGCCACCGATGTAGGCATCTCACCCCACTGGGAGATAAACACAATTTATAATGGGATTGAAGATATGGGTAAATCAATGTTATTAAATGACTACATACCTGTAGGACTATATTTTTGCTAACTCTACCGTAAGTATTTACGTATACACCCTCATTGTCGTAGCACAGCAGTAGCTGTACGCCGTTTGAGTTAGGCAACGGTACAATGCAATGTGGTACTATCGGTCCCTGATTCTGGAATTAGAGTAATAATTAAAACAATGTTTTTTTTTATAGTTGTTTTGATGGAATTAATATTAATTAATAACTCACGTGTTTTGGAATATAAATATCATATACGCTGGCGGTGTCGAGGTCGACGGCGTGGAACCCGTCCGCCGATCCGTAGATGACTTTCAATCTGGTACCTTCTTCTATAGTTAAGTCTACTAGTAGAGGTCTGAAAATAAAATTTGCAATTAATATATGTAATGCAATTTAAATGAAAACTTTTTATTTTATTACCTATGCTGCAAATCTCCAAAACTTTTGAAGGCCATAAATTTGTGATATGGTTTAGGCGCCCACGCGTATATCTCGATGGAGTCTTTGAGAGCGATCACGAGAAACTTAATACGCTCATATTTCACTATACGGAAATGTACCGCTCCCTGCAACTCTCCGACGTTTATCCAGCCGTTTCTTCTCTCCACTTGCTGTGAAATAAGGTTACTTGTTTTATAAAAAGTCAAAGGTCATGTGTTATTGCGTTAAACGTATACGCACGTCGCTCAAGCCGTCCGTGCGTAGTATCTTCGACTTCAACCAGCTCAAGTAGTATACGCGAACTCTATTCTTCTTTCCCGAGACGGTAACGAGTATATTCTGTCCCTCCAGTACTTCCATCTGCTGGAAGCGGCGCCTCGAGATCAACTGGTACACCTTCCCCTGCCCAGAGCGGTCCAGAAGCATCAGACCGTTTTCGGTACCGATCAGAAGATTGACTCCTGAAAGAGGGGTATCATAATCAACATCTATTTTAGACAATCGATGCGAGTTTTTTACCAATTCGTTGAAGTAAACTTATGGTACATTTGTAAGTAATAAAAACAATTTTAAATTTGTTACGCTAGATGGCGTTTATAAAGTTTACTCGGTGGCTCACCCCAGAGCGCCGCGCAGAGTATCTCCGAGTTGAACCTCTTCTTGTACTTCCTGATCTCAGGCGTGTCTGAGGAGAGGTCGTGTCCGGTGGGAGTCACGTTGACGTTGACGTGGCTCTCCCGGCGGGAGGCGTTCCCGGAGCCCCCGGTGCCGCCCGCGGAGCCCGCGCCGAACCCGAACGTTATGAACGACCGCTGCTTCTGTTGCAACGGAAGGAATTGCTGCTGCGACCCCACCGACGAGTTGGAGGGGGAGTGCTGGAGGGGATGCGGGGAGGCGCCGGAGACGAAGGACTTGGAGGGCGTCGACTGGACCGAGGAGGGGGGGTGGTGGTGGTGGGGGGGAGCGCCCGCCCCTCCCGCGATCGCTTGCCTATACTGAAAGAGAACGAGGGCGGTCATTGTATTACTGATATTAAATTTTATGTTTCGTATGCAAGTTGGTTAGTTGTAAATAAATCCATCTCCCGTTTATTAGTTAACATCTCAAGTATGATTGGAAAATTATTTGCTGTTTTTTCTAATCTATGCGTTTACTGGGAATGTTCGAGATGATGTATGTATGGATCACGAGCTATTAATTTTACAATGATTGTTAAATTATTTGTTTTTTTATACATTCAATGAATAAAAAATTTACAAAGTCATGATGCGTCAGAAGTAGATGGTGTGAAAGTGAATATTCATATTTAATTATTACGTAATACATTCACTGTCTCATAAACAAACATGGGATTCAGAACCATCTACTCATTTCACCTACACACTCGCTATTAATGAAGCTCTGAATACTCCTTCAGACTACCTCCAAGGCTAAGTACGGCGAAGGCACATGTATGCATACACAGATAGGAAGTGATTCGACATTCTATATACGCTGAGGCATTCTCGTTTACTTACATCGTGAGAGCGGCGGCCGCGATACGGGGGGCGACCAGCTCCGGGGTGTTCGCATGATCGACAACCATCATCACATTAATACTACATACTAAAGCCTATTGCGATCGATGGGACCCATGACGCTTGTGACATTTCGGCGTATGTTAGTATAGTATGTAGTTATAAAGGCCAGGAGTCCCATATTATATATGAAATATAAGTCACTGAAGCACGGATTTAGTGAAATGACCGCGTAATTTGAATATTTTAGCTTATGATTGCAATTTTATTAATATGTTTTACCTCTTCGCTGGTTGACTTGTCGTGCCGCGGGGGCGTGGTCGGCTGGCCCGCCTGAGAGAGCAAGTCCGGCAGCACTGAACTCGTACGAGAGCCGCTCCCTTCGTTGCCACTTGAACGGCCCTAGAGGTTTTCGTTTCAATAGAGTGATACCATATATGGGACCTTTCGTACTTAAAAACATAATTTGTAGACGATAAATCGTGTTTGGAGTAAATTAAATAGCAATTGGTGTTTAATATTTAACACCACACAAGCTCACAATAAAAAAATATTGTATATGTCCTAAATTATGAATATGTCCTAAAAGTCAAACTATATATACATATATATGGCAGTTATTATTTTAACGTTGCAACAGCGTAGCGTGACAAACACAAACACGTACAAACACGGCAGAATACATGCATTGTAAAACACATTCACAGACAAATGTTCAATGTTCCGATCGGCTCCGGTGATTTAGGCGGTCATTCCCATTATTGTTAATTATATTTGGCACAATGTACTCTTGAGGACTTCGAGTTTCGGAGGCAGGAAGTCGGTACGCACGGAATAAGGTGATTTTATTAGTTTTTTTTTTGTTTAGTTATTTGTTAGAATAAACTACTATATTTGTTAGAATATATATATTTATAACAGCATCATCAAGTCATTAATATATATTTGTCTCAAATTGACTACGTCACGCCAGAAGGTAAGACGCGCGAGCAAAGTTCAAACTAAAACGGACATTCCTTGTTAATAATGTAGTAATAATAATGCTTTAACAATCCATTCCCACATTCCCATGTTATATTCCGTACAATAGCAATCCATTCCCACGTCCAGCTCTACAGACATCGCCATGTTAGTTTAAATACACGTGTTAGATACCCTCATACCAGATAAAATCAATCAAAAATATCCCGAGCGTTGATAGATTACCTGCTCCTGTGCGATTACCGCTTCCTGCCCGCTTAAGTCCGAGTGCCGGTTAAATTGGGAATTTCTTCGAAATATTATATCGGATTCGGTCTTTTCTCTGCGCGGTCTGACTATGTCCGTCTGCTCCGCGTTGTCCAGGCTGCTCTCGAGGCAGTCACCGTTCGGGACGCTCCTGCTGCTGTCTTCGCTGTCCTGTCTCAGCAGCACGGCCACGTTCTTGAGGGCTTCTATTGGATTGTTTTGAGCCGTCTTCCTCTCTGGTGTTCTCTTATCTATCTTTATTTCGTTCCTCTTCGCCATTTTTAGGCTGTCATTCATTTTGATGAAGTCCGTCAGTATCGGCTCTCCCGGAGTGTTAGGTTTGTTGGATTTACGCGAGTGGTTGAAGATGCCGCTGGATCTGACTTGTTTGTTGACTTGGTTTTGGTTGTCGTGCTTTGGCAGGTAGAAGGCCGAGTGTCTGGTGCCGGATAGAGGAAGGAGATCCGAGTTCTCCCTTCTGAATCCTCTGAAGAATCTATTCGGAGTATCGTCTTGATCCTTTTTGAATTTGAGTATATCTGATAGTTTCTCCTGCGTGGTTTTCTCTGTCTTTTGGGGTATCTGTTTGTGTCGGGAGGGGGGAGTGCCCTTGTACTTGACCCAGGCGTCCTCCGTTTCAATTCTAGATTGACGCTGGATTTTCTGCTCCGACTCCCTCGTCGAGTTCTGGTCCTTGATATCAGAACTCTTCGATGGAAAAAACCTGGCAAAGTCCCAGTCCTTCAGCAGGACGACCTCGTCCACCTCGGACTGTCTCTTACTACTCTCGGCCCTCTGATGTTCCACATGTTCGGTGCAAAAAGTGTACATAAATATCAAAACTATTTCTATATAGAGTGCTATTTATAGCGGTTAGTGCTCACTAATCTTACTTCGGCGTGAGAAGGGGCTAACAAATAAACCATATTGCTGTTATATATTAATTATAACAAATTAAAACGGACCAAACAATAATAATAATGACTCAGAATAATAAAAATACAATCAATTATTGATTATTAATTCGTCCAAGCGACAAAATAGATTAGAAAATGCTGACGGAGCAAACTGTTAACACAAATCGGCCGTAGGGCGGATCGAATCGGACATCAACTGGAGATGCTCGCGGACCGACCGACATATTTTGCGTGTATCTAGAGACAGGGTCGCGTTAGTGTGTATGTGTGACTCACCCGCTTGACGAGCGTGCGGTCGGCGAGGGGATCGTCGTCGTCGGGGGTGGGGGGCAGAGGGCGCGTGGGGGCGCAGCCCCCGCACCCGTCCTCCGACACCGCGCTCAGACCGGGCCTATAGCAAAACTCGGGACTGACAAGCCGAACGGAAATAAACGGAACGTAAAGGAAAATAAAAAAGAAAATGCAAATAAAAAATAAAGAGGGGAGGGGGAAAGGTTAGTCGGTTCCTTTATAGTGCAGTGTGTTGGCATTTGTTAGTGTGTTGATGTGTGTTGACATGAGTTAGTGTTTTGGTGTGTTGGTATGAGTTAGTGTGTGTTGGCATGTGTTAGTGTGTTGGTGTGTGTTGGTGTGTGTTGGCATGTGTTAGTGTGTCGGTGTGTGTATTGGTGCGCGTTGGTGTGTATGTCAATATGTGTCGGTGCGTGTCTCACAGTGGCTTGGGCGGGTCGCTGGCCAGTAGCGTGCCGTCGTTCCGCACCCGGCCGCCGCTCTCCTCCGCCTCGGAGTCGCTCTCCGATTCTTCGAATGTCGGCTCCTGAGTGTTTCTCTCCACGGGGGGTCCTTCCAATGTTCCATTAGTGATATTATCAAACTACCAAAGTGTTTGTGACCCAGAATACTATTCATATTGTTTTTGTGAAATTAGAGATTGAAAATTGTACGACATATATAACGTTATGTATAGTTTTTTATAAGAAGGAAAATGTATGATATCATGGTTAGAAAAAACTCTTTAAAGAGAAGAACATCAGAGGAAATTTCCTACTTAAAAACTTATATAATAAAGTGATAAAATCTAATTTACTAATAAAATATTTGACTGTGATATTCACCTTGTCCATTGGTTGGAGCCCTGGGAGGCCTGTTCGGTGGTTCGTTGCCCGATACTACTCCCAGTTCGTTAAGCTGCGCCGCAAGCTTATCCAAATCCTGAAAATTATTATATATAGATTTAATTAAATATATAATTTGAGTTTAACTCTGGATAACAATATTTAAAAGCCAAAAAATGTCAAACCAACCTCCGGCCGTCTCGGCGGTATCTTCGGTCATGTGCAAACAAAAACGCGTGACATGGAAACAAAAACACAAGCCAATAAAATAAAAATAATCACATACATAATATATATAATAATATACGTAATAGAAACATGCATTATTCATTATCTACATATTTAATATACGACGGTGTAAAGAAGCGAAATCTTATATATCCAATCCAATCTAAACCAATTTAATCTAATCAAATTTATTTTTATTTATAAAAGTTTTTGTTCAATTTCGACTGAGGGTACTATCTATTTATGAATGATAATTAATTTCACCATGGGTTTGAAGGGCTGCGAGGCTCGCTGCGGGGGCTGCGGACCGGCGGGCGGGGTGCCGTTGTTGGAGCCCGAGCTGTTGGAGGATCCCGACGACTTGGGCGTCGGCGGCAGCGGCCTGTGACGGAATAATAAACTTAAAATTTAAGGAATTCTTCGAAATGAAGTTTAATAAATGTAATCCACCTCCATATTGGTAATACAGTGTGCATGAAGTAATATTTACCTATATCTATTTGGCTGTTGCGCCTGTGGGTCCGGCACTACGATCAGTCTTTGTGGAATTGTCGGCCTCGCTGGCGGGCCGGGTTCTAGTAAACAAAAACACAATAATCAAAACGTAAAAAAAATATTAAAATAAAATGGGATAAACCCGTATAATTTAATTACCTGGAATCTCTTCTCGCTCCTCACGTTTGCTGTTGCGTTTAGGCGGTGGTTGCGGCTGTTGAGCCTCTGCAGCTCTGAAATTAAATTTATTATTAACCTACTGTCCCCACGACTATATTCGGGAGGAATGTTTTTTAAAAATAATCTTAAGTTACTCCTTATATCATCAGATATCTGCCAGTAAGAGTTATGTTAAAAACAGTCTAGCCGTTTCAGAGTTTGGGTGGACAAAACAGGCAGACAGAGAAAAATATTAAAAGTTTAGTTTAAAAAATATTTTTTTTATGTAAGTAGTGTTACTTAAAGTACTTTCATGTACATTTAGTAAAAAACTATTAATTTGGAATTACAAACAGGCACCAAAATTTTATTTATATGTTCATTATTATTAACTATATAATTTTAATGGGTCGGTCATATAAATACTAGTATATAATAAAACGTATGTATTGGTAAACACCGACCGTCCCTCCTGTATCTGTTGGAAGTTCCTCCGTAGCGTGTCCCCGCCTTGGTGCGCGGCCGCGTTGTGCACGATGGAGGAGGGCTCCCCGGCCACCGCGCCGTCCTCCTCCTCGCCCTCCGACCCCGAGTACTTGTAGTCCTCCCGCACCGAACTGTCCTGCTTCCTCTTCTTACACCTGTCTATGTGGTCCTTCAACTGTATCCTCACCTGCCTCTCTGTCGGCTGATCCCTGGAAAGATTAACTGTTAGTTCAAAGTGTTTCCTTTGTACGAGTAATTCATTGCCATACCTGATGAAGGAATGTCTCAAAAGTTGTTCAGTGTAGGGACGCTGGTGGTAATCTTTTACGAGAACTGTCTCGATAAAGCTGTGAAACTTCTTTGCCCACCTCTTTGATTTCAGACGTGGAGGTGGATTCCTGTAAAAATAAAACAACAATAAATGTTGCCATTACAATATGGACAAAAATTATAAAATATAAAGTAGTTAATAGCTTCAGTACCTCGGAATAAGGAATAGGGCTCTCATAGGATGAAGATCGCACAGAGGTGGTTGACTCTCTGCCATCTCGAGTGCGGTGATACCGAGAGACCAAAGGTCAGAGCGATTGTCGTACGTAGCCTCGGGGTTCTCGTCGCAGGCTATCACTTCCGGCGCCATCCAATATGGCGTACCAATAAAGGTATTCCGTCTGCCGATTGTTCTGTCCAGCTGCGCGGATACTCCAAAATCAACTGAAATTTTTCAAAATTAAATTTTAATAATAATTATAATTTCTTAAAACAAATATTTAAAATTTATATAAATAACTTATAACAGAGCAGTCACAAATTAATAGAGTATACAACCTATCAAATACACACATACATACTGATAAAAAACTATATATATATATATCATTGGGCATTGTTACATTATGTTAATTATGTGCAAGTAATAAACAGGTGGTCAAATCATTAAAAAATTTAAATAACTGAGAGCCTTACTTTTTACCGAACCATACAATTATTGAAAATGTTCTTAGTAATAGGCAATAATAAAAATAAACATTTTCATTGAATATGAATCATTAATAATTTTTTTTTATTGTGTAATTAATTAGATCAGAAATATACAATTTGTAAACATTTTTATCATAAGGATAAAAGTATACAGTAATGATTCATTTAATTATCATTGAAAAGTATGTCCTGTAAAATTGCTTTAATCACTTAATTCTCAGAAAACCCAGATATGGCAATATCATTACTAAAAGAATTCATAATATTCTTACCCAGTTTAACTTCAGCATTGTCCGTTAGGAGCACATTCTGACCCTTGATGTCTCGGTGTATAACTTTGTTGGAGTGTAAATGGCTGAGACCCCTCAGTATCTCTCTACATATGTAAGAAATCCATTCCTCCTTAAGGGACTGTCCTTTGGTTGATTTTACCAAATCTGTTACAGACCCTAAAATTTTACAAAATCAGAAAATTAAAAACTGTCAATTTCATTGTAATATAAAAAATAATAATAATACAATGTTATAATAATTAACGAATGACAGGAGTGTAATGTTTGTATCACATTAGTCATAGTCTTATTGTGTCAGCTAGAGGTCATTGACTTATATACATAATTAATACCAATAAAGACTAAAGTTCATGTTAATTTTTAAGCTCTGCAACAGATTTATCTTTATAAAAGGCAGTACTGTCACAGTAAATCAAATATAATGTTAAGTATTAATAATAATATACTGCACTCAACCTACCAGCACCACAATATTCCATGACTAGCCAGAGCTGATCATCTTTTCCTGGAGGACTCTTTTTAATAAAAGCACCATAGTAAGTAGCAATATTGCGATGAGTGGAGTACTTCTTTAGCACATTTATTTCAAGCTTTATTTCTTCCTCTTCGTCCTGTGTGACATCCATAACTTTGATGGCAGCAAGTTGTCCTGTTTTCGTGTGGCGACCCTATAACATGCAATACTTTTAAATAATTTGCTAAGAATATATACTCTGAGTTTAAATATGTCACAAAAAGTAAAATAATTTAGAATATTTTGTCAAGAAAGGGCTGTAACATATTATGAGTAAGAATAATAGTAACAGCAAACCTATGTTTATTTATTTATATAAATAATAAAGATTGGTATTAAATTTTTATTCACCCTTTAGGAGTTGACATGTCAAATAGTAATCAGTATGTTACAGTATCAGTATGTTACAGTATATAGCAGTAGCCATTATTTTCATTAAATTAAGAAAATGCGTAAATCACATATTTATGAGTGAACACCTAATAAAAGTTGAATATTAGGCCACTGTTCTATCTGAGGCAGGCTGATAGAAATTAATTCTGTTCATTGACATTAATCACACCACTTAAATAATAGAGTGTAGTAGCATCATAACTATCACAAAGATTGTTAAGTAATTGATTATTTTATTATAATTTTCAACTCTAAGAGTATGGAAAAATGATATCTTAGGGTATCACATGATTTATTGTAAGATTAACATACCTTGTACACTTGTCCATAGGTGCCATTGCCCACCACTTCTATAAGTTCAAATATACCAGCTGGATCCTGAAATTATGTACACACGAGAGGTGTATAGATGAAAGCTAATTATAATCCTCATAGAAACTTTAACTATGATTCACGCCCTGTGAGATCATTGCACTCGAGGATATTTTTTAAGGGATCTCGGTTTAAATTTGACTTTTAATAGGGATGGTAAAAAATGAATTTGTCCAAAAGTTTACCTTTAGTGCACTGAGGTCAATGTCGTCCAATGAACAATTTACAGACGGTGCCAGTTGATGCGCCATTTTGAGTATATTGTCACACACGAAGACAAAGCATGAGAACCTCACATCAATTTACAAAGGAAATATGAAAACTTATATTACAACATTGGAATATATATCTGTCGGATTTTATTCTTGCACATATAAATAGTTTATAAAACGCATTGTTTACAATTAAAATTACACTAAATTACAGATACACAATTTATATGCCGCACACACACCCGGCAGGGATGCCAGTTGTTTAAATTATTTTCTACTATATATTATCATCCTACTATTTATTTTCTACCCTATTCTACTACAGATTATAAAAGTACATGAAGTTTATAATATTACTATTCAGCATTTTAATATTTTGATTAATATGGTTTTTCAAACCATATAAAATATAATAACTTAGTGACCGTTGTTTTGTAACTTTCCACGTTTTATCCTGTAGTTTCACTTGTAAAACAAGTTTCCAAAATTGTTGTTGTGGAAATATGTAGACTGATCTAAATATTTTATAATATATAATACAAACAAACTTGTTTCTTTTTATAGTTACTATTTATATAACTATAGTCAATTAGGCAATTTGGGTAACTTTGTACTGCTATGTCGAGACATTTATGACACATTGTTATTTTTTTTATTTCTACGTTTTTGATGGAACATAAAGCCAAAAAAATATATAATAACTTACTTACCTTCACGCTATATCCCTTGCGGGGTAGCCAGAGACGACGGAGGGCCAAACGCTACGGTCTCTGCATACCTCTTTCGCCTTGGCAACAGACATCAACCTCTTCATACATGCCCTCCGGGGAGTCCTCATGCTTTTTACGTGAATACATATAATAATACACCAACAATGTTGTCAGGATATAATGTAATTTGAAGCTAATGTAACACAAGATACCAGAATGTCAACAATGTTCTAAAACTTATTTGAACAATGCCTAGACTCCACTCAACCTGATTTACTGCCGAAATTAATTAAATAAATCCGGGTTTTAAATTTATCCGTTATTAAATCTTGACACACTTAATTTATGATTGTATATTGTTACTGATAACTCAAGAAACGGATTGCAACTTAAATATTTCGTTAAATTTGTTAGGGGGTTGATTCATTATTAATTCTAGACTTAAGAGAGATTTGAATTTGCAATTAGTTCTACCGCTTGAAACTTTTCAACCTTAGAAATAAAAGACTACCTCAAAATTGGTATTTAAATTTTAATTTACAACGCGTAATAGTTATAGGTTACTAATAGGTATAGTTAAAAAGTACAAGTTGCGATAGTTGTAAAACATTAATCTGTTATGTTGTTTTAGTAACTGAATGTTTAAAATTGTCCATATGCTTAACCATGGTAGGGTAATATAAGTTTTAAATAAATATGGATTTTATACGTTATAGACGTTTTTATCATGAAGGAGGCGACCTCTGGTAGGCTTCTTTCATATCCAAAAAAAAACGAAAGGTTTCGGCCGTATTGCTGTAACTTTGGATGCCTTTCGGTGAACTTAAATAAAAACAACACCTGAATCACCTGAAAATTTACATCTATTTTTTGAATGATTTTTTTTTAAATCAAATAATTTCGATTTGTATTTTATTGAATGTGTAACATCAGCTCGATTTTACTTTTATCACAATTCCTCAAAGTTTTACTAGAGATAGAGTATACATTTTGAGGATACCTTGAGTTAACCGTAAACGTAAGCAATTGTAAGTTTGAACTTTTGACTGTTATTATTTATGTATAAAATTTTAAAAAGTTTTATTTTACATTCAGTCTCACTAGTTAAAAATTAGAAGGGGATAGTAAGTAGTGAGTGACTTTCTGATAACACTTAATTAACTCCTTACGATACCTTTTTAAAACTAGCTGTTTCTAGAGACTTCGTGCGCATGTTTATGATATTAATTCAGAGCAACTAATCGAATCCTGAAAACAAGAGTGTAATCATTTATTTACCATGTCTTTAAAAGCCACTACTTGTGAGTTTTGTGTCATAGTAATGTTAGAACCTTTCTTCATAAATGGTTTTTTTAATTGCGATACATAACATATTACACATATTTTTTGAGATGCATTATATATATATAATTATATATAATCTTCATCTTACAGCGTTGATATGTTTTTCTGTTGGTTTGTTCGTACACGGTTCTATTGGACGAATTTCAAAAATATTAGGTGTAGTATTTTATTATCGGAGTCAATATAAATAATACTTACGCGGCTGTACTCGTGTTAGTTAAATCGGAATTCACCCGATCAGTTTTGAGACTTGGTCTAGTATAGTCCGCCTAATTAATATGAGTACAACTAAGTAAACATATGTTACAGGTATTTACTCTTGAATTGAACTTTTACGAAATGGGATATAATTACATGTAAGGATTTGTAAAAAATATAAGATGTGAGATGGTTTATGATAGAGAAAAGGGGGAGAAATATCAAGTCTTACTGTATCTACCTACTATTTTAAATTTCCTTGTGATTAAATATTGGTTACAAGTGTAAAATTTATTGACCAATCACATATACAAAATACATTATATAATAACACTAGCTCTGCCCACGGCTTTGTTCGATTGGAATTTCCGAAGAAATTATACTCGTATATTTTTTTGTTTTTTGTGTAAGTAACGTATATACTTTTATATGCGTTTAGTGAAACGCTGTTAATATGGAATTAACAAACAAACTACAACTTTTTACGTATAGATTTAGAATTAGATTAGATTAGAGATGAATTTTTAAAAGCCTGTTGTTTCTTACAATAGCGATTAATACAAACAATACATCGATAACGCCGTATTAATTATTTTATTTACTTCATTATCATTTTCTTGTATTATATACATAAATACAATATTTATACATAACACATTATAATGACCTCGAGTGACCTTCGAAAACACAGTATCTATGATACTGGAGGAAGGTCACGTAAAAAGCACGAGGAGCCCCCGGAGGGCATGTATGAAGAGGTTGATGTCTGTGGCCGAGGCGAAAGAGGTATGCAGGGAACGTAGCGTTTGGCGCTCCGTCGTCTCTGGCTACCCCGCAAGGGATATGACGTGAAGCTAAATAAATAAATAAATAAATAAACATTATAATGAACCACGATTAACTAAAGTCCTATTGCTGTAAGTCTGTTTTTCATCCATCGATATCAGAGATGTAACTTAGTCAGCATTTACGGCTTATCGAATTGATTGCGATGGTTCTAGTCGTTCGTACTTTGCTCGCTAAATATATTGACGTTTATGAAACAGTGATCACAGTAAAAAAAAAACTCGACTGAGTTTGTTGTGTGGTTCTACTCAGACCAGGGCGCGTTTAGAACCTTCGTAGCCTTATTTTAAGTTGGAAAGTGTCTTTACAGAAGGGCTTATTTTAATACATATGATATCAAAATAGGCCCTCCTGTCACTTCCATTTGACGTACACAAGTGATCACTGGTATTGATTCAAAGTGGAAAATATATAAATAAATAAATAAATAATTTTCTCCTCGTCCTGTACAATAATGAGGGTAGTTTTAATGTCTGTTCATTTGTATTACAAGTATAAAAACATTTATTACTCTTAGTCGCTTTTTATGGTAACAAAGTAATCAGAGCGTTGTATGCTAATTTAAAAATTATGTACAACACGAAAGCGAGGAGATTTATAAATATACAAATTAATATTGAACTTGATGCCGAAATAATGTATAATAAGATAAGATCTATTGTAATATTATATACAAGAAATTAAATATTTATGTTTTATGAAACAGTGATCACAGTGAAGAAATACCCGCTAAGTTTTTGTGTGGTTCTTAGAGCAGCGCGTTTGGAACATGAGTAGACTTCCTTTAACACTAAACCTACCGACAATTCTTGTATGCCTGTTCCTACCGCACGCCGTCAAATTGACCGGTAATTAAAAGTTATTTTATTATATAACGCAGGTAATAATGGAAATAACTAAAAGTAAAGAGTGTAGAAAATATAATATGCATATTCTATAATTGTCATGTAGTTTGATAACGATATTATAACGTTTAAAAATGTGTAAGTTTTACAAAAGTTTAAGAACGGTCAATTTGAACGGTACTTGGTAGGTTTAGTGTTAAGTTGGAGAGTCTTTATAGACGGACTTATTTCGATAAGTATGATATCATAGTCCTGAGACTCCAATTTGATACACAAGTGCTTTATATTGATTCAAAGTGGAAAAATATAATTAAATAAACACAATCTCCATATATTTGAAAATTCTATAATAGTTTGTAATGAAGTAACATAATAATAACAGTTTTAGCAGATATGTTAATGTTGTATGGTAAATTTGTTGATTTTTTATTAATTAATAATGTAATTTTGTTTTTATTTATCATAGGGTTGTCTTTATCAATCTCCAAATTGAGCTTGATAAATAAATTAACATTGGCAATTATTACATCTTTATAGGGTCTTATGTAATAATTAATACATGGACGAATATTAAATATTAATGAATATCACATTTCTTTATATATATATATATTATAAAAAAATGAAAAAAAAAAATTGATCACAATAAAATATGTCAAAGATATACCTATTATTAATGAATAAAATTAATATCCTGTAACCAGAAATAACAAGAAAAAATCGGCTTTGTTTTTTTTATAAATAATTGCAATACCCGATATAGAACTCAAAACAAAAATCTCATTTTTATTTTGTTTGTTTGTTCGTGTATTTTGACAGGAAAATATTGACATTGGTTGACGAAGTATGGTGTGGTGTAGAATAATATCTTAGTTTACGCATATAATGTTTTTTATTGTGAAAATTTATATTAAATTTAAGGAAAACTCAAATATTTATTTGGTATTTTAAAATAAAAGTATAGATTTTTATGATGGTGGTGGTGGTGGTGATATAAAATAGTTTAATTCAAAAATGATTAACTATTATTGTTAGTTGTAATGTCATAGTTATGACGCCTGTAGAGCCTTGAACGATACAATGTTCTAGAGTCAGTAACGTTTTGCAAGTATTGTGTAATACTGAAAAATAAATATATATTATTAATACAATTTTTGTTGAAAGAAGTAAAAAGATTTTTTTAAAATTATTATTAATAAATTAGTGATCCATTGATGTTTCATGATATATGATGGATCCGTATCAAAGTTAAGCTTAAGTTTAAGGAACCCGTGTTCCTTTTTGAAATTTATCAAATATATATATATTGTAATCAATAATAAAATGCTTTGATATGTTGATTGTTATTTATCTGCTTCAAATATTTATAAAGCTATATACTGCAAATACAAATATATATATATATATATATATATATATATATATATATATATATATATATATTTGTATTTGCAGTAATTCTGATCATAGGGAGTAGAGTGAGACAGACACATTTCTTCCACCCGTGGCCAAATATTAATTAATGTCGATACCAAACACTACCTAACTATATGTGATATCACTTGCTTATTAAATATATTATATTTTATTATTATTTGTATATTCTCTAGCCTCTACCACCCACTAAACATTTACAAGTTTCACTGAGTTGAGTTAATCTCTGGGTTCTCTTGTATAAAACAGACGTCCTCACAGTTTGATGTATATAATATCTTTATATTTAAAATAATAAAAGATGTAAGATTCAAAGAGCCCTGGGTGCTGGATTCCCTTATTTTCCACTCTTCAATTCTAGACTTCAAGGGCAACATCAGCACCTATCATAGAATAATATTAAAATATCCAATGTGAATATATTCGATTCACGGAAATAATGTATGGCCAATTATCTATTTATTTTGTATGATTCTGTATTTCTATATCGGAATGGGTTTATTAAATCATACTATTATTAGAATACAAATTGCGAAAGCTGACTTGCAAGTCTGGATGGCAAAGTAACCTTAGCTGTCAATAGACTAGCGGTGAAAAGACGTGGTTGTTCATCAGAACGTTATATCATGAATCATGACCTTATTGAAATATCTCTGTACGTGATCTAATTTCGGTAGGTGAAGGTTGTTAAACAAAAGGTTAATTTAGACAATGCACTCGGTATGTTGTGAGACACGAAATAAAAACCAAAAAAACTACGCCGAGTACAAGTTAAAGTTAGTCTGTAACTCCCGACCTAGTTGTAGATCGCGGCGAGACGTGTGTTGCACAAACATCAAACTTAAATTATTGACTATTGTATATAGATATTATACGTACAAGTAAAATAAAGCCTCGCTGCTACGTGCGGCTGCGCGGCCGTGCATACCTAATCGTAAGATCAAAGCACGCATAGGTACTTTACCAACTCCGACACCCACACGACTTTATCGGGTCGCGAGCGAGCGTGTGTTGGTGTAACGCACACAAGCGCAGGCGGCAACACTAATAAAAGTATAATAAAAGTTACCAAGACAGAAGTGCGGCGTACGGTACTATTTGTTTGGAGGGAGGTTGGAGGTACAAGCGAGGGAGAGGCTGTGTTGTCGGCCAGCCAGTTTACCGTTGCAAGGCGCGTTGTGCGGCCGGACGCTAGACCGTCACCCGCCGCGCCGGCTCCCCGTAGCCCGGCCTTCGCCACCAACCTCCACCTGGACTACCCGGGAATATACCGCTCAAGTGCTCTCCGGTGTTAAAGACTAATCGCCACATTCGTTCTCTAACATAGAACACAGTGCTACAACTCGTGCTTAATTCACTGAAGTGCTAATCCCAACTCTGGTTCATTATTGGATCGCCTTTGTCTATATCAAGGTAAGTTTTGACACGACAATAACATTACGCTAAATCCATTATAACTGTTCTCATAAATCTGCAAGCACGTAGGAACAGAGTAGAGATAACCGTGACTAATCTCGACGTTAATGCAGTCATATAAAAAAGTGAGAAGTTAATTTCAAAATCATTAGAAAATGTTGCTTGTCAATCGCATTACATGTTCTGTTGTAATGAAAATTTATTAGCGTTATGGGTGACGTATCAATAGTGAATTATTTAAAAATTATACAAATAATTATAAAAGAGAAAATCCAGGATTTAGAAAGCATATTCAATAAATAATATTGGTACAATATATACTCTAGAGCATGTGAGGAACTCGTTAATTAGACCAGTATTCTCTTAAAATGTATTTTAATAGAGCTTAAGTTTGGTGACATCAACGGTGTTCTTACACACACATCGACTGATACGTGAGTAGGTTATATTTATTAGAATAAAAACAAGTTTCTTACAGACCATGTGGCTTTATCTGCAGACATTGGAATTTAATACAAGCACTTAATAAGTTGCAACGCACGTTTTGCAATATCTTTCCGCGTTTTCGACAATCATTATGACACTAACACATATATTTAATTGTCTGTTTTTTAATTATTCCATTTAGTAATAGTATTAGTATTATAATTGTACCATATAACATATATATATATATATATATATATATGTATGTCTGGAAATGTAGTCTTATAAACTTGATTTTAATTCCATCTAAGTATTATATATATATATATATATATATATATATATATATATATATATATATATATATATATATGAGTAAATGTTTCTATTGATAATATTTAGGTTTATTTGAGTAAAGATTATTCTTCAATACCACATTCATACTATTAAGGAAATATTTTTTAATATCGTAACAAAATCAATCGTCTTGGCTGTATTTTTTATTAACTGTCTGTCTATTACGTCTTAGTAACGTTAGGCTAAGACACTACTTAAAATATTCGGCGACAATTAGTTACTACAAAATAACGATACATATTTTTACCAGCAAAAGTGTTAGCACGATAATTTTTAGACATTTTATCTTTTTAAACGATTTATTTAACTTGTTCCCATTATGTCTTAATAAGGTATGTACTCAGTGTATTACCCCAGGGCTTATTTTTATCAATTTGGTGATATGATATCCTCCTCACCGATTTAACGATCACGATAAAAGGTCAATACTTAACTCACAATCAACTCTCCATGGAAATATATAATATGTAGGCGTTAAAATTAATAACATAAAGATAACCTGAATAATACTATTACATATTTATGTACAGCGTTTATAGCTCAGGTATTTTTATTATATACTACAATATACATGCAATAAAGATCTTGATTTGCAACTTATTGCTCTGTGCTTCGTTATTTCTTATTCATTTATATCATGTGACATGGATTTTTATGATTTGATTACTGATTACGTCGTTAAATTTAATATGAAGTATTGAGTATTAAATGTATAACTCAAATAAACATCGTTCCTGTCTTTTGTGAGAAGGAAAGACATAAACGTTTAAAAATTTCACAATAAACATGTGATTATTACTCGGCGTACATAAAAACTTTGTCCAATACCAAAAAGGTGACTATTGAAATATGTCTGTCTGTAAACGAATATAAGTAAGAATTTTCAACCTAACATAAATATAATGTTAGTTTAACAAAGTTCCTAACATGGTACACAATATCGTTGTCTAGGTAACAGTTATGAGCTGGAATTTGCCTTTAGCAGTAGAGAGATGCTATTAGAGTCAGCGGGCGCGGTCGGGGCGTAAGTTGCATTGTTCGTGAGTGAGGCGTGCACTAATATCTATTATCCGACCGGAGTCGATGGAACCGAGCCTTACGTAACTCCGTATAAAGATCTAAAAATGTCCCACGGTCTCATACTTGATGCTTCAAACAAAATGTCAAGATAGAGGAGTCGGCGAAATAGTTCCCAGAGAGCCTAAACTAGCCAGTGACGCTAGTCGAATAGAAAATTAATGTGTCCCGTATATAGAATCAATAGCAAACGCTTGTCACTCGTCTCAAGCCGCAGATCAGATTTCATATTCAACGGTAATCGATATTGACGAGTTACATTTTTTACGTTTAAACCAACTCGGGTAAGTCGATTGTGGTTTTTGCACGAGTAGAATTAAAATTTCCATTAAAGTGTGGTATCAAAAAAGTTTAATTGGCATAGATAAGTAGACAAATTGGAGTGAAATGACCGCCTTGACCCTTGAGCACTACGCGGAAGGTCCGAGAGCAGCCGAGCGTGGCGTGTTGTGTTCCTGCGTAGAAATTGTTCGTCCTTGCTAACACAATACATAACCTTTGGCCCTGAATGAGTACATCGCTCCAACTTTGCACTCAATTTTAATACATTTCGTTTGTATATGACAAAATTATAGGATAGTTATTTTTGTTAGATATAATTTAATTATTTTTTATCCAATGCAGTACTTAGTGTTTATTGATATCTGCTAGTAGTAATCGAACTATACATATAAATGGAATTCAAGTGTCTGTTTGTAATTCCAAATTTATTATAAAAATATATTTTTAATATTTTTTTCTAACCGTTTTTCGATCTGTTTGCTTTAGTTAATATATGAAATGGTAAGACGGTAGCATTTTAATAGGACTTTCAGTATCAGATAACTGATGTTATAAGATTTAACTTAGGATAATATTATAAATAAACACATCCGCGCGAAGAAAGTCGGGGTCACAGCTAGTGATATAAAATATGAAGATACATACAAGTTAAGCGTGACTTTGTCAGTCATTAGGCATTTACAATTATTTCAATATCCTGTCTCTAATATTTTCATAGGAAATAAGTTCTAGTTTGACTTCCTCCTTCGCTTGATTTGTTTCCGGCCTTTTTCGGCTTTTAAGTGAAATTACTTTATTAGTTGATCCAATTAGTCAAAATTGTTTTAACATTTCAGTCTAATGGAAGGTGGAATTCTGATTCTCTCATGCAAAGTTGTAACAAAATGTGTATGTAAAAGAGAAATAAGAAATCTAAAAAATTACAGAAATCTTACAAGATCATGCTCTCTTGTTTCAGTGCAGTCTGTGTAAAGAACAAACCATTTAAAAAGAAATTAATAAATGTATTTTATTACTATATATATATACATCATGAGTGTCATGGTTCAAGTGATTTCCTCTCTCCTACAGATTTAAATTATAAACCATCTATCATACATACATACATACATACATACTTAAAATAAATTAGATTTTTTTATTTGGAAATTTGAGAATTTTCCGAAGTAAAAAAATATGTCATGTGTTGGAGTAATAATTCATAACCATGACAAATATCATCAAAATCCGTTGAATTTTTGTGATGCTCTACAAACAAAATAAAAAGTGTAACAAATTATTGTTTGAATTGATATGTACTAACAAAGTAAGAATCACTTTTTTAATATACAATGCACAAAATGTGTTACCATTATGTTATATGTAGATCACCGGTCATTAAGAAGACAATTAGTTATTTAGCATTTTTATGCTATTTAGAAAATAAAAATATAATTTATTGTAAGTAAAACACAAAAGTTTATCTTCATTCAGTCGGAGGCGTGACTAATGTCCGCATTAAGGTTTAATACTAAGTTTAAACGCCACAAAACATGTCGGTACACACAGACACATACACTGGTGGTTATTGTCGAATATTAAAAGCTAAGGAACCACCAAATACCGCTACCACCGTCGGTTATTGCTCTCAGATTCCGCAACAAATTAACATGTATTCGGTACAACATTTTATACTTAGTGTCTATAGGATAATTGTTTTTTACTAAGATACTTGTTTGGAAGCGCTTATTAAACGCTTTCTAACGTCTGTTCTATAACCATACTGACAGACTGACCTATATATATATATATATATATATATATATATATATATATATATATATATATATTTTGTATCGACTGATACAATGATATCTTGTAGGTTGTCTAAATAAATAAATCATACATTAAAAGCTACAAAAAGGTTATAAATAAAAGAGGGGTAAAATAATTTGATATAACAGTACAAAATATTTTCTTAAACATTCAAACAGCACAAGAGAAGTTTAATCAGAAACAAATAATTGTTAAGACCTTGATTTTTTGAATGTTTCCTGTTTTCTTACTTGCATATGATTTTACAAAACATTATAGATAACTAATTTAGATACCGAGAGTAAATTTTAACACATTAATAACCGAACTAATAATATATTAATTAGAAAATAATATTTAATCAAAACTAATCTTAAATATATTATAATTCGCTGGATGCACGGTCACGAGACTTTAATAAAATCTGTCTTTGCATTTACGGAAATTGATTTATTACTTTTTTATCAATCTCTATATTAATGAAATAATGTATGCAAATACAAATATATATTTATAACAAAATATATTTTTAAATAATTAATATTTAATATCTGTATGCTATATTATAATGCACTAAGAATGTTAGAATCAAAGTGGACACTTAATCGAATTAATAACTGGTTTGTTGAAATATTCGATGATAGTGTGTGAGTGAAAGCTGTGATGGACGTGCATTGAGAGTACCGTTTATATAAAACTATGAGTTAATAAGAAATCAAAAACATAGCGGCCAAAATACACTTCCGATAATTATAAATCGATTCTTATAATAATTTGAGTCAATGAAATTAGATTCTAACAATTGAAGGTCCTTTATTGTGACGCGGAAATTGATTGTAAATTAACTTATAATTGTCACACGAAAATAACTGAATATCATAGATTATTCTTTATTTTTTTTAATTGGTAAGAAGTTTAATTATTATTTTTGTGATTTATACATGATATAGTAAACGGGTAAACCAACATTGGTTATGATGGAACAACTTCAAAAGCAACACGATTATTGTTTAAGAATTCAATGTAAAATATACAAAGCCATTCAAATATTGTGTATATATGAAGTAGCGAGATCTATCAATCAACTTAAATACTCAATATTAGTTAGTTAATTAGAAATGATTCGGTTCTATTATTGTTTATTTTAGTTCAAAACTTTCTCCAGACATTGTTTAGTGAGTGAGATATCGAAAATAGTAATGATTAATTGAGAGTGAGATAATATGAGATAAAAGAAATAGAAAGTAAAATCGAGATAATAGTAATTTTAAGGTAAAATCTGTGTTTGATTCGTGATTAATGGTTGATACCGTGCGTTCAATGTTTACTTGACTTTACTTGATTTGACAAAAAAGTCGATAATGTCTCTTATCGGTTTCTCGAGCGTGGGATTAAGATTGCAGTTTTAGCTGTGTTTTAACTATGTACTTTTCCAGTTGTCAAAACGACCTTCAGCTTTTAACGTACAACCGGAACATTGGTCACGAGAATACTGATTCAGTATAAATAAAACTTAATATTATTTTCGGTTTAAAAACTTTAATGGACGTAATAAAAAATATGTTATTTTGTTATTTATATACCTACGTCTCCACTATTTTTAACAATTTGAGTTATTAATATAATAGTGACCTTAACAAATATTTATGAATAGATAACAAAATTAATAAAATATATGTATATAATATTTCTAACGCGTTTTAACAAAATAATGAATTGAAATAATAATCGGTAACGTGGTCATAGTTTTAAATATTAAATTAACCTAAAAATATATTAACATACGACATGACTATAAAACAAAAATGTTTCATGTTAAAACATGTCTGGTAATTAATTATCCCCGTGACATCCAAATACGAATGCTTCAGTCCGCTACTACTTCCGAATATCTGAGATGAATCCGCGAAACGAATAACCGCAACAGTTGGTATCCAATTAAGTGGATTGCTAATAAAAGTGAAATCGCTGAGTGCAGTGGCCGGTCGCCGCGAGCTCTGCACATTGTGACGTACGGACACCTACTAATACATTAACATCGAACGTTCCATCGTGACCTACGCAATATCATTTATCATGTCTAATAACGTTAATAAACTATATACATCCAATTAAATGTAATTACAAATATGTAAAGAACTTTAAAATTCATTGGATATGTTAATATAAGATATAATAAACAAAGTATGGACGAAATAGATTACGTGTTTCCATAATTTATTCATATTTAAGATCCTACACTTCTCGCATTAGAAATTGAATTATGGATGACTGTTGTTACCTCTCCTACTCTTGTACACGTAATTTGCACAATTAATAACAATACAATTATTACATAGAGATTAAAATTAAATGACATATGATTATATTATTGGAGTAGGTACGAGTAGGTAGGTAGAAATCACATTGACATTTGTATTCTGAGTGCATCGTGTAACTCGACGAGACGAGCAGTATAAGGTAAAACATGATCGGATGACGGTTCCCTCAGTCGTAATAATATGTAACAATTTAGATAACCAAATTTGTATTGGTACTTCACTTAAACTTATCTGCACATTACGCTTAAGCTGACAATTCTGATTTTATTTTAAAGTTTTTTTTTTTGAACTGAATTTAACAATTATATAACTTTGTTTATTTTGATTTCTCCCTTTTTTTGTTGGTTGTATGTACTATAGTGTATTATTGGGATGTATTGTTAGAGCAATTTGAAGTCCGAGTAGTGAGCTCGTTGCGGACATTAGATACGATTTATCTTTGACTTAGATCCGGTTCGCGGTCCGGAGGCAGCGCCCACGCTGACTCGGCTCATTATCAAACTAAAGCGATCCGATACTTTACAATTAAATGTTCGCTTTTGTTTCTATTGTTTTTTTTTATGTTCCAAATAAATTACTACAAGTTATAGTAGCAAATCTATGTTAGAAATTTATTTTATTATCTTAAAAGAGAAATCGCATTCCACAGGATATTATATTGTTTACATATATTGTCTAATTTTAATATTTGATACTAAATATATTTTAAGCATGTTACAGTGAGAATGAATCGTTAATTTTTATCAGATTCATACGTGGGCGATAATAATTAGGAATGTGTGTCTAATTATTCCGCCGGTTTGGAGAAATTTTTTCTTGTTGTAATGGGAAATTGGTTAAGACATCTAACAAAGTAACAAAGTAACATGTTAATAATCCAAAGTATGATTGTTTGAGATACCATTACGTATTGTTAGTTAAAAAAAGTGATTCGTTATACCGCGCCATTCATTCAACATTTGATTTAAAGAATGTTGGTCGAGTGCCTATTTTAGGTGCTTTCTTTGATAGTACAGTTATTTATATTTCATCAGGTCGAGTAATATTCATTTAAAATTGAAGTAATATTGAAGTAATTTACGACATTCATATCAATAAGAAAAATGTGACTCACAATGTTTTTGCGGCAAACGGACTAGTTTGAGTAAATTATACGAAACTGGAGAACAGATCGAATCTTGAGCATTACAGCGCTCCAGTGCCGAATGGCGCGGAAACTGTGTCAAATGCAGCGAGATTATCACGGTTCACAGTAACATGGTAATAGGGTAATAAACTCATAAACAACTAACAGATCTTAAAAGCGGCAATTCAAACCGTTTTGTATCCGCCGTTAACTATTTTAAAATGGCCGACGTCGATGAAATGGAAAGTCTGAAAACACACATGACAAATCAACATGATTGCTCATAGATCATGCAAATGGAGCAGTGCCCGTGCTATTCTAGATACGTCACGACCGAGCGACGTGACTCTCACCGTACTTCTCGTGACTCCGAGATCACACTTGCACACACAGTCACACGCACAACCAAACCTCAAATTCACATCAACAAAATCCACGTCAATTTTTATATTACCCCCAATTTTTATAAGTATATCTTTTTTTTTTCTCAATTATATTTAATAGGCGCGTACTTTTACTCGTTGAAACTATTTGTGCACTTTCATCCGCTGTCGCCTGTCAATGCATCATTATTGATTGACCGTTTGACCCCGTGTTGTAATTTGTTTGCCGTGGCCATTGTGATTGATATAATGAATAAAATATTATTTACACCTGTTAATGCAACTTGTCTTCGTTTTGGACAACTCTAAATTCATAATTAGTATTCAATTTGCCCGTCTTTTTTGCAAATGTGATGCAAAAAATATCATTATAAAGAAATCTTTTATACCAAAGATACGCTACTTCATTAAAGCAGCTTTCTTTCTTTTGATGTCCGCGCGTTTTTTTTAAACCATTTTTAATCAGTCATCAGTGGATAAGAACATTCGAACGGTAATATAGTAAATAGCACTTCGCATTACACCGCAAAAAGCAATTAAAATAAACGACTAAACATTTTATATAAATATCTATTAATAATGTTAAATTACATTCTCATTCCGTTATTAAACGTGATGTAAGACATAGGAGGATACATTTTCTAATCGATTAAGAAAATATATATGGAGATATCTGTTGCTGTGAGGCGAGGAGATGGGCAGGAGATGTTCGAAGCTCAAGGCGGTGCAGGAAGCTTTGGGTCAGCGGCCATACGACGCAAAACTACTTTCATCGACGCTCACGATTTACATTATCAGTTCATCATTCCATTAGCCGCACCCGCCGACATAACCATCATATACAAAAATTTTCATTTAATACTATTACAATAAACTCATGTTTCTTAACTTACAATTAGATACTTCTTTAAATTTTTATGTAAATTAATAATCAAAAGCTTTCTTGAAATTCAACGTTTTATACAAACAGTTTTTTAATTTTTAAAGCTACCACGAGCTCAGAAAGTTATTTGCAACTTACCTTAGAATCTCTGGCGACAGAGACTTAGCGAGTTTGTCTTATGTTCATTTTTTAAAGCCTAAATTACATTTATAATAAATGTTAAAGAAGCCTGGCAGCGAGCGCGCGATACCCAGGGTGCATCATCTTCTAGTTATTCGGAAATGCTAAAGCACAGAAACGTTCCTTAACAAGTTTTTTTATTTATTAAAGGATAAAATCTGAACGTTCAATGGGTGCATATTGAAAGTGTATGCACTGCCCCATAAAAGAGTTACTAACGTTTTTGAGTCGAGTAACAATGATGAATATGAATAAGAAATAAACATATACAGATATCTATAATAATAGATAATTTCATATAACTTATGTCCTTTTATACATACCTAACAGTATGTAATAAAATGTATATTATAGAATAATGTGTTACCACATTATAGGCTTTGTACAAGTGTGATTATATCAATTGTAATATGTACAAAAAGGACTGATAGGCTGAGATTATAATGTTATTTGTATAAATTTATATATAAATGTTTTTTAATTATATCTAGATGATGTAATAATAGAGTTTGTCCAATTTAACTTTTAAGTATAAGCTTAAAGATTAACTTTCTAAGTTTGGTATTATTTAATAATGACTGATGAGTCCACGTCCATTGAATCCGCGTTTAAACCTAAAAATGTAATTAGCGGAGAAGCTAATTAAATAACGAGTTTGCAGACAGCGACTGTCGGTCTGTCGGTTGTAATTAATAGTTGTAGCCGTAAGCTCAGTGACAAGCGATCGTCCGGAGGTCGGCAGCGCTTTACTCCAACCTAGTCATCTTAATCTGAAAAGAAAAAGTGTACCAACTTAACGTCATAAGTGCTAGACGTAAATCAAATTGAAGATGCCCGATAAAGTGGATAATAATTAGTGGAAGATGTGAAAGCGTTGGGAGAAAAATTCGTGAGAGTTTTGTGTTAGTGTGATTGTACATCTGGTGAGGGTACATCCGGTTGCGGTTTGCGAGAACCGCCGCTGTAAGAATGTAGGTATTACTTTTTTGACAGATGCGGTCATTGTGAGTGTTCAATGTGTATTCGTTACCTACCTACCTAGTACATTTGAAATATATAAAGTATATGTTACATTTTATGAATGCTATGAAAAGTATGAAATAAATATAAAATGTACTTATTTGTTTTAAAATGTTTAAAAACTATAAAAAGTATACACATAATATGAATATATATAGATAATATCATAATATATATATATATATATATATGTATATATGTATTGAATTGTATAATATATTTTTTTTTATTGCAATTCCTGGTCTATGTATTTAAGGTTCGAAGGTTCGAAGGCATTTCGCCTGGAAGAAATCACTTAAGTGATAAGGTCACCCTTTGCTTTTATTATTTCTTGTACTACTCTCTGTTGTGTTCTCATATGGGTACAATAAATATCTATAAATAATATATCTACACGGTCAACACGGCAATCAAGAAACATATTTTTTCGCGAACCGCCGAGGTTCATGTGTTGACGTGATTGTGATTGCTATTATAAGTCTTAATTGCAATGGTGGCCATTTGCTAGGAATGTGGTGTTATAAACTGCGGTCGGGTGTGAGTTATGATGCCAAAGAGCAAACAAGACAACGTACCTCGTGTGTGTCTTGAAGTCAGGAAGTATATCTTAGGTGCATTATAATTTAGCTGCTAATATTATGTTTAATTAATACCGCTTATCCATTATTTAAGTACCTATTTATACAATTGATACTTATTTTAATGTTACAATGTAATAATTTATCCTATGTATAGTTATTAATTAAAAGGTACAGTAAAATTCCACTTCATAATATTAACGTTTTCACAATATAATGTGTATACTATATCGAGTAACTTGTTTTTTATAAATCATATAATAGCCGACGTGTGTTTTCTCGTCAAATTCACTAAATGATTTTAAAATAAAAACCTGTATTGCTATACAAAGTTTCAATTAATGAAATAATAGTATAAAAAGTATTAAATCTTATAATAACGTCCGACAACTAATTTGTTAAATATTTAATAACAGTTCTCTAACGTACCTCGGAATTCGGTATCTCGTTACAAACGAGGTATCGTAAAATAATTTAAAATGTATATCAAAATAGTTTTTGCGTATAATATGTATATAAATAAATAATTGTATATAATTAAGGTTGGTAATACCGAGAAATAGTGTATAATGACAGGTACCGGTAGCGATTATGCAAGGAGCCGGACTCACAATGTTAATATTATCTATACAGCACGAGCTCCGTGACTCGGATCCAGTTCTTATTCTGATGTACGTATTAAATGCATCTATATAGAAGCAACCTTTATACATAAATACTTAATGTATTTAACTTGTCCCTTTGTAAATTATTTTATTGACTATGATCATTATAATGATCGAAATTGCGTAATGGTTTATGTTATTGCTAATGTACGTTTATGAGAATATTTATTATATATAAAATATTAATATAAAACTTACATTTGTTATACAAACAAAACCAAATATAAAAAATAAGAAGCGTACCTATAACATTATTCTCGAGTACAGTATTGACGATCATATCAACTGAATTGTATTGAGCTGAAAGTGTTAGATATAATTTAAAATAACAACAAACAAAGGTTAAAATGATAAATAGTGAGTTTCACCTCCATTGAAGCCAGTCTAGACTCGTACAAAAGGACAGCACTTTCGGTTGGACAAACACTTCATTCTGCCTTAGAAAAACTTTTTAACGAAGTAACAAAAATTATTTGCTATGTGTAAATCATTTGAGTGCTTCAACGCATTTGAAGAGCGACATTTGATTTGCACTCCAGTAGAAACCGGGTGTGGCCTGTTAAAGAATTCTGACCCTTGGTGCTTTAGTATTTGTGCGTACAATTGTTTACATTCGTGACATAATTTATAAAATAACAAAATTTCAATTTATTCTGTGTATGTTATAATAACTCTTTTACGTAGTATCGCCTCTACAATATATATATAATGTAAGCAGTATTTGACATATTGGATTTAGAAAAATAACTATTATATTTGTTTGAGCTGTTTTAATAGTTATACCAAATTAATACTTCGCATGTCAGTTGATATTAAAAGTATTAAAGCTGTGATTACTGCAACGATTTGTTTTATAATACGTCCACGTCCAGTATCAAAACAGTCAAGTAATGTATCATTATCAAAAGTGTATCGACAGCGAGGTCGTATATCTTGCAAGGTTGTATCAAATACAATATTTCAATTTGTTTATTTTCTTTGACTTATATTCGCTCCATTTTTTCTGCAGCAGCATGCCATTACAAATTATATTTTTATCAATCACTCAATCTCATTTTTTTTATATCGAAGCTCGAAAGTAAGCTTTATTGATTTCGGTAACCTCAATAACTGTGAGGTCGTTCTGTTTTAATTACATTGCAGTTTTGTATCAATTTATAAGTTACGACTAATAGAAATATTCATCTGATTAAAAGTGTCTATACACCATAAAAGCTTTGAGAAGTATTTATAACTGGACACTAAGTACCAGTTCCTTAAGACACGTTTCCATGCACTTTAAAGTATGAAGAGAAACATTATTTATGTATCAGAAAGTGAAAATGATAAATAAAAAGTGAGTTGAGTGCATCGTTTGTTCGTTTCTCTCGTGATGGACATGACAACTAGATCTAACTGCTTATGCACACTTAGCCTTTGAGACTCACCGCTAAGCCTAAGTAAAATAAGTCTATTCCTAACAAAAGATTTTCTACAAATATTTGTAGAAAATATTTTAATTTGTATTCAAATATGAGTCATAGTTGAGTGTACAGATATTTAAATTACTATACAGATTATAATATATTTAATAAAATTAATTTAATAGTAATATGGAAGGCTCTAATAGATTTTAAATCATTTCAGTTGAGTGAGGTCACGATTCATTATCGCTTTCTAATACTCCATTGTGAGGCTTTGCATCTGTATCGGAGCTATCATTTCAACCTGTGAAAAGTCATTTGTAGATGTTATCTTTATCGGGCTACCGATTTCATTTACATTATAATTTTACATATTTTATTTATTACATGTACCTTGTGAGTTCTTTAAGACATTATTGTGTTAGTACGTTAAATATAATCGTGATATTGTTAGATAAACCGTTACGCTAAAATGAATTGTAGATACATTTTATCAAGACAATGACCACCAATGTCTTCAAAAACAATTGATTCAAATAATTGGTACTTGATCAACTTAATGTAGGTCACGTGAATGTCGACCATGGAGCGGAGCGCGGTGGAGTCTCGTTAATTGTTTTAAACACCAATTTACAGCTTACAATAAAAAAGATAAATAAAAATTTAGTCCCAAATATAATTGGAGTGGTTAAAATTTTGTTGAAAATCACTTTTATGGTCCATTACGTTGTATTGCTCTCGTAAGTCAGTATATCATAAAATTTATTCAGACATTAAACACTAGAAAGGACTCTCGAGGTGAAAGGCGGCGACGCTTTTTGATTTTGGTTAATTTCGCATGTTAAATAATTGACGTGTACTGCTCTGAAAATATCAGTTTCACTGTAACCGTGTCGTTAAATGGGACACCGAAAAAACACGTGACGTAAGCCTGTAATCCTCACAGACTTACTTGGCACGTTATAGGAATTCAGGTCTCGTGCAATTAGCAAGAATTCAGTTTGTAATGGGTTTTCATTGGTGATCATTAGCAGATATAAGTAGTAAACGTATGGAATGATTTATATTGAGGCAGATGGTGCAGTCTGTGGAATGTCGTGCATGGTGTTATTTACATAGCAAATGCGCATGAGGATCTCGTGACTCGCAACTATAATTATAGAGCCGCCTTTTATCGTGCCGTTAATGCAGCACTTAACCACACTCGAATACACACAATACCTGCTGCTCGCAGTGAAAACTGTGCAGATATTAGCGAGGATAGATCGACCTACTACCCCAACATTAGAGGTGATGATTGAAGACAGCGATACTTAAGAAATTTATAATATTCACCGCTGCGCCTGCGCACTGTATCGGTAATTACGGCAGCAAAGAATTATAGTGTAACATGTCCATGATCGAAAGCAGTGAGTCGTGAGGCTGCGCGTAGTTTGAGGCTATTGCGGTCGGTTTCTCTTCGCACTTGTATCTCGGCGTCTGGTTGCGGAGGCGTTTCGTGCACCTTTTTTGGAATAACTCGAGCAAATTTCGTCGGAAACTTTTATTTCGCTCCGCGCGAGTTGCACTCTTGAATCGAATTTTTATTTTAATGAGCCAGTTTCGCGTTTCCGTCTCGCTCGCACCCGCCGCTGCACTGAATAAATAAATGAGTTGCTCTACTTTCTATGAGATCGTTTCTTTGGGCGGCCCGATGAGATTCGCCTGTGACGCAGCCCGGCTTTGTTCGAATGTCGTTCGTTATCGTGCTTCCTGACCGCGTGCTCTTTACGAACATTGTTCTTTTGCTAACTATATAACAATTCGCTTATTTGCTATCAAGATATAGAGTAGTCACGATTTTATTGTAAGAATTTCCACCTCATCAAGGTTCTTGTACACATTTAATAAGTAATACTATTTGCCGCTATTGTCTAAGATATTATTTGAGAATGAAAGCTAACATTCACAAAGTAATTTTAAACGGTTTTGAATCTGAAATATAAGTGATTTTACAGAATAGCGTTTTGAATGTAATATAAATCATCATAATAAATTAGCCCGGCCGTAACAGGCTGGACGTTAGTTCCTCGTGAGGCGGTGATTAATGATGATACCGAGAGAGAACCTGACTAACATGTATTGAGTTACAACCGGTGTCTATCACAATGGACTAAAATATAATACTAATAGCTCTTAATTCACGCCAAATACTTTTGGCGTGAATTAAGAGCTATCTGTTACCGGACATGAAACCGACTTATTATTAGTGCAATGCACTTGTATGCGTCACGAGAATGACATGAAGGACACGCTTTGTCTGGATCAGGTGGCCCCGCGGCGGCTGCTAGCGGCGGGGTGCGGGCAGGGGGGCTGCGGCCGAGGGGGCAGGGGTAGGGGGGCGGTGGGTCTCGAGGCCGCTTCCTGTCGCAGGACTGGTTCTGTGGTTTGCACCACTTCGCTTTGCACCAGTTTCCATCAAGTGCGCGTACAGCCTTAATATTATTCAGATATTTGCAACATTATCGGTCGTTTAAAATTATTTGTCCTTAGTAACTAATTTTAAATTGTACGTTTTAGTGGAAACGATATTCAGCGATTACGTTAATTCTTAAAACCAATTAAAATGTCTTCCTGCCACCTATTTCCCTATGCTAATCGATTAAGTATGCATCACTTGCAAGGCATCTACTATTTGTAGTCATAATCCGTGAACACACCATGTAAGAAAGTGATCTCTTTAATCATTCGCTACATTGTTGTGAGCTTATCGAGATTCATCTCATTTTTTATCAAAGAAGTGACAAATCATTTATTTTAATAGAATCATATGAAAAAAAATAATAACAAAATTTTTAGATTCGATAACCGTGATTTATGCGTGATATCACATTTTTGTTATTTTTTTTTTATAATTTACAAAAAAAAACGTACATCGACTTCTGACATCATATTTATGGTCATTCCTCGATGAGACAACCGATATTACCACTATGATACTATAATGCATATTATAAAAAAAAGTAAAAGCTACAAATTTCTGAAACTCTACACATTTTTCATTAGAGATATTATAAATGCCTCAAGACGTTACTTTCTAAGGGATACAATGACACTATCGAAAGTACTTTGTGAAATCAAGTATCATCATTACGTAAAGCGTATATAAAAACTAACATGGTATTATATTGCATGATTGACACTCACTCATGGTATCCCATAGCTGTATTAGTTAGCTGTGCCCGCAGCTTCGTTCGCGTGGTTTTTAAAATAAATGTAGTCTACGTAACTCCTAACATCGGCTGCCCTGTTAAAATCTATCCAACTGTTTCAGAGATTTGGCGAAAAAAACAGCACCGTATATACTTTCATTTGAATTTAGTGAAAAGTTGTCAATTTGGAATTACAAACAGACACTTCAATTTTATTTATATATATATATTTCAAAATTATTATAACATTTATATATTATTCAGGTATGTTCATATTCTATATGGTTGCGGAAGATTTCATTTCTATATAGTGTGATTAAATTGTTTATCAAAACGATTCCGTGTTGTCTTCATTCGGATATTAGATATACATATATTTTTATGGAATACTCACGATTCAGGAAGATCTGTTTCTATAAAGGTATTTAACATGTACATTTATTATGTTATAAGGAAGGGAAAAGGAGTTCTTTGTCCAGTCGGTGTGGGAAGTGCTGGCATTGTTTTACTTTATTCTAAATACTTTACTGAAATGTATCTCAGTAACCCGCACGATGGCTATCTTCATAAAGCTATTGAGAAACTGCTTCAGTGATATATGAACAAATATTAATTACTATTTATAGATGATATATTATAGACAACTTAATGTATTTTATGTCAAGACAAACCTAAAGTTATATATATATATATATATATATATATATATATTGTTTAATATAATACCTTAAATAATTAGTATTTGTTTGTTTGAACCGGCCATTATTGAATAATGAACATTTAGAAGCCAAGGTCACCGCCCTGTCAGCTGCTGTGTCTAAGCCTGAAACAACCTGGTTTGAGAATATTACAGACATTATTATTATTTAATACGTGGTACGTAGCATTGATTGCACTTTTATATTCAACACGGACACACGGCACGTCCGATTATATTATATTGTTAATAACAAAAAACTTTGTCGTTTATTTTAAGCTGTAGGTACTATTAAAAAATTATGATCGTGAATTGGTTTAATAACCTGGTCCGAGACACTTCCGCGTCACTCGCAGTAAGGCCTTAACAGTCCACTTTAAAGCCTAATTGTCACATTTATTAATTTACACTTCAGAGTTTATTTTATTTTTATTATAATTATGAAATTTTTATACCAAAATCCACGTTACCCAAGTTAATTTTGTATTGACCACTAGCTGGCTGACTTCGCTCGCACAGAATATGTTTTTTAAAATAAAGTTACTCCTTATAACATCAGATATCCGTCAGAGAACTTCCAGTTAAATTCGGTATAATTTCAGAGATTAGCTGGACCAATCGGACAGATAGACAAACAGAGACAAATAAAAAAATAATTTTATGTAACGTATATACTTTTATATACATTTAGTGAAAATAAATCAAAATTACAAACAGACACATCAATTTTATTTATATGTATATATGTTTGTACATTCCGTGTCGCTACCGGGGAATAACGACGATATTTATAAGTTCATTTGATTTTTTTTCGATTTTTGCAATAATCAATACATTTTTTTATGTCACAAGTGGTTAAGGTTTATGTGTGAGATATCCGCCATTGAATAAAAATAAGAATAACAAATAGAAAGTGTTTATTTCTTTTGATTATCGAAATAATAAAGTTGTAAGTCCATTAGTTGCGAATGTTGCGTAACTCATTATAGGGCGAGTAAAGGTTAATGATCTCCAAATATAATAGCAGCGATTCCAATATATTATTTGAATTATATAGTTTTTAATATTAAATTATTTAATTTTTTATTTAAAAATATTTATTAGTTCAACTAATTAGTTATAATAATAATACTAGGGGCGCCAACAGACCCTCAATTTCGACTCGCTGCGCTCGCGAAATCTCGGTTGCCGTTTGCATATTGAGCGAAGCGTGCCCAGTGTAATGACTCATCGTATCCCATTAAGTTCAATGGGATATCAGTTTTTGACATGACATTTTTTTTTGGCGAAATTTTTCAATTTTTTTTTAAAACCATCACCTAATTTGTGTCTTTTTGATTGCAAAATTTCATAATTTTCCGTCAAGTAGTTTTCGAGTCAATTCGTGATAAAGAATGTGAAAAAGTCTCGAGTAGAACGCTCCGCTCACTACGTTCGCTTCGCTCAATAATTGAATAAATAATACTTATGTTATAATAATACTTTAGATAATATATTTTGGGGTGACATTAAATATTATCTCAAGGTCACGTCATGTCATTTGAAACAAAAATACTTAAAAATATATTTTTAATTCATTTAACAGATATATAATATATTATATATATATTTTTTAATTTATTTAATATTGTTTTAAATGTCAAAGATAAAATATTTTCTGTGTTCAGAAGATATCTGTATTAAGATAAAACAGTTACAAATGATACAATCGAATCGATTATAAAATACATAAAGATTGATAATAATAATTTTTATTAATATTAATATAATATTACAATAAATAGATTAAAAGATAAACGAATTCTTGAACACAACATTGTTTCAAACGATCGGATCGCGTTGATGTCTTTTGTACCGGAGTACTCGCTGGCATTTACGTTGCTCGATCCTTGTGTGTTTTCCGTCTGTCTGTGTCTGTAATAACTCAGCCTCGCTGTATATTAACTGTATTACGTAATTAAACATAGTTTAAAGTTTTATATAAATATATTTTATTAAAATCTTATAACAGTATGTAGTTCAATGTAATTAGTTTTATAAAAAATAAGGTTTGATCCTCTTAATATAAGAAAAATTTAAATTAATATATATATGTAAAGCGTAATTTAATATAAATATTAACCTAAAATTATGAGAAATAGTTTTTCTAAATCGGATATTTAATAACAGTGTAAAGTAGAACAAGGAACTCTTGGAGCAACGTACGTTGAACCTCCTCTGTATGTGTGCACACACACACACACACACACACAGACACACAGACACGAACACGAGTGAGTGAGTGTGCGTGTAGTGTACGTCGGTGTGTGTTTTACTACACATTAATCTGATTCACAGAGTACTTAAAATGTTTGGTAATTCTTATATATTTGTATATTAATATTACCTAAAATTATAACATTATTTTTTGTATGTATATATATGTATATATATATATATATGAAGGCTTGGTTGTCTGTCGTCCTCGTTGCGACATCGATAATGCACCAACAGCGTTAGGAGACTTATCAAAATAATAAAAATAACACAATACACGAACGACCTCGGTACAGTTTGGTGATTGAGCTGAGACTTGTCTTAAACAAGGTGACTTAGACATACCATTGTTATATATACATATATAACATTGAAGTGTATAACTGTCTGTTTGGTCCGGATAATCTCTGAAACGGCTGGACCGATTTTAATATGACTTTCAGTGAATAGCTGATGTTTAAGGAGTAATTTAAACTATCTTTATTTAAAAATCATCCGCACGAACGAAGTCGGAGACACGTGTATATATATATATATATATATATATATATATATAACTTGTAAATGTTATTTTTAACAATAGTATTTTACTGGAATGTATTATATCTATTATACTGTTCAATCAAAAAGTAGTATATAATGTACAATTGGTATGTAATATAAATATTTTCTTGTCGGCGGTGTGGCATTTATCTAACAAAATTCCGTAACATCCGTTAGGACTAATTCAATTCACACACACTACGGCCGCGCTGGTGTGTATGCGGACGCAGGGATAGGGTTGTCACCTTCACTCTTTTTTAATATTTATTTTTTATTTATTTTTAATTTTTATTGTAATTTTTATGACGTTATAGGTGATAATTGGTTTATTATTTTTTGTTATATTTTTATTGTTTTCTATTTGACTTTAAATTATTACGTGTAACGTAATTTGTACAGGTGCCTCGAAGCTACTTGACTTATATGTGTACAGGTGATTCGAAGCTACTTGTATAACACATTGTGTATAATAAAAGTGTAGTGCACACGTGCGCTCGGAACGGGTTAAAAACGACCTGCAGTGAGAACTCAGCCAAGGACGACTAACGGAACGGGGACGTCCCGCTAGAGCCTTCCCGGGATACACTATTGTTATCAAGTCGTAAATAATATGAAATAATAACGTGTGAACTCAGCCTTACCTATTATTTAACGGGACCCTCATGGGTTCGTGTTTTAAAATAAAAAAATGTAGTTCACGAGAACGTTGACCCAGCTTTGATATTGTAAAATTTAAGAAATCGCCGCCATAGGATATCGGAGTATTAACTGAATTACTAAAGATATTAATAATGTTAATAAGACCACTTAATTTCGATAAAAAATTATGTCCAAGTAATAAATACACAATGTATGTAATTAGTTGAAAAAAAAATACACTTTGTCGATTTAATTTAATATATATATTATATATGGTATGTATTTAATGTTTTTAATTATCTAATGGAATGTTGAATCGAACGTGTACGGAATGCAGGAAACTAAATAAATATGTATAATTTTTAATATTTGAACCAAATTATCGATTAAATAAATGCGCTCATTACGGACTGTAATTTTTAAATAAACATTTTTTTTAAGATTCAAATTTTAGGTTCCTTCGTCCGGGCAACGACCCAAAAACCTCTCTTGCCGTCCCTCTCGCACTCGCCTATTCGTATAGCTACCTCTCGCAGTCACGAGTACCGCTGTTCTGTCTTTATTTTGTTCCATTACGACCAAGAACAATAACTATCCATCGATAGGACCTACCTCTATATATCTATCTCTCTCACACTACCGGCTAATGTAACGCCGCGAGCGAGACGACTATATTATCATACGGACATCGAATGTTTCGAATTCCTATTGGATCGTGAGTTTAAAGATGGCCACTCGGGGACCGTTTTCTTGGTACCATAACCTAATTTTACACCATTACGTCGGTACTTGTTGTGCTTAAATTTCAATAAGGCAACTAACTCCATTAAGATCGAATGTCAGGAGGTAATGCGACTAAAAAGACAGCGACCTCGCGAGAACACGCTGCCGCTGCCCCCCCGCCCCGCTCCCCTACCCCCCCACTCCATCGCCCCCCGACCGCTAGTTTGAAGTGTTTTGCTCGGAAATGTCGAAGGTTTGCCGGACGTCAAGTGACACGGAACTACCTTCGACTCGTGCGTGTTTCCAGGTATTGTCTGTATAATTAATGCGGCCGATCAGTTAACTGGAGCAACTAATATATTATGACGTGTTTATGTTTTTATTATTTATTTTAAAAATCATTTCAGTGGCTCCGCCATTGTTATGGTAATGCTTCGGTCTGAGCAGGTTAAGAGGTTACTTGTACCGCATTATTAGCTCTATGCCGGTGCCTTAAGGTCCAGGCAGACTGGTCCATCTGCTGTTAGTACAAAAGCTTCAACGCTCCACTTCACAGCTTTGTTAGTCTAAGCTTCTGCCTCTCATTGTGAACTGATATGTTCTCAATTCTAAACATTTAGATTGATTTGTATTGTGATTTACATTTCAGTTAAGACTTTGTTAATGTTATTGCTGTATTCGTAATTATATTTACCTATTTTCGTGTGAAAAAAAATATAAAAAAATGTAATACAAAAAACATTAACATATTAGGATTTGTGAAGGCGAAGGTAAACATATATTATAAATATATAATCCCTGATCGAATGAAGTATTAACCCAACAAACAGACGGACGCAGAGATAGCTGACATTAACATATATACAATAAATATAATACACTTTTTAAATTATCGAAGATCGATGTCTTTCTCAGGTACAACGTTATCTGAATCCAGAGTATCGTATAAATAGTATTACATTACTATATAATAATAATAATCAAGATAAACTTATTTATACCTATTAATGAAGTCACCGAATAAGGATTTATCCACTTCGGAAAAAGTTAATTTTTCATTTAAAAAGACGAAAATAAATTGGGCTATAATAACAATAAAACAAAGTCGCAGACCACAGCTTGGTTTACATTTATATCTATAAGTTATCGACCACTGGGCGAAGTTACAATTAAGAAAAGGAAGTATCTTAAAGTCTTGCTATACATTTTAAGTTAAACTAATAGCATCATAGAGTCTTGCTACACGTCTTAAGCTAAGTTAGAAGTATCATAAAGCATTGCTATCCATTTTGAGTTAAACTATTAGCGACATAAAGCCTCGCCACACATTTTAACTTCAACTAGAAGTATCATAAAGCTTTGCAACACATTTTAAGTTACATTAGTAGTATCATAAAGAATTGCTACACATTGTAAGTTAAACTAGTAGTATCATAAAACCTTTATACATTTTGAGTTAAACTAGAAGTATCATAAAGCCTTGCTACGCATTTAAGTTACACTAGTAATTATCATAAAGCCTTACTACACATTTTAAGTTTAATTAGTAGTATCATAAAGCCTTGCTACATATTTTAAGTTAAACTAGTAGTATCATAAAGCCTTACTACACGTCCTAAGACTAAAATGACTATTTTTTGCACATTGACTTTGAACCTCGTCCTGTGTCATTGTTATGCGGATTTAATATAAAATCCTGTTCAACTTTTTGCGCGTCATATCTTTTAATCGGTGACCTTAAAATACTTTTTGTCAACTGAAGATAAAAATAAAAAGCGACTGATATTGATTTTCCAGTTAAGCGTTCGGGTTACGGATTCCATTTAACAACTTCAATAGAACTTTAAATTACCAAATTATATTGAATATACTTTTTTATATACTAACCGGTGTGGACGTGACGGTGTCTGACTGTTTGTTTGTTTGTAAAACGGTCGTCTATTTTATATTGGTTTTCGTATTGACATGTTTCAATTTGTGTTCGAAAAGTTTTTTTTTTATGTTTGAGTTTTCTGTTATTGGTATATTATAAATGTTTTAAATAAAATTAATATTTATATTTTGCGAGGTGCTGGTGAATTAAAAGCGACCTTTAGTGACAATACAATATGTTATTTTTATTGATCATTAATTATGTAAAGTAGTGTCTACATCATTTTATAAGGTTTTAGTAGTTTATACTTATTTTATTGTATTCAATAAAAAACAATATATTAATGTGGAAATTAAAATACGATTATTAATTAAGTGTAGTTAGTTGTATTTTAAAACATAAGTGAAAACGAGTTTGTGTCTTGAAGGCATTTTTAAAGTACTCAAATAGATAAGATCTCGTCTTGTCTCGCAATCTATCATTTGCTGGTCGATCACTTATCACAACCTACTTACCGTGTAACCATTCTAAGTATAGTGTTCTACAGTGAATAAATAAAAAACAAGGAAGGTACTTACTTCAATCATTTACTTAAGGTTGCTCACGTAATCAAAATAACTGAAATTACTTTTACATTATATTATAAACGATTTGTTATAACATAATATACATTTAAAAAAACGACACCTTAGTTAAAATAATATATTATAAAGAATAATTTATAACGATATAACGAATGAAATGAATAGAACACAAAATTTTATAAAATAATTGAATACCAAATAAATTAAAAGAAATTGTAGGTAGTGACAAATATTGATTGGCAGTAAAGAAAAAGACGTTCACAGGATTAGCTTGTGCTTCATTACAATTGTATTTTAGCGGGTTTTATAAATAATTGATGGATCTAAACTTTGTGTATAATTGCCGAATCAATTTGCCGTATAAGCTTGTGATTATAAACTTTCACACAACTTACAGCGGGTCCGGCTCGTACTTTTGTGTGTATGTTTGGCGCATTCTAACACTGTAGCGATTCCAGCGGAGACGAGGCGTGTTTCGTAAAAGCGATTACGAGTCGAGATTGGTTTAAGCCGTGTCTAATTTATCGTGATGCATCAACACAGCTGGACGAGTGCTGACTCTAATTTCTTTGTCGGTCAATATAAGTTTAAAAGAGAAATTAACTTTGACTGACATAAACTACGAAATATTTTAAATATATTACGAATATTATTTTGCCCCGTTTTCATTATAGTGTTGCAGATATTACAATTTTATTATCTTCATTAAACTTCAGCTCAAGTTACGAGTGGAAACATTGTAAAGCGTATGGCAAGATATAACTAAATTAATCGGTTATTAGATACTAAGTTTCGAATTAGTCGATTATTACTAGAATTTCATAAGTAGAGAAATATATTAGCTTCAGATGGCAAATGTTAATTTGAAGCGACTTATACGCAACTATTCGACCTCGCACGCATAATATCAGCTCGACTGCTGGGAAAGCACTATTTATGTTATTATACAACGATTTAACTTAATCTCCTAAGATATTAAGCCTTTAATTATTAGCACATGGGTTCACAGTTCAGTGCATTAAATATCATTTAATACAAAACACTCTTAAAGAAAGTAAATATTAATTTCACATATCTAAGGAGTAAGAGCCGGACTACTTTAGTATGAAGGTATGATCGTATAATTATAATGTTATTTTCATAATGTACTGCGCACTCGCATCGCACTCGACCTTCCTGTTCACCTCAAACACCATACCAGTATTGCCGTAAACGTGAATAATGGCTACCCCGCTATAATAACTAATTAACAGAGCCTTTTTCAGATAACAGCTAATTTCATATAATATTTTCTAACAAAAAATCGAAAGATTTTATGAAATATAAAACATATGATTATAAAACATTGATTCGTTTATAAGTATTCATGCGAAATACATTTAAGATCGCACACATCCAGTCGGACAAGTCAAATTAAATGTCAATATTCAGAGCACTCGAAGGAAAGTTATAAATAAATTGTTTTCACTTTATGTCCGCGCACCGACGTACATAAACCTTCAATTGATACATAAAAATCCGGTTTCTTAATACCGGTACTTTTATATTAATTGTAATTTTAGTCTTAAATACCTACTCAACTTTTTTCCATTACGTTTAAATTCATGTTATAAGGTACGTTTCTTACGGCAGTGGATAGCGATTGAGCAAGAATACTCTGTTCAGTGATAGTTATTTGCAAATGCATACGCAATTACTGAGACTGATGCTTCCAGCTCTATAGCAATAACTCATAATACTAAATAGCACTTATATTTTTAATACAAAATCGTGACGATATATTTTATTAATTATAAACAATATAATGTATAAATTTTTTAATTATTCAAGAATAAAACCGTCGTTAAAATAAAAAACTTTAATTATATTCAATAAATTGCAGAATGTCACACGCATGTGTTCTATAAGTAGCATGTTTATACCACTTCCTAGATATTACCTTTTAGTATATGATAATAAAGAGTAGATTTACATTTTTGTATAATTAGAACAATCATCTCGTTTATACATTTCTTTTTCTTTAACCTATGCTTATTTTAATGTTATTTTTAATCGGTGTAATTATGCTAATAAATTATCATTAAAATTATCTCAATGGAATCTCTTTAATCCCCAAATTCAAGAAACATTATAAAACTTTTTAAATATTCCAGATAATTAAATATATCCCTAACTATAAATTAGTCATATTTACAAGAAATAAACTCTTCGTACAAAGACAGAATCAAAATTACACACTTGGTATATAACAAATAGCGCCCTCGTGAACATACTCGTATAAAACGGTGTTTATTGGTTAAGTTTAATTAATTTATTAGTCACAATCCACTTATTGACGCAAGATTTAAAACCTGAATCCTGCAATTAAAAGCTCCATTGCCTATAAAATAATGGCGATGTTTATTGATATTAATTGGCAGACCGCCGCGCGTAACTCCGGATATGGAAGGATAGCGAAAATTATTACTAATTATTACCGAATTCAGAATTCAATACTTCTGATCGTCTCCATACTTATAATATGTATTTTTTAAATGTAACTGTTATTGAAACTTTAAATGTTTTGAATAAATACATGACATTTCAGTCGAATTTCTTGTTTGTAAGATCACTTTTGCCATCTACTTCGGCCATTATTAAGTTAAACCCTCAAAAGATATATAAACTTATATACAGGCGGGTTCTTATGAAATTGTGTAGGAAAATACAAAAATCTTTCATGGAATTTAAATAATTCTAGAAGGATTTCCCGAGATGAATTTCATATGAACAATAAACGACAAACCTTTTTTTATAAATTGAACCAATATTGGTTTTTCCATAATTATTTCCTATATTATACTAGTTCCTGCATCTCCGTGGTTTCCCATTTTATTGGGCATTCTTATGATCTCAGAAAGGCAGACACACAGTCGATAAAAATAATCAACCGTATCTCTTATCCACATGATTTAAAAATAATGGACTTTATGATTGTTATTTCATGATAACTTGTTATGGTATGATTGCAGTTTCTTAATCGGGAACAAATTATTTATTTTTATATACTTTTGTACGTCAAATGGGAGTGTCAGAACTGTTTTGATGCCAAATTTTTCGAAATAAGCCCTTTCGTATAGACACTCCCAACTTAAGTCTACGAGTGATCCAAATGCCCTGCTCTGAGAAGAACCACACAACAGACTCTTGGGGTATTTATTGTGATCACTGTTTCATAAAACATCAATATTTAGTTAGCAATTTAGTTTATATTCTTTTTATAAAAAATCTTAACACACTTTAATACTTTATATAAAAAATAGAATGTAGCTTAAACGTTGCAATATAATAAATATAAAGTAGTAACAGCCACCCAATAATATCATATATAAATGTTACAGTTATAAGTTAGATGCACATAAATCGTAATTAATGTTCCCGTAAAAACGTCACATAATTCAATAATTTACAAGACTAAACCTTTAACTTAAAACAATGGACGCTGCTCCAGTTTCACGTGGATTATAGGAATTTGCGGTTATATTGAAATAGAATGTAAATAGGATCGAATAAAACACAATTATACGCGAGACGTTGGTGATGTAGTGCAATATATCTTCTCGTAGGACATTACCATCGGTACATCGCTAATGGTCAGCGGAATAACTGATCTCAAGGCCTTCAGTGAAAGGACGCAAGAATCTGGATCATCCCAGCATCTGTAGGTATGAAAATGATTGTATCGTAAATGTACGCAATCTTCAAATAATCATAAAATGATCATTGCCCTCTCGAAAAGTTATTAAAACTTAAGCTACAGATAAATATTTTATAAGGTAATTATTATTTGTGAAATGTTCGGTCTATGTTTAAGTGTTTCACTTGCTACACAGTATCTATTTAAACATTCCGTGGGTGTCACTCGTAATCTATTTGAGGTATTTAAGTTTCAATTCGTCGATGGGGTACGCGGAGTAGTTCCTATAAGGCCGGTTCCACATCAACACCATCACGGAATATGCAAATGATGTTAAACTGCCGTCTTACGAAATATAACCGACCGATAGACGAGATAATACCTATAAATAAGGACAAACTCTTAATGGCGAAATACACCGATGGTGTGAAATCACGACTTGGAAATTATTAAAGCTATTTTCATCACAAAAGTCTGTATTAAGATACTTATTAGAGTCATATAAAATAATGAATTCTCTTATTCCGATAGTCGGTTACTTAAGCTACTACAAAAGATAATTTTCTAATGAAGTTATAGATTATGGAACGCAATAAATATCATACATTATTTTATTTTATTATCACAAACACTGTAAACCTTTATCTAAAAATATTTATGCTTTGTTCCACTCGAGTGTTATTTACCATTTATTTGTTCAACGTTTTAGCAACGACTTATTTATAGTTATTTCTGTTTTATGTTATTTTCATTTTACTGGCGAGTTGTAATAACAGCTCCATGGTGGAGCGCAAGATATCACACACGAGTATACCTAATTACAAGACACGCTCATTACTTGCTTCTCGGTGCTAAGTATTAGAATAAATTTTGTTAGGAGTCGATGTTTGCGAAATACGGGAAGTATTAAGTTAAGATACATTGTAGGCGCTGGTTAAACTAAATTAAATTATACCTACAGTACCTATATGTTGACGATTTTTTATTTAACTTATTTTTTTTTTACCTTAAATGGTAGGTTGGCATTAAGCCACAATTAATCAACAAAAATCGATATTAAAATAATACCAAATACGGAATATTTTAAAAATATTTTTACCTCTGATAAGCTATCAATAATTACTCAATTGCACAAAAAATTATAATACTTTAAATCACACATTTGACTCTACTGAGTAAATCCGTTGTCAATATTATCGAAGAAATGTTGCTTCTGTGTCTGTAATTCGCTTATAATAATTAATAATTAGCAATTACTGTTACATGTTTACAGCCAATTAAAGTTCGCTTTCATATCTAATAGCAAGTGAACATCAACATCTGTGATGAAGTCAAAACGTTTTCTACTTTTTACTGTCGATTCATCACAATGATTTAAATGTATATATACTGACACTGACGCTCATTGTGTTACTGATTGTAATTGACTAGATAAGTGATTTTCAATATTGTATTTGAATATCATTTTTTGATTATGTTGCTACAATCAAAGTAATCGACGATGGATGATTTTATATTGTTCCGATCAGAGTTCATAAATTGTATTTAATATTATTGAATTCTTTAAATTATTTATGAGCTGCTTAATACTCTTCAAATGCATTTTGAATCGTTTTCTTTATACTAATATCATTTTATAGTGAAATAATGTTGTGTCAAAAATAATTTTGCTATCTTTATGAAATCGTGTTGTACAGTCAGCCCCAAAAGTTTTTCGTCCTCGTCGATAATAAAAGTCGAAAAATGTTGTCAAAAACTCGTTTTTCTATTTGGCGCACAATACAAACAATGTTCAGATGCTTTTCTTAATATTTAGGTAATTTTGACATTTTACTATATTAATTTTATAGTACACAGGTTAAGTAAGTTTCGTATGCCAATATAGTTTTGTAAATATGGATCTGGTCAACTTTTGAGGCAGACTGTACATTGTTACATTAACGCGGAAGTTTTTAAGAAGCCGTAGTTAAAGGCGAGTTTTTTGTTGAAAGGTGCAATGTCCTTGGTGAAACGGGTAATGTTTCAAAAACTGTAATATCTTATACTTATAAGATTACAACTTAACTACCTATCAAGTATTAGTGAAAATCCATAAACACGTTAGAACCACAGATTGCTATCGGCTGTAAACATTAGATGTATTGGATGTTAAGATAAGTTTATGTAATTGAAAATTATATGTCAATTTACTTTATAGCCGAGTTGTATAGTGATGTAAAGTTCGTTATGTGTTTTGAACATTGACACGTGATCCCTGAGAGAAATTTTCTTGAAATTGTCTTATCCAATATAATATTTAACGTAGGGAGAACACCAAATATAAGTAATTAAATTCTTAAAGAGTGAAGGTTGGCGAGGCAAGAGCAAACCGGATCCGGTCCGGGGGAGCGTTTTCTGTAACTGGAGCAGACGTGTCGAATATCGCCCCTTATGTCGATAATAAGATTTTCTTTCCAACACCGCAATACCGCAGTTTCTCTTTTTTGTGAGTGCACCTGCGATGTGGGACAATCTTGATGTTTTGTCACGACATTAAGATTAATACGTATCTAGGAAATCACTGTATAATACTTTACACTATGTTAGGACATTTATTGTCTCAATAGGCAAACGTTAAAAAGGTCAAATATAAAGAAAACAATCGAACGAAACCGTTTCGCCATAGGTTTGTACCAATAAAATAAACGTGAAGTCACATATATATCTGTATGTTATTAATTTATGTAGATACATACACTGGAGCGTAGTCATTGAATGCCAGTAGCAGACAGACCGCTATCGGCGTGGGAACTCGAGCGGCGATTCTGTTAAACTTACTCGACTATATTTTACGTCGCATTTCGACGCTCTCTAGTTACCTATAATACAATCCGCAGCTTCAGAGACACGAATGGATTGTACATCCTTGTGAATTCATCGTTTGAAACACGGCCCTTTCGGATAAACGAGAAGGATTTATTATTAAAGAGAATATTCAAATTTCTATTTGTTATTTGTATTGTCATTTGCATCAAACTTTTATATTCGGCGGATCTCTATCTTATTAAAATTTTAAGATCATTAAATTTGAACATAAAATTTTATTGTTGTCTGTTTCTTTATATTTTACATAATGTTATGGTAATTTAATTTTCTATGAGTTTTTGATTCAATCGATTTGAATAAAAAAATAATTTAATATTAGTATTTTAGGATGTATATCTGAAAAAAAGATGTAGATTGGCAAATAAATATAATGTTTATTTTTATATCTATCTAATAACATATTTTATATCTCTCTTTTCTTTCTGTTGAAAAATATCTAAATTTAAGAATTTTTATTGTAAATTTTAGATTTTTTTTTTTGCTTAGTCAGCGATAGATAACATGAATTACTATATTAAAATTGCCTTAACCTAGAAAGGCAACAATTTGACGAGAAAGTGTATGAAGCACGTGTGTGAAAGAGATCAGAAGGCGTGCATCGGTCATCTCTCAAATGTTAAAGTTGAACGTCCACCGACACACCGACACACCGTCTCTGATTGTGAGTGACATCTTACGCTCTGGTATTCAAACGAGTTTTTCACGGTTCACCTCCACGTTATAGGTCAGGTTTTGCCTTCAATACCCAGAAAACATAAAATATAACTACGCAATATTCGTAATTCAAAATACAAATAGCAAATCTTAGATAAATCACATTGACAACTGAAAATTATTCGCCAATCACGAGCTCCGAGCACCTGCGCGTGCACTTCGATGACCCGTTTTAGTAAATCGTCCACCTCCGAGAAGCTGTCTACGTACCGCGCCAATTAAAGCCGTCGCATTGTGGTGATATCTCCCCGAGATCAGTGGTCACTGCGATCGAGATTGCACCATTAATTGTTGCTCATTTTTGAAATAAATAAATACAATACAATTTGTAAACATCACTCGATCACTTCGGCGGTTAAATGGGAGCATTGTGAATTGTTACCGATCGAATCCATGTTAATTAAGATAACGAGATATGGCCGCTAAACCTAAATCACCAACAGTTATCATTAGTTTGTTTATTGTAAGATTTAAAGATATCTTATTAAGATTTACCTTGTTCAATTTAATGGTCATACTTTGATTGACCAAGTTATATTACTTGCAAATTTTATTCTAAAAAAAGGTACAAATCAAAACTCTTCAACGTTTTGTAAGTCATTACATTTTTATACATTTACTAAACCATCAAAATCAAGTACATAATAACATTATTATTTCTAAAATTCGTGTACAAGTATACTTATAGTTAAATTAGATCAAATTGGACTCTTTTCAACCGACGATAACTTAATGTCAGAATTGTTAAGTTATTTTTTGTAAAGTCTAGATTAAAGGTCAGTCGGTGGGAGTATATCATTATTTTGTTTGTTTTTCTCATTACAAAATAAAATCAACAGATTAAACATTCAAATTGTAACAAAAATATTATTGGAACTTAAACTGAACAATACCCATCAAATTTAATACAGATGGAAACGAATATAAGATATGTTCTTATTGATTGTGGCATAAGAGAACGACTGTCGTGATCCAATTGGTCGTTGGAGGCACAGCGCGTCGACTGCGGTGTCTCAATACTCGTTAACCCACATGCGCGAGCCATTGCGCTCGCAACCCTTATACACTTCACTATATTATATATTATATATAACTTATTAATGCTTACATTTGTTAGAATATTAGTATTCAATGTTTATCGTTTAATTAAAATTAATTATATTTATGACATATCTCTGGTTGAGAACGCAAGAAGTAATAATTTTATTATTATTTTATACAACGTCGATTTATTCACACAGCATTTACTTTATAACTATTTACTATTTATAGATAATTTATGTTCGCTCTGTGAGGTTACGACGATTTATATATAACTATAAACATTTTTTAAGACAAAAACAAATAAACAAATAATTTATTTTCTACAAACTTATTTATAGTTATAGATAGAATTTTAAACATATTTTATGTTTTAATATGTTAAAAAGTTAAAATATATTTACAGCAATAGATATAATTATTAATATTTCATAAAGACAAGTAATTTAAAAAGTTAATATGTATATGCCGGAAAGTGTTTGTTGACACTTTAATACTACGTTTGAGAACTTTATAACTAACTTGACAGACGCCAAGGTTTCCTGAAACATTACAAGCACAATACTTCATTTAAATATTCTAAAAATATGTTAATAAAATGCATTTGTCTTATGAGATATAACTCTTAAATTTTCTATTAAGTTTTTAGTACAGAAATACGCGGAGGTGTGATTGAATTTAGAACTTTGAGAGGTTTAACGTGAATGTTATAAAGTAAATTAATTTGCAATCCGCTTTACTCAGTTCTGTTAGTATCTCGGATAGCAAAGTACACTAATCACGATTATCAAAGTGTAGTTGCGACAACGCGTAATAATTAACCGTATATAGCAATTTCCTCTGGTAAAGAGCAGGTGTCAAATGATAAATAATAACATGTTCCCACAAGAGGTCATCGACGTCATAATATTACATTGTGTCGCTTTGTAGTATAATATAATAGTTGACCATTTTTGACATAACCTAGACCTTAGTAATTGGTTTATAAACTGGTACTCGGACGTTAAGTTAAAATAGACTTCATCTTAATAAACATTACTACTTACCGTTACTTATCTCCCTAAAGTCGTTCTGAGCACGACCTTTCCATAACTTATACTTTAGTCCATTCCTTACGTGATTAAGGTTCTGTTCTAAGTCCATAATATGAATAATAATTTAATTCTGTAATAAAAATAAACAGTAGTTAATATTTATGTATGAATATAGACACTTTATAATTGTATCAGTTAACAGACGTAACCGTACACTGGTTGTTTCGGTTCGCAAGCTTGCTCTAATTCATCGTCTCATTTGACAGGCCTTTCTCATTTTACGTGTTACAAACTTATATCAGTAAAAACATTAATCTATGAGTCTCTTATTCTACCTTAAATTATAAACTATAGTCATACATACTTAGCACCGAACAAGGAAACGTGACGAAAGAAATATGTAAAACTAAGCATTATATAACCATCAAAATGACCAACCGCACAGTTTTCTTTTTAAATGTGTAATAATAACATGGTATCTCTAATATTTTTGTTTATTGTATAAACAATAATAATATTACAGCGAAACTCGGCGCAAGCGTTACGTGATGCCTGGTAGGCACGCGTGACTCGCTCGCCCTGGTTTAATACAGGATCTAAGAACACAAACTGATTAATTAAATATTCAGATACATTTATTTGTTTATAATCGTTGAGTGTTATATATTTTAAAATTGATTTTCTGTACTAAGTTTTATTAATTACAAACTTGTAACCTATTCTTTTTCTTCTATTTCAGATACAAAGTATTGCGAAAGTGTTTGTCGGGCCGCTTCATCGAGACCTCACTATCGACAATGGCAATTTTCAGTTTCATTTCCTGTACTGCAAATCTAACAGATTGAGTCTTTCGTAAGCAGTGCAAGGGTTTGGGGTGAATAATGGGAAAAAGGAACGTTCGGATCAAGTTTGCACATTCCATTGGTCCGCCGATAAATTTGAATGCTTTAAGAAGTTTTGAGTAGCACCCAAACCTACGCTTCCACGCACTATTCAGTTACCGACGCTCTAGCGACTGCCAATAAAAGTACAAGTCATACTGGGTTAAATATAACTCACTTATTTAAACTTAGATTTACTTACTTAAGTACAAATAAAACTGATAACTGAAACGGTAGTCATGACGGCCACTGCTCCTGAACTCTCAAAATCAGATTTTTTTGATTTTGTGACATCTAACGAAGTTACAGACGCACAATATAAACAGCAAATGCGATCAGTTAACGTGTTCATGGAATCACCTGATTCAAGATCCAATCCTTTGCTGTCGGAGGAGCCGAAGGAGCAAAATAATAATAATTTACTAAGTGTTACCGGCGGACAATCAACTAGCACTAGTATGACGACCGCCACCAGTTCAAATCCACTTCAGAGTTTTGACTCTATTTGGAATGTAGACCGAGACAGAGATCGCATAGATACAGCGATGTTAGAAGATCTCAACAAATTTTATTGGAATCAAGAAAATGATATTAATGGAACTCATCCATGTACTGATACTGCAATTTCAAATAAATTAATAAGTAATAATACAGACGGACAAATATATACACTCACGGTTCTTAATCAAGACATCAATGAAACAAATACAAATCGTTATTGGGGCAAAGAAGAAGATGTTTCTATGTCCAGTCCCATTGATGTGGAACAAAATCCATCATTAGATCTCGAATCTATATTAAATATGAACGGTTTTCCAAATGATTTCAGTCAAGACACACTTAGTACTAACATACTTCCAAAAGTAGAAAATTTCAATTATGAAGACGGAGAATCAGAAACACAAACTACAGAATTAAGCACAAATAGCTTAGTCAAAATTGAACCATTCACTTATGATGACAACGAATTTCAAAGTAGTGATAAAAAAGATGAAAATATTATCAATACCCCTACTCTATTAGAAGTGGAATACAATAACAATAACAACGACTGGAAATTGACTGACCAGAACACGGAATCAAATGAGTCATTACTACGGAGTGCCTTACAAGGAAAAGCTTTTATTAGATATAGTACAATACAAAAAAATACTGTTACCAAATTCGACGCAGAAACGGAGTTGAAAAGAGCTATTATTAATAACAATAACAAACCGGACGTACCATCAATGTATCAAGATAGCAAAGACACTGATTCAGAACTGTTAATGGCTATAGGTCCGCCAAACGGTAATGTAAACATTTCAATATTATTGGAAGAACCTACAGGCACGGTTATATCCAATGGCGATAACCCAACATCCACTCAAAGCATGGACGACATTTTACTGTCGCAACTTGACGCTAGTTATCCTGATGATTACGAAAAATTAAAAAGAATCGCAACAGAGCTAGGAGAATCGGTGCAACCGTTTTGTACTGTGGAGCCATTGGATCCGGTTCGTAATGTATACAATATACACCATGTAAATGGTGAATTGGTTACTATGATACCGGCAAGTGAAGTACAACTTCCTCAACACTTACAGATAGTAACTGCATCGCCAACCGTCACAAGTACTAAACCAGGGGGCAAGAAAATCAGGAGAATTCAAAATAAAAATTCACCCCCAACCACTCAAACACAATCAGGGACGGCAGTTCAAGCAGCGACGTCCACTTCAAACGGTGTCCGAAAAGAGCGATCTCTACACTACTGTTCCATTTGTTCAAAAGGTTTTAAGGATAAATATTCTGTGAACGTACATGTAAGAACGCATACCGGAGAGAAGCCTTTTACTTGTTCTCTATGCGGGAAAAGCTTTCGGCAGAAGGCTCATCTTGCGAAACATTACCAGACACATATCGCACAAAAAAGCGCAGCCGCTAACGGCGCGTCCAAGCCCTCGAAGAGGTAACCGCTGTCGTTCGCATTAAATGTCAATAGAACTGACTGACTGTTAGCGAGTGTATTTATAATCAATCACGTAAAGGCTGAAATATCACAGATGAATTTTTGGTAAGGTGCTAAATAAGTAATTAAGGCAGTTAAGACAAGTGTAAAAAAGAATATTAAGTATTAAGATTCTCAGCCGTTATTATGCTTGTTAATTTGTATGTAATTCCGCCCGTTACCGATTACTTGTAGCTTTAGCTAGGTTTAGCTATAATCATGTACATTTAAGTGTTTTTATTTTGCGAGATTATTTAAACGAAACTTTCCACTAATTATTACATTTGACTTACATAAATTGTACTATTTCCAGTTAAATGTGTATAATTAAGAGTTCTACCATTAAAAAAATATGAAGATATTAAAGTAATCTGATAAATAACCAACAATGATGAGCAAATTTAGGATTACGAATAGATTGCTAGCTCTGTAATTTCTCCCGCAGCGCAACCGACTCAACTTTCTAAAAATAAATGAAAAAAAGCAGAGTAAAAGAACGACCATTCAGTACCCACCAACTATCTTTCACCGTTGACTGTCTCTATACTCAGTAGACGCAAGTTTTCGTTCAAGTTGTTTTTTTTCCTCATGTCGATTCATGAACGGAGCCGAACAAAATTAAAGATCTCTTACGGCTTTCACAGTGCAGCAAAACAGAAGACCTTTTATAGTATTATATGTATATATTTAATAGTTAAGACTTTTCGCAAATAGATATATGTTTACTGTTGCTTGCTATCGGTACAATTACTGTAATAGCCTTTTTCAAAGTGGCAATTACATTATTTTCTTTAGGAGTACGGTGAAGGGTAAGTCATTCTAAAAATTGTACCTATCGCCTTATATTGGGAGAGACCTGATTGCACTAGATTGCTATTTTCAAATACGACTGGTGTTTCAAACGCTATCTTTAAAATTGTGCTCCCTTTCTCATCTAACAAATTGCCTTTCTTTGTTCCTTTTGTGCACGAAGAAAAGGTACCGTGCCTCGATATTTACGATAGCTCGTACCTATTATTAAATTAATATATGATGAAAAGTATTTATGAAACAATACCTTTCTCGGCTATCTTATTAAAATTGATAACATTTTTCAAAGAAATTGGTAATATTCTTCTCAAATTACAGTGCATAATATATATTATATTATTAACTAATAGATAGCAATCATTCATTAGAAGATTACGAAGCAAATGTATAAAATTTTTTTTTTGAAAGACCACTTTAACAGGAAACTTGCGTATTTATAAGTTGTATAATGAAGTCGTGACACAGCAAGAACTGTGCATCGATACGGTGTCAAACTGTTAGTCTTATCTCTGAGATTTGGTATTCAATTATTGTTAAAATGTCTGTATCTACAATTTATTGGTACATTTCAAGTTATATTTTTAATGCGTTTAAATTTAACAGAAATCAATGATCGCAATCAGTTAAAAAATATATTATATTATATTATAGAAATCGTGGAGATCTTTTGTTACATAAAATGTTATTAGTGTTATTGGCAGCCATGTTTAAAATAAATAAATAATCTGAGTTATGTGGCGACGCGGAAACGGCAACGCGTCCGGGTGGTCAAGACTTTAGCTTTTAAGCTTGTTAATTTTCAAAAGTGAGTCACAGTTGCGGTTTTGCGGTAGAAATATAAAATGATAATAAAATTTAATCTTAGATGCATTTTATTGAAGCAATACTCTTTAATACTCAAATCATTTTTACAATACTGGATAATTATTGATACTCATTTTGATATGCGTTTACGAATCAGTTCGTCTTGCCAAGCAAATACTGATATTAGATGTACCTACTTACTGTTAAGTAACGTCACTGCCTTTTAAAGTTTCTATGAACGTCCTAAAGACTACTATACAAATACCTAACTGCTAACATTAAGACTTCGCGTCTATAAATATTTTTCTACATTTTACCTTTTTATGTCTGTTTCTATGATGACTGTTACGATGTGTATAAATTGTTATATTAAATTACACTTTGATTACTGACTTCGTTTCAAAAAATTTAGAATATAAAATGTCACTTTGACACATTACAATGGATTGATAAGCGTGGGCGCATAGAATGTCGGAATTTTATTTCGTATAGATTTTAAGAACTATAGACAAAATCCTTTCACAATACTCATTATTTGTAAATATATGAACGACATATTCGTTAAAAGAAAAAACTAATTTGTGAATTAAATTTATGATCTTGTATCTCATTAGATGGTATTTGAAATGTTAGCGAATTTATAGATATTATTATAATAATTAAGAAACTTTTGAGAGATTTACCAGTTAGTTATAAGAGACTATGGCTACCTTTATAAAATGCGATTGCATAAATGGTTGATAATATATTAAATTGTTGGTTTATGAGAACTTATTCGAGGATATTTTTCAATTTGATCGATTATATTGCATTTGTTCCTGAGTTGATTTTATTATTAATTTACTTGTTTATAAGATGTCTATTGTAATTGATATAAGAATTAATTTAATCTTTATTTAGAAGTTTATATCGAGGACGCGGATGTTGAATGGCGGCGCACCGTTGGGAGAGTGGCGCCAACTTGTAAATATATTTTATTTATTTGGAATTATCTTTGTTGCTCAATTGCTAAATTTTATATTTCACTGTCCGCTATCATTAAACTGAAGACGTCCTGTACAATAATTTTTATTATTTATTGATAGAATTACGATTAAGATGGAAAAGAAAAACGAAATGGTAATTTTATTTTGATTAACCCGAGCTGTGATTTTTGATAATGTACTTCTAATGATACAATATTCGATGCAGATATTGCAGTGTAGTGCAACTTGGAAGTGCTAGCACTCTATTTAAAACTGTGAACCGACTTACCACCACAATAATTATATAAATGTTAACAACTCGCTCTAATATTTGTGTGTAATATTTCTCTCCCGTCGGTCTACTGATTGGAGTTTAAATATACAGTAGTATTACTGCGAGAGGACAATAAAAAATAAAGTTCTGAAGTTAAAAGGCCTTCCAGTCACCACTGCGCACAATCATGTTTATCTTTTGCAGTATTTTTAATTTATGTAGTCTTTACAAGTACTTTAAGACACGTGTTGCTGGTGTAACATTACATTTGTTTTTAAAAGGCTATAATAATATTAAATCGTTAGGAAGTACGACTAAGTAAAGCATAATGTAATAAGTATTACACTCTACAGAGATAATTGTCGAATGTTTTAAAATGCAAAAGATCTACATGATAATGAAATGTTTTGTCTGTTCGATCGTTCACATAATCTGGTCATAATTTCAGTATCAGTATAAGCTTGCGTAACATTATGAAAGTAGCTACCATAATTTTTACTCATTTACAATTTTTTGTATTGAATTTCTTATATTTTTTACTTTCCTACTTAAGTTTGCTAATAAAATGTTTTTATAATATAAATAAATATATCTTTTATTATCCTCACCTTATATTATTAATTCTATTTATTATATAATAATAGGCAATATAAGCCCCTGGTGTTTTACGATTAGATCGGATGGTCAGGTTGTAGAGTTTGTTCTGACATTTAAAACAACCGGAAGTTATTGACTGACCTATGCTATAAACCTAAGACTGGAACAACACTAATCGAGTCCGATTTTCCTTGTTATAATCTACAATCTTTAACAGATATTATTAGAAAGATTGCTTTAAATGTCGGTGAACGTGGTTAAGGGTAATTAGAGAAGTTTTAGTTGAAAAATGAGAGACGTAATTATCTTTTGTTTTACAACATAAAAGCTTTTTAATAAAGATGCCATCTTTGGACTAAATTGTAAACAGAAAGTTAAAAAACATTCTTTAAAGATGATCGTTTAGAATTTATTGTTTTGATCAATTTATATATATAAGCTAGTTGAGATATATCTCAAACGATACGCTAAACGAAATAACCGCTATAACTGAATGCCATGGTCCGTGGACGATATAAATAACTCGCTTAATTCGCCCTAATCCCATTGTGATAAAAGTAAGACAAGTAACAAAAGCCACATATAAAAGATAACAGGTCTCCGCGGGTATTGTTTCTGCGTGTTCCGGCCTCCGCCGCACGTCGTAATTAGCTCCATTGTGGACGACGATCCTATCGACGTAGCATCCGATGGTCTTACCTGAACCACCGCTTTCCACTCATTGTTGAACCGACCAAAGAATAACAGAAAAACATCTAACAAGTATTCAAATTGTTTGCAATAAAATGTAAATTAACTTTCATCCAAATTGTAAGACTAGATAGACTAAAATTTCACAACCGGTTTTTTTACTTTTGTTCAATTAAAATTGAACCGTCTTTGAGCTATGTCTTGACTTTATATTGTGTATTTATTGCACATATCTACTCTTTCTATTAATAAACTGTTAAAAGACTGGACCGGTTTTGATGTTTTTTTCTGTATTTAAGAGGATCCTTGAATTATTTAGATTCATTTGGGCCCGTTAGTTTGCGCTGTAATCGGGCTTTGAAGTCTTTAATTTCCAGTGTAGGTCACGGTCTGTCAGGCCCGTTGGTAGAAATTGATATCTTGCCATTTTTATAATTCGTGTTTTGGTTATTTTTATTGTTAAGCAAATTATTTATAGATATACCATAATTTATTTGAGAAAACTTTACTAAAATTTATTATTACTAGCCATGTAATTGTAATATAGTATTAGTAATATGTAAAAATATAGTATTATCGATTATAATGACCTTATTGTCTCTTGTTGAGCAAAGCATTAGTTTCGCTTCCTGTCCGTAAATTACAACTTTAAAATCATACGGATAAAGTTTAAATTTTATGAAGTAAAATCTAAAACTTTATTTTTTGTATGTAAATGACACATTATTTTATTGAACAATAGGATATTCAACATTTATTTCAAGAGAATTATCAACTTACCAACGATCGAATCTTAGTACGTAACCAATAATCATATCTGCCAATATTGCTGAAGTGAGAATACGCACTTACGATAATTAACTACCTGAGGTGGTAACTACTTTTCTCAACGACCTGTTATAACAGCTATGGCCTAAGACTTAGTACCCTAACGGGTAAAGAATGGACGGACCTATACTTAATGCAAGTAACAATAAAACTATTCCTTTACTCAATTCTACGTACATTTCTAAAAATAGTCATAAATCAAACACGACTATACAAATCAAAATCCACAATACGTGATGCGTAAACACTGACACAATGGTAATAATACTTAATTAGTATTTATATTTTCAGAAGGCAATCAAAGTAAGACAAATGCATTGAGCCATACACATACAGAAGAAGCGGAAACTTACAAATGCTTGTTAGACATATAAAATGGTATTCTGTAATTATTATAAGGCAACGCAACTTTCTAAGTGCGATGGGTCGTCAATTTTATAGTTAGATATTATACATGTAATTACCTATTAGTGAGGTTAAAGATTCAGTATTTACAAGTTACAGGAACAAGTTTGTTAAGACGCTATAAAGAATACTCTCGCAGAGTTACTTAATGGGAACGTTTGGTTTATTACACCGAGTACTTCACTTCTATTCCTTCACTGATAAGTGAAGGAATAGAAGTGAAGTACTGTTTATTGATGTCTGGATCTCTCTCGGGATAATTGAAAAAATAGAATGGTGTGATCCATAAATGTTTTTCTTAAACAATTTTTAAATTTTCAGTCATTTATTTGGTACAAATTTGTGTAATTACTTAATATAAAAGTGAACTAAATTAAAGCCTTTTATAAGTCTATGATATGATTAAAGTATTTACTACTCGATCGTAAAAAAACGTAATACAACGTTTAATATAGATTACTTGTATGAGTATGTAAATACAAACAAGAATGATTCGAGTATTATTATTTTTGTCACACTTTTAGAAAATACATACTCGTGAAAAAAAAATACTAAAAAAATAGATTCAATTTCAAAATAAAGTTATTAATTAGTAATACAGGTCGTAGAAATTAATAAAATAACTCAAGATTCAAATTTAAAGTTTATTAAGTAAGTAAAACAATAAATTAATTAAAATTATACCTTATAAGACTTACAACAATTATAACTAGCCTCGCCGAAAGTAACGAATGTAAATGAATACTAAATATTTTGTTGATATAAATTTTTAAGTATACTTTCGTCAAAACTTACACTTTTATGTAGAATGGAATTCGGTCATATTCCCATTGTCACTCTTGGCTCTCAGACGGAAAATACGTGTCTAATTATTTACTTTTTAGGGTCCCTGTACACTCCCATGAACAATACAGAGTTAGTAGGTTTCTCATATATAATATAGACGAAGGGGAAGTTAGCTATGAAGACTGTGGGCTCAGCCGGCCTGGACGAACGAAAACCAAATATTGCTGTTGCAGCCGCTGCCACCGTACCTGGAAATATTATGTTAATAAGAAACAAAACTAAGATGTAACAAAATTTTCCAATTTGAAAGGTAGCCAGCCTATCGCTTAGATTAGGATTTCATTTTATGGGACCAGCTGTAGTTAACCACGTCAAGGTTATCTGAAGAGCATTGTATATTCGTGTTTGACATAAGTCATTTGTTTTATGAGAGTCTACATTTATTATTACATCGTGAAAGTTATGCTTCGGTACTCTTTTACATTGATAAAATAATAATCTCGAACAGAAACATCGCTTTTATAAATAGATGATTAAAGTCTTGTAATACCTCTTCTTAAATCCGCTTACATCTTTATACTGGTAGATGTTATATAAGTTTATAGATAGTTCAGATGTATTTCAAACGAGATACAAAATGATTAAACAAAGTTTGTAACTATGTGGGTTATAAAATTGGCATTCAAATATTTTATGGTTATTAATATCCATAAACCTCATTAAGCACGCCGTCCATTGCACTACGGCTGTAGTCGGCCGACTATAACTGTCTGAATAAATTGCTTTTGCTAAAATTGCCTCTGTTTAAACACGGGTACCTTTAGTATACTTTACTAATCAAAAATAATGAAAGGCTCCTTCTACACTCGTCATAAAACTATTCGATAGTGAAAGTAAAACTTTATTAAAGTTTCTAAACATTGTAATTTTATATCGTTTCATGTTTAATAAAATGTTACAATATTACAACAATTAAAAGACATTTATCCAGGACATATCCTTGAAATTTGTAGCCGTTCACGAGTTTTTTAACTATGTTAGCTTTAAAGATTGTCATCAACGTGAAGGGGTGGAAGTTAAGCAGCCCTAAATTGGTACTTATAAAGCCAAGCTAATAGCAGTCCCACGTTGGTACTTAAAGCCAAGTGGTATCTCCTAATAGGCGAAAAAGGTTAAGACATCGTCAGTTAGATGGAAACTTGCTAACCCCTAAGATAACACTCTTGCTGGAGAAGTATCTTCTCACAGTAACATATGAAAGCTGAAAATGCGTTAAGACTCACCTTCTTCATCGACTTGTATCTTGGCTTTGTGCACGGCGTCATCGAACACGATGCCGTGGTCGTCGGTGAGAGTGCTGAAGTCCGAGGTCTCGTTGAACAAATCACCTACTCCCAGTTTCTCTAAAATCTAAGCAAAATAATACGATCAATAATCTGTAAAACTGAATATTATATACTTAAATAAATAAAAAATCAATTGAATCATACGATTTATGAGAAACTCGCATTCCTTATTTAATAGGAAGATATTGTTTTATATCAATTAAAATAATTATGATTTAATCTAAAAGACACAACACCAATGGCTTATAATATAAAACAATGATTAATCCACATTCCAGCACCAGCTTATTAATAATTAATTGAATATTAGGTTAGTAATATCTCGAATATATTTCCATAGTTAAAGAACTCTTGGCAATTATATAAATAACAATAAATGGATAAAATATTACTACATTTGATATGTTTTATTAATGATTTTACATCAATACAACTTAAATATATTAAAATAAAGTCATTTGATAATCGTCAAGTCACGATTGTATTAAATGAAAGCAGATGGATAATTCATTAAATTGTTATTCTATTTATTATATTTTATCATAAATACATATTTTAAAGTATTAAAAAACCTGTATATTACTAAAATAATTTATTAATGATAATGAATAAATATCTGCTAAACTAATAAGTAGGAAATAAGTATGTTAGAATCAGTTTGAAAATACCACGGGGGATAGAAAAAAATGAGAAGTAATCTTTTATTGTTTTACGGTCAGCTGATGCGGAAGACGAGAAGACGCGGATGGAGGGAATCTAAAATAATGGATCGAAGAATAATGAATCCACAGAGAAGATTTGTGATAAACGAATGTTTAAGAGTTCTCTTGCGACCATCCCAAGTAGGGATAGGACAAGTGACAACTTGATTATTAACTTTAAAATTACTATCCATTTACTAACTTGAAGTTATGTAATGAAAATAGTTGTATTATTAAAACTTATTATATATATTTTTTTCAGGTTATTAATACAGAATAATCAACTACGATATATTAAACATATATTTACCGGTCTAAGTGGCAGACTCCTCTCGATGGTAAATTTGGGTATTTCTACGACCACCTCTCGTCCCAAGTATCCCTCTTCCACAACAGCGGCCAGTCTCTCTGCCGTTAATTTTGATATAATGTTGTTCACTCCTAAAACATTTCAAACACAATTAATTATTATACTATTTCACGAGCACCGTTTTGTTAAATTGCTATCGTGAAGTCGAAAATTATGTGAGCTCTATTCAAATAACATAAATTGATTTACTATTATTATAATGACATACAATTTGACATGTTTTATTTAACAAAATGTATTATTGATTTGTGACGGGAAAACACTACTTATAATAATTATGATTCAAAAGATAACATTACAATGTTAGTAGCATTTTAGGTCAGCTTTGAACACGGTTAATGGTTACATTAGTTTAGTGTGTCTGCGTGTGATTGATGATCTATCGCAAATATTAACTGTGTACAGATATGTAGAACGTACCTTCCTTCATAGAGTAGGGGGGTAATAAGATGAACATGCTGACGTCGTGGCCCTTGTACGGCACTTCCAGGATCTGCGCTCCGAGTTCATCGTTCACCACTGTTAATTACATATTATTATTAAAAACATATAAAATTGTTTTATATCCTAATAGCATCAAAAAGAGGCAATAATAGATAACAAATGGACTATATTTTTTCAGTTCTATAAATTTTGGGTAAATAACATTCATATTGATTTCTATAGTTTTTAAACACTTACTGTAGTGGAAATTTCCTTTCTGTCTCATAAAATGAGTGAGTGTCTGACGCGTTTCAGATACGAAGAACACTTGTTTCTTCGTGTTTTGTACTTGGAACTTTGAGGCCCAGACGCCTTTGAAGTAGGCGGCGTTGGCGAGAACTAGTTTCGTGGACTGCGAGATGCCGTCTGCGGGGATGAGATCCTTGATGTTGTTCTTGGTGACGCGAGCCACCCACTCGTTGATGTGATCTCGGGATTCTCCAGGGTTGTCGTGGAAGTTCTGAAATTTATATTATTATATATTTTCCGAAATAGTACATTGTAAGATCGCTATAAAAGGATTTTGTTAAATAATCCTAGGACGATTAAATAAGGAATGTTTTGTATCAGGATGTGATTATCTTATAATGCATATAAGAAGTCTAATTTTTAAATGTAGGCTGTTGGTTTGGATTTATTTATTAAAAAAATGGTTATTCTGTCTGAGCAAAGTAAAATATATAAACGTGTGAAATCATTAACATAGACTACGCGAGTAGCCAAAAAAAAATATATGCATTGTCCATAAGAAGAAGCAGCAAACTACATTTAGTAAAACAAAATCTGGCTGATTAACATATTAATTCTAGTCCAAATCAGGAAATCTAAAATTTGCATAATTAATACTAAATACTTGTATTAATAACTAAGAAAATCTTTTCCGTACCTCAAAGGTCAAGAAATTATTAAATAAGGTGTTAGAGTTTGTGTAAATCTAAATTTTCTTACCCGTCAATTATAATATTTAGAAAATATTTTTCGTTTAGATTAGATATACAGAGAGTATTTTATAATTGGACTCACTAAGGCTTCCAGTTCTCCAGAGAGAGCGTCCATCATGCACTGCCTGACGCGCAGATCGCTGTCCACGAACATTTTGTTGGCGTTAGTGAACTCATAACTTCCGCTATTGTTGTTAACCGCCCGCGACCGCTTGTCCACTTTGTATGCCATCAGCAGGTTCACCTTGTCCTGGAAAATTTACATTTAAATATTAACACGGCTTTACTTACGAAATCGATGAAATATATTATAATTGATTAAAAAATATTATTCATGATCTTTGTCTAATTATATTTTGGATGAGAAAAGTATTTTAAATAACTATTTTAAAAGTATAAATACTAAAGTAACCCCAAAATATTCTCCAAATACCAAATACTATATATATATTTCTTAAAATAGATAGTGAGTAATAAATAGTTATAATAAAAATAAATAGTTGGTGACTAAGTATGTAAATATATATCTACCTGTGCGTCAGAGATACGTAACGATTCCTTTAAGGATTTTTCCGTTTGACCCCCAGCGGCAAAATATCCGAGGAGTAGTGCATGATATACGGAGAAGGGCGAGAAAAATATGTTGTCATTAGGAACATCCTCATTAATAACATTGAAAAGGTTTAACGTGAATTCCAGTTGATTTTTATACAGAGTAGTTCTGGCCTCCACATTAAGTTTCTTGGAAACATCATCTTTGGTGAAGCACTGACTGTTGATAGACGATATTCCGAGAAGAAAAATAACTCCTAACTGCAGCATTCTTTCCTGTAAACAAATGATAAATAAAAAATTATATATTATACGAAATATTAAAGAAATATATTATATACTAATAAAATAATCGTATTTACAATTTGTGTTACAAGTAATTAGATTTTATTAAAAGTACTGTTAGCGGCTCGCGGATCATTAACGTCAATGTGACAGAGTACTTTTCACAGTCGCTTTCTACTGACGTCAATATGACGAGGGGGGATGTAGGAGGAGGGGGGGGTGCAGCAAGAAAGGCTACTGATGCTGACCGCAAGTAAAAATTTAGTTATGGACACATTATAATTTATTTTCTTATATTTGATCCTAATATTGTCATAGGTCATCGTTGAACGTTTCAAAAATAAAAATAATGTACACATTAGCCATTTATGCGGTTATATTTCTAACAAGTTATGCTCAAGACTTCGTTAGCGTGAAATATGTTTTTTTTAAATAAAAAATAGCCTAAATTACTCTAGTAGCCTAACATTAGCTATCCAGTGAAAGTCCTGTTAAAATCCAGCGGTTTTAGCGATTAGACCGACCAAACAGACAGAGATTTTTTTGTTTTATATATACATTCATATACGTTTAGTGAAAAGCTGTTGATTCGGAATTACAAACAGACATTTCAATTTTGTTGATGTATATAGATATATGAGTATTAGTATTTTAAATATTTTTGCGACATATATTGCCTGTCTTTATATTGTCTAAGCAAGTAAAGGTCATGTTGCTTCAGATTTCTATGAGATTCGTCACGACTGCTCACAACGCGGTCGCCACGGCACTCGGCACTAACCATGACCACGATGTGGGAAACCCAGTATTTAATAAGACACGGTATGAAGCAGTACCATCAAGGGCAAAAGACAAATTAAATAAACAATAATTCCCATTTAATAACCGTCTAATAAATTACATTTTAAATCTAGCGATCTATTTAGTTACAAAACGTCTGATTGTCTTTACCTATGTTATATTTATTAATTTGGCTATCTCAGTAATTGGTTGTAAGCTTAACTAGCTAGTAAGCTAGCTGGCTAGCTGACTAGCTTAAGCTAACTTTACAGGAAGTCTAATATCAAAATAATCGAAGCTAATAAAGAAGTATCCTTATTAGCTTCGATTATTCAATTCATTCAATTAGCAAATTATAAGTCATCCTGTTGATGTCAATTTTTTTTCCTCATACGACAATAATATATAATTAATTATGTTTATGAAGTATTTATTTGTTTTTGTTTATTGAGGTAACTAAAAGTAATGATTAATTACTTAATATTAAATTAAAAAGTACATTTAAAAGTAGAACGCGCCCAAAATGTTGCAATTTAACTCTTTAATGTGAAAATGACGCAGAGAGGAAATCCCTCCAATGCATGGACAATGGCGAGTAACGCACGGATGTCGGTGTAGGTCGAGCGCAGAGAAAGTCGCACACGTCATCAAAATTTGTTACACAACCTGACTAACATGGCCGATTCTAATTCCATAAATCGATGCTAAATTTCTTAATATTGACCATTAGCTGCTGCCTGACTTTGTCTGCCTCTGCACCTAAATAATGAATCATCTGGATTCTTTTTTTATGTATTTTTTCTTTTATTTCAATTGGAGACAATATATTTTTGTGTATTTTATTGGAAATTAAATATTTTTCTACAATCATTTTTAATTTATTGACTGATATATAAACATTAAACGCATCAAATTCCATCAAAATCGGTCCAGGAGGTTTTTTGTATCGTAATTATATCCGCAATCAGTTTTTGTTTTTTTTTATAATAAGAGGATTCTTCGGTTTAAAAAGTGTATTACATTGTAACTGGGTCAATAAACTATAACTCCACCAAATTTCATCAGTTTGTGTACTTTTAGTATGTTGCGCGATTTTACAAATAGATATATATATTTCATGTTCTCCAAAAATATGTTTTTCACATAATATATTTGTCATTAAATACTATAGATGTAAATTATATCTTGATTTTCAAATGTCCTATATAAATAGTTCAAATAAATAAACATTATTTGTATTATTCACTCAGTACTCAGTGATTTATGAACGCGTGGATAATTTCTGGGAAATACCTTCATTAGTTTACTGCTCGCGAATCATTTAATGCAGCAATTGTGAAAAAAAATCATTTTGACAGCACCGTTAAGAATTAACCGTTGCACACTTAATACTTTACAAATGTTCCGTTAATTATTTTATATCCGCTTATATCTTTTATAAGGATATTAGTTTCCGAGAATTATATACAAATAAGTGCATATAAATGAGGTTATAGCGGGTAACGGTTAAAATTAATAGCACATAACAAATAATGAGTCCAGAGAACATTTCTTTAATTATGTCAAAATATTTGAGTGAAATAAATATTTATTTTAATACGACCACACGACTACGGGACTTACGAAGTAACAACGCTATCGGATAAAATGGCGCCCAGCTTTGAGAGGAACGAAACAAACTCGGTTATTTCTTTATCGTGATCACAGTTTCTATTACGAATACTGTTAACTATCCGTTAAGTAGCAGTACCTTCACAGTGTGTTATAAATATGCATTATATTACATGTATGTTATGAAATATTTATAACGTAAATCTACAATTTGTTCCGATACATTTAATGAGGTTAGTCCGGCTGTGTGTTGTGTGTGTTTACTCAGCGGCAACCAGGCCAAGTGGTCGTGTAAGTTGGAGTTGTAACATAACACTTGCATAAGGTTTTTCCAAGCATTGAAACGCTAACGGCATTACAAGTGGGAACACTATACCATGGTATTGTCTCAGTCACATATATATACTAGTTGAGCTCAAGACCTTTTTTGCGCCTTTTTTTTTTATAAGAGTAGCTTAAGTTCCTTATAACATCACTTATTAGCCAGTGTCTGAATTAAAATCGGTTCAGCCGTTTTAGAAATTAGTCAGACCAAATAGACAAACAAACAAAATATATATATACATATGTAAGTAACGTATATAATAACGTATATTATATAAAATATCATATGCATTTAATGAAAGGCTGATATTTTGTAATATATATATATATATATATATATATATATATATATATTTATATATATATGTGATAATACTATTTTCTAATAATAGTATCTAATCTAATATCTATCTAATAATACCAAAATACTTAAAGACGATGTTAACATATCAATTTTTTTTTCTATATATATATATATATATATATTAGAGGAGGGCAAACGTGCTTGCGGGTTACCGTTTATATGTGATAATTATGACTTTCCTATTATTATGTATAACTATATGTGTGATAAGAAATAATAACATGCTACCAAGAAATATGCGTTATTACCTTATCTACATGCATTTATATTTTGTATATATTGTTAAGTACATTTTTTTAATGTATATACTTAGGCCATCAGTTATCGTAAATACTGAGCAATTATTACGAAGTATCTAGAATAATCGTTACTGAAAGCTTAGAAATAATCGCTTGTAAATAAAAAGTATTATAAGTTTTAAATGTGAGTGATTAATAATATATATTTTTTTAATCATAATCATTTAAAGTATCTATTTCTCAATAGTGGTTGAGAGAGCTCCGTATGCTTCAAAGTGTAAATAATATTTATATATAATATTATTATTAAGTGTTTAATATCATGTATAAATTTGAAAAATGTTTAAATAATCTGAAAATGTAAGTGTATAAATTTTTTTGTGAGAAAAAAGTTGAATATGTTTTCATGAACAAATTTTTTTCAAAAACTTTTGAACCTCATCTGTTTTACTTTTTAAATTTGACTTATGAAAGTTACTAAGAAATATTGTATTTTAATTTATCAATAACCTCGTATACTATTAACAATTTAAGTTTTATATCAATGAGAGACTATCGAAGAGTAAAAACAGTTTGTAAAACAGTGATCACAATAAAAAAAACCCGGCTGAGTTTGTTGTGTGGCTCTTCTCAGACCAGGGCGCGTTTGGAACCCTCGTAGCCTTATTTTAAGTTGGAAAGTGTCTTTACAGAAGGGCTTATTTTAATACATATGATATCAAAATAGGCCCTCCTGTCACTTCCATTTGACGTACACAAGTGATCACTGGTATGGATTCAAAGTGGAAAATATATAAATACATAAATAAATAATAAATATAAAGAATTATAGAGCGTTAGGGAGAAGAATATAAGTTTGATATTAACACAGACGATCGGCGTCAAGTCTGTATAAGGGAAGATATTAAGGTACCAGATTAGGAAAACCCTTCATTCCTCTTTGTCTGTTCTTCTCTGTTCTCCTCTGTGATCAATACTCTTTCATCGTTACCAATTTATGGAGATTGGCAATCTGCATTTTATTGTAGGTGTTCATGGGATCCAAAGATACCGTAACCATTTACCATCAAGACCCAAATCCCATACTTTTATGTAACTAGTACAAAAACGTAATTAATGAATTAAAGTAATAATGATAACAATATATATTATCGAAGTGATAGTCCTTGAGTTAATAACTTTAACACAAAAATTTAGAACATAAAACTGATAACAAGTTTCCTGAATAGAACAGTAAAATGCGCAATTTTAAGTACATTGTCATTTACAGTAATCCAAACGATATAGCACATCGTATCCTATCGTATCCTCGTACGTATGTACCTAATAATTACTGTATTTGTTATAATGTACAAATGTAACCCAATCTATTCATTAATCATTTTTTACGGGAATAGTAAGTTATTTATTTATTAACCACACGTTAGAGAATATTAAACAATACTTTAAGGATTGCTTGTTAAAAATACATTAACTACCACTAACTATGTTTCTTACTACTTACTTACTTACTGCTCTGGTTGATAGTAAGGGTTGCTTCTTAAAAACACATTAACTACCACTAACTATATTTCTTACTACTTACTTACTGCTCTGGTTGATAGCTGTCGATGGTATTCCACAAGGACCAAGTTTGGGCCTCTTGTTATTACTCATGTATACAAATGAATCATTAAAAATAATGTAAAGTGAAGGTCTAGCTTTGGAAGATTATGTAAAATATTTTCCCTAGTTTACGATTTTTTTATTGTTTTTTCTTCCAATTGTACTTTGTGTCATAAAACGCTGGTCTAGTGATAATTTAATTAAACTGAATAAGACCAATTGGTCTTAAAAATTGTTAATTCTTAATAGATATAACAACAATCAGTTGTCGAAAATAGATACAGAATTTCTATTTAGTTCTCAACATTTTAATCTCACTATACCTTTATAAGTAAAGCGAATAAATATTTATTATTATTCTCGCTCGTAATAATTTAGTAAAACAGACGTTATTTAAAATTAATAATACATAAAAATTTTTATTAAATCTTTCATACAAACATACATACTTACATATAAAACATATTTCACGATCTGATAAATTACAAAAGCTGCATTTTTTATTAAATTAAACTAAATATTATAATAAATATTTTAAATTATTGAAAACTAATTGTTTTTTGTATACAATATTAATTACAGATGATGCTAAGTTTATACCAAATTTAAAAAGACGCAAATAAGTAAACGAGCACAAGTTTAATATTATAAAATTTTTTATAATATTAAAGTGCATCATTGATGTTACATTTGAAACAAAAATATAAAAAACCTCCAATTTTTTATTGATCCGCCTCTAAGTTACGTAGGTAGTCATTATTAAAATTTATCATCGTACCTTACAAACAACTTGTCAATCGTTGATAATAAAGGTTATCTTAAAATAATATTAACAAAAATCTTTATCCTGTTCTGTGTTGAGTTTATTTTCATTGTTTTAAGAAAACAAAAAACATAACATCGTTTACTTGCGTTCTTATAAACCAGTTCTTGAATGCGCTCGCATTGACAAATTATATAACTATATTATATATTATAACAATCATAAATTGTTTCCAGTTAAGGAATATTAGTTATTTAATAAGATTTATTATAATATAGTTATATTTTTCATTACTTATGTCGTAATAAAGTACAATAGATTCGTCATAGTAAATTACGAGTAGAAAGCGTAGGTACACTATGTATATAGCTGTTAATAGTTGAGTAAGATATTTATAAATATGTCCACTATGTGTAGCAACTCGTTCGTATATATATATATATATATATATATATATATATATATATATATATATTACAAAATACGTCATGATATAACAGTTTTAAGATCCTTCTTGTTATAACTTTCAAAGAATTATAATTGTTAATATTTCCGTACTCTAGTTCGACAGTCGAGTCGCAGTGTCTGAAGAGAATATAAATATTTATGTTTTTTTTATATAAAAGTATTGGGCTTACCGTTTGGTAGACGTCCGTAAATGCAGGCTTTGTTTCGAACCCAAACAGTCGTCGAGGTTATATTAACTAAAGTTTTGAAAAATCACTTTATATTTTATTATCTGTGTGGTTACGCTAATCGCTAATCTTTTAATTTAAATAAATTATTAGAAACGTAGCGTCCTATTGCAGCCGGGTTCTGTGGCAGACTGAATGAGAGGCAGCCGCTATCCTCTTTTATGTCAGTTAGTCAGCATCGGTAAACTGGTATACGGTCCGACCGGTGACAACAGATGGCAAACTAAACACACATTTATGAGCACGTTCATTAAACCAAGAGTTGCACTCATTACTATCAATAATGACGGGTAAATCCAGTTTAAATTCTAAATTGAAATGGACCTATTTATTTTTATCTCTAACAACCATAATACACATAAACACACTTGTTTACTTCATAATAACTATGCAATAAATCAAAACAAAAACAATATATTTATCGCGTGTGAAATGCTAAATAATAAATTGGATTAAGAAAACCGTTTTGTGTCTAATTCAATTCAACACATCTCAACCGCAAAACTGTTTTCGGTTCACGCCTACTTTGGTGAACCAAAAACTGAAAGAATAGGTCTTCAAAGCGACCTTAGTGTCAGTGGAACACTCGCAGTCATTTAGAAAAGTTAGAAAGTCCGAGATATTCGCATGATTGATCTATTGTTAGCTCTTATCACTGGGAAGGTTAAATGAAATCACGATGTAATTAGACTGAACCGTTTGTATCCGTGTTTTATCATTATATGGTCATTCATAAGTTTGAAATCTGATTTAAAAATTGTAAAATGTATTAAATAATTTATAAGACTTTTTTGGATGTATTTATGGCTTATATCAATTAGTATGGTATGAAATTAGTCTTGACACTCCCATTTGATACACAAGTGCTTACTTACACTAGTACTTACTAGTATTCAAAATGAAAAAGTTATGAATAAATAAATAAATAAATATACTCTTATAATTTATTTGAGGATTTAGCATATTTTTTAAATAAATATTTATTATCTGAAAATGATTAAGAAGGTACTACAATATCAACAATGGGTTTTCTGATTATTGAATATTGATTAAAGGATTTCGCGGTAAATACTAAATTTTGTTGATCTAATGAGAGTCGCAGGGAATCCCCGCTAAAGACTAGAAATGAAAAGTTTTAACGTCTGCGGGTTATGAATAATGTCCCTAATAATAGTAAAAGGGGGGGTTCCTTTTATCTGTAATTTGGGTATTATTATAATTTGTCAGTGTTGTTACCCGTGATGTAAATACAAATGTCTTAAGTAGTTCTTAAAATATGTAAGTTTAAACCTATAAAAAATGGAATCTTTATTGTTAACTTCCTAATTAAAACTGTAATAAGAGGAAAAATGTTTATATTTTTATATAAACTTATCCTCTAATTATGGCTTTTTTAATGTTTAAACATGTTTAACCATGTTAGGTTTATTTAAAATTTATATTAATATATAATGACAAATTCGTTGCTATTCAGTACTCGAATCTGCAACCTCTAGAAGATCCACCCATTTCGTTTCGCACAAAAATAAGCAGAAAATTAATAGACGCAGGCCTATAACAATATTATCATAACTATACTTGTTATTCTTTCCACAAGAAATAAAGTATATACCTAATCTCACTAACTACACAATCGAAAAAATACAGTATAGGTAATTCAGGTTTATTAGAAAAGTGTCAAAGTATAAATAGACCTACATTTGCCAAATAAATATTATTTTTATAAAAATCATATGTGCGGCCAATACATAGAATGTAAAATTATAAAAATATGAAACAGCAAACTTTTCATTGACTTTATTGTATACAAACAAACAAAGAATCAAACTTTTACGCAATACCTTTACAGATATTAGAATGTATTGTTCTAAAAATATTATGACAAGAAACAAATCTATTAATCAAATATTAGCTAGCGATATGCGACATGTTAGCGATAACAATTTTGTAAAATACTGGTTGTTGTCAGTGACGCCAGCTAACCTTATACAAAATACAAACTACCCTCCTTAACATTCCTTCAAGAGATCTCAATTGAAAAATCAAATGTCTTTCCTCACTGTCTGTAAAATGAAACACGACCAATTATTTCATTCAGTGAGAAGTCAGTTATATGTCAATGCACGCTTAACTACGTTATATGGCGGATCATCTAAAATGGCGGACTAGTTATTTTTTCTACGACCACATACTTTCATATTACCACAGTGTGGATACCAAATGAAAGGGTTTGCTGAGGAGATCACGAAAACTGAAACAACAATAAAATAATAAGACAAGATGGCCTTATTGATTGTACTCCAAAAAATTACATTGTAGATTTGAATAAAATTATACCAACCGATATAAACAATACAGAGAACTACCTAAGGAGTTAGAGATATAGATCTGGTGGATGGTACCATTGGACACAACAGTAATCATATTTTCAGAGAGCACAAATATACGGTACTGACATACCATCGATCCGTATAAACTTCGTTAAAGATGGTGTTCGTATCATTGAACCTAAGGCTGTGGAATTTTCCTCAAAATATAGCCACAGTACTGAATAAAAAGAATGTTGCCAAACGTATTATATTGCGCTTGCACAGTTCATAAAATGCAGAGAAGTAGAACCCGACCGTGGCGTTGTCTACTTAGGCTCAAAGCTCATTATTGCAGGTCAAGCATACATGGCCTTAAGTGGGGTCAAATTGTTAGAAGGTTTAATTATTGAAGAATTAGACTATACTAAATTAACAGACAAACGACCATGTAACAACGACGCTTTAGGTGAAATGCACAGACTTAGAAACATTCCTAATCGTAACTATTTGTGATTTACATTTACAGGTAAATCACACTACACTTAGTACTTGATATTGTTGTCTTGTCTACCTTATTATAAGAATTTCTTTTAAAAAAAATGTTTCCCACAAAACATTCAAATCCGGCGAGAAGATTTTATATCATTTAATAAATTGTGTATGTAATACATGTACTAAATTCATTGGTTTAATTTAAATGAAGGTTTATTTTTTAAATTTTAGGGCAATTAAATGAAAAGCTTGTTTTTTACTGGTGCTTCTAAATGTACTATAGATCTAAACAGATATTTTGCAAAAGTATGTTATATGTTGACTTAAACAATAAGCTAACATTACACCTCATTTCTATCATTCAGTTCTATTTTATTATATGAAGCACTTGTAAAAATCTTAGAAAACACTTATACACATAAAATATCTCAATTTGTCTTCGTTGTAATTCATATCAATACAATTACAACAACATTGTCACTTACAGTTTTAACGGGATCTCCCCGCTGCAATAACTCTGAATACTATTACGATGGATCATTCATATAAAATTTAAATAATCGTAGCACGGCTAACATTTTATAGAACGTTTCTAGGAAAAAAATATTAGTATTGTCTAATGGAACAGAGGGTTTAAGTCAATGGAAAGCGATATGCTGGGGCTTCGATTGATATGGGGGTTCCTCAAGGTTCCATCTAAGACCCGTTTCTCTTCCTTGTTTATATAAATAATTTTTAAATATTTATAGTATATAGGAATCAGGTAATATAAGACGAGGCTCTCTTAAAAATAGAGCATTGTTAAGCAGCCTGCTTCAGAGACTTTAGTGTTAACCTGTTAATCATCAATAGAATACTAAACTTCTCAGATTCACAACTCCTAATGTAAAACAGCTGCCAATTATTTTGTTGAATGAGGAAGCGATGAAAATGATTGAATTCACATTTTTTCTTGGCAGCACTGTAGATGGTAAATTACAATCGGATCCTTATATAGCTGGATTCGCTAATTACTTAGTTACTGCCAAGCTAATTTATAGTTATTTTCATAGCATAATGTCATATGGTATCCTACTCTAGGGTAACGCTGCTGTTATAAATACCATTTTTGTTTTAAAAATAGAGCTATCCGTGAAATTTACAATCTGGGCCCTAAGCATTCTTTACGATATAAGTTTAAGCAATGTAATATACTCACGGTCACTGGTCAGCATATTTTTGAAAATTTTAAATATGTATATTTATAAGAATAACTATAATTTTATTAAACGTAGTGATATTCATCATTTATATAGATACGAGAGAAACACAAGCTCCCTTTATCTGTTACTCAACTCAAAAAAGTGAGTAACTCTTTTATGGGCAATGTATACACTTTTTCAACAAGCTACTAGTAAACATAAAGAATTTTCCCTTTATTAAATTAAATAAAGGTGTTAAGGACCATTTGTGTGTTATGGAATACGGTAGTATTCCTCAACACACTTGTAACACACACAAACAAATATTGTACTAGAACATGATGCACCCTGGGTATGAACTATGAAGCTATCAGGCTGCTTGAAGATTTATTACAAACTGGCTGTCCCCACGACGAAACGTAAATGTAAAGCGTTCCCCTAGTTAATTTGTCAAAATAGGCATGCCACAAGGCACCTATCATATACAATAAGACTTTACTTGTTCCAAAATTTACATAAATGACTTGCCTTACCTTGTGAGTGAAAAACATGGGATAGCCGGCTGACTAACGTTAAAACAGCTAGAGTTGGTTACTTTAGATACTTTCACAGTGTCATATCATACTATTATGGGGTAATGCATCATATATGGATACTATCTTTGTACTGCAGAATTGAGCTGTTCGAGAGACATTAAAATATACAATATAAAGAATTATTCAACGATCAATATATATATAATGAAATTATTTATATACACAAAAATATTAATAAATTCAATGAAAACTGTAAGTACAAAAAAGTTAACACTAGAAATAAAATAAACTTGCCATACCCATTACTAGGCTTCATAATAAAGGTAATTTAAAAAAAACACATTTTTACAAATATTTCAATTTATTATGACAACAATGACTATGACAGAGTATAAACAAACACAAGTATTATGCAGACACCAAAATAACAATTATTTGTTATAATATTGTACTAAATTGAAAATCAAAATATAACTTACTTCTTAACAATTACATTTTTAATAAAAAAAACAATACATTTTGTAATCTACTTATTAAAAATATAAAAATACAGAATAAAATTTTAAAAAAATAATTATGCTCGTGCTTTATTAAAGTAAAAAAATGCAAAAAATAAAAAAATGTTCAACGAGGAATGGATTTTTATAACCAAAAAAAAATAATTTAAAATATTATATAACCTTATAACCATTAATACATTGTGGACGTTTTTATTACTTTTTTTAATATGTTTAATCAGTTTTATTAATTTCTTTTAATACTTTTAATCGGTTTTTATTAAAACCGTGATTTATTTTTTATTTAGGTAGCTTCCCGACCTCATACAGGTATGCAGCGAAGAGTTTGATCTGAAAACAAAATACCTTCATTAGATATTAGAAAAATAAACGAAATGCATGCTTGCCGTTGACGTGAATTCACGTCATTTCAAATTATATACCTGGTTGCTGCTGACGTGAATTCAAACAAATTTTATACTTTTTATCCTCCGCTTGACGATAAAAATTTTGGGACAACCAGCTTCAGAAATTCATTATATTAGCCGGTACTCAGAATTAGAAACGTAGAAAATTTGCCGGACTAGAATGTGTTAATATGCCTGTATGATTTTCAACAGAATAACATAAATATATATTTTTTCAACAATGGAAAGTAAAATAGTATATATTTTCAGAAGTTATATACATAAGCGTAAATTCCGAACAAACACATATTTCAGAGGCCGCCCCTAGCGTTAATAATGAGCGTTAAGTATAGTAATGTCCTGACCCCCTCGATGTAGTTCCGTAGGTTGATCTTCTCGTTCTGCGAGTGCGCCATGTCGTCGCCCGCGCCCATGGGCAGCAGCAGCACGTTGGTGCCGCTGGCCTGCTGCAGCGTGATGGTCACCGGGATGGAGCCGCCCTCGCGGGACATATCCGGCTCCGTCTGCAAACACGTGTAACCTTTTATAAACAATACATAACCCGTGACTGTGCGTCGATGATAAGAGACTAGGTATCTTTTGGTATATAAGTTTTTTGTTTTACTTAACATTAAAAATAATAAAAACACTATTGTTTTGAATTAAATAATATATTTAAAGTGATGTCACGTTTCACAAACTAAGACACCTGAAAGGTATGAAATAACAAACAAAAATAATAATCTAAAGTTTGCTCAAGGACAGCTCAAAAGTATTTTGACAATTAACTTTTCTTTATTTTAATTATATGATAATAAGTTTCAGCATTTAGAATTTTTTATTAGTATTACGTTGCATATCCGTTCGCATATTCGAGTTTGATTTTTGGGATTTTCACTTACATACTTCGACTTGTGTGACAGAGTCATCTTGTTGAAAATACCAGCCAGGTGGCATATGTATTTTAGCATATGGTAGCATTTGCTTCTTAATTATCTTCGCAAACACATGACGATCCATTATACCTTCTATTCTAACTAATGGTCCAACTCCGTGTCGTGAAAAGCATACCCAAACCATAATATTTCTACAGCAATCTTTCAGTTAGTATTTGCTATCGAAAATCATTTTTTTGTTTATTGGACGTCGCACGTACCCTGAGCTATCAGATTAAAATAAATTTGCTTTCATCACTCCACATGGTGGACCATTCTGAAGTCGTCCATGATCTGAACTTTTTTGCGAACGCAAGTCGCAGTTTCCTATTCTTTGCAGAAATCAAGGGTTTCAAAGTCTGGCGTCGTCCAAGCAATCCGAATTCTTTTAGTCGACGTTTCACAGTTGAAACGTGTATATTAATGTTATGTTTTTTTCGTAACTCTTTATTTGCACATCTGATTTTCGGATATCGCTAGTCGACCAAGAGACCAAGAGACATATCATCTCAAAGTCGAATGATGATACTGTAACATCTCTCCCAAAAGATAAAATTGCCGCAGATCTGGAGTCACGACTTCAATTCCATAAACAATTTATGATAGGTGCTCAAACAAATAAAGCAGGGCTAGGATCAAGTAGGAAAGAACCAGACATAGAAATAATAAAATCCTTTATTCGGCACGATGAAAATGATAATTACCGGTTGCACGCGATGAGCCTAGAATTGCAAAACGAATGGGTGACCATAGGAGATTTTTGTATTCCATTTCAGCTTTACGATGGCGCGCCCTGCTTCATGATTGGTCCCCAGCATTATTAAAATTTTATCTTAATGCATTCCAAATGACTCTCCCAGATCAAAGTAACTTAGTGGGGCAAAGCCACCGAAAAATCTTGCAACATCTGTGGGGAGGCAGTAGGAACCGCGAAACACTTACTAGTAGGGTGTAGAGTACTTCTAAATAGAGGTAAATACTCGCGTCGCCACGATAAAGTATTCGAAATCGTGCGAGAAGCGGTTAGTCTCTCTGTAGCAAGAGCGCAGAAGGGTATAACAACCACCAAAATATCAGTAGAGTTTGTAAAGGCACGTTCGTCAAAAAAACGAAAACTAAAACCTTATTCCATCTTGGACGCGTCTCCTGATTGGACTCTCATGATGGACACGTATGAAAGGCAATACAAAATCCCCGGGGATGTTTGTGTTTCGTCATCTAGGCCGGACTTATTCCTGTACTCAAAACAACTAAGGCGCGTTATACTTGTGGAGCTTACTGTACCCTGAGAAACAAACATACCCAAAGATCATACATTTAAGCTTAACAAGTATTACGAACTATGTAACGAACTGATCAGGCATAAATTTATAGTTAATTTGTACGCAGTAGAAGTAGGAGCGAGAGGTATAACAGCAAAATCTCTCTACAACTTATTTAAGGATCTCGGCCTTTCTAGAACGATCATCAGTTCATTTCTGGAACGTATTTCAAAGGCGGCTTTAGTAGGTTCTTACGATATTTGGTTAGGTAGGGAGAGGAGCGTAAACAGTGAAGGTGAGCGTGTATGCGCATAGTAAAGGGGCCCCTTAAACGGTGAATCCATGGAATGCTAAGAAGCTTCGTCTCTTTATTATAAGCTTCATTCCACGCGGTAACAAGCTGTCGAGACACTATATACGATCGAGCAACCAATGCTTGAGCCAGTTCGCTTTGTACGGCGGTTATCACAACATTTTTTAAATCATTTGAATATTATTTAGTCTTGGTTATGATTAATAAATTATAACTATTATTATGTATTTATTTAACTTCACGCCATATCCCTTGCGGGGTAGCCAGTAACGACGGAGCGCCAAACGCTACGGTCTCTGCATACCTCTTTCGCCTCGGCCACAGACATCAACCTCTTCATACATGCCCTCCGGGGGGGTCCTCATGCTTTTTACGTAACCTTCCTCCAGTATCATAGCTACTGTTTTCTCGAAGGTCACTCGAGGGGGAGGCCCTTTCTCTCTTACCGCTCACTTTTCCTTTATAAATCTTTTTTACCATTCTTTCATCACTCATTCGTTCGACGTGCCCAAACCACCTGAGCACGTTTTTCTTCATTCTCACCGTGACATCTTCGCTAGTACCTGCCATTCTGTGGATCTCTTCATTGCGGATTCGATCAGCTAGACTGACCCCGCATATTCTGCGAAGAGATCGCATCTCCACAGCATTCATCTTTCTTACATTCTTCTTCTGTGTTACCCCCGTTTGGCTGCCGTATAACAGCGTCGGTAGCAAAACCGCATTGTGTAAAGCCAAACGTGCAGTCATGCTGACGTTTCGCCGTCTCAACAATGCAGCCAAAGCACCGTTGACTCTGTTACCAGCAGCAATACGCCTTTCCACATCCATTATAACTAATTACTTAACAGAAAATTTTCATTACAGTGCCAGAGATAGCGTTGACACAATCAGGAATTGATTTGTTGTCAAAATATTTATGAGCGCAAGTTTGAACGTGTTTCCGCGTTTACGCAAAACGCATAGAAACATGTTCCAACTAAGTAGTTAAGGTGCATCATCAATAATAACAAAAATAATCACACCTATTTAGATGAACACAGAAACAAGATAATAACAAAATGAGCCTTGTCAAAATACTTTTGAGCGCTACTGTAAGTGTTTTTGTATCTTATAGTTTTTGTATGCAAGTGTAAGTGTTTGCCCACCTTGTATATAAGCCTGGTGGCCCTGGCGGCGGCCTGGTAGTGAGGGTGCTCCGGATTCTCCGTCCATGCGCGCCCCGACTGCGCCCAAATACACATCTTGTTGGGTGAGCCGCGCTCCTCCCACTGCGTGTTACAATACATGAGATGCGATGGCTCAGTCCATGGACAGCCCGCACGGCCTGTTGAACGCGGGTTCGAGTCCCGGTCCTCTATATTTACATACCTTCTTGTTGATGTAGTCGAATACGAGTTTTTCTACTTCTTCCGGCTCCTGGTCCGGGACGATGCGAATCGAAAATTTACCAATCACTTTACCGGGAATCACCGTCTTTGCCCCCGTCTGGAACGCGGCCCCTGTCATTAAGTATTATATTTTAATTGTCTAAGATACAATGTTAAACACTAGGCCCATAACGTAGTTAGTCGAACTGACGCCATTGCGAGTGCGATAGAAAAGGTAAACGCAAACAGTAAGAAAATCTTTACGAGTTCCCCCAAATTAGGATTAATCTAATTAGTATTATTTGCAGGCACTTTTAACTGACACCCTCCTATCAATGCATTCTTATAACCGTAGATATATTTAGAAATGGTAGTTTGACTAAATACGCTGTGAACGTAGTGATTTCGGCGGTATGTTTTTGATGTCTTGTGTCCATATTTGTTGAAATATGAAAAAAGTAAACATCGAAATATAGTTTATATACAGAAGATAAAATAACGATGCTAGATGTTACAATAAAATGTCTGTTACAATTGTCGTCTACAATCAAACGCTCACAAGGTCATATAAATTGATTTGTCGATTGAAATTGTTCTACTAACTACTAATATTGCTCGCATTCTCGAAACTCATTCTCAATTCATATAAAATCTATATTAAAAATTTATCGGTAGACTCGATTGAAACGTTACCTCAATAATAAAACATAAAAAATAATGATTTCGAATCGACAACATGTATCCTCATAATTGGGATTGTCGAGTATTTTGTTAAATTCTAATGATGTTACATACAAATAACAGTCGCCATATTGGATACTAAGAAACGTCACTCACACGGGACGCCATCTTGAGTTGGTTAAGATTGTCAGTTCATATAATAATAATCAACAATAATAATAATTAAAAACCGATAATTACAAACGTATCTACCTACATTTTGTAAAAGATTTTGTATTAATCAGATTACACGCGAGCGAAGCGATTTCACATAGTGGATATTACAACTACCTCGTTAATCCTTAATCCTTAACAAATAATAATCAAAATGAAGTGTTTTTATGATTGTAGAATAACTGATAATAGGTACATATTAGCGTAAATAATTTTTTAGCCCAATTTACGAAACCTGATAGAATTTAGGCTAGAACCCTATTTTTATAGAAAATAACTTCTACAAAAATATTAAAGTTTCCAAGAATACAATCGTCCCACAACTGTGTCAGTCAGTCAGTGTTAGTTGTGTAGTTGTACCACGACCATGACCAAGACTATGACCACGTTGATAACAGTAACGATGACCGATTGAGAACACTATCAATGCTATCTAATGATGCTATTTTGATACGATATCAATATATCACATCAAAATAATAATTCCTCCGGTTATCAGATATTTTTTTTGTTTATATCAAAATAAAGAAATACCCGCTGAGTTTGTTGTGGTTCAGAGCAGCGCATTTGAAACATGAGTAGACTTAAGTTGGGAAGTGCCTAAAGAAAGGCTTATTCCGTTAAATATAATATCAAAATAGTCCTAAAACTCCCATTTGATACACAAGTGGAAAATATATAAATAAACATAAAAATCCACTGATATGAGAAAAGCATGAAAAATTTATAATAATATGTCCATTATTACATTTATAAAACTATGATATCATTTCGTTTCATTGTTTGATACTCTTGTGTTATACACTATCTAGGACATATTATTTACATAAAATAATTATTTTCTTATCTATGATAAGGCACTTGCGTCAATTGTTAACGTGTGCTCGTGTTAAACAATACTCAATATATATATAAATATAAATATAATTCAAGTGTCTGTTTGTTACAAATTAACAGCTTATCACTAAATGCATATGAAAATGTATACCTACATAAAATTAAAATTAAAAAATTGTCTGTCGGTCTGTTTGTTCATACTAATCTCTGAAACGGCTGGACCGATTATAAAAGAACTTTCAGTGGTTAATAGATATTATAAGGGGTGACTTGGCTAATTATATTCTTAAAACATTAGACGGAGTCGTGGGAACAGCTAGTTAATAAATAACTATATAAAATAGATTCAGTCCGTTTGTATAATAATATTTACCTTCAATCCCGTGGAGTGATAAGCTTGGGTATCTCCATCTGTGCATCAGCAGCTGTTCCTTGACTCCGTTGTGAGCTAACTTATGGGCACTTATGGACTGCCTACAAGTGTGGGTATAAAAAAAAATTGCTTAGAAATACAATATAATTATTAAGAAAATAATATCCCATCTTGAATATGAACTACCAATCAAAAACATACGAACATTATTCCAAAATGGTCACTTAATCAAATAAAAAAAATAAAAAGTTTTTTTTTTTTTTGATCTCATATTTGATATCAAATAATCCAATTAATTATTGAAGATAAATTATCGTCTTGGATACAACCCCTTATCAAATTAAATAACATATTAAATAATGAGCTTACCAAATAATGTAATCTTATCTTTAACCTACCAAGATTAAATGCAATTCAACTCGTAAACAAATATTGTTCAAACTAAAAATTAAGCAATCAACACCTTTTTACCATTTTTAATACAACGTATAATGAATTATGAATATTTTTTATGTATTTTTTTTTTGTTTGAAACGTAATCATATTTTTTTAAAATTTTTTGTGTTTTTTTACCTACTGTTTGAAGACTACTATTTTATATGTTCTTATAGCTATTAAAATTCTATATACAAGTGTTTTTCTAATAAATAAATGTATATATATATATATATATATAAATATATATATATAAACAAACCTGTAAGCCTCCGGATCAAAATCAATAGTATTATAAAGACCCTTCTCACTCTCTGTGAGGGGTGCCACCGATTTGTAGATATCTGTTATCAGGATCTTGCCGTCCTTGTCAACCAGAGTGTTCATTAAGTAGATCAGATCCGACATGGCTACAAGTAACGTCATTATTAATTTTAAGTTCCCAGCTATTGTGTGAACATAAAACACAGTATTAACTTCATTGAATATATTGAGCTTGGTAGCAAGTGATGAGACACTATATATATATATTATTGATATACCCTCTGCTTAGCCAACCTCATTAACATTAAACCTACCAGTACCGGTCAAACTGGTTCTTAAACTTTTGTAAAACTAACACATTTTTAAACGTTATATCGTTATCAAACTACATGACAATTCTTAGAATATGCATATAATATTTTCTTCACTCTATACTTTCAGTTATTTCCATTATCACCTGCGTTATATAATAAAATAACTTAGTAACCAGACAATTTGACCGCTTCCGATAGGAACAGGTATACAAGAATTGTCGGTAGGTTTAGTGTTAAAAAATAAGATGTGAGAAGCAGTCATGTAATAGGATCAAGATGAACATGCTATCAACTACATCCAAGAGTTGCCATAGTGACTTAGAGTTGCCACAGTGACTTAAAAACAAAGGATTAAAGTATTAAGCATTTAAAACTTATCTTTAGCAAAATAAAGATTGCAAAATTTGTAATAAACAGATATATAATAATAATCTACAACAAACAAACATTTATCAGTACTTCTAAATGATATATGACTTATTGTAGGTCGTGTTGTGACTCATGTCATGCTGTAACTAATATTACAAATACAATTTGTAATGCAATTATGTGTTTTTCAACAATGTAGTTTTACAAACATTTTAAATATTATTTTTATAGTTAAATATACGGCTTAAGAACCTACCTACCTGAACTGAATTTAAAACTTAATCAAGCCAGTCCGGACATACGTCATTGAGTTAAGGGGATAAAAAAAAACACTAATGCATAGATTATACAAAGATTCCAGAATATGGCACTCAAAATAACACATATCAGAAGGCTTAAAGACACATCTGGGATCTCGTTAACAGCCTCATGTCAATAAGAGAGCGTCCTCAGTGGAGAAGCAGTTCTCTGTCACTTAACTCCTACAAGTTTGTTAAGGGCTTGCAATATTATAGTAGAAAAAAAATACATACCTTCATGAACAGTGCCACCATAAACTCCACTGTGAAGGTCCATCCCGGCACATTCCACCTCTAAGAAGTAATAGCTTATACCCCTCAAGCCATAAGTAATGCAAGGTTTAGTTGTTCCCAACCAGTAATTGTCAGATATACAAACATAGTCCACAGAATCAAAGAAACCTTCAGGTTTTAACTTTTCCATTAGCAATTCATCAAGGCCTTCTGAGCCAGATTCCTCCATACATTCAAAAATGAATTTTAAGTTAACAGGTAGCTGTAAATAAGATAATATTGAAATTATACTTATTTACAAAACTTAATTAAAGTTATTTTTAGATTGTCTGATACAAACCTCTTTGCCAGTACTCTTAAAAGCATTAATGGCGTGAAGCCAGCCCAAAACTGGTCCTTTATCATCAGTGGAACCTCGACCAAATAATTTTCCATCACGCTCCTGCAGTTCAAAAGGCTCACTCTCCCAGCCGTCTGATTTAAGAGCCGGTTGTACATCTAAATGTCCATATATACATATTGTGTTTTTCTTAGGGTCCTTAAAATAAAATACAGTTAATAACAATATATGCAGTATTGAAGTATAGATAAATTAGAGGGAAATAATTACTTAAGGAAAAAAAAACATATACGGAGGTACATTTCATTAACTCACATTTTCAAGAACACCGATTAAAACGGGGGGCAGCTTCACTTCCTTTCCATCCAAATTCTGAAAGCCTACGTCTCTTAATTCAGTGGATGCCCCGACCTCCTTTAACTTGTCTCTCATCCAATAAACCATTTTAACGCAATCATCCCGGTATTTAGGGTCACTAGATACCGATGGAATGGCAACAGCATCCTTTAAAAGGCTTTTATATGATTCTACATTCTCATCGACGTATTTAAAAATATTAGGTAAGGTTTTATCCGCCATTTTCGGTTGCACAGCAATGGATGATAATGAATTTGAATGGAGTAAAAAAGTAGATTTATTAAAACTTATTGGAATCACTCGCGCCAGCAGTCTTGAAGTGGAGTAAACACGTAATGCAATTTTTGTTATGAAAGACATTTCGCAAAATTGACAGCATTTATTAAAATCTTGACAATGACGCTACAATTTTTTTATTTCTCACAAGAGCTACGCTAAGGTCCACCAACCATACTGCTTTCGCAGCTTTGAGAAAGGAGGTTCATTTAATATATTTTCTTCTCTTTTAGTTAAATAGGATAAAAATTAAGGAAGAAAAATATCTATATGATATAATAATGAGTAATGAATAATTAACAATTTAAGTTTGTGTTTTTACAGCATAAAATTTAGTTTTTGGCATTGTTAATGTTTCTTGAAACTCAATGCTAATCTATACATAATTGGGAAATACTTCCAAAATTGAATTATTAGCAGAAAAAGCAAACTTTTTGGTTACTCATAATGAGTAGGAAAATAATATAATTATAATAATAAACGAAATTTTAAGAGTTATAATCGTTGTTTTTTTTATTACAGGTAATGTTATAATTAAAATAAAACTAATACCTAGAAATAATTTATTTTATATTTAATACTTATAATTATTATTAATAACTAATATCATATAAAGTAGATAAAGTACAGAATCAAAATGTTATGTTAAAAAAAAAAATTCTAATGACAAATTTGTAAGCCTTATTCAATTAGATTGTTAAGAATAATTTTTCTATTTTATTTTCCATTTAACTCCTAAACTCCACCAATGCGTTAGCAGTCGGAAGCATGTCTTGGAATGTTAAATTTCTTCCACACCCAATATTTAGTCATCTTTTAACAATTAACACTTCTTATTATCCTGCAACAAAAATAAACTCGTTAAAACCATATCAGCAGATTAAACAAATTGTATTATATAATTACTAATTTTTGTCCATTTTGTTTACAATTCTGTTTTTTAGAATGGCTATTGTCGATAATATAAATAACTCATCATTCATTTCTAATTTACCACAGGATACTTTATTGTTGTTATAATATTAAGTTAAATATGCTTCTATATTGTGAATATTACAAATTTAAGAATAAAAGGCAACTTGTGTTACAATATATCCTTATATGGCTATCTTGAGTGACCCGGAGTATCACTACCGTCACAAGGTGGGCTCACCCATCCTCCGCGGGAGGGAAGAGGCGTTAGGAACACCTCGCCAGAGTGTCGCTGCAGCCAGTAAGTAGCGGCGGTGCCTCATAGATATATACTAACCCATGCTCCGCTGGAGGCGGGAGGAACACCTCGCCGGAGTGTCGCTGCAGCCAAAAAGTAGCTGCGGCCGCCAGCGCGGTGGCCAGGGCTCCGACGGCGGCGGCAAGGGTGGCGCCAGTTCCCCCCGAGCGTACGAACACGCGCGCCCACAAGCTGGCCCACACGGACTCAGTCCAAGTGGAGTACTCCGATGATGTTAGATCATAGCCTGGGGAAGTACGGACCCAGTGACTATATTGATTTAAGGGGATCCGATGAACAGATGCAATAATATAATATACAGAATAATTTCAGACCTGATAGAGTGAATGCTGGGCTTATGGCTTGACTGAAGTTCATAGTTGTCTGAATGCAGACACCGCTATGGTTCCAGCCTCTCAGGTAATAATTTGAAAAACCCTGTAAGGCACAATATTATTAGCTTATTGGCATTACTCTGAAATGGTAAAGATATATAACCGTACCGGAGTGTTCATCTGATCACACATGGTTTTGTTCTGCGTGGTGTGCGTCCCGGTGAGCAGCGCCAGGAGGTGTCCCGCGTACACGGCCGGCGGGCTGTCCGAGGAGGTGACTCCCACGTACAGCGACGCCGGCTTGTCCTCGGGCGTCTCCTCGCCGCTGGTGGCGTAGTCCGCGGCCGCCAGCAGCCTACACCCCTGGCTGCGTAGGAAACAGTACAGCATCTCGTCTACCTGTATAGTATTAGACACATGTTAGTTGTGTGATGCTTATTTTTTTTTTATTATAAAAAGATATATATGAAAATTATATAACCTTAAAAAACTTTAAAAATAAAATTTATAAAATACATGAAAGTTACATAACCATAATAGTATTAGCTTAAACTTATGACTAAATTATAAAATAATTAAATAAGTAAGATATGAAAGTTACATAACCTTCTTGATAATAGAATCATAAACTTTTGGCCAAACTAAAAAAAATATTAAAGTTACATAACCTTCTTAATAGTAGTAGTTCAAACTTTTAAGTAGAAAAATAAAATAAGAATGTGAAATTACCAAATGCGCTGAAGACGACACAGTTCCATTGTAAGCTTTTCCGACAACCTGTTGGTATAAGGTATACGCTAGAGAGGTCGCCACTCGCGCCACCTTTACTTGAGCCTCGTTTTCTTTCATAGTGTTATTCGCCAATAACTCCTCCGTGGATATGACTTAAAGAAACAGAAAATTATAAAAACTATTATAAAAAAAATAGGTATATTGTGGTTCTTCTTAGAGCAGGGCGCGTTTGGAACCCTTAAGCCTTAATTTTAAATTGGAGAATTTCTTTACGGAAGGGACCATTTCTATAAGTAGTTTTGAAACCAAAACAGTCCTGACACTACCATTTGATACACAAGTGATCAGTATTGGTTCAAAGTGGAAAAGACATAAATAAATAAATGAATAAATAAAACATACATACATTTCCCGTCAGTGATACTAATATTGTGGTATTGATAGCCGATAGCTTCATAGTCGTCCAATGCTGATTGATAGTACTTGTTAGTGAAGCCTCCAAGATGATCCACTAGCAATAACTCTGGTAACTCTCCACTAATTGTCACATTATTTAGAATCTTTCTAAATGAGTATAACGATGAAGGCGGTATCTTCAATGATAACTCCGGCTGGATTGTGCTGGATTTATAATTTTGAGACATTTCAGCGATGAATTCTGTAATCTGGTAATTTTCAGGGTTATGACAGAGAAGAATATGTAAAGTTATTAAAAAATGTATATACTCACCTGTGGTATAACAAAGTTATAAGGAGCGTGGGCGTATAAAGGCCAGGAGGGATCGTCCTTGAATAAATTTAGAGACCCTCCAAGCTGCCCAAGTTCCACATGTAAATTTATATCCTTGTAAGTGATTGGAGAGACCGGGGGCCAAGTTCCTTGTGATATGTCATAGGCAACCCGTTGAGAACCGATATAATCAAATGACTCCCCGTTGAATAATGTGAATAGGATGTTCTTATCTAAAAAAAAAATGTTTATATACAATTAATACAAGCCAAATTAAAAATTACTAATATATTCAAATCCCACACAATGAAAATAACACCAAGCGTTCAATAACCACTCTTAGTTATTATTAATTTACTACTGATTATTTAATTTATACATTTATTTCAAAAACACTCACTGTATAAATCTGCATCACTCAGAGGTATCAACTGTGCCAGAGTTGCTGCCGTCACTATCAGGGTTACCATGCCAACTACTGAACTAGCAGCACCCGGGACTACACCTGAACATGAATAACAATACTATTTATTATATTACAATAATACATGTATGTTGACAAAGTAAATATATATATATATATATATATTTCTTCTGTAATCTTGTCATGGCTTTGCAAGCCCTTAACAGACTTGGAGTAAGGTAACGGAGAAATGTTCCTCCAGTGCAGACATTCTCCTATTGACATGAGCCTGTTAGCAAGGTCCCAGATGTGTTGTCTTTACCCCTTCTGATATGGTTCACATAATGCTGTTGCTAAAGTGTTAGTATGAATGAGCCTTTACATGGTATATGTTTATTTCTCTGTGTTTGTCTTCTTCCTTAAAAGTTCTCCTTTTTGTGCACTCATGCAATTCTCTGACTTTGATAAAAACTCTTCAGTTATTGTTTTAAGTGCTTTATTTTAACAATTAAAAGTATCATTAATATTAGGAATTTTCTATACATTTCTGTTAATAAATATGCAGAGAAATATATAATTTAGGAAATTCTTAATTATAATAATAATAGATTTTATTACCATCAAACAGTGATGAAGAGTCCATCCTTGCAGTCACCAAAATTACTGGTTTATTTTTTTTTGCCTCCTAAAACCAATTATGCAATATATATATTTTTAAATGTATTTAAATCAAAGATTAGTTTGTGATAGTGTTCAAAACAAACCTTTGGGCGTGGAAATAATGAGTAATAGACATTGTAGTCTCCAAGTGGATCACACATTTTAGTTGCTGTTGCAAATAAGGAAGATGTTGATCTACGGGTAAAACATTTTAAATGAATACATTAAATAAGTTTGCCTCATTTGATGGCATTGAATATAACACTAACCTTCTCAAACAAACAACAGTGTTAACAGCGGCATACATGAATGAACTCAACTGCAAGGAGCACAGTGGCCTGCCTTTCTGATTATCTTTGTCAGTATTGTATCTAAAATTTTATATTAATTGATGAACTCTCTTTATAATGGATGTGTAAGTAAGTATCCATTTGTTATAAGATACGAAATAAATAATCAATACCTGTTATAACATTCTTCAATTTTAGTTATTTCTGATATTCTTGATTCAGGCAAAAAGAAAATTGGATATGGTATGTCTCTCCTTAAAAGGCCAGTGCCTTTTTCATTCCACACAACACCAGCAGAGCACATGCCGTTAGGGTTTGGAGTGTTCTCATTGGGACATTGAGACTCTTGGCTGAAGGCATCAGGTCTAAAATGGAATATATTTTAATAATACTTTGCTATGTACATGTAACATTATGGATGTATAACCGAAACTTAAAATAAACTTACCTGGCAGTGGTGTTGTCATATAACAAAATACCAGCAACATTAGCTGGTTCTTTCATCAAGATTTCAATTACATTATTGAAAACAGCCGTGCTGATAATAGCCATGTATGGTCCTGCACTTGCATTATATACCATCCACTGGGCCTCTGATATATTTGAAACAAAATGAACTACACCTACTGCCCCATTTAGAGAAGCTGGAAGGTATAAATAATTACTGTGAACATAATCTTTTCTACATGAAAACTGATAGAAGTTACATTATGAGTCACTTTCAAAAGAATTCCTCATACTGTAATGTATTATTTAAAACAACATATACTACAGATATATTTACAATAAGTTAACTCACATGTACATCCTGCTTGATGAGTTCCATTAAGCCTTCTAAAACACGCTACTCCACCCTCAATAGATGAATAAATCTGATCATGTATTCTTTGACATGTACTCACTGAAAATATATTTGTATTAATTATAATTGTAATGACTATGTATCTGTAGGAAATATATATAATATCATTATTTCACAATTATTATTAAATATATTGATAATATTTACCTTTTATTAGAAAAATTAAAGAAAATAACCACAACATCTTAACACGAATCATTATTGAAAATTATTAGTATTCTTTTATTAATTACAGATACATTTATTTTTAATTATCATGTTTTAAACCACAATGTGGATTTTAGATTGTTTTATTTACCACAATACAATAATTAATTAAGTATATCTATTAGATATTATAAATTGAAATTCGTAATTTCTGCAAACTTTTGTTATTGGATATAAAATGTCATTGTCAAAAATGTCAAATCACAAATGATTAAACTCCCAATGTCTTTTTTTCATACTTGACGCAAGCTAACATGACAAAAAAAAAAAAGAAAAGTTTATAGTTGCAACAACTAGCGAATAATTAATAAATTATCAAATGCAATTATTATTAAGTGTACCTAATTCGTCAGATGATATATATCTTGATAAAGAAAAAGAGATTAGATTATACTTAATATTGGGCTTTTCTACTAACCACTTTATTATTCTACCCTTTTTAAGTTCGTAGAGCCTGGGCTGGCTCGACCGGGGAAAGATCACTCTCACAGAAGATCGACGTGTAGGAACCAAATACATTTGGTTATGTTCCGGTCCATCTGTGAGTGAAAGAGTATCACAAACCGGAGTATCTGGATTTGTAATGGAAGATATCTGCTACCGTCGCCTTTAGATTTTTAAAGATACTGTCTCTGTTTAACTTTGCTCTGGCGAATGGTCTATCCCAGTTCGTTAAGACGCAAACTCTTCCACCAGACGTGGACAGCCACACACCCTCCTTGTAGGATCTTCTACTGATTACATATCCAGGAAAGTACCAGGTCACTGTCCAGGAGCCTCTAGGATCCTCTGATCACTGTCTGGTAAGCTATGTAGTGCCCTTTCAACGTCCGGCTCCCACAAAACCTGCGACCTGACGCGTTTAATACAAGTCAGCGGATTGGTATGGAATGCGGTCCCTTTTTGCATCCTACCCAGGGGGGTTGATTTGTTTCCTTTCCAATGATCCCAGTGACTGCGCTGCGGCTAAAATTAATGTGATACTACAAGGCATGGAATTATTTGTTTCAAGCTCTGTGGTACCACTTGGTGGCAGATCGCGGCCTTGGTTTGATGCGTCGGTCAGGGCTGCAACAGCTGGAAAACGGCAGTGGTATCAAGCTTGGGCTAATGCGTTGGTAATTAAGGATCCGAACTCTAGTTCTGAAGCGGAAATATAACCGTACCTCAAGATTCTTCAAACGGCAAATCGCGAGAACAAAGTTCAAAACTGTCCCAAAATTGAGGATCAGATGACAAGGTACCCGCCTGGCACGCGTAAATTCTGGGCGCTTTCTAAGGCTCTACGCAACTTTTCTCAGTCTCTACCGCCATTGCACATGAGGAAAGACTCCTTGGACCACACGGCAAAAGAGAAAACCGATCTCTTGGGCACTCTTTTCGCCGCCATCTCGACTTTAGACGACCAAGGAAAGACCGGCCTATCATCCCACTGTCTCAGAGATCATCAGAGCTCAGTACCAGAAATAATTTTGCAAAAACTATCTGGCAATCTATTTTCCTTCAACGTTCATAAGTCGAGTGTTCCGGATGCCATTTCCCCATTGGTGCAACGAATATGTCCCCTGAATTGATTTCAGTGCTAACGTGTCTACTGCGGTACTCATAGTTTAAAGGCTTAGTCCCGGACTCATGAAAGTGTGCCATCCAATCCTAAAAAATTGGATATTTAGGACTCAGCTAACTACAATTGCCATTACCTCTCTTCTCTCGATAATAATGATGAACAATATTAACCGACAGTTCCTACTGTATCTCGAAGATCGCCAGTTGATCAATAATCGGCAATATTTCTTTCGTCATGGTCGATTAACTGGTGATCTTCATTTATACCTTAGGCAGCATTAGGCAGCGGTTATTGAAAGCAAGGGAGAGGGTTTGGCAATTATTCTGGATATGGTAAAAGCCTTTGATCGTGTATGGCATAAGGAGTTTCTTTCGAAGCTTCCCTACTATGGGCTTCCCGAGAGTTTAAGCAAGTGAATCACCAGCTTTCTCACTGGTCGGAGCATATAGGTCGTTCTCGATGGTTTTTGCTCGGACCCCAAGCCCGTGAATGCTGATGTACCCCAAGGCTGCGAGCTATCTCCAACTCTGTTCCCCTTGCATATCAAAGATATGTTGGATATTTCTAACATACATTGTTATGCGGATGACAGCACTAGGGATGCTGTATTTTCCGGCCGTGCAGTGCTCTCGTGGGAAAACGTAGACCGGGATGGTCTCAGAATGGAGTGAACTGAACCACGATCTGTTTGATCCCTTAAAAGCCCAAGTTTGCGCGTCTACCGTTATTAAAACCCGATTTACAGTATCACCGCTCTTCGGGAGCACTCCTGTCAATGCCTCGCCAAGTATCAACATACTGGGCCTCGACATTACGAGTAATTGTCAGTTTCGTGGTCATCTGGAGAGCAAGGTTAAGTTGGCCTCGATTAAATTGGGAGTGATCAATAGAGTGAAGCACTTCAGGCCTGGCCAAAGACTTTTGATCGCGTAGAACGGAAAGCCGTTAGGATTGTCGGGGATCCGATGCTATGCGAACATTGCGTAGAGACGTTGCTTGTCTGTGCGTCTTCTACGGCATTTACTAGGGGGAGTGTTCCAAAGAGCTATTCGATCAGATGCCAGCTGCCGAATTTCATCATCGCACAGCACGTCATTACCTCCATTACTATCGGTACTTCCTGGATACGTGGGGATCTACGACTGTGTGGTTTTCAAGAACTTTTTTTCCACGTACCACACGAACTTCCTTCGGCGGTATTTCCAGATACGACATGGGTACTTTCAAAATATTCCTACCTCCAAGGTCGACAGCACTTTTGTGAATCCTCGGATGTTTTAAAAGTTCATGGGCGGCGGTGATCACATATCTCCGATGATCCGCCACCTCGTTTGTTCACCTCCAATATAAATGTGAAAAAAACATAAAATATATTTTTTTTCTTACGACCATTTAACAATTGAAAGAAAGATAAGAGAAGTAAAAAACATTGTTTTTTCTTGTCTCTAATAGTTTTTTTTAAAACAATGACAAAAATAAGATATTCTGATATGATTGAAGTTCGTTATTTTTAATATAAAGGGCTATCAAAAACAGGTATTTCTTTTTACCTATCCTTTTTTTAGGCGATTGTTCAATATTTTTAGTTCATATAAATGCATATATTTTTCATGACAAAACAATTTTTTTACGACATTTTTTTTACTTTACTAATAATTCTTTTGGACCATATCATTAAGGTCTGAAACTATGATACATATTATTATAATATAATTATTATTTCTTACTTTAACAAAATTGAATTGATTTTTGCAAAAATTATTTGATTTATCTCTTTTCCAAAATTTCTGATATTATCTCATTAGAGATGTAGTGCAAACATTTCACCAGAATGTAAAAAAAATTAATGTATGGCAACATGTACTAGCAACTTTTGTCGTTGAGTCGGCCATTTTCAACAGCTACAGCTGTGTTTCATTTTATTAGTATCATCTCTATTGCTCGTGGTTATTTTTGTAACTGCTGACTGTTAAAGTATATTTTTTAAGACTTCGTAATGGTAGAAAAAGCTGAAGTTAAGGTTCGTATTTTAAGTAGTTTTCTATAAAAATATTTTTTGGATATACTTCCATTGTTTCAACCTTGTTGGTTGGTCGATATTTTTATATAGACGTGTTTTGCATAAACGTGTCCTTTTAAAATATTTGCGTACTGTGTATTACTAACAAAATCCTAAATATTGATTGTTACGTTTGTATATTATTATAATGGCTTGGAGATAAATTAAAAATAAAGTAGGAGTTGTATATTTTATTTCTTTTATCAACGATTGTAGTTTAATCACCTTGAAAAAGTCGACAAAAGTTAGTTAGTGAGTAGCTTCTTTTTATTTATTAACAAACTGAACAGAGGGTAGATATAAACATATTGACTACGAAGTTTATGTAACGTGATGCTTAAAAATTGTAATTAATTTTGTAAGATGCGGGTATTTTATAGGAGAGCCAAATTTTGTAACAAGTAACTTAGATTTCTGTTATTATTACAATTAACACCACATTCTGAAGTAGAAAAACTATAACAACTTGTTTTTTCTATATTGAACAAAGACAATACTATTTTTATCAGAAAAGTATAATAAATTAAAATATTTCATTAGTAATCATTGCATACTATTTTGTAATTAACAGATCAATGGATCCTTAATTATTTTATTCTTCAAATTGTTACTATAATATAATTAAGTACCTAAATTGATGATTATTCTCTGAAGTAATTATGTTAACATTATTATTAACATTATTGTTTATTTTCTAAATAATTCATTAGTTAATACAATTTTTTTATTTTTATAATTCTCTTTCCTTAATAGATGTCTAGCAAGTATATAAACATTTCATAAATTATTGCTCATCATTTAATATCAATGAAAGTAGGTAACATGTTTCTTTAAAAAATCAGAAGTATTTAGAACAATATCTAAAAAAGAATGCTGGTATGTATAGATTATATAACAATAGTTTCTAAACGAGTTAATAAGTATTTTAATTTGTATGTGATTTCAGCCGGAATCGCTTCTCAATCTAGATGACTTATTACAATGCCCTGTGTGCTATGAAATACCATCAGGACAAATATTCCAATGCAATGAAGGTCACCATGTATGCGGGCGCTGTAAGATGCGCCTTGACGTGTGCCCCGTCTGCCGGGCTCTCTTTTTCGGCACTAGAAACTATGCTATGGAGGAACTTATTGCCAATTTTAGAAAATTACGTGCATTTGTATGTATATTAATGAATATTTGTATTTTTTGTAGCTCTATCATATTAAAAATAAGTTTTAATTATTTGTTGTAGAAATTAGGTGCTAAACCCTCAAACGGCTCAGGCTCTTCAGAAAGCAGTACACCAGCTAAGGACACAACCTCAGGGGAACGTGAAAATGATGTCAATGATGATGATGATGAAGAAGAAAATAATATTAATATGTCAAATGTGAGTTTTTAGACTATTACAACTTTATTACTACCGAGAATGATTTTCTGTTATTCATTATTGGATTGCTAAAACATCTTCTGTTTTGCAGCAACCCGCACAAAGACCACCTCCAGCATGCAAAGGACTTTTCCGATGCCTGTGCTGCAAAAGTGGCCAAGGGGAGAGATTACCAGCGGCCCGCTTACTTAACCATCTCCGTTATTTTCATGCTCCAGATCTACTTGAGGTAAAAACAAGTTATTATATGTAGGAGGAATTTATATAAAATTATTAAAATAAAAAATTTACATATTAACAAATATATTTTCGTAGGGTCGAACTGACAATGGAGAGTACTTGCAAGCTTGGCAATTTTCAACAGTTCCTGGAAAATTAGTAACTGCTGTCAGAATAGCTGATATGGGAATTTTCTTTTTGAACATAGAAATAAGTAGTGAGTATATATGGTTTTATATTTATTCACCTGTATGATTGCTGAAGAATTAAACAATATTTCAATAAAATGTTCTACTTGCAGGTGACGCAGTTTGTGCATGGCTCAGTATGGCTGCCTCACCCTGGGTAGCTCACGCTTTTAATTATACAGTTACCATCTGTGGTAACGACCGTGAAGCTATATTTTCTGATTGTGTAAGTTTTACCTGAACATTCCTATTTGTAATTAATGTTAACATCAACATAAGCATTTGAAAAATTTAAATTTTACAGGTCTGGTCTGTGAGGTCCTGCGAAGGGTCCTTGAAGAAGCGAGGTCACTGTCTTATAGTACGGGACGAGGACGCTCGGGCTCTAGTGGCGCCCAGCACAGTCAGCGGGAAGTTGTGTGTGCGACGGACGCCGCCCGACCAACTCGCCAACCAGACTCAACCGCGCGCCGTGCTCCGCATCGCCAACAGAGTCAACCAAAACAGCACCAACAATATGACACCCTTGCTACAGGGTTTGCAAAACGACGTGGCGTGGTTGTCACGGGCGTTCGCCACCCTGGTTAGTCAGGAAGTGATCGCAACGGCGCCCTCCGAATCCGAATTGAGAACTAGAATTGAAAACGTGCCAGATGTGGACCAAAATTCCGGTGACCGTACTTCGGAATCGTCGGAGATAGAATCTCAACCCCCCCAGAACAGTCGCCCCGCTAACCTCGGGGTGCACATGTCTCGAAACGCGCGCAGGCGCATGCGTCTGCGGCTGCGGGTGGCTTTAAACGGCCCGATTCCCCCGACGTCGGCGCCTCCGGTGCCTCCCAGAGTGAGAAGTCAACATCAGAACGGCTACTCGGGGGAGAGTGTGTTCCAGGCGCCCTCGGACTCGCCCCCCTCCTCGTCAGGAGGCCCGTCCCAGCCCCAGAACACCACCCGCAATAAGAAGAAACGTCGCCATCGCAGATAAACGATACTTAAAACAAATAGCTACTCGATAATAAAGTGTAATGTTAATTGTTACTCTGACATGGAGTGGATCGATTCCTCTGGGGTTTCCTACTGTGCGTAAACTGTTTTTAATTGTATATATTTTACGTCTTTTGACAACGCAATCTTACAAGTGCTGTGATAAGTGATGCTGAGTTTGTGCAGTTTAAATAGGATATATATGTTTCAGTGTTTGAAATGTCCCCAGAGGTGAGTATTTTGTGATTTAGCGAAATGCATATATAAATGAATTGTTATGAATTTAATTAGTTATATTAATGATGAATTACAAGCATTTGTATTATTTTAACTATATTTGACGGTTGACGAACACCTTATTAGTAAGATTTGAATATTGATATAATTATGTATTTGCTTGTTTTTAATCATTGTAATCGCAAATTGGGATGTAGAATTATTATACTATGTTTAATAATGCGTTAATTAATCACTTTGATAACAAATAGTTTTAATAATTATATTTTAAGGAATTATAAACCATTTATTTTATTTCTTTCTGAAACCCTATTTTTATATGATAATAGAAAGCTGCTGAATTCAAGGAAATATTAAATAACCGCTTGTGCCTTGGTGTGTGTGTGTGTGTGTGTGTGTGTGTGTGTATACAAAAAAGAAGTTATATATTCCTAAAAACTGCAGCCATTTTTTGGACTGCAGAAGGTCTCCATAAAATCATTGTTCAGATTTTATAAATTTGTAGAAAAATTTGGTAAACAAAAACCTGTACAGTTACTATATTTGTATATTTAAGTGAGGTAAATTATTAGGAGCTCTTAATGCTACAATTGGATGAGTAGTCTTTGTCTTCCAAGTCCATCTTAACACTCGCACGAGGCACTGAATAACCTACTTTAGTTATGGCGCCTTCGAAAGGTTCGAAGGTATTCTGCACAATCAGAAATTATTTATTGAAGGATTGTGTCGGGTTCCCCCTAATTTAACCGATGCAGTGCAACAGGCGCTGTGCAATGTGCTGCACTACTAAATGCTTGCTGAAAGTTTTTTTATATACCTACATTGTGGTGACCATATAATTAAAAACCACGTCTAAGGTATAACTCCAATTTTCATTAATAATAATGTCCTAATTGCGTAAAGAAATCTGCTGGAGTACTCATACCAGACTTGAAAATGTGTTTCAACAATAATGCAGCCGTTGAAACTTTGTATAATGATGACGATGAGTTCTTTGGTTAGTATGGATGATTTAATAAAGAAAAATAATGTATTAAGTATTTATTTTTCTAATTTTTTTATGTCTTAGTAATGAACCTTGTCAGCAGCATAAAACCCATCCTCCGAGATACGTAACTTTAATATGGTACTGGAAAAGTGTGATGATGGAGGCAGAGAAGTACGTGACTGTAAATTAGGGATATTCGATATAGAAATAGGACGTGTTTAAAATTGTAGATGTTTTTTTTAACTATAATAAAGATTTTTTTAAAAATGTCAGAAAAAGAACTGTCTAACCGATACATCGGAAGACATCGATGCACACTTCCGATATATCGCATCGAAAAAACTATAGATGTTTGTTTTTTCAAAGTGGACACCCCTATTCAATTACCAAATCTGACATCTTAGCACATGGGGATGAAATAGAACCTGCCACGAATAAGACTCGTGAATTTTAATATTCTTAATGTATCGCCGCCACAGATAGCGAAGTAGATATACGGTTTAATGAGTTTGAAATGTGATTTAATAAATAAAATTATTATAATTCAAATATATTTAATATTCCGTCAAACCCATACAAAACAATCTTAGTGTATATGATTCGTTGGTAAAGTAGATAATTATTTACATTAGTGGTGTTTTTCCTGAGATAAATTTGTTATTAAAATACTTCATTTTTTTGATTTATCAAACTAAGTTATAAATTATGATAACACTAAAATTATAAGGAACATCCCATCCATGACAGATTTGTTCGATATTGATAAATCAAGTTTTGGGTTCACCCACACAAAAAGCGAGACAGACTGGTGACGTCAGAGAAATTATCATAAAAAGCGGGATAGCCTTATAAAAATTAGGATGTGATGTCGAAGCTGATCAATTCTTAAATATTTTTTACAACAATTGGTTCCAGTGTATCTGCTATCTTTCATAATACTAAATAATAATAAGATGGAAAATGGCAACATCAATCGTGTAAGTAGTTCTTCAATGTTCCCAATTGGAGCTACCTCATTGGTTAGAATTTCATATTTATAAAGACTTGCCACAAATATTTAAACAAGTGGCTTGCCGTGATTGGTTAACTTGTCTACTTTTTACATTATTCAAAAGATGGAGACAATTAACAACTTCTCACCGCTAGATGTCTCTTTAGCAAAAAACAAAAATGTAATACTAGATGTCGCTTTAACAAACAAAAATGGTTTATTCTATATGTGGCATGATTTGGATTCGACCGTCGCCCAAGATAGATTAATAAAAATAATAATAAATTAAAAATGTACAATAAATCAATACACAATTAATTAATACTAAATCACTGCGCTTAGAACAACACACTGGCTAAATGTTTAAGACCAGTGACATTGCTAGAGAAAGGTTAGTTTATTTGGATTACTTTCGTAGTATTATCTTATGGCTTATTGCATTGGAGATCAGTTGTAATATCAGTCTATATTTTACAAAATAATGATTTTTAAAGCCTGGGTACGCAAGAGTCTTTTGAAAATGGAACTTGAAAAGCGCTTTAACTTTTTTAAAACTTTTAAAATGTAAAGATAAAATTGTATATAATTGATACAGAAATTATAAAAAAATCTACCACTGCGCCCTATCAGCCGAAAAAAATTAAAGTTTACACAAAAAATCAAAGGTGTTCTTGTATATAAATCTTAGTAAGAAACTAAGGACAAGGTTGGTAATAGGGAGAGATGATGAGCTTGCTCATAGTTCTGCACACGTATCTTCATTATAACCACTTCTAAATTATGGTTTGTTAGTATTCATCTAATTAATCCAAGAATAAGATTTAAAATTACTATTATTAAGAATGTTAAAGGTTTGAATGCTTTAATATCTTTAACTAGTAGTCACGTATTTAAGTAGAATAACTTCCATCTTTTGGTACTACGATTCAAAATACATTTAATTTAGAAAATGAAAATAATAATAACAAGTTAAAGAGTATTCGGGGACTTTCTTGCCAGTTCTTGTCCATGGACCTACAATTCAGAACTTCGAAAATTACTTCTAGAATTGTACTCGTATTGATACTGTTTCAATGTATACGTAAGTATTGGAAATAGCAAATTCGCAACTTTACTTTTTTTATTGCATTTTTTTCCCCTATGATCTTGAAAGTCGTTCTTCCAAGATGTGGCAGTTTCGATTCCTGTCCGTGTCAAAGAATTTTTCATTTTATATTTGTTGAATAAAATCCAATTAACTACCGTGTCGGTGATGATTTCAGCTATTTTACTGCTAAGTAAAAACATTGGTAAAAAAAAATTATTTTCTAAATTCATCAAAGCGGACAGCCTCACCTTGATTAATGAAATGTCAACATTCGGAAATATGATCAGTTTTCACAATAAAAACAAAATTTAGCAGTTCCTCAAATTAACACGTATGTAGGTGTAGTTTGAGAAGCTGCTATAGAAGAAGAAGAAGAAGAAGAAGATGATGATGAAGATAAAGAATAACTTAATGCTATTTTTGTTTGAGTATGTTACGGTAGGAAATTCTGAAACTTAGCTTGGCTCGGATATAGAAAGTATTTTTTTTTTCAATATATATTAGAGGAGGGCAAACGAGCTGGCGGGTCACAGATGATACGTGATCACCACCGACCATGTACTCTTGTAACATCCGAGGATTCACAAAAGCGCTGCTGGCCTTAGAGGTAGGAGTAAACGCCTTATTTGAATGTACCCATGTCGTACCGATCTGGAAATACCGCCGAAGGGAGTTCTGGAAAAAGATCCTAGAGAACCGGACAGTGGAGGATCGCCACGCATCCAGGTGGTAGGGATGATAAAGGAGGCGATGGCGATGTTGTAAATGCGGTTGAAGACGCACAAAGAAGCTACGTTTCTACGCAATACCAAAGAGTCCAGCCGTTCGCAGAGCACCGGGTCCCCGATAATCCGAACGGCTCTCCGGTGTACGCGGTCAAATGGTAGAAGCTGATATTAAGGTGATCCGGACCAGATATGAGAACAGTACTCCATGTGTGGCCGGACCTGTGCCTTATAGAGCGCAAGTCTTTGGCCAGGTTTGAAATACTGCCTCGTTCTATTGATCACGCCCAATTTCTTCAAGGCCAACTTGGCTTTGCTCTCTAGATGACAACGAAATCGCTCGAAATGTCCAGACTCAGTATTCAAATACTTGGCGAGGCAAAGAGGGGAGCGCTCTCGAAGAGCGGTGATATGACAAATGGGGTTTTCTTAGAGGTAAACACGCAAACTTGTGTCTTCTCGCGATTGAACTAAACATGGTTCAGTTCACCCCAATCAGAGATCATCCCCAAGGAAGTCTTTATAGAAGATACAAGTTTCTTTCGGCACTCGCCGACGTTTTCCCGAGAGAGACCTGCATGGCTGGAATATACCGCATCCCCAATGCTGTCATCAGCATAACAATGTATGTTGGAAATATCCAATATATCATTGATGTTCAGGAGGAACAGAGTTGGGGATAGCACGCAGCCTTGAGCTACACCAGCGTTCACGAGCTTGGGGTCTGATTAAAAACCGTCGAGAACGACCTGTATGATCCGCCCAGTGAGGAAGCTGGTGATCCACTTGCGTAAACTCTCGGGAAGCCCATAGGAAGGTAGCTTCAAAAGAAGCTCTTTGTGCCATACACGATTAAAGGCTTTCGCCATATCCAGACTAACTGCCAGACCCTCTCACTTGCTTTCAATTATAGCTGCCCAACGGTGCATAAGATATAACAGAAGATCACCAGCTTATCGACCATGGCGAAAGCCATATTGCCGATCATTGACCAATTGGTGATCCTCAAGGTAGGTTAGGAGCTGTTTATTGATAATACTCTCCATTACTTTGGAAAGAAGAGAGGTAATGGCGATATGTCTGTAGTTAGTTAGGGATCGGATGAGCAAGGGCACGCTTCCATGAGACCGGGTCTACGCCTTTAAGGTAGGAGAGCCGAAATAGACGCATTAGCACTGATGTCAACTCAGGGGCAAATGTTCGTAGCACAACTGGAGAGATACCACCTGGCCTACTCGACTTCTGAACTTCCAAGGAAAGGTGGGCTTTTCGGATGAGTTTTTGCCGAGAAATTATTTCCGGCATTAAGCTTGGACACCGCGGGATGATAGGCGGTGCCTTCCCCTGGTCCTCCAAAGTCGAGTTTTAGGCAAAAAGAGTGCCCAAGAGATCGGCTTTCTCTTTTGCCGTGTGGGCCAAAGAGTCTTTCCTAGTGTGCAATGGCGCTAGGGATGGCTGACAAAAGTTTCCCAGACTGGCTTTTGAAAGCGCCCAGAACATGCGCGTGCCAGGCGGTTACTTTGCCAGCTGATCCCCAATTTTGAAGACATGCTTGAACTTTGGTCTAGCAATTTTCCGTTTGAAGAATCTGGAGGCACGATTATATTTCCTCTTCGGATCCTTAGTGACTAACGCATTAGCCCAAGCTTGATAAGCCTGCCGTTTGCCAGTTGCTGCAGCCTTGACAACGCATCAAACCAAGGCCACGATCTGCCAGCAAGTGGTACCACAGAACTTGGTACAAATAGTTCCATGCCCTGAAGTATCACATCAGCTACAGCCACAGCGCAGTCACTAGGATCATTGGATTGGACAAATCGGCCCCAATGGGTAGGATGCAAAAAAGGATCGCATTGCATACCAATCCGCTGGCTTGTAGTGCTAAACGCGTCGAGTCAGGTCTTGTGCGAGCTGGACGTTCAATGGGCACTACACTCCGTACCAAGCAATGATCAGAGGACCCTAAGGAAGCCTCGTAAGTGACCTGGAACTTTCTGGGATGTTAGTCAGCAGAGGATCCAATAAAGAGGGCATATGGCTGTCCACGTCCAGTAGACGAGTGTGCGTCTTGGGACCAATTGGGACAATTGGGACAGACAGAAAGGGGTTGGGCTTCCGGTTTCCTTCACTCACCGACGAAACATAACCAAATAAATTTGGTTACTACACGTTGATCTTCCGTGAGAGGGTGGTCCTTTCCCGGTCGAGCCAGCCTAATACGAGCTGCAGTTAAATAACTACAGCTAGGCTCTACCACCTACAACAAAGTTACAAAGATGGTACTGCACAAATAATACAATAAATGTCAAGCGGGTCCTTTTCCGAATCCTGGGGTAACTACAGGATTTAGAAAATGATTGTTAAAAAGTGGAATTGTTGGAAAAGGGACCAATGTTGTTATTACAATGTAATTGAGCGAAGCGAGCGGAGCGTTCATCTGGAGACTCTTTCACAATCTTTGTCGATCGAATCAATAGGCTCGAAAATTATTTGACGGAAAATTATGAAATTTTACAATCGAAAAGACATACATTAGGTGACTTTTAAAAAATATACATTGAAAAATGTCTTGTCGTTGAGGAGCAGTGCTGGCGTTAGGGGGGCGTGCGATGGGGTGACGGCCCGGGGCGCCAAATTTGGGGGGCGCCGAGGTCTGGGGCCTCGGCCTTCTGCCTTCCGCGCTGTGTACCCTCAATACTGTGCTCTATGTGCCGTATTCACAACTATGTTCAGCTGTCAGATGATTTGGTTCAGCAAAAAATAAATACTCGATATTGATTTCCTTAAGTGGGCGCCTAAATATTTTTGCCCGGGGTGTCAGTAGCCCTAACGTCGCTGCTGTTGAGGAGTAATCGTCAAAAAACTGATATCCCATTGAAATCAATGGGAAACGATGAGTCATTACACTGGGCTCGCTTCGCTCAATATGCAAACTGCACACGAGATTTCGCGAGCGCAGCGAGTCGAAATTGAGGTTCTGTTGGCGCCCCTAGTTAGATGGGATAAAACCTTTTGATCCTTATATTTCAATAAAGAATGTAATTGTCACTTTACTTTCATTTGGATTATCTATTATTCGATGCTGGAAAATATTGATAAAATGGTAAACATTGAAAAAATAAACACACACAAATCATTTAACTCTGAACACCGTAAACGGTTACAAATTGTAAATGAATACTAACGCCATCTCACGGGGTTCAAGTGTTAATGTTGCTATATTTTAATAGATGGCGTTGAATTTCGTCAGGTTACAGATATAATGATTTAGCTACTGTCCAATAGATGGCGGACAAAAACAGTAAATTTTGACACATTAGTCGATTTCGATATCCTTTTATGTTAACTGTTAAAATTGGCAATTTTAAGTCAACTTCAAGCACATTATTGGATATTAAATCTCATAAATACTTAGAATTCGTAATAAAATATTGTTTTGGAAATATGTATTATTTGAAATTTGAAACATATGGAAGTCTATAGTGAAAGCATTTAACTTGATATTAAGTAATTGGTAAGCAACTCGTTGCGTTTTAATAAACCTAGAGGATATATTATGATTTTTATAATTTTTAATCGACTTTATGGAATAAACTAATAATAATGTACAATAATTGTAAGTCATTTCAAATATAGGTAATTTGAAATAAGGTATATAATTTTAGTGCAGATTAAATAATATATTACATTAGTAATATTAGCTATAAAATTCGAAAAATTGTCTATTTTTTCTAATATTAATAATGAAAAAGCAAATAAAATAATTAGTTGCTTTAATGATAAAAAGGAACATACAAGAAATTTTTATTTTATTATAACCATGAAATCGTTTTACAGTTGAACCAGTGTGACAAATATACTACTTTGTTTTATTTTCTAGTAATTTAAAATGAATATGATAGAAGTGGATCCCAAACTATTTATCACCTGTCGTCTGTGCTTAGACGAAATGGGACAATACCAGATTGTGCCAAAAGTTCAGATGCAAATTAAATATTGTTTTGAAATTGATGTAAGTATATACATAATTGATAAGGGCTTAGACTTTCTTTAACAGTTGTAGAGAGTTAGTAGTGTGAGAAGTAGAGTTAATACATAATTGTAATGTTTTATTGTAAGACCAATGGAACTTTTGAAATAATTTTTCATCAAAAAATGTAAAACTATATATAATTGTTGTTGATTTCATATATCGCTATAGAAAATAATTTCTTAATAGTATTTAATGATGTGTGTCATTTGTAGGTGCAACCATTTGATGGTCTTCCTCAACTTATTTGTAAAAAGTGTGAATCAATTCTGAGCCAATATGCCGGAATCAAACAAATGTATCAAGTTAAGCAGAGCAACTTAAAGAAAAGAAATATCCTTAATAAAAGTGTAAGTAAAAATTTATTTATATTAAGAAAGGTATAGACGAATGACACAGTGGGTAGTGTAGTAATTTAATTTTATTTACTTAGTGTCACTCATACAATAAATTTGAAAACTGAAAAGAATTAATTAATTTAAAAACTGTAAAGAATCAATTATTTAAGAAATCATTTTTTGGCAATAATTTTCTAATTTATTGTTTAAATTTTGAATGTGTATACCATGTTTTAAAATGTTATACCAAGAAATAGAGAAGACTAGCCTTTTTATTTCTTATATAATCTTGCAATCAGCATTGCAAGCCCTTAACAGACTTGTAGGAGTAAGTGATAGAGATCTTTCCCTTCTCTGGGGAAGCAGCCTTTTATTAACACGGGACTGTTAGCGAGATCCCTAATCTGCTGCCTTTAAGCCTTCTGATGTGTATTGGTTCATATAATGCTGTTGTTAAACTGTTAGTATGAGCCTTAATGGGGTCTTTGTAGGCTTTGCTTCATGTTCATCTTCTTCAAAACAGTTCTCATTCCTGTGCAATCATGCAAATCACTAGTATTTGATAAATAGTGACGTGTAAGTATTTTGAGTGCCATATTTTGGAATCTTTGTATAATCTCTACATGAGAGTTTTTTACTGATCCCCTTAACTCAATGCTGTATGTCCAAACCAGTTTGATTATAGTTTTACATATGAGTGTGTTATTATTTAATGTGATGCATGGTCTGCCTATTAGATAGTTCACGTTTCTAGCTGTATATTTAATTAATAGCGTTTTTTTTTTTAAATGAGTACCATGTTTGTTCCTGTCAAAATGTATGCTTAGCAGAAGCAAAAAGTATCTTTCTGAATTTTATTAAGTCCAAGCATTACCAGGTATAATAGGAGAGCAGTTGCTTATCTTAATGTAAAAGTTACATGCACCAATTTTTTGGAGCTGGTCTTAAGGCGTCAGTTTTCCATCCTTGAGATGACTTTGTTCAGGTGATTTTGCAGTAGTGAGGACGCCATATTGGCAATTTAATGGTTGCATAGTCAGCTATGTCGTCAATGATAGTGGATAATAAAATATTGTCCGTTGTAATATGTCTGCGGTGTATATGAGATATAGTTTGGAGCCCAGTATGGAATATTGAGAATCCCTGGCTTTCTATCTTGTCATTGATTTTAACTCTTATCTTCAGGGTAAGGTTTAAGTTAGCAGGTAGAAGTTACAAGGAAATTGCTTCTTAATTCTTGAAAAGCAAATTCAACTGCCAAAACCTTGTGGTACATCGAGAAAGACAGCACAATAGTGCTTCTCATCGACAGCTTCTCTTATTTTATCGATGACACAGATAACCTGTTCTAGGGTAGAATGGCCAACTCTAAAACCATTCTGATGTTGGGGGATGACAGCGTTATCATTAATTGCTCGTGTTAGCCTTCGCCGGACGATCCTCTCAAATAACTTCGAAAATATATGTAGTAGAGTAGTTTGCTTATTTCCCGGTGATTTTTTTTTTGAGTGAGAGAGAGTGACTTTCAAGTTGAGATATTCGTTTATGTAGTACCTAAATGCTTCTCAGTCGGTTTTTTAATCTGCTGTTTATACACTTAATTAATGACTTGACAAACCTATGTATACAAAGAAATCCAGAGGCGTTTTGTTTGGTTCGGTAGGCTAGTGACAGGATTCGCTTGCACTTAGGAAACGTAGTTTATTTTTGTCTATTTTTCTTTAACGATACCTAATAATTTTTTTTTTGCATTACCTAAAGTTCCTTACACAAATTAATGTCAAGTAATTTGTAAATGCTTGCTCCTTTAAGATACCTTTGGGTGGACAGTATACACAGCAGCGGTGTTAGGGCTACTGACACCCGGGGCAAAAATATTTAGGCGTCCACTTAAGGAAATCAATATCGAGTATTTATTTTTTGCTGAACCAAATCATCTGACAGCTGAACATAGTTGTGAATACGGCACATAGAGCACAGTATTGAGGGTACACAGCGCGGAAGGCAGAAGGCCGAGGCCCCAGACCTCAGCGCCCCCAAATTTGGCGCCCCGGGCCGTCACCCCATCGCGCCCCCCTAACGCCGGCACTGAGTATACAGTCGATAAAGTGATAGAGCCCCTTTTATTTTGTATCATTATTGTGGTTGCTTGTATAAGCTCTGTTTTATACGCTAAAAGAATCACGTATTTAATGTGTTTTTTTTAGGTAGATTCAATAGATGAATCTACCTATTGCAATCGATGCGATGACGGGACCCAGACCCCAGAGTAGGGGCGCTACGCCGTTTATGAACTGGAGATTGAGAATCCGTCGAAAAAAAAAAATTTATATATCCCTCTATATATATATGTATATATGATCCATCAGTCCAAATTCATCGTAGGCGAAATCTGACTTGACAGGTCGATAGGATAAATTAGTAGGATAAACGTACCATCTCGTTTTTTTGGAAAAAGTGAAAGGGGGGACTGGGAGGGGGGGTGAAAGTGCAAACCTTTGGGACACGCCACAGGTCGCAAATATTGGCGGAGGATTTTCAAACTCGGCATACACATTCTTAAGGACAAAATGAAGGTTAAGTTCTTGAACAGGGGAAATCGGTCCAGGTGTTGAGGAGCTAGGGGGGTTGAAAGTTAAAAACCAAAAAAAGTCACAGAAGAAGGCAAAATTTTTTTGTCGGAAAAATCTTAGAAAATTAACAAATTAAAAGAGGGAACTTTTTTGTCCGAAAAATTTTTTGATGCGACCCCCCGTTTAGGAGATAGGAGTGGTGGGTGGTTCCCCGCTCACCCAATATATGCAGAGTGACCCGTCATAAGACTCGTAATGACCAGTAGAATACTGCTGGCTAGTTTTTCTTTGTCGATCCGACCGACGGGAATCTACCTAACACGATCGACCCTGTCGAACGAGGTATTTATAATTACCGTAGTGTCCGCATGACCTGTTCCATCCGAATGAAATGTTTATATGCTGTAATTCCATCCGAATGAAATGTTTATATGCTGTAATTTTTGAAGTGAAACTTCTTTAGGCGCATGAGGGTAAAATTTTTACAGATGAAACGTCACGCCGGTATGCAACGGAAGTGTCGGAAAAGAGAGAGAGAGTGATCGAGACCGATTGAGAGAGAGTAAGACAGGGCGAACGTAGCATGAGCAACTAGCCGTGCCGTGGAGTGAAAGTAGGGAGCAAGCGAGTGAGAAAGATTGAGAGAAAAAGTGAGACAGAGCGAACGTCGTATCACGCATAGTGCTATGGAGTGTGAGGTGGTGGTGGTGAGAGCTATAGTGAGAAAGATTGAACAAGAGAGAGAGAGAATACGGGATATCGAGAAAGAATACACGCCCTATTGGTTGTGTATTCGTTTACTAGTTAATTATTAGAACTTTAGATGGCATTTCTGTCGCATAGCGTAATATTTACAATATTATTAGACACTTCTACAGTGAATAAACAGTAAGTGAATTTTATAAATAAAAACTTTGTGAAAAACTTTGTGAAAAAACTTTGTGAATAAATTTGTAAGTTGTCCTGTATCAAGCAATTATTCGAAGTAAGTAATATATCTGTTATCTTTTTGTTTATTTACAATTTTTTATGATAATTGGTTTGAAGGTTAGGTAGTTTTAATATTTACAAATAACATGTGGTATTTCAACTTGCCACTCGTCATTTGATAATTTAATAAATCATTTACCATAAAATAAAAATATTTCATAAATTCGCTTTTCTAAATTTTGAATTCAAAAACAAAACTTAATTAATAATTTCTAATATTGACAAAAAACACGTGGCATTTTTATTTACAATTCGTCATTTGAGATATCAATAAATCATTGTGCATAAAATACTAATAACAATATTTCATAAATTCTTTCGACGAAATTTTAATTTAAAAATTGGAATTTCTAGAGTTATCATTATTTTACAAAAATTTTGTATATATTTAAATTGGATTAGGTATTTTTAATATTTACAAAAAATCACGAGGAATTTTAATTTAATATTCAACATCTGAGATTTGACTATATTATTTTTCAAACAATATAAAATAAATTTATTTTAATAATTCTCTTTAATTATTTTTATTATTAAATATTAATTTCAAATAACTTTTCATTTTCAGATTGCAATGCCAAAAATTGTGGTGCGAGAGTGTGAAACACTTAAAAATAAAATATCTATTAGACGGCCAGCTAAAACATCAACAGAACGTTCACGAGAATTTAGAGAGCGAAAAAAGGCTTTAAAAAATGCAGCTAGCCAAGAGTTGAATATCTCATCGTCCATCATTACAGAAACTACACCAAAAACTCCAGCAGAGCGTAGTCGTGACTACAGAGCTCGAAAAAGACAAAAATCTGAAGAAAATCAAGAGTCAAATGATTTGACGCGAATCACTGTTGAAGTTGAAGTACATCAAGAACAAGACAATTCTCAACCTTCGACTTCGACTTTACTAATTAAAAGAAAAAAAACTTCAACAGAACGTGTTCGTGAGTTTAGAGCAAGAAAAAAATCATTGACAAGCCTTTCAGAAAACATCATTGAAGATTTTCCAACATCATCAAATATTATTTAATGATGTTTTGTGATTTGAAATTATGTGTGCTTCAGATACCAGAAGTACGTCAATGTTTCCATGTTCCAATGGGGTTTCTATGTCGTGTACGAGGGCCAAACTGAAAGTTTTTAGAACTGGCCACTTAAAAGCATTATATTAAAAAAAATAGTTTAAATTTTGAAAATAGAACTCTTTACCAATATTATTGAGTGTACATTTCATTCATTTGTTATTTGTTTTACGATTTGGCGGCAAATTGAAAATTGTCTGTGCACGTCAGAATAAATTTAAGCCGAGAAAATTTTCGTGCAATGATTTTTTATGACTTTCGATGTCATTTAAGTCAACAAGAAAGTTATGATAGACTTCGATTGGCTTTTCACGATGAAGCCCCATCTCGTGCCACAGTTTACAACTGGTTTAATGAATTCAAACGCGGTCGAACTAATCTCACCGATGATTTGCGTGGGGGACGGCCATCTACAGCGACGACTGAAGATAACATCAGTGTAGTGCGGCGTATGATAGAGACTGACAAAAGAGTGACCTATCAGCAGATTCGGACAAGTCTAGGCATAGGTATGAGTCAAGTGCACAAAATCCTCCATGAACATTTAGCGGTCAGGAAGCTTTGTGCCCGCTGGATACCGCATAATTTGACCAAGGCTCAAAAACTCCGCCGTGTTGATTGGTGCCGAGAAATGATCCAAAAATTTAACGGAGGTGACCCAAATGCTGTGTTCGACATACTAACGGGTGACGAAAGCTGGATTTACTGTTATGATCCGGAAACCAAAAGACAGTCTGCTCAGTGGGTGTTTCCTTCCGAAGAGTTGCCAACTAAAGTGAAGAGAGGTCGAAGTGTTGGAAAAAAGATGGTGGCCTCGTTCTTCGGAAAGACAGGTCATTACGCGACAGTAGTCTTAGAGGATCAGAAAATGGTTAATGCAGAGTGGTATACTAACAATTGTTTGCCACTTGTCTTGGAAAAAGTTCGAGAGAAACGACCTCGCAGCAGGATCCTCCTTCATCACGACAATGCCTCGTCGCACACCGCCAGGCAAACGATCGACTATTTGGTGACCTCAGACGTGGAATTACTGGGTCACCCGCCGTATAGCCCCGACCTCGCACCCTGCGATTTTTATTTATTTCCGAAAATAAAAGAAAAACTTCGAGGAAAACGTTTTATAGACGCCGAAGAAGCAGTGGCTGCGTTTCAAAACGCCGTCGAAGAGACCCCTAAGGCCGAGTGGGCAAGGTGCTTTTCTCAATGGTTCCATCGAATCCAGCGATGTATTGATGTAAATGGACGCTATTTTGAAAAGTTACAATAAAACTAATAACTTGCTAGAATGCTTAGTTTTTGATTTTCTAAGAACTTTCAGTTTGACCCTCGTATGTGTTTAATCAGCCCATTGGTGATACACGATGCTACTTTCTGGATAGCCATTTCAATGTTTTTTTATCACTGTTGTGACGAGGTTCATCATTCTAGATATTTGTTCTAGGAGCTTATCTAGGTTTGTAGCTTATTGTGTGGGTAATAATTCTAAATTGTGTTTAAGTGGTGGAGGTTACGCTGTTAGTGCATCTGCATATGATTTTTCTTTTAAGTGATAATCATTAGCGTTTCTCAATTCATCAGGCAGTTGGTACAGTTGTTGGTGCAATTCTGTTGTGGCCTTGATTGTCTTCCAGTAATTGTATTGTTTTGTGTAAGTCTATGATATGTGGGATTCTGCGTTGTCTTTTGTCTTCTTATTTTTCAAAATAGTATTTCTTCGTACACCCCACAGCCCTTTTAATTAGTAGGATGTACACCTTCTGGAAGGAATGCGCGTATTGTTAGCACTTATGGCATTGAAGTATCGTATTCCTTTTCTTGGACTTATCGATTGTAACAATTTCGTTGTTGTTGGTTTTTATTGATTTCGCAGCATTCTTTATTTGGCAGCATACGAGATTAACAAAGAATGTCGTCGTCAATATTGTCTCTTTGTCATACCTAACATTGATAATGTCTCCTTTGACCCTAGTTTATATTACTATTACTCCTATTACTAGTTTTTCGACTCCTATAATAGCACTCTGCGGAGTTGTATGATGGAGCTTCTTTATTACAAGGCGATAGCAACGTTGGTATTTTCTAATAAAAGTGTGACCTATAAGCCCATTTTCCCGCATTAGGGTAATTATTTTTTTGTATGACGTTCGTGGCGTTAATTCTTAGTTCATTTTTGTTTACGATTCTTAGGAATAAATCGTCTTTATCGGCAGCAGTGTTAAATAGTTCTGTTAACTTTTTTGTCTTCTACACCGTATAAGATAATGGGCGGGGGTTTCTCTTTAGGTTTCACAGAAGTATTTTCTATTAGGTCAATCTCTAGGCAGTTGTACCACTACCACAACCACAATCACTAATAAGTGGTTTTGATATTTTTGGGCAGTAGTGTGATGATTTCTTTCGCTTATTGCTTTTAGAACTGTAGGAACTCTGTAATTCAAGGAGACAAGGCCTGGTATTTGTGAAAGCTAGTGGATGTCTTTTCTTTTCAGGTTGTGGTTTGCTTCCAAGAGATCAACTTCTTAATAGGGTGGAAGGCTTGTTGAATAAATAGTTTTCTAGTAGCATTCCGTAATATAGATGCCTGTTTACTCACATCTATATAGTCTGACCTTGCCTTTTTCCCAAATAAAATAAAAGTGAATTTCATTTTTTTTATCATTTCAAATATATAAAGTCACTTATAATGTATTTTAATATAAATATTATTCTAAATTAGTTATTTTAAGTTATCTTAAAGTCGTTGTTATTTTTGTTTATCAAAATCTTCGTTTCTTACCACAATAGCTATGTGGGATTAGTGTGATGGTTACCTTACTAAAAAATTTTATATTTTAATAACAGGCTCAAGATATATCTGAAGAAAATATTGAAGAGGAAGAGAAGAATGATACTCAGCAAGAACAAGAGACGGTACCTCCACCTTCTTCACAACAAGCTGAAATTGTTAATACAAATACTAAAACAGATAAAAAAACAAATAAACAAAAATTATCACTGACAAAGAGAGTCGGTTCAGTGAATTGTGAATCCAGTGGCAGTAAAAGTGAAGATTCTTCACCAATCAAAGCCACTAGTAAAAATCAAATAAAGAATAAACTAACAAATAAACCTAAGAAGAAAAGTGCTTGGGCCGTCAACTTCACAAAACAGTTTGTGTGTAGAATATGTTCTAAAAGTTTCTCAGAAAAGAAGGGTGTGATTTCACATATAAAGACCCATGAAAAGTTTATAAAGAAATACTCAAATATTTTAAATAAAGAGTGTGTTATAAAATTGAATAAAGTCGGATCCACACAAAATTTAACGAATACAGAAGAAAATGTGGTCTTAAGTCAAGATAAAATAATAAATTCCGTAAATTCCAAATATTATATTTTATATACCTCTAATACCAAAAAGAACTTATCAGAGTCATCAGATGAAGAAATCATTGGGAATGTAGGAAAATATAAAAGACAGAGACTGATATCTGAAGATTCTAACAACGCATCCACTGAACAAGATAATCAAACACCAATAGATATTGAAGAGCCATCAGTTAATAATAGCGAGTGTAATAAAAAAACTGACAATTTGATAGATTGCGTGAACATCGACTCGGACAGTGCCTCCACACAAAGCAATCAGACGATAAAAATACCAGAAATAGAGAAACCACAAAAGAAATTGTTGTATGTGAATAAAAAGTATATAAGCAACATTATAACAATGTGTTATAAGAAATATTTAAAGAGATTTGATAATCTTAAAAATGTTTCAAAAGTTCAAGGTAATATGGATTCTTTTCTGCAGCACAAAGTTTTGAGTATTGGTACAAAGACTATTCACAGCAAGGGCTTGAACTCTACGGGGCTCTTGAGATACTTAGAACACAAGAATCTCAATGTGATGTGGAATCAAAGTAAGAATTCAAATTCGCCAATAATTGTCAAAACCAGTCTATTAAATGCCAAAAGTACTGAAAACTATACGAATGACTTGGGTTGGAAAAGCCTACATGAAGTGGACAAACAGCACAATACTAAAGATTTTATTGATATATTAGAAAATTTACCACCACAAGAAATCTCAACAGTAAATAATCGCGAGGAACCATCTCAACTAAATTCCAACGAAACCAATATTGAAAAAGCATCAACTAATATTAATAATGAAATTAATAATCGTGAAAAAAAGAATGTTACTACATACAATAGTATGCAAAGTAAGAGTGTACCAGAAACGTCAGACAACGCTGTATTATTCTTACGCACAGCCCTGGATAGTGAAAAACAGACGTGCAAAAAGATACTGAACGCTAGTCCGGTTCCATATCCAAAACAACTACCAACTAAAAAGTCCAGTCACGAATCACCTCTACTAAAGAGTCCAACTCATTCAATGGTAGAGAGTCCACGCTCAGAGGCCACCTTCGTTAATTTCGACGATGTGCCTAACATGCCAGTTATAACGTCCACTGTGTCCTTGGCTGACGGACAAACACAAAAAGACATACATAGAAGTGAAACAAACGTACCTCAAATAAAAGTGAAGCCGATATCCGAGCTGATGCCGGAGAGGGGTGCACCAAACGCGGCACTCGTCGGCATGGGCGGCTGGACCGTGGCCAGTTCGACTCCAAACGACAATATAGTTTTGCACACTAATTCAAATTTAGTGTATGTCTCTCAGTATACCAATGGAACCCAACCCCCAGCCGTGTGCCAACCAAGAATACTGTGTGTCAATTCAGTGAACCAAACAAATGATACACGAAGACACGATACAAACGAACCCACACGAAACGGAATTCAAGAATTTGTTCACATGGATACAGTAGAGTTACCGAACACCAAAACCAGCTCACCGTTCCGTTACTTCCAGAGATTGTTGCTGATACATAATTTGGTATTATTGGAGAGCACAGAGAGTATTTCATATATATCGACATGTATGAAATGTTTGATAAAATTTTCCCTAGGTTTCCAGCAGGAGAATAATGCCCCGGTAACACTTTGCCTAACATTGTATTGTGGTAAAAATGTATTTTGTATCAAAGTAAAAGATAATACCTTAAAAGATATAGATGTGTCTAAGTTGTCTGCTAATTGGCAGTGGGAAATATTGAAAGTGTTCAGAAGTGACATTGCAAATAAGTTAAATATCAATGCTCTGAAACACGGCGTTGAGATGGGTTCAAAGGTGAACCATTTTGTTAATTTGCTCAGAGCGATCACATTCTCAAAAGAAAAATAATCAAATTTGTTGTTAAATAATTGTGTTTTGTTTGTGAATTGTTATAAAAAAACAGGTCGCTGACAAGAACTTCTTGAAAAGTTATGAAATTTATTGAATTTTTCAATACCATATGATTTGTAAAATTTTTGAAAAAAATACATGATGTTAAGTACTTTATAAAAGCTTGTATTTTTTAATATAAATAAGTTTACATTGTCTCCTTTGTACTCAATGATTTTACTCCATTTCAGAGAAACATATGGAATGTTTTTGGCATAAAAAAGTTCAATTAGGGATTCCTTTAACATACATGCTGTAAATATTTTATCTCTGTATAATAAGACAAGCACAGTAACAATCTTTTATATATATATATACGACCTTGGCAAAACAGGGTCTCCAAATAAAGACTAAATATAATGTAATATGTACTAAGTGTAATGTTCATATTTTTTATTATATCTTTAATCAGTTTCAGTAATATTTTTTTAATTGTCAATACATACATGAAACTCAGTAGATAATAAGCTATGTGTTAAGTTTCTAAATCCTTTTTTTATCAGATTCAGTTTTGTCATAAAATGACTTTTTTTTTAAAACAATAAATCTCTTTATTTCTTGTGTAAGAATGTTTTTTTGTGAAATTATATACTTACATACCACAAAGTAGATTTGGAAAAATAAATAAATTTTGAGAAAAATAACTTTAAATAAAAACAAATATTGGTTAATTTTTTAATATTGATAATATAACAACTTATAAATGTATTCACAGAAGTTGATTGATTGTTGTAAATAAAATTTAAGTCCGTTTGTAATTCCAAACAATCTTTTTACTAAATGCATATCAATGTGGATACAGTACTTACATAAAAAATAACAAATTTTAAACATTTTCTTTTGGTCCAGTTAATCAATGAAACGGTTGAACCAATTTTATGGCGGATAAGTGACTTGGCTACTTTTATTTTTATAAATGTTATATGGTGGATAGCTGATGTTATAAGTAACTTGGCTACTTTTATTTTTATAATACATTCCGGAAGTTGTGGGCACAGCTAGTTTAAATAAAACAAAAATACAATTAAGAATTTTAATTTCATTGACTAGTACTATGTTATCACAGGTGTTATCCGAGAGTCCATATAGAGCTCACGTTAGACAAAACTTCTTCAGGCGTCGAATACTTGTGGAACATGAAATAGCCTTGTATTTGGGCTGGACTTACGTCTTTTTTGTGTTCCATCACTCTGCAAAATAAATACGCATCATTTTGAGTCACAACAAAAATGGTAAACAAGTTTAGGATTCAGGGATCTTTTAGAATTTTTATAAAATGCTGTTGACTATTTTATCACTGATTAATTATTTTGGGTCTGAACCAATAATGTCCGATTTGAAAATCTAGGGACCTTTTGAAAATGTTATAAAATTTTTTTTGACATGAAATGTCAGATAAAAATTGAAATTTATTTAAAATGTCACATGTATAAATAAACATACTTTTGAGCAAAGGTTTTTGCGTGTTCAGCCGCATCTTTGTAGAACCTTAAAAACATGAGCTCAACCTGAGCGTGGTCGCAGTAGCCTACGTACTCTTTCATATCGACACGCCCCGGTCTAATCAATGCTGGATCTAACCTAAAATAAAAACAAATATTTCAAGATACGTATCCTTAAATACGTTTTAAATATTTATCCTATCTGTATGTCTTAATGTAAGCAAACAAGATGTAATATTTATGTTGTCAAATTATGACACGAAAAAAATATATATAATCCTGGACTATCTGATTTCAATGTGTCAGAAGACATTTTTTTTTCAGACGTTATTAAAAAATATTGTAATTTTTTTGTCGAAGTGATAAAAAAGTACAATTCACATACCTATCCAAATAATTAGTAGTCATGAATACGATCCGGGCCTCTGTGGAGGCAACTCCATCCAGACAGTTGAGAAGACCACTAAAAGTTACTCTATTGAGGCCTTCGAACGCCGCTTTTTGCTTGGCCGTGTCCTCTCGGGACACGAAAGCTGCGTCGATATCTTCTAGAAGAATAATTGATTGTTGTGGAGCTACACTGGAAATTATAGTAATTTTAAAATTAAGAAGTTATATTTTTCCTATATAGTTTATGACACTTAGAAAATTTCCGAATATTTTCTTGTCATTGACAATTGTATGAACAGTTCTGATTCTTCTGTTGTGAATTGTATGAATAAGATAATTTAACGTAACCTTTTTTATGTTAGAGTAGGATAAAATCGTGCCGGTCTCTTGCAACATCCGAGGACTCCCAAGAACACTATCAGCCTTGGAGGTGCGAGTATACGTCTTTTTATAAGGTACCCATGTCGTATCGATGCTGATATGCCGCCGAAGGGAATTCGTTCCAGCTTGTTTTGGCACATGAAAGAAGGTTGCTGCAAAACCGCATAGTAGAAGGTCGTCACACATTTAGGTATTTCGGATGGTATTGAAGGCGATGACGTGCGGTACGGTGATGAAATTGATGAATGCGGCGGCAGGCATCAGATCAAATAGCTCTTCGGAACATTCTAGGTTGTAAATCCGATAGAATAGAATCTGAAGGCGCGGTTATATTTCCTCTCCATTATTCTAGAGTTCGGATTTTTTGTGACTAACGCATTAGCTCAAGCTTGATACGCCTGACCTGGGCCAGCTGCTGCAGCGCTGACAGTCGCATCAAACCAATGACGTGATATGCCACCAAGTGGTACCACAGAGTTTGGTGCGAAAATTTCCATGCCATGTAGTATAACATCAGCGGAAGCCGCAGCGCAGTTATTGGGATCATTGGAAGAGAAACAAGACAGACCGTCATGGGTAGGATGCAAGAAAAGACCACATCCTTTATTCACCGAAAGCACCTGGTATTTTCCGGGATGTGTAGTCAGCAGAAGATCTAAGAAGATCTAAAACGACCTTCACGTTATCGTCCGTGTTAGCCAAAGTACTGATAGGTCTCGACCTTGAAAATTCTAAAGGCGACAATAGCAGATATCCCCCCTACGAACACAGATACCCCGGCGTGTCGTATATAACGACGTTCTAGTTTATACCCGGGTTATGACAGGTACGCTGTGTCGCTAGGTTGAGATATCTGGATTTCCGTCAAAAACAACAAGGCCGGCTGCGCCGTCTCTAGGTGGTGCTGGACGGCGTTTAGGTTGGAATGAAATCCCCGGGTTAGGCAAAAGTACATATTTAGAGTTGGCCGGGGTGCCGTTGTGCTAACTCGTCGTTGACCCTCAGGAGAACCCGAACGCGATTCTCAAGCCCCAGCAAGGATCATTCTCCCGATTGTGCTCGGGGAGGGTTCTCCAGGGAGAACTTCATCAAAGCCGGTACCTTCTCCTGGGGCATACTTTTTTGATACATCGTTTTCATGTTTGCCGGTGCGGGAGGGATTGTGCTTTCTCGGATTCTCTTTACTCACCGACCGAACATAATCGAATGAATTTAATTTGAATGAATTAATAACTTTTATTTTTTTGCATTAAAAAAGTTTGCATTCAAAATATATTTTATATGTTTGAAATGAAACAAAATGTACATTCTAAAATAATAAAAGATGAATATATTTTAGTTATTTACCTTAAAAGATGGTTAAGCCTATCATCTGTAAGTCCTCGTTCAGATAAATTTAAAACACATATGTTATACTCCAGCTGTCCTGCCAGCGCCATTATGAATGACGATTTACCACAGCCCGGAGGTCCATACAATAAATAACCTATAAAGAAAAAACAAAAACATTTATTTCAATAATATCTTACTTTAAAATTGTCTAGAAACATGTTGGATTGTAATAATATGCTTATTTAAAAGTCATGAAAACCACTAACATTTGAAACTGATTTCTGACAATTCTTGTCGTAATAGGTTAGCATTTAAGATAACTGGATATATTTCAACATCTAAAGTTTTAACTAAATTCATTCAGTAGGTTTTGTATAAAAAAACATTTTCCCATCACTATCAGACAATTTGTATTTGTTGAATTATGATGTACATTCTATAAGAACTCGCCTCTTCTATATGGAATTCCTCTATCAGTATACCAATTAGGATTATCAATAAAGTCAATACAGTCAATCAGTATCTTCTCGGTCAGTCCGGATCGCAGCACAACACTATGCAGCGGTCGTCGTTTCCGTGGGTGTCCAAAGGTCCTCCATTCGGAACCCATTGCTGTATACATTACTGTCATACCCTCGTGTTGTTTTAATGCCATTGTACGAGCTTGAATAAAAATAAATATATTTTTAATTACCTCTGCCCATAGCTTAGGGTGGAAAATGTTTTTTAAACTAAAAATACCCTAAGTTACTTCTTATAATAGCAGCTCTCAGCTAAAAGTCCTGTTAAAATTGGTCCAGCCATTTCGGAGCTGAGCTTTCGGAGCTGAGCATTAGCTGGTACAAATAAAGAGAGATTTTTTTATTTTTTTTTTATAAAGAGTAACTTAGGCTTATAAGTTGTGGGCACAGCTAGTATTTAACACTAAACCTACCGACAATTCTTGTATACCTGTCGCTACCGCACGCGGTTAAATTGACCGGTAATTAAAAGTTATTTTATTATATGGCAGGTAATAATGGAAATAACTAAAAGTAAAGAGTGTAGATAATATTATATGCATAATCTAAGAATTGTCATGTAGTTTGATAACGATATTATAACGTTTAAAAATGTGTAAGTTTTACAAAAGTTTAAGCACTGTCAATTTAACCGGTACTTGGTAGGTTTAGTGTTAAAGAAGCTAAACAGTGTATTTGTACAAATTTCAAGACATGATAGTTGGCTTATTATGTGCTGGCAACAACTAGATTAAAAAAAATAGTCAACAAGACAGGAATCAAGGTCTGCCTCTTTGGTATACATTATTTTATTAATTAGGAAATTTAGTATATTAGTGTTAAAATGAGATTTAAACACATTCTTCAGTGAGTACAACTTTATAAATAAAAATTTTAAACCTTATAATATATTTTGAAAATGAAATTTATACTAACCACTTACAATTTATTTAACTTACTTTAACATGGCTTACCGTCTTCCAGTATGTTATAGTAGATCTGTTTGTTGCGACCAAAGGCAGTTAAGGTTACAGTTTCAAATGGTATGCCCATATGTAAGTCTATAGTCTGCTGCTCCCTGGTACGGTCTACCTTTATCCATGTACCGCTATATCTGTAATTTAATATTTACATATTATATATTGTTCCAGATGCATATATTTTTTTATTATTCTGATTGTAAAAATTAATCTTACAATAACATTGTCATGATTATAAAATTGTATAAGTTTATTTGCCAATGTTATATATATACTTAAGTGAGTTAAATCATTTACAATAATAATGCTGTTTAGGATGAATACAAAAAACATTAATATTATACATAAAGAAAGTAGACTATCTAAGGTTGAAAAAAATACCTAAAGAAATGTTGACCGACGCTGGGTATAAAGTCATATTTAGTTTTTATCTGGCCTGTATCCTTTTGCAAAAATGAAGTTTCGACGCTAAGATGTTGAGTTTGTTTTGCACCCTTTTGAGTGATCCAATGTAATAACCATTGATACGATTTATCCCGGCAAGGTACTTCAAGAGTTATCATACAATGTCGTCGAAATAATAACATAGACGTTTGAAATCCTTTTCGTAGAATAGCCGCACCGGCGCCAATTCCAAACAATCCAAAACCAGCTCCAAAATATGGATTTTGTGACAAAGAAGCCACATACTCCGCTATTGTCATCTTTTTATCATATGTTTAGAATATTATTAACATTAAGTCAGAATTATACAGATTTAAGACTTAAATGTTACGCCACTATTTGTAATACCTTTTTTTACTTTTGAAACCATATGACTATTGACAAAAGAGATGTTGACAACGGTGACATTGACAGTCACACAGCTGATTCTGATATGAACGTTTAAAAACTTTAACTTCTGGTTGTAGATTCTGAATAAAATTTTTGTTAACTGATTACTTCTTATTTACTTACTACTTATTTTTAGATCTGAAACATATATGTGAGTGTAGAAGCTGCATATGCCTATGTTATACTAATTATGGACTGACTGCTTGACTAATATCATTAACATTTTTGTGTTGCGATTACAAATAGGCAAATAAACTGACAGAAATAAAATATATATATTGTTTTGAGGCATGTCCCAGGAATTAACTATGTAGCAATTATTTTCATCTTAAAATGTTTTAGGTATTATTATATGTACAGATGTTAGCATCAGAACAGCAAATTTTAAATATTAGACAAATATACAAAAGGCCGTCTCTATAAATTTTTTATTTCTACATATCTCTAAACTTAAAACATGACTAAATAATTTATAGACAATTTCAAAACAACAATCATTTAATTGTTGATAGATTATTAAATTTGATAAAAAATAATCCAAAAGATAACCCAAACTAAATGAGTGTCGTTTGTCTAAAACACACTTTTTTGTTACTTGTTATTTTAGCAGTATTTCTACTAAATTAGTTTAAATTATATCAATATATTTTATATAATTTAAAATAAACTAAGTTTATAGGAAGTTTTATATAGATTTATTTATTAATCGTGTTAGAGACGATAGTATATTGTCCGAAGTAACTATGAGCAATAAGAATTATGACCTATTTTATATAAATACGTAAAAGTTTAAAATGTTTTTTTTTTGTTTTTTATTACTTTACAATTATGTTATCCATACTTCAAGGTTTAGCCAGAATAAGTCATGTAGGTGTACGGCTCTAACATATTTTAGATGATTTGGCAATAACCCCGCATGTTTAGATTACTATATATATATTTACTAGCAGACCCGCTCACGCTTTGTTGTGACTACTGTTTTTGATATATTACATTATAGTAAACTATTTAAGGAGTAACATTCAGAGTGCATCTGTCATGAAAACCATAAGGTTTTCTTACAGTCGATATTAAGCAAATATCAAAACAAAATAATTATAATTATTTTTTTAGTTTTATCCATGTTTATAACACTGTTTGTATATTACAAAGTTTTTAGTAAATAACTTGGAACACTGAACTTATTATAATTACTCAATGCAGTCAACAGATACCGCCATCTTTTAGAATATGAATATATATTATATTTAAATTATTAAGCGATCGCTGCCAGGCTGCTTCAAGATTATATATTTAGTATTGTGTAATGTATTTATGTTATTTAGAATTTAGAAAAAAAACCCAATCATGACAATCCCGCTGAGTATCTGTCGCCAGCTCTTCTCAGGTCTGTGGAAATAATTTTCCGAGCTGGTAGTAGCTTTGACAATGAAAAAATGTTTTGTATGAAACTTATTTTCAATAAAGATTTTGACTTTGACTTTGAATCGTTAGCAGCTGACTGAAAACTGTGACTGCAAAATGATAAACAAAGAATTTGCAATGAAATAATATTGCGACTATGAAAATCGAGTTGAAAATTATTCTATCTTTTAAGTTAGATCAAACTGCACGTGGTATGTGAATTTTATTAAAATCGGTTAAGCAGTTTAGGAGTCCATCGGGGACAAACAACGTGACACGTAATTTATATATATTAAGATTTATGTACTATATTTATAATATGGACCTAAACTAGTTCTAGATCTCCTATACAAGATGCTAATATAGATTTACTTTTTGTTATAATATCGTTCGAAAATCGAGGCGTTTTCGTCATATAAAGGATATGACGAACATTAAAAAAGATAAAAATAACGATTCACACAAAACAAAACAAAAAAAAAAAAACAGCTATCCGCCAGTTAAAGTCCTGTTAAAGTCGGTACAATCTTTTCGGGGATTTTTCGGACCAGAAACAGATAGATGGATGAAAAAATATACAATTCATAAGTAAGTAACGTAAATATATACTTTCATAGGCTCTTAGTGAATAGGTGTTAATTTGGAATTACAAACACTTAAATTTTATTGACGAAACGAACTTTTTTGTTGGTGTAATTTTTTTTTAGAATATCTTTGATCTGGGTATTTTAATCACCGAGTCAATTACAAAGTACTGAATGCTCCCCATGTAAAGCACGCTCTGCGGGTCACGCGACCCCTATCGTCAAACTGACGTCAGGACTCGGGCCGTCTTAATTTATTGTTTGAGTCCTTCTCCGACCATAAATAATGAAATTATACAATTGTGTATATGTTACATGTTGCTTAAGTTATCATTATTATTTATTATCAATTTTTAAGCAATATTTTTATAATTATTTATGTATCATCACACATATGGACGCTTAAAAATTAAATATCTATATGGAATAACTTATTTTTTGAAACATCTCTTCCAGCTACCTATGTTAAAAAGAAATAACAAATATTACGGTTATGTTTACATACAATGCAATTGGCTATGTTTAAAACAAAACATATTCCGCGCGAAGTTTGTTGACATAGCTAGTATTAATATAATATCTCTTTTATATTCATATTGAACATTTTTCTATTTTTACCGTGACATGTCACGTAATGATAAAAACAGGCAATGAGAAAAGTTTTAAGTATGGATGTGGTTAGTTTATAAGAAGACGACACGGGTGAAATGTGTTTTAACTGAAATTACGTATTATAAAAGAGGGATAAGTCGGGATAAGGACTGATGGAGGATATAAAGTTATATAATTTTATTACTTTTATGCAATTTATAAAAATATAAATAACTTAAAGCATATAATATTGCTTTATATACTGTTATAATTTAATAACTTTTGATTTACATCATTTACTTGGGTGATTCCAGAAAATTATGTAATTTTAACTCGCCGAAGTCGTAAAATTCTATACGATTTTTGTTAATTCCAAAAATATTATGAATTTATACTCCAAGCTGCTCTCTTGATGTACTATGATGTAAATAAAAATCCAATATGATTTTTGAACATAAATCATCAAAAAATCGCACAATTAACATATTTCCTTCGGACTCCATTATAATCGTTATTTTTTTGGATATACGAATGCATACCCGTCTTTGATTATCTAGTATTTAAATAAACACATCACAAAATGATTTTATAAAAATATCAGAATTTTATAATCAACAGAATCTTTGTATTTTTTTTAATTTGGTATAAAAAAAATCATCAACACCATTTTAAGAATGTCAAAATAAAGTTCCATAATTAATTTTCTGAGAAAAGGGGGAAAGGAGCAGTTAAACACGCGCTTTCTGTTCCTTTCTTCACTCCTGAAGTAATGCAGTCTCGGTTTTATGTTTGTTTGCAAAAATATTTTTAAAAGAACAGTGAAAAATGTAGGTGTCACCAAAATCAACATCATTTCCGTAAATTAAAAAGGTAAGTATACAGTTTTACTATACATGTCGTAAAATTATATGAGTTATAGCATCTTATACAGTTATCGTCCGCACAATTACTTCGTTCAAAATCTTTTGATTTTAGAAAACTCAATCAATATTATACATAAACGACATCACCATTCGCATTATTTCCACGAAACGGTAATGACATATAGTAAATGGTGATGATTTACGAGGAAGCTTTAAATGATGGATCTTTATTTGTTTGTTTAGATCACAAATGAGCAAGCGGAAAACTGAAAGTCTTAGATTAGAAAAAGTTAAAATTGCCAGAAAAACAGCTTTGCTGAAAAAAAGGCTGCTCCAGAACGATACGAACTCGAAAAGAAAAGGAAATAGATATAAGAGAAGAAAATAAATAAATAGTAAGCATTGCTGATGAATCTCCCAGAGAGCAAAGGGTCCAACGAAAGAACTGCCTTGAAGAAGCTGAAAAGTATCGGCAAAAGAAGAAATAAGTGAGAAGTAAGATGCCTAGATTATCAGAAGTTATTAACGTAAAATGAAGATACTCTAAACAATCCATTGCTTGAAAGTAAATGCAATTGCAGACTAAAAATAAATAGATTAATACAGTTAGGAAGCGAAGAATGTTCATTAAAATGCCGAAAATAATTAAACTACAGAAACCAGAGACAACGCAAACGTTATTCAAAAAAAAATCTAAAGTTATGGATAATAATAATTTGCAATAAGAAAATAATATATCACAATGAAACTAACAACGAAGAATCCATTACTTGTTTTAAGTGGATACGTTGCAGAGAAATTATAACTACCAAGAAAGGTTTCAAAACAACAGCGATAAGAAAGAAGGAATATTTGACTGATAAACTACTAGCCTTAATCAATTTATTGCTGCAAAATAAACAAACAATATTGTACGATGGATAAACTACGCCTAGTTTCTCTGATTTGTCAAACACTTAAAATAAAACCGGTTATTGACACTTTACATTTTCGATCCGGCTCCCCTTCTTGACATAATTACAAAAATAAACGAAGATTGTCATTAAATCTCTAAAATAACTTGGAATTACACGGAGTCAGGACATGGACAGGGTGCACCGGTGTAGGTGCTGTCCTTAAGAGAACTGCTGATGCTCTTGTGAAATATGGATGGGATGTTAACAGTTTCTCTACATTCGTCACATTATTGCAGAAGAACGTGGAAAATGTGATCATTTTTCCTATTACTTAGAAAGAGATTAATAGAGAAACTTTTAAGGGTGGTCTTGGAGTTCAGCAAGTTCTTGGACAAAAAGATAAAGAGACTATGACTTTTTGAAATGCAAGTTGTCTCACTTGTAAGAATAACATTATACGAGTATGTGTACATGGAAGGCATGTAGGATTTAAAAAAATATACAATGTGGCAATAATAGTTTAAGTTTAAGAAAAAATACGTCGTTCTCTTGGAAAGAACAAAAAATAAAGACATCTTGCAAAATTTACTCAATCTGGGATATGTTTCACGCCGTGAATCTACATCGTCCATAAAAACTTTATCAGACATAAAAAATCATATACAACTAAAGAAATAATAAGAAAGAAGGATAAATATATAAGTAATATAATTAAACTACTTTAAGTATGATGTGATCTAATGCTAAAATATATACATATATAAATAAATAAATACGCTACTATAATAATAAGATGAAATTTCAAGATAGGAAGCCAATAATGCTTCATATCTTGAAATATATGAATGAATGAAAATAGACAAATGAAAAGGTATTTTATTTCTAATAACGTAATCACCATTTACATGAGTCATTGCCATTAGCAGTGTTGTCTTTACCATCGTACTGCTGTCATTACCATTCACAATTAAAATTTAGAAACCGCAATATCTTTTAAAAGTCTTAACATTAAAAAAACACTTAACATTTAAAGCAAATATCTATACTTTTCCCTTTAAAAACAGGACTACGAAACAGAAGGAAAAAAAAATTAAAAATAGATTTTCTCGGAATTACCCACTTCATCTTTAGTAATAAATAAATAATTAGATTAGATTTCTGAATTTATTTTTAAAATGAAAAAGTTTGTATTTCACAAGCAAAATAAAAAAAACTAATCTATAATATCTGGAAGGTCATGATTATAACTAATAATGTATGAGAATCTGTTAAAGCTGTTCGTTTATCTGTTATGCTTGAAAATAAATGAGGTTTTAGCAGCATCCCGAAGGCTGATAGACCAGAGAGATATGTCTGAACACTGCAGGCGAAGGGTTATGCCATCAGTGTTTCTCGGACAACATGTGATGTCTGCTAACTCACATGTCATGCAATTCTCACAGCTGGAGCTGCCTTACAGTTGTAGTTTAAGTGTTAGGTTAGTATTAATTGCAAGGTATGACTTACTTAAGACAAGAGTTACATTTCAATATACTATACAATTTTTATTTATTTATATTTTTCAATTGAATTAATACTGACCACTTCTGTATCAAGTGGGAATGTCAGGGCATTTGGATACCATAGTTAAAATAAAACATAAAATGAACTTTTGTAAAGCCCCGGCTCTTCTTAGCAGAGCATACCGATCCGGTGGTAGCTTACTCACGGACTGACTACACTGACCTTTTTTATTGTAATAATTGACGATTCAAAAGTGCGTGTAAATGCTTACTTGAATAAAGATATTTAGAAACACTCTCCAACTTAAAGTAAGTCTACTCATGTTCCAAACGAACCCTGCCTTGAGAAGAACCACAGAACAAACTCAGCGGATATAGTGTTTGACTCAGGGTTTACTTGTTAAACTAAGGTAATTAGTGGTATTGATATGAATATTTTTCAAATTCTAGAGCTGAATCGGGAAGCAATATAATATTGGTCGTTGAACTTCTATCAGAGGATATTTTGAGGGACGCCTGCACTCTAAGTGGTGATCAGTTAATCGTTTATGAGCTTGGGGAAACATTCGGCGGCTACTGGGGACCGATACCCAACACGATTATGAACGGATCTCCTAAAAATTATACTCAATACTATACATTGAAAACAACGAAACGACCCACACCAAGGTATTAATGTATGCTACATGACTTTAATATTTTTTTATGTTAAATATTAACTCAATAAATACAATTTAGAAATATTTTAATGTGATATAATATTATATACCGCTATATAATTAGAGAACGTAAAAAAATACATTCTTAGTCAATATATTTACTAAATAAGAGCGTCTTAGATAAATAGATGAGCACGAAATATTTTGAAAAAACAAAAGGAGTTTTAACAAAGAAAATATGCAACAATTATTACTGAATTCAATCTCTAACAATCTTTAGGTGAAAGGTGTTCAATAAAAAGTACGGTATAGTGCTAATGTAAAAATAGTAATTAAAAAATAATTAAAACACTTTTAAATAAATATAAATAAGTATGGACCTATTGGGCGCTATAGACTTATTAGCTAACACAACTTTATAATTAAAAAATAATTAATTTAATCAAATAATTACCATAATTCTATTAAGAATTGGAATATATAAAAATCTAATGTCTCATTTTGATTATAGCAAACAAAAACCACAGAGTACTCTGGAAAAGATTCTAAAGCAAACAGACACACAAAGTACGATCAAAGAGCAAGAATATTACACAATGAATGTGCCCATAGTGAACATCTCCGGAAACTTTCAATTAGGGCCACCGCGTGAAGCGAACTACGAAGAGCTGTTCAATTACATCTATGACGTCACGCCTAGGTACTTTTAACATTTATATAAATAATTTAATGATTTTGATAATGTTTGAACAAATAATTAATATGTAAGGAACGGAGTGGAGTACGAAACAAGTATAATGCCACTGGTACAATTCTCTATTCGTGAACAAAAAGGTGTCGGTGAAGAACGTCTGTACGAACTTGACTACGACCCCAAAGGGGTCACAATGGACCCCCGGTGAGAGAGATATATAATATTGATATACATTCTATAGGATAACTGTTAAGTATTTATTCTCTGGTTAAATTTAACTGAGGATTAAAATATTGTTCTTATTGTGTTGGTTAAGCTAAAAATATACTTGGATAATATATAAAATATTCATGAATAAAAAGATAATGGAACTTTTAATAGGATATGTATCACTAAATATATAATTTTAGATTAATATTTAACACTGCCAAGAAAAAGAAAACACCTTTTAAGAAAGATTGGAAAGTCAATAAACTATATCGACACGGAACTAAAAGTGACATGTTCAGAAGACGAGGTTACAAAAAGTAAATAAAGTCATAATTATAATGGTTTATGTCATTAATAACAATGTTTCTTTAATTTTCTGGACTATTCAGATTGTTTACAGCTAGAACGCCATATATAAATAAAGTTACAACCAATATACCCACTCTGGACTCAAAGTATTTAAAAAAATCATGGGAGTTAGTTGATGATATTGTAAAATCATATAATATGACCACAGTAAGGAGCACGGTCTTTCAAAATGAAACATTTCGTAATATATTACATGATATATCTAAATTACAACATAATTCAAGTGGTGAGAAGTTTTAATTATGTAAATAATTATATAATATATTGGGGTATGTGAAACAGTGTTCTATAAAGAAATACTCTGAGTTTGTTGTGAGGTTCTTCTCAGAGCAAGCGTTTGTAAAACTTGTAGAGTGTCTTACGGAACTTATTTTAATAAGTATAGTATCAAAATATTCCTGACACTCCCATTTGATAGACAAGTGATTATATTGATTCAAAGTGAAAAAATTAATAGTGTACATACATTTCGCTACACCTATATTGAATCAGAGATAAGTTGCATGACTTAATTGTACATCTTTAGTTTTTTGTTAATTTATATTTAGTTATTAATTTAACACTAAACCTACCAAGTACCGGTCAAATTGACCGTTCTTAAACTTTTGTAAAACTTACACATTTTTAAACGTTATAATATCGTTATCAAACTACATGACAATTCTTAGAATATGCATATAATATTTTCTACACTGTTTACTTTTAGTTATTTCCATTATTACCTGCATTATATAATAAAATAACTTTTATTTACCGATCAATTTGACGGCGTGCGGTAGGAACAGGTACCTTTACAAGAATTATCGGTAGGTTTAGTGTTAAACTAGTGCACACTGTTGTATTTTGACTTATGTTTTATAATAATATATGACTTTCCATTTTTAGTATACTTGGCTCGTAATATATCAATATATAATGATATTTCCGCTAAAGAAAGTGATGCTAGATTTAAAAATGAAACAGATTCAAACCAGACTGTGGACCATTCTAATAAATTTGGCCAAACTAAGTAGGTTTCTTTACTAATTAAGAATTTAGGATTGAATGAAAGGTATACTTATATACTTACTTAATAGTCAAAATGAAGAAAAATTAATAAGTTAAAAGAGTATATAGGCAGTTTCTTGCTTATTTTTCACCATGGTCTCACTCTCTGGAATCGTGCAACTAGAATCTGATGTTTTGTGCAATATAACTGCATTTAAAATTTAAAAAAAAACTTTTTAGAACAAGGGAACTAGATATGCTTACAACCTCATTACAAAGTAACTCGGAACAAAGGTCTAGTCAAGTGACTTTAGATTTAAGTGAAATGGAAACAGAGCATGATTTGAGATCTGAAAATGACAAAATAGATATTCTTGGAAATACTGGTTTGGATATTTCTACCGAGAAAATTACTCTACCTAATGAGGATTTATTAGGTAAAAATATATAGGAATATATATATATATATATATATATGTACACATATATATTTATATATTCATGTGATAGTTAATCAATATATTCGAGTAGAGATTTTAGCATAAGTCCGCGTATTGCACCCTTTTTTTGGTAGTAACAGTAAAAAATATTGAATCTTTAGTAATAGTAAAAACACTTTTGAATGGCAATTTTATAGCACTTAACCATCACGCTTCTTAAATGTTTGTGGGTCAAGTTTGTGGGTACATACTGAGCCGAATTTGGAAGTCTTTGAGGCTTTGGGGCAACGAAGAAAATGTCCCTAATTTGAATTATTTTTCAAATTAAAAAAAATATTATTTCCGTCAAGTCTTTCAAAAATTTTTTGTCAGCAAATAAATTATTTTAACAAAGTTTCTAGTAATTTGGTAAAATTAAATACTTTTTATAAAAAAATAAATAAAGAACGTTAAAGTTGCTGATGCGTCAAAATTCATTGTGAGAATCGGGGGCAGTAAGTACCCCTTGCCTGTGCTTGCCTAAGCCCGACTCTGGTTACATATTATAGAATCATTTCGTCTAAGATCTGAAGTTTCGTAAACATAATGCTTGTCTGACGGTCGACATTCATTAAAACGATTATTTTTTCCATTGTTTATTTGAGTAACATTTTAATTTCCAAATTCTTCAACTAACTTACAAACATTAATTTCATTTCATTTTCAGATATCACAACTCTACCAAATACATTTCCATCCACAAACAAATCAACCGAAACTTCTTTGTAAGTAACATAAATAATTAGTCATAATATTAGGATATCTATTTAAAAATATATGTAGTCTGACAGGAGCAATGGTGGATCACGAGTCATGGGAGAACATCGTCCAAGCAGCGCCAGTCATGGCTGTTGTATTGAATAAAACAGAACCACTTATAAATGATACTGTTACTGACGTTTTTAACAAAAGGTGAATGATATTTCTATTGCAAATAACTGGTTACACAATACATACTTATATTTCCTAAAATATTTTTATGTTATTATTAATCAAATGCTGAAATTTCGTAGTGTTAGAACGCATTGAAATCGGTGTAATGTAATTATACAATATCTTATTAAGTGTGGTATATTATTATTATGAACAGCAAACACAAACGACACATACAATCACTAGAAATCGACCAATCACGTCCACGGAATTTGACGGCGAAGCCTGCGCTTGTCACCGACGCACCGCAGATCGAAGATATTCACGACTTGGCGCGGATGATAGAGCTGGATGATGACGAGGTTTACACTATTAACAATACTTATAAATAATAATATTTCGTTCGTTTGTACGGAATATGATTTTAAATAAAAGTAACCTGTCACTCCTTATAACATCAGCTATCCGTCAAAGAAAGTCCTGTGAAAATCCAGTTTCAGTGATTATCCGGACCAAACAGACAGACAGATAGAGTTTTTTTGTATGTATGTACTGTATATACTCTCATATGCATTTAGTGTATTTTGAATTTTGAAATTTTGAATTACAAACAAACACTACAATTTTATTTTTATGTATATACATATGTATAGAAAAACAAGACCAGAGAATGTTATATCAGTTCCGACATTGTAAATGATTAAAATTTAACTTTTTTTCAAAATAGTATTATATATTCTGTAAAGCACTAGCATATTTATATCTGGAAGAAATAAATTATGTCTAGAATCAATATATATTAAATAATAATTATCTTCAAATCAATCCAGCTAAGTAGTCGTGTAGCTCTTCGGTATCTCCGTCACTACGCCGGCCCCGCGCTTTATAACTTGTGTGACATACGCGAGCACAGCCTCCGACAGATATTTCTCTTCAATTCCTCTAGAATCGTTATATCCGTCAGTAATTTTACGGTAAGAAAAAACGTTGTTGCATTTAATAGATATTACAAAACTCCTTACAGCTTCTACCTATCAATGTTTTCAATATTTACTACTATATTCTCCAAGAATGAAATAGAGATAATATAAATATTGGACTAATTATATGCTTTGACAATAAAGTTTATAATGTAACGCACTTTGTTGTTTCTGCATTTATTTTCGAAGTAACAAGAAGTTTAGTTATATTTACAGTTAGATCGTTTGATGTTAGTGCTGACACCGGCGCAGACACTTAACAGCGGAGTGTCTCAGTGTCCCGAGGGCCAGCTCGAGTGTCAGATTGTTGGAACTCGTGTTTGCATCGATTCTTTGAACGCTTGTGATGGTGTTCCCAATTGTGGTTCTTATGGTAGGATAAGAAATTTTTGATTCATCGAAAATAAAACACTTTAATGTATGTAAAATATTTATTCATATTTTATTTTCAAATAATTACTTCTTACTACACTATGCTCAATGCCAGTAATAAATTGTGTTTTATAGACTGTACATTTTCTTATGACGCCTTGACCAATAACCTAGAAGATAGCTATTTATACTATGGAATATCACAATCACGAAACGATCTATCTTACAGCAGAATATTAGTAAAATAAATAGAAAATATACATTAAAAACGCACACTGTACAATGCCAACCTCGTGGAATCTAACACACACAGAACTTACAATACTTTTAAAATGGCAGTATTGCATTCTACAACTCTAAATATGTAACATGCGTAAAAATTTATATTTACAAGTAAATTCCAACAATGTATTGTCACAGATGAATAAATAATGTATGTAAAGTAAATATTCTTATAGAGATATACGACGAGGATCGCCTCACCTGTGGCACATCTCACGGAGTGCAGCGTAGCGTGTGTCTCGCTGCTCTTAGCTTCCTCGCTGTCATCCTCACAGCAGCCTACATCATCCTGTACTGGCTCGAAAAATGCGTGCCCAGAGTCTCAGACGCCTTCTTTGTTTACACCGATTCTTCTGAAAATGAGTTAACTTATTTACAATTACTTATGCAATTAATCAAATCAATCAAATATAATGGTTTTTTTTCGTGTATTTTCAGACTTTTCTTAGATTCTATCATGCGTTCACCTAACGACGACGATGATCCTTCTTACAAGATTAATTTACCCGGACACTTCTTTGACGATGACGCTTTGTATCAAGATATAAACGCGAAAGAAAATAAAGTACTTTTCTTCAAAAAAATCTTCAATGCTTGTTGGAAATTTTTAGGTCTTAAGAAGATTGCTACAGAAAAACCATCTCAAAACGATATTCCAGAAAATCAATTAACACCAAAAGAACCAACAAGAATGTTTTCTTTCACTCAGCTTGAGTTGAAAAAGTTCGGAAGAATTGAATTTAAAGAAAAAGGAGTCCAAACAGGAGATGTCTTTGAAATGCAGGAATCAAATATCCAGCAAAACAAACAAGAACAGAACAGCTTGGATTCCTGGAAAAGATTAAAAGAGTTCCAATACCGACATGACAACAGATCGGATAGTGAATTGAATTTATTAAAATTCTCAAAAGATTCCAAATCATTATCATCTCAATGTGATTCTACATTTTATGAAAATCCAAATACTATGAAGAGACAAGCTGTAGGTATAGGAACCGACGGAGAAATGGAAATTAGAAATACTTTATACGAAAATGTTGTAACAGCACGTAAGATACCAGTGACTTGTGAAGTTCACACGGAAACCAAAAGAACGGGTGAATCATCAAAGCGCTTACGATTTGATGAGGAATTAAAAATGATATCTGCTATTGAAGAAGATAATAATAGAAGTAGCAGTTATATAAAACGACTTAATAATGAAGATTCGGATAACATAACAGAAGTTCCAGACGTGGCAAGTCCTGGTCGAGATTTTATGCGCTTCTGGGGAGGGAAAGGTAAAAAAAGTAAAAAAAAGAAACTAAAACACTTATCTATGTTATAGATAATAGTGATGTAGTTTTACTAATTGGAGTTTTACTTTAAATATGTTACTTTATAATAGATTATAATAAAATAACTTTAAAGTATTTCTAGTGTTATTGACACTCCAACTTAAAATAAGGCTACGAGGATTCCAAACTCGCCCTGCTTCTTCTCAGTAGAAGAACCAAAATAAATGAACCCCTTATCACCGCTTATATTTTTATTACATTTACACTATATTTAGGTATATTTGTTAAAATGATTGCTGTTCGTTTGTCTCGCTAAAACGCTACAATCACTCGAATGATTTGGCTAATTTTGTTCTTAAAATATATGTGAAATTTTAGGGAATTTTTAAACGGAGAGGAATATAATTATAAGTAACGATAAATATAAAAAAAATACAATTTAATTTTGAAATCAAAATGTCTTTAGTCTTTTTAGAATAACATTTTACACATGGATTTCAAATATTTATGGATATATATTTACGTACGTATGTATTTATCTATTTGATATGTTTTATTGGAATAAAAAATACTATGTCGCATTTCCTTTGGATAAAATTATATATTTGATTTTGACTATATTTATTATAAATATATATAGAAACGAAGTTCGTGGTAATTCGTGGCATCATATATTAATTTATCTCTGAAACCAACAATATTTAAGAAACTTTAAAATAAAATAGCAAATATCAATATCAATATCAATAAACTTTCAACTGCTATCAAAACAGACACAACAAGTATATTAAAATAAAAATAAAAATGAAAACGTTATTCAATCAAGTTTAAAATATATAAAAATAAATTTAGTTAAAAGTTAAATGGAAAAAAACAACAATGATATAAAAAATAAACCAATTGATAGAGATGTAGAAAACATGCATTTATATAAAAAATAATACACAAATTTAATAAAAAAAACATTGTAAATTAATCTTACTGTGAATTGTGTCTTTGAAATAAAGTGCAAAAGGGAATTCCATGAATTAGTTTAGTGCCATCTGCCCACGTCATAGTTCAAGACATTCGCGCGACTGAACGCCATTTCCTAATTAGCGCCAATTGTGAACCGGACAGCACACGTGCCAAAATGTTTGCGGCTTTTTTTACTAATATTCAACAATTGACCACATGTGCTATAAAATTAAACATTACATTTAGGTTTATAACCTCCTGTTCTGTTAATAGACCTTTATGGACTCGGATAATGATATTCAAGTATCATTACTGTAACAAGTCCTATAATCCGTACTCAGCATAACTTTTATAATACTTACAGTCTCCGTGATTATATTTCCAATTGAGGTGAGGAGATCAATAACTTGTATAATCATATTGAATACTAGCTGTGCCCTCGACTTCGTTCACACGGAATATGTTTTATATAAAAAAGTTATCCGCCTGAAATGTACTGATAAAGTCAGCTGTTTCAGAGATAATTTTTTTTAATTGAATTCAATATAATAATCGTATATACTTTTGTTTGTTTAGTGAAATTATATTAATTTGGAAATACAAACAAACACTATAATTTTATATAGACTAATGACATGTTATATTAAAAATGGGGCAACTTTATATGGAATATTACAAGATCATAAAACATTAAGAATCAGTATAAATGATTATGTAATACATGCATTGACAAACAAATATGGCGTCGTTTTATTAAGTTCATCGTATATATCTTTTATGTCAGCTCCAAAAAAGATAGATGTAAAAGTGTGAAGCTAGAAGTGGGAGCCGAGCGCGAGGTCATTTCAATTGAAACCAATTAAACCAATTGATTTCAATTGAGCGAGCGGCAGATTCAACGTCGCTCCGTCCACAGAGAGATTTTATATGGAGCGCCTACGCGGTCACATGACTCAGTGTCATTGTGTTTGTATTTACATTGTATTTTGAATTCTCAAGAATATAGTCAGTTATTTTCTAGATATAATTAGAATAAACACGCTATGTAATGTTTTAAATCATTTAACACTAAACCTACCGACAATTCTTGTACACCTGTTCCTACCGCACGCGGTTAAATTGACCGGTAATTAAAAGTTATTTTATTATATAACGCAGGTAATAATGGTAATAAATAAAAGTAAAGAGTGAAGAAAATATTATATGCAGCATATTTTAAGAATTGTCATGTAGTTTAATAACGATATTATAACGTTTAAAAATGTGTAAGTTTTACAAAAGTTTAAGAACGGTATATTTGATCGGTACTTGGTAGGTTTAGTGTTAAATCATTTAAATCTTCCGATTTTAAAGATGGCGCTACAATATAATAATTATTAACATCATTGTGATTGTTAAACATTAAATACGCTCTGTGGATCTTATTTGTTCAAATTATTACACCGATAATATATTTTATATTTTAATAAAAAAACTGTTACGTGGTACATGGCTACGCTACAAACAGGCGAATCGCTTATTTAAAAATTAAATTTCACTTTTTTACAGACACATTTTGACAAACGTACTTTTTGTAGTTATATTTAAATGAAAATAGATAAATATTTGTAACTTTGAGCTTAAATCCAACTCCCAACTCTGACTTTATTAAGTAAACTGCGTTCAAATATATATTTCAAATTAAGGAGTTGATTATGATTCGCCGAAATATTCACTTGTTACATACATTTTGAAAAAAAAAAAAAACAAAATTACATTATTTTAGCAGATTATTTTCAATCTTTTTAGCCGTTGTGATTAAAAAAAAACGAAAAATTGTTTTAGTCCGATTTGGGTCATTCTAACAAAATAGTCACAGAAAATTCAGTGAAATGTTTTGTTGATTGCGATGTGAGGCTTACTTTGAACCTGCTAATTTAACTATTTAACTAAATGACTATCGGTCAGTTTACTAGTACGTGTCTTTTAAATGAGTTTAAAAATGTAATCATACAGTTTAGGGTTCCGTAACAAGAAAAAACGGAGCCCTTAATCACGAAATATCGAGTTAATATAATATATATACATAAAATAGGTATATATATAAATATATCGAGATAATGAAAACTATATACTAAGGTCTACATACCATTCAAGCGGTCAAACAATTAAACTTTTTAATTAAAGTTAAAAAGCTACTATCGTTTATGCCCTAAAACGCATTTCAACTCTCAGGGGAATCAAAGTTAATAGGGTGCCCTTTGATCTAGAACTATGAAAATTGACAAGTTTCATTGTTGTATAGTACAGGTACAAATAAAATCTGAAACTATTCATTTGTAATTAAATCAAAGATAACCTTATAGGAGGACGAAATTAAAACTGAAGCTTTAGTTCAACTGGGGTATCTAAAGTTTTAGAAATTTTCCAGGAATACCTTGAGACTTTATTTGCACCCTAGATGAACGGAATGCTCGACTCGAACTTATACGTTTTTTTAAACATTGCTGCTGTTTTCTAAAAGCACATGAAATCTTAATTTTATAATTATTATTATTATTATTTTAATAATAATTATAAAATTAAGATTTCATGTGCTTTTAGAAAAGCTTTTAACAAGCCACTAAAACATATCTAGTCAATAGACTAGATATGTTTTAGTGGCTTGTCTCACAAGATAACGGTCGCTTTAATGACATCAGAACATTATTTTTGTTTAAAAATGCAGCTTTTTTGTAATTTAAAACTTTATTTCATTGTGCATATATGTATAATTTCTGGTGGAATTTCTTTATCATTTAATATTTTAAATAATACGATAAATAAATCGTAAAATTGTCCTTTTTATTAATATCTTACTTTATCATTTTAATAAGATGTTCATAATTAAAAATATAACTCAAAACATTTAAATTTTAAAAGATAAATCATAAAAAAATATATATTTTTATAATAAATCCATATTTTATTGTTACAATGTAATTCTAAAAAAATGTGGTTCCTACTTTAAAAAAATAGAAAAATATCATATTCTTGTAGTAAGTCTAAATTATAATAAATTATTCAAATCCAATAACATTACTGAAACACAGGACATTGGAGAGATATTCAGGTAATTAAAAAGATATTTCAAACATACTCCAAAATTTAGTTGTATATACTAAATATAAGTATTACGGAAAATGTATGATCAAAATTATTGACTTTGGTAATAAATGTTTTGACTTGTGCAGTCAGTGCAGGCTGCTATGACTAAAATAGAAACTAAGATACTCTTAAAGACTTAAAAATAATATTAAGTACTTTTTTATACGTACAGACAGTAATTATATTTGGATCTTTCTATAGATAAAAGTGTCATTCGTTGTTTGGTGACTTGCAAAAATAGAATGAAGGTGATGATGAACCATGAAATCATCAAGTCTAGATATGTCATCACCATCCCTCTGTTCTTATCCACGTTAATATATAAGGAAGGGATATTTTTACGTTAATTTGTAACCACTCAATAATTGTTCAGTAGTTATTGAATTCTTTCACGTGTCAAAGCTACATTATCTTATAAATTAGGCTATTTTTTGTCTCGGAATTATGATCTATTTCAATAAATTCAAAGGAAATCTGAGAAAAAATAAATGCAACAAGTAATAGAAATAAAATAAAAATCCTAAATACGCAGTACGTTTTAAGAGCCATACGAAATAATTTCAGAGTAGAAATTTTTGACTCCTAACAATGTACACATAGTTGGCCCATTTATTTGGGTCAAATAAATCAATTTAATCCACGTTCTTCACCATCATCATCATCATCATCTAACATTTTGAACAAGCTGTGCCAATGGCTTCATTCTTTCTGAATGTTGCTTAAAATAAGTAGTCTAAGTTACTCCTTATAACATAAATTATCCTCTAGTGAAAGTCAAGTTAAAATCGATCCAGTCGTTTAAGTGTTTAGCCGGATCAAACAGACAGAGAAACATTTTAAAGAAAGTTTTGTATGTAAGTTATATACTTTCCTAAGCATTAAGTGAAAAGCTGTTAATATGAAATTTCAAACAGACACTTCAATTTTATTATGTATAGATAATCATACGATGTAATAATGGTTATGAATTGAATTGAAATGAAATTAATTTATTTAAAATAATTTTTTAGTTTCAGAGCTTTTACATTGGCATTGAGTTAGCTAAAGCTATGATCATTGATAGTATTAGGTAAATCTTAAGTAATATATATATTTATATTTATTACCTTATTTTATATTTTATTTACTTACGAACAAAGACTCGATATAAAAAAAATTATATATTTTCATACCTACTATATATATATATATATATATATATATATATAATTGAGGTGAACTGAACTTGAACTTTTCACTAAATACACATGCCCTATATACCTATAAACAATTAAAAATGTTTCACTGTCTGTTTGTCTGTTTGGTCCAGCCTTTAACGGTTATGAAAATTTTATTTGTATGGAAATTAACTTTTCACTAAACACACATGAAAGCATATACGTATAAACAATCAAAAATGTTTCACTGTCTGTTTGGTCCAGTTAATCCCTATAAGAGTTATTCCGATTTTAACTGGACTTTCACTGTCGGATAGATGTTATAAGGGGTAACTTGGCTACTTTTTTTTTTAACATATTTCGCTAACAAATAAACAAGGACGCGGGAACAGCTAGTGTAGATATAAAATATCACAATGTTTATTTTAAGTTATAGTAAAATTTATAAATATCACAAAACACAACAAATATGATTTTAACATATTTTAAGTTAGAATTGAAATAAATTAAGATTATTAAGTTACTCGCAAATTTTCTTCTTCTCCACTTTGTTTATGTTGATGTTTCATTAATTCAAGTAAATTGAAATAAAAACTTTTATTTGACTTAAATCAGCATCAGTAAATACTTGTCCCACTGCTGGGCATTGCGAACTCTCATAGAAAGGATGAATAACATTTTACATTAACAATAACAAAGCTACTTGATGAAATTGATGATGAGATATATCATCACCATGAAATCAAAAATATAATTTGTAAATTGGAGACTACAGATTTCATGTCCAACAAGTGACATTATTGAGCGAAGCGAAGTGAGCGGAGCGTTTTACTGGAGACTTGTTACATTCTTTGTCACGAATTGGCTCGAAAACTACTTGACGGAAAATTAGGAAACTTTGCAATCAAAAAGACACACATTAGGTGATGGTTCTTAAAAAAATTGAACTGTCCTCAAAGAATTTTTTTTTAAAATATCATTTAAAAAAACTGATATCCCATTGAAGTCAATAGGAAACGATGAGTCAATACACTGGGTTCGCTTCGCTCAATATGCAAACGGCACCCGAGATTTCGCGAGCGCAGCGAGTCGAAATTGAGAGTTTGTTGGCGCCCCTAGTATACTTAATATTTGCCATTTTTTACCTCTTTAATTAAATTTTATTGAACTAATATATGTTAAAGATATCATATACTGTAGATCTGCAATAACTATTGTGAAGTGGAGTTATAAAAACTTTTATGGACGTCCTCGTTAAATTGAATAGAACCATTCAGACGCCAGACGGTTCAATACACGGACAATGGACCAACATTACAACTATAACTTATTAAATACGTGTTGAACTGAAAAATATTAAATAATGTGGAGAGTTACTTGTTTAAATGATAAAGTAACCTTACTCAATGGATTTGAAGATTTTGGGGCATTTTATATGATACTAGTTGTGTGTTGTAGTATAAATAAATGTAATCTAAGTTACTTATAATATCCGCTATCCGCCAATAAAAGTCCTGTTAAAACTAGTCCAGCCGTTTCAGAGATATCAGTCGAAACAAATAGACAAATAGATTGTCGTTCATGGATGGTTAAGATTCACAAGTGCCTCTTTAGTATTTTTATTTTTAAAACATCATTTAAACCTGTACTTTCTTCTTAATCTGTTATACCAATTCCAATTTTTTTTATATTTTTGGAGCAAGAAATTCTATTAAAGCCAAATTTGTAAATGAATTCTTTTAATAAAACTTGTAATGCACTTTGATTATATCCTACTGAACTTTAAAAATATTATTTGTTTACGTTTCAAACATACTGCTATAATTGATCATAACCGTTTGGGAGACCTTTTTTTGTGTTTAGTTGTCTCCAGAATGCGACGAGATAATTAGCTAAAAATTTTCTCATGTATGTTTGAGCCGAACACGGATGTTATAGGGAAAACAGTTTGAAAAAATATTTAGCCATTCAAAAGTTATCAAAATAAAAAGGAAGGAGAGGGACTCAGCTCACCACCCACCGCGTACGGTTGGCGGATCCTAGTTTAATATTGCATCTATATCTCTATAAGAATATATATATATCAGAAGTGAAAATTCAAGTTCTCACAATAATTTATTTAGGCTATATAAACAACAAAAAAATTGTTGAATGGATTTTAAAAAAATATTATATTTTGACTATTTTAATATGGAATACAGTTATGGAAGAACAATTTTTTTTACTGTAATAGGAACTGACCTGGTCATAGACACGAAAATAATTCGACTTATACTTTGATACACACTTACATTAAGATATTTTTTTGCTATAATAATACGTACATTGCTTATGTAGAATATAATGATAAAGCTAAAGAGTTTAACACTAAACCTACCAAGTACCGGTCAAATTGACCGTTCTTAAGCTTTTGTAAAACTTACACATTTTCAAACGTTATAATATCGTTATCGAACTACATGACAATTCTTAGAATATGCATATAATATTTTTTTCACTCTTTACTTTTAGATATTTCCATTAGTACCTGCGTTATATAATAAAATAACTTTTAATTACCGGTCAATTTGACGTCGTGCGGTAGGAACAGGTACACAAGAATTGTCGGTAGGTTTAGTGTTAATTTGAATAAAACCTTCTTTGAAAAAACTTTTGTCATTTGATAGATTAATTTTTGAGGTTATTGGCCATATAACATTCCTTTACAATCTACTTCTTTTAGATATAAAATTAAATTATAGTGTCAGTATGTCTTCTTACATCCTAGCTTTTAACAATTCTTATGTATAAGGTTCGTTTCATTGTTTAGACGTTACACAAAACAAAGTAAATAATTTAATAAATGTTCTTAGATTATCTATTTTTATTGTCAATTTTAAGTGTACGATTTTAGGGGGTTTAATATGACCCCTATCAACCCACATCGGACAATCTGTAACTTGCGTGTTGTTACTGACTCTTCGTTATTAATTTTTATATATAACCTAAATGGTAAATCATCTTTTTTGCTGATAAAACTTATTTAACACTAAATCTACCGACAATTCTTGTATACCTGTTCCTACCGCACGCGGTTAAATTGACCGTTAATTAAAAATTATTTTATTATATAACGCAGGTAATAATGGAAATAACTAAAAGTAAAGAGTGAAGAAAATATTATATGCATATTCTAAGGATTGTCATGTAGTTTGATAACGATATTATAACGTTTAAAAATGTTTAAGTTTTACAAAAGTTTAAGAACGGTCAATTTGACCAGTACTTGGTAGGTTCAGTGTTAAAGATGAAGATACCTATTTACATTTGAACAATTGTATAATTTCTCTACAGAGTCAAGAGTGGTATGTCTATATAAGAAAATCAAATCAGTATTACAGATAAAAGTATAGTATATCATTTGCTATTATTTAAAATAACATTAAGTAATATATAAAATTATTACTGAAAACGAATTACTATGTAAAATTCTTCATATAAAAATATTATCAAGACATCTTTAATTAAAAACACCATGAACAAACAATATTTGAAAAGGAATTAAGTTTAATATAATTTATTGAAAATAAATAATTTGATAAATATAATATATAAAATTACATATATATGTTTTCTGTTTATTTATAATAAAATAAAAAGAGTTTTAATTTTGTATTATATTTTTCATTTCAGTTGTAATTTTTTTCTTCATTAATTATTTTTATTAGTAAATATATTTATATACAAGCTGTGCCCACGACTTCGTTTGAGTTGTGTATGTTTTTTTAAATAAATATATCATTATGTTACTCCTTGTAACATCAGCTATCCGCCAATTAAATTCCTGTTAAATTCGGTCCAGCCGTTTCAGTGAAAAGCTGTTTTACAAACAGACACTTCATTTTTTTTATATGTATATATATAAAGTCCGCCTTTAATAATCTATAGAAATAAAAATCTATTCTATGTTAAACAATATGAAGTGTATAGATTGTAGAATTTTGTATTATAGATAAAGATTGAGAAGAAACGAATTCAAGACGCTGTTTCATTGAAGATATGAACGAATTTTCATGCTTCTTTAGTTTATTTTGAGGTTATAAGCTCAAAAAAATATAAAGGTTTTGAAAAGATACCTTTCTCAAACTTAAAACTTCCTTATCGTGTTTGTTTAAGATTTTGGTGATTGTGATAAAAAAGCATCTTATAATACAACCATATAATTATCTTTTAGTAATACTCAAAAGAATTATTATATTCACTATAAAAATCGATAAAATTCAAAGCACTTTAGTAAGTATTTTGTTTAATAACACATGCATTACCTTATATAAGTATTAACTCTTATATTAAACTTTAAACATTTAAACTAAACTGGTATGATTTTTAAATGGACGAAGATAATAACGGGATAATAACACTTTAAGGTATCTCTTTTAGATAATTGAGGTTAAGATTTTGTATTATCCACTATTATATGTATAATAATTTGTATTGTTCTATTTGTTATAAGATTTGTTAACTATAAAATGTTAATATTTATGTATTTTAGTGATCGCTATTATAATATGTATCCGCTTATATATATAATATATCCGGTCCTATCCTCGTATACTATATGACCTTTATCACTCGTGTAATACTTACAGTTTTTGTACCATGACTCATGCAAGCTTCACTGCAAACTTCACTGTAACTTGTTAATCACATTACAATACGTGGCATCTTCGACACTCGGCGTATGGAGAGCTCCAAAACACTTGGTTGTGATTCGATGATTTAGTCCTTAGGTAATCCGTTGCATAATTCCGATACAGGTGTGTTTTCACGTGACCCATATTTACAGACATGTGCCAATGCGTCGAGAAGTGCATCGGCGAGTGCAATTCGTGTTGTCTGAAAGTCACCAATGAGCCCAATGAAGGAGAGATCCCGCTGGCGAGCCAGCACCAACCTAAATAGACTCTGATCATCTAAATTGACTTCAATTAAATAACAACCGAAATTGTTGAAATGCGCCATTACTCCCTCAACGCTAATCTAAGTGCCAATAGTCAGGGCGAATGTTTTATTAATAATCCCCCGCGATAACTGTTAATTGATAATTAAGCACTGGAAGCGCCGATCGGCAGCATCAGTGCGAGGAGGCGCTTGTCCCAAGAGTGCTCTGCGTCTTACTTTATTTTAAGCTTCAGGTTTTTTGGATATAACTACTGTAACAGGAATAAATAGGTATATGTTCTATTGTATTGACTAGATATTTGTTTTTAATAAGATTGGTTCTCAAACAATTCCCACGGCTATAAATCACGGCAGACATATGAGTAGTATTGATACGGATTTACAATAAAGTATTATGAACTTTCAAAATAATGATGTGGGCGTTCGCACCCTACAAGCATGGAAACATACAACTCCTCGGATAAGTTTGTGGGAATCCCGCATGGTGTGCGAGCTGGGAGCAGCGCGCGACGGTGCGGCGCCCGCAGCCGCCGAGACGAGGGTCGCGAGATAGACGACGGGGGTGTGGCTCGCAAGCCGCGCCATTGGCTCCCTCCACACAGTTCACTATCGCCCTACATGCCCGACGAATCCAATGCAATATCTCACTTCGGTTCATCTACTATGAAATAAAAATACCACTTCGGCTCGCAAGCTCGTCGCGGCCGGTCGACGCACTCATTGGTCCAAACTCTCCTTTGTGCTTCATATTATGGTAATATAAATTGACCAACCGCGAGGCAAATTCGGTTAGTTCGTTAAAGTTGATTAAAGCCATTTAACCGGGACGGACGCGGCGAAACGAACGGCGCGAGCGTCGATCCCGCGGAGTGGTCTCAATGAGCTTCAATTGTTTAATATCGGAGTCGATAATTCGATCGTGAGTCGGGCTCGCGGAGCTCGGGGTCGGACGGCGAGAGGCAGGCGGGCGCGACGGAGCCCTGCGAGGTCGCGGAGGTAGCGGGCAGCGCTCCCGCCGCCGACGGCTACATGTACGTGTGCGGGGACGGCGGCGGAGGCCCGCGCTACGAGTGCGCCTTCGAGGGCGGCATGGAGCAGCAGACCTTCGAGGAGCACATGTTCGGGGAGTTCGGCAAGGAGCGCCAGGTGCAGGTGGTGGTGGGCGCCGGCGGCGAGCTGCAGTACCGAGACGAGCTGCCCGTGTATGCGAGCGCGGAGCAGAAGCGGAAGGAGGAGCCGCTGCTGCTGCAGGCTGTTGAGGTGCAACCCTCGCATCAGCAGCACGTGCCCGCGACGACCACGACCACGACCACTTCTAAGAAAAGTGACAAAAAGAAAAGTGACAACAATGGCATTAAAAAAAAGAAAACGAGGTATGTAAATAAGATGTTAAAGTTTTTGAGTTTACATTTCAGTTATAATTATTGTTTACACCATATATTGGTGTGTTATAAGATCTGAAATATAGTTTTACCAAAACTTACATAAAATCTTACCAAAGCTTGGGGTAAGTCTTGTATATCTGGCGTAGACCGCACGTAGGTGTCGTAGCGAGCGTGTAGCGAATCAAGTCAAATCCAACGAAGAAGTAGATAATAAAATGCGTGTAATAAAACTCATATTCAGAATATTTGCCAAATATAACTTCAGGTACATTCGGTTTAATTCAGGAAAGCAATCTTGAAAATTAATACGTTGTTTAACATATTATTAAAGTATTCAAGATAAAATAAAGACATAAATTTAGATTTAATTCTTTTTATTGTATGAATTTTTGGCGTACAGCTATTTTATGCTTTTTCTAAATAATAATAAAAAATATAATATACTTATTTGTCTAATTAATTATTTTATTTTATTAATAATATTTTAGTATAAATAGCTTTTGTAAAAGTAGGCTTACAACTATCTATACAATAAAAATAAAGTCTGTTTGCAATTTAAAATTAACAGCATTTCACTAAATGGATATGAAAGTGTGCGTTAGTTATATAAAAAAAAAAGTCTTTCTGTCTGTTTGTTCCGGCTAATCTCTGAAACGTATCAATTTTAAACGGACTCTCACTGGCTGATAGCTGACGTTATAAGTGAGTTAGACTAGTTTCATTTTAAAAAACATATTCCGCACGAACGAAGTCATGGGCAGAGCTAATTATTAATAATAATTGTGTATGCAATATTCTCCCCATTGCATAACTAATACGATGATATTCAACATGCGACAAACGACATATGGCTCTGCATTCCGACACTACTCACTACTAAAACATATTAATAAAATACTTAACTGTTATAGTAAAATATATAAAAACTGCTACAATTAATGTTTTTAAAATAAATAAAATGAAAATCCATTGACATGAGCGGAACTTGAATCTACCACCTCTGGGATGAAACCGTCTCCAACATATTTCAACATCAACATTTTTATAGAAAAATTCAAATTCCAAATACTATTTTCATGTTTGTTACTTTCCGTTACTTTTAATAATAGTAATCTATATATATTAATAAAATCAAAGTGTATGTGTGTAATTCCAAATTAACTTTCCACTAAATGCATATCAAAGTTTATATTTACATTTAAAAACGAAACGGCTGAACCGATTTTAACAGGACTTTCACTAGCGGATAACTGATACTATAAATATCTTAGATTAGTTTTATTCGATCACTATCTCTGATTATGAATGATTAATCTTGAATCTTGATGATGTAACCAAACACTTGATGCAGGCGCCTCGGTTGTTACATTGTGAGTGTTGCGTTAGGAGTTAATTACCCGTATAGCACCGGGGGGCCAATTGCTTGTTATATCTTGATGTAATGGAATTTTGGGGATGGTTATTTTATTAAATTCTTTAAATTGTTCGTTATACAATTATATTGACGTTTGTGAAACCCAGGACAAAGCGCGTTTGGAACCCTTAAGCTTTAAGTTAAGTTGGAGAGTCTTTACAGAAGGACTTATTGTATAAGTATGGTATCAAAATAGTCCTGATACTCCTATTTAACGTACAAAAGCGATGATAAAAAAATATTATCGGTAATAATTACGGTAATTTAAATGACCACTGTAATTTAAATAGTTGTAATAATAAACAAGATAACCAGTATTACAAGTGCTATCAATTGAATAGGAATTAGAGGTGGCGCGTGAGGGGTGAATTTATTTTCACGGTCAATCAATTTACGCGCGTGCGCCCGCAGCCATATTGCACGCGTCAGATGGTACGAGTAGATGCACCGCGGGATGATAAGAATGTTATTTATTCATCATAATTATGCACTTCAATAAAACATATTGAAGTAATTTGAATTCTGCTTCCAGAACTACTTTCACCGCTTACCAGTTGGAAGAACTGGAGAGAGCTTTCGAACGCGCCCCGTATCCCGACGTGTTTGCCAGAGAGGAACTGGCTCTTAAGTTAAATCTGTCCGAATCACGTGTTCAGGTAGAAATCTTTTATTAATTTTATTATGCTAATCAAGTTATATACGATTCCTAATATTTGCTTCTGCTAGGTTTGGTTTCAAAACAGAAGAGCAAAGTGGCGTAAGCGTGAACCACCGCGGAAGACTGGATACATAGGATCTAGTTCACCAAGTTCTACCACCTTGGGTGGCGGTTTTTCGGGTATCGGAGGCAACTTGCCAGCCTTCCCACAAAACGGTCTCCCAGCACCGTCGGATTCTTGGTCTTACCAACATTCGTACGAGCTTTCATCACACCACTTATTGTCTTCGGGAAGCAGCGGATATCCCGCTTTCAATGCTCAGCCAGCTTATTCTTATACTACAGTGCTGAATGGCCACGATGGCCAGATGTTCGCACCTCGGCACTCATACGAGTATGGCGAGGGTAGTCCGCCCCCTCTCGGTGTACGGGATTACCCTATGATCGCTGCTCACTCGCCGCAAATGGAAGCTCACGGTCACGAAGACAAATTAGAGTACCGTGCACACGATCATGAAGATAAGTATACTGCGTGTGCTTTACAAGAAGAACCACCACGGTACGCCTCTCCCGAGGAGTACGACAAGTGCGGCATGGTGCCACACGACAAACACTACGAGATAGAGCGCCACTCCGAGCTGGCGCAGCCCGTGGTCGTCAAGATGGAACCCAGTCCCAGCCAAGCATACACGTCACTGCCCCCTTTTTTGAATTGAAATACTCCTTTTCGAAATTATCATAAAAGACAGATCAATTTCGAAAAGGAGTATTTATTTGTAAGGTAAAATTTAACATTTAGATTTCATTTTAAAACTTAACACTTTATATAAATTGTACCTAAAATACTCTAAGGTAAATTCTATCGTTAAATACAAACGGCAAACCAGGAATATGGTCAAAATAAATATAATTAGGGATATTACAGTAAGATTAGTATATAATTCTTATTAATTATTGTACATAAATAGTTAAAATGGTTAGTTTACTTCAAAACGAATAAAACTGCCGAATTTATTCACGTCATACCTTACGTGATAAACAATCACTCGTGCATTCCTCGTGCCTTATTTTATAACAGAATAAATTAGTATTTCATATTAGATTAGATTAGTGACTGGGTTTGACCCTTAAAATAATTATTTTTATATAAGAATAGTTTCAAATTAATATGTTATCTATAGATATCTAAATGGTATTAAAAATAACCAAATAAAAAGGACCAAATAAAAAGAACCAAATAAAAAGGACCAAATGAAAAGGACCAAATGAAAAGGACCAAATAAAAAGTACCATATAGAAATAACCTAATAAAAATACCAAATAAAAAGGTTCAATAAAAAGGACCAAATAATAATCTATATCTATTGTAAATATAAGTTATAAGCGTGAATGATGTGCCAAATATAATTTTAACTTAAATTAAGATATTTTAAACGAATCTTAGTTACGAGTAATTTTTATTATAGTTTTTTTGCATTTGATATTGAAGAAAATATTCCAAAGAGGAATTCGGTTATATTGTAACTGCAGTTACTGGTACAGTTAAATGTAAGGTTTAATTTAAGGTTTTTGCATGACGTTTGTAAAATAAGTTTTTAAAGCAATATGTAAAATGTTATAAGAAAAATAAATACTATGTGCTTATTGGAGTTTTTTATTTACATTGTACATACATTTTTGCAAAATTTGCAGTTTGATTGCATACGAATTTATCTGCAATTTTAGTAGTTTTTTTAACAATAATATTTTTGCTTCAACTTCTGGTTGATCGTGCTGCTGTCAATTTTCCCTCCATCAAGATTATTCCAAATGCCGTCACCGCTGAAGTGATATTTCTTTTCAATTTCGTATAAAACGAGACTCAAAATTTGATTATCTGTTAGTTTGCTACATTTTAGGTTGTTGAAAGTTGCATCTTCACTTTTATAAGATTCATTTAATGAGGCATCGCCTTTACGGCTTTTTAATAAAAACTCTATAGATTGTTCTATTTCAAGACTGAAAAAAAAACATGTCAAATTTCGCGCGTTTTGTTTGAAAGGGATCTTATTCTTGCAGTAAATTATTAAAAAAAACAGTATATAACTATTCCTAGGGGCGCCAACAAACCCTCAATTTCGACTTGCTGCGCTCGCGAAATCTCGGATGCCGTTTGCATATTGAGCGAAGCAAGCATAGTGTAATGACTCATTGTTTCCCATTGACTTCAATGGGATATCAGTTTTTTGACATGACATTTTTCAATAAAAAATTTTATACATTTTTCAAAAAATTTTTTTTTTAAAAACCTTAACGTGTCTTTTTCATTCCAAATTTCATAATTTTTCGTCAAGTAGTTTTCGAGCCTATTCGTGACAAAGAATATGAAAAAGTCTCCAGTGGAACGCTCCGCTCGCTACGCTCGCTTCGCTCAAAAAAACTGAAAGGTCTATTCTATTCTGCCTAAATGGCATTAATTAAAAAAGAAAAAAAAATGCCAGTAAATAACTAAAAAAATAAATATAGTGACAGATAAAAAATACTTACACAGGATATAATAATATCTGACAGTTATCATATATAACCTCATCGGTGAATGATCTCTTCAACATAAGTATGTTCTCGCTGACAACATTCAAAGCTGTATGAAGCCAATACTTGTGACGTTTCAGTTTATCTAATATAGACTTTTTGGTTATCTCATGACAGTTGAGTGAGGAGCTTATTAGTATCGCGATGTCTCGACTACAGACCTTGTTACCGAAGCTGTTAATGTACCTGAAATTAATATCATAATGTGTTACCATAATAAACTAGGAGCGCCAACAGACCCTCCATTTCGACTCGCTGTGCTTGCGAAATCTCGGTTGCCGTTTGCATATTGAGCGAAGCGAGCCCAGTGTCACTCATCGTTTCCCATTGACTGGGACTTGTTTCCCAATGGGATATCAGTTTTGACATAATATAAAAAAAATATAAAAAATTGAGGACATTTTTCAATTTTTTTTTTAAACCATCACCTAATGCGTGTCTTTTTGATTGCAAAGTTTCATAATTTTTCGTCAAGCAGTTTTCGAGCCAATTCGTGATAAAGAATGTAAAAAGTCTCCAGTAAAACACTCCGCTCACTTCGTTCGCTTCGCTCAAAAAATCATATTAAACATAATCAGTGTTACCATATTAAAAACATTTAAATATCTTAAATAATTATAAATAATTAATTCCTATTACTTACGTGTTAAATATTTTGTTTGAAGATACTAAATGATTTAGACTGTAGCAATGTTTCTTGGCCGTCTGTATTTTTGTCAAGCGATTTATCATTTTTCGCTTGTGAACTATCATGTACACCATCTACAATTTGATTTAACTTCAATAAAAAAAATATCACAACCGGCTCGAAGGACCAACATTCAGAAATCAAGATGCAGCAAAATATATTGTTATAGTATTTTTCTGACAGACAATATCTGCTATACGTATATACTGACTGCCTTCTGACTGACATTACCATGGGTAAAAATAAATTATCTATAGTGTAGTTTGTCCGTGAGTAAACTAACAGCTCGGAATTCAATCTGAGATGAGCCGGCCAGACACTCAACAGTTGCTCTTTAAAATTATATAGTATACCAGCAGATATAACATATACTACTTACTCTGGGATTAGACGCTAGAACTTGAAACTCTTTCAGTTCAACGAGCTGCTCTAATCTTTCCTGGACTGTTTTTGGTTTCATGCAATACACTTTGAGGCAACGTCTTTGGGCTTCGTTTGATATATTGTATTCCTGAAAGACAATCATCATATATATATATATATAGCAATTTAAATAAATAGATTAAAATTAAAGCAGAAGAAAAATATAGAATATATATATACATAATATAATATATGTATATATCTTATTATCATTAGGCTGGTTTGTTAAATTGATTGCGATGGTTATCATTGTTTGTAAATTATTTACAAAATATTGTATGTTTATGAAACTGTGACCACAATAATGAAATAATCTGAGTTTGTTGTGTAATTCTTCTCAGAGCAGGGCGTTAACACTAAACCTACCGACAATTCTTGTATACCTGTTCCTACCGCACGCGCTCAAATTGACCGGTAATTAAAAGTTATTTTATTATATAACGCAGGTAATAATGGAAATAACTAAAAGTAAAGAGTGAAGAAAATATTATGTGCTTATTCTAAGAATTGTCATGTAGTTTGATATCAATATTATAACGTTTAAAAATGTGTAAGTTTTACAAAAGTTTAAGAACGGTCAATTTGACCGGTACTTGGTAGGTTTAGTGTTAAGAACACTTGTAGACTTATTTTAAATTGCAGTGTCTTTATAGGTCTTATTTCGATAAGTATGGTAAGATATTCCTAACACCATTTGACAACAAGTGATCAGTATTGATTCAAAGTGGAAATATATAAATAAATTTACCTCTAACAAACTTCTAATTTGCATAAGCGATTGATAATTATTTTTCAATATTGATGGTTCAATTCTTATAGCATCTCGTATATCCAAGCCTCCTAACGAGTCAACGTTCTCTAGAATAAGTTTTGTATTGACAGGGTCAGATGCAACAATACAGCCATTCCGTCTTATTGTATCCTTGTTAAACTTTATATTGTTCTGTGCAAGGTCCAGTGCCTCTTCGATATCACACATGGGCTTGTGTTTTAATGGCAGATAATTTGTGCAATACTTTACAAATTCCTCTGATGTTATATTTAGTTTCCATTCTAGATACTTTTCTAGTATACTCATTCTTACTGTCACTAGAAATGAATTTAAAAATATTATTTCATTTACATATATATTAATTGAAATAATTTAAATGAATGCCATATAAAATATTTTTTTAAGAAAATGTAACTAAGATTTCAAAACTGACTGTTTCTTCAGTCCTAAAATCAATTGAATGATTAATATATGTTTTTTTGGTAATATTAGATACATAGAAGTATTTACTATAAAAAAATTAGGCGCCAAGTGTCATAAATCAGCTAGAATACATTATTTAACTCTTACGCTTACATATATTTGTTTGCGAGTCATCAAAAATATTCAGTGATCGGTTTTCACTCGGCCAATTGTGAAAATAACTATAAATTAATTTTTCCAAGTTGATATTTTCACTTAATAAGCCATCCTGTTTCAATTGTGATATTGTCCGTGATCTAACTAAGGTGTGGTATCTGTAAGATGTATTATAGAAAATTAAGTATGATAATATATACTTCAGTTATTACAATAGTTAAAAAATATCCGGCTGAGTATGTTATTATCAAAATAGGCCCCTGACACTCCCATTTGATACACAACTGATCACTGGTATTGATTCAAAGTGTAATAGATATAAATTAATTAATTATATTAATCACCTTATTATATGTTTAGCATTGATCATGGAAAAATTGCACTCTTTTAAAATCAGCCCATAATTGTCGATAGTTATTGGATTCATGCAGAAAATATGTGGATCCAGGCAGGCGTCCTCAGCACTAATACCAAACTTACTTAATATTTGAAGAGTATTTTTTAATTCATCTTGGGTAAGACAGAAAATTTTTGAACTCAGTTTTTTTAAACGTGTATGAACATTGTCTGGAATATTTTGACCTGAGAACATTTGTTTATAGTTGAATTATGTTAAAGGGTCATTTTGGGTTGTCTTTAGTTTTCTGTCATTTAAACTACGTACCCATTACTTTGTAATACAAATTTAGAAAAGGCACTTCGTGGTAATATCGTTTATTTCCCTGTAATAATGGTACTGAATATGCGGTTACATAAATATTTAAAGGTGCTTTAAAAGACCCTATAATTCTCTTTATGTACATTCTTAAAAAGCAGTCTTTCTCACATTTTAAGTAGCAATAAATTAATTTAAGGTTCGACACGAAATTACGAATAATACGAAAGAAAAATGATTAAAGCTGAAAAGTTTGTACTTATGATCTTTTATTTATTTACAAAATACTTAATAGAAATTTGACAAATGACAGTATGAATTGAAATTTATTTGTGACGAATGACACTTGCCCCTTTTTTATACTATAACTGAAGCAAAAGTCCTAACGAGCAAAAGTGCATATCATCTACATCCTGCTGTGTTGATTATAACCACCTACTTTTATAGACCAAATAAAGGGGAGAGAGAAAGGAAAAGTAGGGATACAGAGACGAATCGCCTTCTGAGCCATGTTCGAAGGGCTATCCACCACATGCTCTCACAGATTCACTCCTCTGAGGTTCTAGTCCTTGATAGTTAATATGAACTACAATGTCTGGTGCCAGTTGATTACGCAGACAAATCTCTATTGCACTTTTCGGCAGTGAATGGTATATCATAATTCTATAGGACGCCTACTCTGCACCCGGAGAGGGATAGGTATATTTGTTGGATTACCTACTGACTACAAATATCAATGACCAATGCTTGGTACGAAATAAACCATTCAACACCCAACGTATTTGAATACAAGACAGCAAATTAAAATACAGTCTTTATTATATATATTAGAGTAAATAAGCGGTAGATTGCGATCTTAATTCGGTGTCTGTTAAAGCAACTGTTGCTTGCAGTCAGCAGCCGCAATGATTTGAAATGCTAGTTACTAAGAATTCAAACTATTGAGTTCTCAAATAAAAAAGTACGCGATTAAGTTCCGTTTACATAAAAATATGTAACCATTTTTTCAATTGGCAAATCATAGTCCAAGTTTATTATAAAAATCTTTCTGCGTAATCTTCAAAACTGTTTATAGCCAGCTTTAGTTAATGCAGGTGGCGTACAAGTCCGTAAACACATCTATTTCCCAAAGCTTCGTACAATTCCAACATTGTTCTTTCTGCATATGTATAAAATGTTGATCTTATCCAATAATAATTGTTATTGTAGATGACAATACCAGAGATGCTATATACCCCAAGAAAAAATTGGGAGTAAACAATAGAGCAAGACGAAGCTTGCTTACAAAACGGACTTCTTTTTTTATGTCAGAGGAGGCCAAACGAGCTTGCGGATCTCAGGTGATACGTGGTCACCGCCGCACATGTTTTTTGAAACATTCGAGGATCCACAAAAGCGCTGCCGCCCTTGAAGGTTGGAGTAAATGCCTTTTTTGAAGGTACCCATGTCGTACTGATTTGGAAATACCACAGAAGGGAGTTCATTCCACATTCGAGTGGTACGTGGAAGAAAGGTCCTCAAGCACCGTACAGTGAAAGATCGCCACGCATCCAGATGGACTTCGCTGCAGACTACAGGTTCGCGTTGTATAAGGAGACTGACGTTCTTGGCGTTCGTGGCGTTCTTATAATATAATATAAAAAAAAAGTTGCAATTACTTTACTATTCTAATCTATTGGAATAAATAAATTCAAAAGAAATGTAATATTATTTATATATATTTTTTCGTTATGGCTTCATAATGTAACATTATTATCATTACTAAAACCACAGAATATATAACAAATATTGAAACCTTAATAGTCTATAAAACCTATGATATCCATAAACACGAAGAAAATTGAAAATGAAAGGAAAGGATTTAAATATGAAAGAAAATCTTCTATATAAATGCATATTTGTTTATCACCGAAGTTATATATAGATTCAAAATAATTGTCAATTTTTTCTTGCGATGATACTTAATATTAATTCTAATTAGGTTTTTCTCTTAGGAGTGTGCGTCGATAATTATTTCGAATCGGCTTTTTGAATTATTGCGGCATATTTATGATTAAGATATAGGAAAATTGTAAGCTTCTAGCTTTGATCTTGTTTTTATGTTTATCGTTTTAACTGAAAATAATTTATGTTATTGAGTCATTAAAGTATACAAACTTAATGTTTATTTTATTTAAGATGGATTGGGCGGCCGTCTCTAGTCATTTTAAACAAACATGGCTAACTACACTTATGAGCATGATTTTATTCACTGGAGTTACATATTTCTTAGTTTGGTCAGAGGTATGCAGCCTTAAATTAATAATACTATATTTTGTCTAATCTTTGTAAATGCAAGAAGTAAAAGCCTTGTTAACAACAAAATATCTGGTAAATTAAATGTATTTCGTGCAATTTAACTACATTATAAAATGTTTTTTTCTCTATTATATTTCAGTGTCAGACTATTCAAAGTAATTTAATGTTGGAAGAGTTAGTAGCAGCGGCCGAGAGTATTGATGTGTTTTCTAAGGATGAAGCAGAACACTACGAATCTAAGATTGTGCATATTATAGGACCTCTCAGAATATTGGAACCAATCTCGGAGCCCGAATATAACATACATGTTCAAGCTGTAAAACTACGGAAGAGAGTACAAATGTATCAATGGATAGAAGAAACTACGTAAGAAGTTATTTTTTTTTATGTAACTAAAAAAATTCAAAGAAATAAAAACAATTAAAATATAATAACATTTTACAGTGAAAGAGAAAACTTTTTAAGCGAACCAGCAGAAGAATCTCAAAAGACCTATTGGTACCATAAAGATTGGAGAGACTATGTTGTTGATTCAGCATTATTTTATATTAGACCCGGTCACCACAATCCAACCTCAATGCCTATATTCAGTGAAACACATATCGCAGATGATGTCAAAATTGGATGGATGTTTTTAGGTAAAACATATAAATATTAATATTTTAAAGCATCAAGTGATTTGTTGGTCTTTATTGGGTTAAAGAGATAAAGATGAATAAAGATTCATAGAGATAATAAGAGATAGCTTCTGTTCATATCTGAAGTTGTAACGTAGTAAATAACTCATCCATCTCATTAATAATTTAATTGAATTAACAAAACTCTCAACTCTTTCTATAATAAATATTTGAGATTGTCTCTATTTTTATATAAATTTGTAAAATGAAAAATAGTTCAGCAATATTTGAACATTTACAGGTATTGACGTAAAACGTAAGGTGAATGATTACTATGAGATCTGGTCGGACACAAGGCCAGATAGAAGCGACATTAAGCTACACTCTGGGTTCTATTACCACGGTAACAGTGCTCTGGAACATGATATAGGTGATCTTCGAATACATTTCTCATATGCGGGCCGAGAGGATGATATTGTGAGTTTAACGCTCCTTTACGTCCTGTCTTTGTTGATCTCCTATATAATCTTTCTTCTCTTTTTCTCTATTTCAAGCTTCCCCTCAATTTTTTAAGTGTTTTAACACTAAACCTACCGACAATTCTTGTATACCTGTTCCTACCACACACCGTCAAATTAACCAGTAATTAGAAGTAATTTTATTATATAATGCAGGTAATAATGGAAATAACTAAAAGTAATGAGTGTAGAAAATATTATATGCATATTCTAAGAATTGTCATGTAGTTTGATAATGATATTATAATGTTTAAAAATGTGTAAGTTTTACAAAATTTTAAGAACGGTCAATTTGACCGGTACTTGTTAGGTTTAGTGTTAATTAATATTACCTATAATAAATATATATATATATATATATATATATATATAAATTTTTTTTTTTTTTTTTTTTTCTTATGTATAATCTTGCAATCGGCTGGTTGGCCATAAGCAGATCAGTTGCGTGTGTTTATGGCGTGTGAGACGAACCACCCAGTGGTGATTTCTCTCTCTTATTATTTGAGGCCTTTAGGCCCTAGTTTTTGAGTTGTCCCAAACATGCTGCCGTTTCAGGCGTCTCGTCTCCAGTGGGTTAGTCAGGTTTGTGGCCAATAGGTTGACATGATTCTTAAGCCTTGTGTTGTAAGACTCTGTCCTCTTAAGTATTTCTTCCTTGACAGTGTCTATGTGTAGGTATTCGTGGATATCAGACATTCGGGTGAACCACGGCGCGTTGGTTATTGTTTTGAGAACGTTGTTCTGAAACCGTTGCAATATTTCGATGTTAGAGTTCTTGAATATATATATATATATATAAATAAAATTTAAGTGTCTGGGTTTTAAGTAAACTTTTATAAGCATTTTGTAAAAAGCTGTAAAGTTTGGAATGACATACACACTGCAATTTTATTTTGATATATATATATATATATATATATATAGAATTTAATGTTTTTTTGTGGATTTTAAGTGCAAGTGTATATTAAAATTTATATTAAAGCAATATTTAAACATTTAATTTCGATTAATTAAAAATCAAAATCTTTATTAAAAACAAGTTTGATATAAATTTTTTTATTGTAAACACTTTTTCAATACTTTGCAGCAATCTTTTTCATGTATACCATATCCATAATAATATAAATGTGGATAAAATTTTGTGTGTCATTCTGTTACACTTACTTAACCGAATTGTTGGGCTAATTGTGATGAAATTACATATAGAGATGGATAGAACAGTGAAGGGCATTGAATGATTTTTATCAAGAAACATAAATCTTAAAGGATTTGAAACTATACAGTCTAAAGGCTTTAGTTGAATTAGTAAAAACAAATGGAGATTTCTATAATAATATGATGTTTCTTAAACATAATTTTCTTCCTATTACAGTACACAGCAGTTGGATTGGTCGAGAGGGGTACACTCCAGCCTTACAGTCCAGAACGGTTCCCCACGGCTGATCCCCTATCATTGCTCCGGAAGGGGTCATACAGCCTGGCACAGCTGCACAATTTGGAGAAACGGGATGCAAACACACACACATGGAAGTACAGGCTATTGGGTTTCGTGCAAGTGTTTGCATCAGCTATGACTCTGCACCCGGAATGGCTGACTTTATGTATGATTAAATTTAATTTATACCTTTTTTTAACTTAAATAATATATAAAGAGTACTTTTAAACTTGTATTTAATGTGATTATTATTGTTTGTTTTATTTCAGTCCTACAATGTCAGTGGATATCTAATAACTTAAGAAGATCCACCCGACTGTGGATTAATTTAGTATTGTCCTTCTCATATACTCTGTTTGTAGTCTCCATGCCTTGGTGAGTGCTATAATATTTCATTTTATCAATATAATGTTTAGTTAAATTAAAAATTGTGTCATCAAGTATTAATTAATTTGCACTATATAGTAGAGTAGCTCTTAAGTGCTAGTTAGTAGACTAGCTCTTTAGTGCTAGTTAGTAGAATAGCTCTTTAGTGCTAGTAGTTAATAGACTAGCTCTTTAGTGCTAGTAGTTAATAGACTAGCTCTTTAGAGCTAGTTAGTAGAATAGCTCTTTAGTGCTAGTAGTTAGTAGAATAGCTCTTTAGTGCTAGTTAGTAGAATAGCTCTTTAGTGCTAATTAGTACAGTAGCTCTATCACTGTCACAATAAGACAAGGGAACATAATAGAAAGTTGAGATCCTGTTGCGATAATTATGTTTGTCATTGTCAAAAATATTTTAATATATTTTATATATGTTCATAATAAGCTCCTTTTTTTACATTTCATTTTGATTATATTTAAATAACATTTACACTGATATATTAATTAATAATTGTGTGTACTTTCAGGTTGTTTCACAAGTCATCGATGGGTCTGGTGGTGTTGGCGGGTGGTGTTTGTCCCTTGCTGTACTATTCCACCATACTCACTAGGGACACGCACGTGAGGGGGCGGACATGAATCAACACTTATGATGTGATTAGTGACTAAAAGTAAATGTGTATAGACTGTAATGGTCTTTAAGTGAAGTCTTATGGCGTTTACAACAATCATTAAACACTTTTGATGTGATTAATGACTAAAAGTGAAAGTTTATAAAGTGTATAAAGTGAAAGTGTATGAACTATGATGGTCATTAAGTCTTTTAATGCATATACAATCAAGGGTAATAATGTATATAGATAATTATCATACATTCAAGCCTGTGCTCACTGTGTTACCAAATGTTGCTCGGAAACTGTACCAGGGCTGGATACTTGACTCTTCAGGCCTAGTTTTATTGTGACTTTCATGGATATCTTACACGGGATTCCAGTAAAGATAAAACATTAAGATATGGTAACAAATATATCTACTGTATATAAATTAACATGTGTAGTTGTTACAAAGAAATTGGTAATGGTTTAAGAAATGTAGCAATACTTAAATATTGTCTTAAATTATTATAAATTGTGAAAATATTGACCAAGTATTTAATAATCCTTAATAAATGACACACTAAATAGAATAAAATAAGTATTTTATTAAGTTGGTATCACTGTTTGTTACAGTATTTAACACTAAACCTCCCAAGTACCGGTCAAATTGACCATTCTTAAACTTTTGTAAAACTTACACATTTTTATACTTTATAATATTGTTATCAAACTAAATGACAATTCTTAGAATATGCATATAATATTTTCTTCACTCTTCACTTTTAGTTATTTCCATTATAACCTGCGTTATATAATAAAATAACTTTAAATTATCGGTCAATTTGACGGCGTGCAGTAGGAACAGGTAAACAAGAACTGTCGGTAGGTTTAGTGTTAATTGTATAAAAGTTAATAAGCAAATATCTTTAGGAGTTATCAGAAAAGTTACAATAAATCAAATAAAATTGAAAAGGTATACCATATTCAATATGTCTTATGTGTTGAAACATTAAAATGCACAATTTTTTGTTTAAATAATATAATAATAAATAAATTAAAAAAATAAAAATATAGTAATTAATAAAATAACCAATCAATTAAATATATATAAATTATAAATACTAGGATCCACCAACCGTGCGTTGGTGTTAGCGGGTGTTGGGCTGAGCCCATCTCCTTTCTTCTTTTCTTGATAACTTTTGAATGGCTAAACATTTTTTCAATCTGTTTTCGCTATAACATCCGCGTTCGGCTCAAACATACATAAGAACATTTTTAGCTAATTATCTCGTCGCATTCTGGAGATAGTTAAACACAAAAAAAGGTCTCCCAAATGGTTAAGAGGTTGGCTTACGCTCAGCTCAATTGAATGTCTTACTTTGCTTTTCATGTCGCAGGTTTGAGTTTCCAAGTTGATATATTGTAAACTGTCTTTATGTTAATTTTAAAAAATCTTACAAAATATTTGTAAAAAAGGTAATTTGGACATTAATGTGGATCAAATAATTATATAAATCTAACAACACTCACTGTGAAGAAAGAATTCTAAATAATTTTACATTAATATATTTATATATTTATTTAAATTAATACTATTTATTAATTTGCACAATAATAAAATAGTGACAAGGCAAAATAGCTAAATTTAATGTTTAGTGTGTGTGAAATAAAAATAATAGTTTTGAATTATTTATTATTTGTACTCACATCATATAAAATTGTGATACAATTTTGTTTGTTTTGTTTGATTTGGTGTGTCATTGTCCCTGTCCAGTGTAAAATATTAACCCTCCCCCACCAAACTTACAACCCCCCCCATACAAACACCCCCCCCCCCTACCCCCCCTTACACATACCTATAAATGTTTATTTGAACCGCCACATTCATATCTTTTGTTATTAAAATAAAATGTTTTTAATTATAACATTGTTGTTACTAGTAAAGTATTTTATATGTACTGTATTGATTTTTTAATTGATTAATCTTTCACTCATGATTTTAATGATGTCATTTATAAACAATTGTTTAAACATTTCTTGAAGTATAATATTTATTAAATATATAATTCATCGGTGTAAATACATTTATTTCAACTGTCAATCCTTTTGTTATAAATTGAAATTAAAAGATAACAAAATTTTTAATGTTGTTCGTAGTAAGTACGTATAAAATTTACATCTTGTATTAGAGTTGCATATTGAAATCTATACATATGTATAAAATTGGAGTGTCTGTTTATAATTTTAAATTATTACCTTTTCACTAAATGCATATGAAAGTATATACGGTACTTATATAAATCAACAACTTTAAAAAAAATCTCTGTGTTTGTTACGGTTAGTTTGGTACGGCCAATTTCTGAAATAGCGGTACATATTTTAACACTAAACCTACCAGGTACCCGTCAAATTGACAGTTCTTAAACTTTTGTAAAACTTACACATTTTCAAACGTATTAATATCGTTATCAAACTACATGACAATTCTTAGAATATGCATATAATATTTTCTACACTCCTAACTTTTAGTTATTTCCATTATTACTTGCGTTATATAATAAAATAACTTTTAATTACCCGTCAATTTGACCGCGTGCGGTAGGAACAGGTACACAAGAATTGTCGGTAGGTTTAGTGTTAATGGAACTTTCATTGGGGGATAACTGGTGTAATAAGGAGTTATATTCGACGCGCGAACCAAATCGTGGGCACAGATACTTATTACCTAATATAATATATATATACTAGCTGATTCCCGCCCGCTTTAATGGCACACTTAATTTGGATGTGAACTTATGTTGATATGGTAACCGTCGTCATCGTAATCGTTGCTATGGTAACCCCGTTAAGTGTATAGCTCCTACAGGTTTAAAACTTGGCGAAATGCAAAAAGGTGAAATCCGTTGGGATAGGAATTCCGTAAAATTCGTTCTTAGTGGACGTCCATGTCACAAAAGAAGTAACTATGTAAAATTTTAAGTTAATCGGATAGATAGTTTCGGAGATTTCGTGATGAGTCAGTGAGTGGTAAATCGTTTATTAGTCCAGGCATATTAGGGGTTTCACCTCGGAATGAGAGATAGTCGGCTATAAACTTCTATAAACCTTTATTTCAACACCCTAAAACTTCTCTCAAAACCTACTTATCGTAGGGTGTCTGCGTCTACAGATATTCCAAGGTCAAAGGTCAAAAAATCGATTTTTTACACATTTATTGCAAATATCTCGTTTCCTATGAGTTTTATGCTATTTGTATGTATGATTAATATTGTAGAGGATTAAATTCTCTACAACTTTTGTTTAAATATTTTTTTTATATCTTCAACCATTTTCGAGATAGAGGGCAGAGCGCGCGCAGTGTTTATCTATATACAGTATCTTGCGATGTCAACCTGTAGTCCCGATTAAAAACACGCAGTTTAAAGTTGTTAAATTATTAATAAATACATAATTATAAATGATTCGCATTTTTTGTTAACTATTACATTATCATTAATCATTTTTTTTCAATAATAAGTGCTTATTCACTTAATAACACTTACCTGCACGTGAAATTATAAAATTATTAAGGAAAATACTTTAATTATTTCTTAATTCTAATTTTATTTATACTTATTACTTCCCAACTAAATAAGAAGAAAAAAAATAAATTTTTAATTAATGTTTTTATTGAAAAATACCGTTTCATACATTTATGAACGTTAAAAAATAGAATAATAATAAGAACTACAAGTTAATTTTAATTTTCTTCTCCTTCTTCATCATCAGGTTTTGAGAAAAGTTTTCGGGTATTGAAATAAAGGTTTATACAAGTTTATAGCCGACTATCTCTCATTCCGAGATTCTTGCCCTCATATGACTAATATGCCTGGACTATATATATATATATATATAGATTAAATATGACATTTCTTGATCAATCTATCTGTCATTTACTTTCCCCCCTTTTTTTGTCGATATTCTGTTTCTGAATTAGCTATAGTATATCGAAATACATATATTACTATGAATATATTTATATTATTCATTATTTATTATTCCGAGTCAATTAATTACGATTTCCATGTTATTATTTACTCAATAAGTTATTCTCAATGGAACTAATTCAACACAGATGTATGTTATGTCAACGGTGCGTCAACATGGCGACCGGAGTTTGACTCTGAACCATAATTATAATTTTTTATATCGATTTTAAGTTATAATCGATACAATTTATCTTGAATATAAGTATCATCATGCATTGAGTATGATTTTTTAAAAAACTAAGAACATCAAAAATTACAGAAAACTTTTTGTTTATATAAACAAAACTCAATTGTGTACAATTTAGTGTTAAAAAGATTTGATTGAGCGAAGCGAATGAAGTGAGCGGAGCGTTTTACTGGAGACTTTTTACATTCTTTGTCACGAATTGGCTCGAAAACTACTTGACGGAAAATTATGAAACTTTGCAATCAAAAAGACACACATTAGGTGATGGTTTAAAAAAAAAAATTAAAAACGAACTCAAAAAAAAAATAAAATTTTTTAACATCATGTCAAAAAACTGATATCCCATTGAAGTCAATGGGAAACTATGAGTCAATACACTGGGCTCGCTTCGCTCAATATGCAAACGGCACCCGAGATTTCGCGAGCGCAGCGAGCCGAAATTGAGGGTTTGTTGGCGCCCTAGTAAGTTAAGAATGCTACGAATTTATCACATGTTCGTAATCGTTTTTTATGAAAGATTACTTTGTAATTCCTTACACACGATCCATTTTTGTTTGTAGATAAAGGGAAATTGAAAATTAAACTAATGTTAAGAGGATAGCAGTAGCCCTCAATATATAGCAAAAGAATACTGTTGTCTAATATATAAACATCAAATTAAATTCATAAATAAACTCAGCACGTGGGCAGCTTAAGAATAAGAAGTTCAGAATAGGTGTGTTCCTGTGTGATGTAAATTGAATATAACATTTGTTGGACAGCGTCGTTCTGTCCAACAATGCATGCATGCATACCATGTTACAGTCGCCTATAATCTTAGACATGTATTATATATACATGTCTAAGATTATAGGCAATTTTTGGCAATTTCCTCTCGTATCACGAGTTAGGGAGAGTCCTTATCATATTAATTTCTAAGGCAAAAACCTTAATGAATTTACATTAATAAATAAATAATAATTTTAATAATACTTTGCTAAAAGAAATAAATAATTAAATAAAAACAAAATTTTAGTGAACTGTGTCCATTTTTAGCAACAACTTTTAGGTTTTCCTATAGAGTTTACCTTTGTTTGTAGTCATTATCCAATCTGCCAAGCGCTAGAACAACTGTCTTACAATATAATGAAAATACTATTAGTGAGCTTGGGAGTGATGGACAGATACTAATAACTCGTTTATTTAGATCAAATAGCTTAAATTTGGGTGACAAAATGGGCTCATTAGATACGTACAATATAATACGTAAATTGAAAAGCTTGCTTGTCACTACGCATGCGTGGCCCAATAATCTCAGCTGTTCTCACTTCAACCATAGTGTTCTAGTCTGCATTGCATAAAATACTTTAACATGGTTGTGATAATATTACACATTATTAATAAATAATTTAGTGAAGTTTCATTATATTACGTAAATTAAAGTTGTGTGGAAAGTTATATCAATTATCCCTCCTGGTGCTGTCACTAATATATTATAAAATGAAAACCGCGGCTATGTCTGTTTGGATTTTTATAAATCTCTTATGTTTTGGAATGTGTGGTTACTTATATTTAATATGGTCTCAATATTGGATGAGTATTGAAAAACAAAGGCTGTTCAACAAAACACCCGGTACGCCACACAAAAACAGTATATCAGGGATTAGTTTTCAAGAGACATTCTCACAAAATATTCATAGTAATATAGACAGCGTCAATAATTCCATGATATTTGCCGATTCCATCCGAAAAATTAGAAGGTCAGTCGCCTTTAAAGCTAGCCAATTATCACAATGGTCTAATAAATCATATGGAAGTCAGGTTCGTTTTGCCAATAATATAGTTTTAAAAAGTCACGGAAATCCCAGGTTTCCTAATATACATAAGCCCGTATTGGAGTTCGATAGTGATAAGTATATATGCAGTGATTATACAACACCAGAATGTGAGTCAAAGACAATAGAGTTTAAGGAGCTGTTACTAAAGGAGTTTCACCGTGTATTAATGAGTGAAAGTAAGGTATTCACTTCAGGACTAGATTCACAGAATCCTTATAATGTTAAATATGAAAGAGGCGCTATGAAGCAGCTTAGTAGAGAAGAAATAGTCTGCGCGCTTTTAAAAGTACCAGTGAAGACTGTGTCGTCAGAAGACCAGCCCTTCGCGAGTTTAGGTTACCGAATACCTAAATCTCCACTCCTAAAAAATAGTCAGTTCAAAACATGTGCTGTAGTTACAAGTGCTGGAGCACTTCTTGGTTCGCGTTTGGGTGAATTCATAGGTAAGTATTTCTTTACATTTTGTAGACTACTATAAAAACTAAATAGTTCTTTTATAAGATTGCCCAATTCCACTGTCTTTGGATGACTACTCAAATAAATAAAAGAATCATATTAATGTTATTAAATATTTTATTGGTAATAATGTTATTATATACTTTTATTTCTGTAAACTAAATAGGAAAATTCATTTATTAAACATTCGCAATTGCTTCTGCGTTAATTCCCGTTAACGGGCGTATAGTAATACCTAAAGTTTCAATACTTTATTTATCTTATATACAAAATATATTGAAGCTTTATTATGCATCGGTACTTCGCATACCATGTAAGTTCACGTGATGACTTGATTAATTCATGATGTAAGTTGGAGGTTGGTGCTGTACGTACGATACGAGTAAATACAAGTACTTACATGTACTATTTGTATCGATACTTTGAAAATAAGTATCGAGTACTTGATCCCATTTTTAAGCGTACTTAAATCCTAGTTCTGTGCAGTTGGCACGCTTCTTTACGTTGTAGTCACCATATTTCGTTTTATTTTTCTTATCATTTCGTGACTGTAATTCTGTGACCGGAATACTATAATATTTTTGGGGAGCACTACTAAATTTTTTTTCATAAATTAGTAACAATGTTTGTGACGATTTTTATTTATATTATAATTTTATAAAGGAAACCATCGATGCATAAATATATCGATACATAAATGGTATCGTTAATCTCTAGCAGTACGATGGCGCCGGCGTCCGTCTTATAACTAGGGTTGTCTCCCGTACATTATTTTGTAGTATTGCGTTATAAAGTACAAATACTTAGTATAATTTGATTATTCCTTGTGAAAACTTTAGTAAACAAACCATACATTGAATAGAGATTGTAAAGATACTATGCAATTCGTTAACAGTGATAGTAGTCTTAAGAAATAATTTATTTCATAAGCAATAAAAAAATGTACTTAGTTTTTGTACCTGTAACTAATGTACTTATAAAAGCAACCCTAGTTGTAACTATGAAACAATACAATGTATCGACGTGTAGACCCACGGACCGTTCCACATCCCATCACTTGTGTAGAATAAAACATTTATTTATATGTAATTAAATTGTAAAGGTTTACTATTCTATATATATTTTAAGGCTAGAATATTAGTATTCAGTTCAAAACTTAGTTCGATTACAAATCTTTATATATAATTGTCTATACATACAGACAAAACAACAAAAATAAATCCTTATAAAATATTGTTAAAAATGGTGTGAAACCGCAAATAAAAGTTATAGTTAAATATATATTTTTTTTAACTGGAAAAGAAAAGTTATACAAATAAGACATCTTTTAAAAGATCTATTCTTAATTAACTATATATTAGGCTAAAAGAGAGAGAGGGAGAGAGAAAGAGAGAGAGAGAGAGAGAGAGGAGGGGGAGGGAGGGAGAGAGAGAGTGCGTACGTGAGTGTGTGTGTGAGTGTGTGCGAGTGTGTGTGCTTGTAGCTGTTTCCAGAGGCGTTACCTGTCCTCCCCTTTCCCCTTTTCTAGATTCCTACAACTCATAACATCAATTAACACATACACCTGTTCAACACGATTAAGGAAGGAAGTAAAATATTAATTTCATTTCAAACCATTGGTTTAAATTAAAATTTTATTTAGTTTGAAATACAGAATTATATTTAGTTTGAAATACAAAATGATATTTAGTGTGAAATACTAAATTATATTTAGTGTGAAATACAAAATGATATTTAGTGTGAAATACAAAATTATATTTAATTTGAAATATAAAATTATATTAAGTGTGAAATACAAAATTACAAGTTCCAGGAAAGTATAACACAATTAAACATGTCAATAGATTAAGTCATGGTATTGTGTGTTAATAAAATAATTTGATTATAAAAAACTGCAATTAAAATGGTTATTAGAGTAAATATTCTATTCTGTCGCTAGATGTCGCAAGCGTATTTATTACAATAGATAGAATATGTCGACGCGCTCCGAGAATACATGCATTATTTAATAGTTTTATCTGTAACTAGCTGATACCCGCTTCACTGGGCACACTATTAATTTGGATGTGAACTTCTTGTATTGACAAAATGTTAGAGAAATATAATGGCAGTCATTGAATACACAGATTTCTACATCACCTATGAGGTACTGTGTATTGGGATGCGTTCCCGTTATGTAAAATGGCGGGATCCCCAGTAGGAATAAAATACGACAAAATTGCCATCATATAATTTAAGACAAATTTTGTTTTTTTTTTTTTTTTTTAATAATATTTATTTATTTTTCTAATATACCAAATTCAATTTCGTAATCAATTATATTTATTTGGACTTGATTTTTTAATTATGAAAATTTTTAATTTTCAAATTTCAACTTTTTAACATTAGGAACACACCTACATTGTTTAGACAACAGTGAGTGCTTAATTTAACATGAACTTTATTGAATAGCCATACAGTTCAAATTGACGCTACATTTAGTTAGAAAATATTTGTATGAGAAAAAGAAAAGTGCTGTTTTGGGGTTTTCCCGGAAATTATTCGATTTTTTCTCACCGTGAAAACCATCCTTGGACTTCAAGGAACATTAAAAAAAAGAATTGTTAAGATTGGTTCATGCGTTGTTGACTTATACTTACCAACACATTTTGCGATTCATTTATATATTATAGAATATATTATTATTATTATTATTATTTATATTATAGAAGATAAGTAAAATTTCATTTTAAATTGCTGCTGCTTAAGGTAACTGGTCTTGTTAGTCACGGATTTAATTTCTTATTAACTAATCATTAGGTCGCCTTATCGAATTGATTGCGATGGTTCTTGTTGTACGTGCTCACTAAATGTATTGAGGTTTGTGACACAGTGATCACTATAAAGAAATAACCGCCGAGTTTGTTGTGAGGCTCTTCACAATTTGCAGTTTACAGTGTGTTTACAGACAGGCTTTTTATAAGTATGGTATCAAAATAATCCCATTTGATGTACAAGTGATCATTGGTATTGATTCAAAGTGGAAATAAATAAATAAATAATTATTTATTTATATACGGTACACGTGATTGTTTCTTGCAATAATAATACGACAATGTTCTAAAGAATGTCCTTTAAGTACTGATGTTTACCTGGAATTTACTCAAATGTAAAGAGACGTGGTTACAATTTCTTTTCTCGCTATGCTACGTAAATTATTGAAAACATTTTGAAATGTTTTGTAAACTAAGCATTGTTGTTTCACATATATTTATTTCAATACTTTGAATGTTTACAAAGTATTTCTTTCCTGTTTTCCTCACTATTTTTAAGAACAAAAATATCATTCAAAATAAGTATTTTTTTGCGTTACAGAGATATAGGTAACCTAGGTAACTTAGGTAATATAGGTAATATAGGTAACCTAGGTAATAGGCGATGTTAATTGCAATTATAATCTTTATTGCAAATAGTCTTCTTTACGTCCATTGTTCGGTTTTCTTACGACACGACCGATATGTGTCTGTTCTCTATAAAATTAACTGTTACGCTACTTTCGTTCGTATTACAAAATGTGTGAAATGGAGCAGAAATACAAAATAAGTATCCAAGGTCTTTTAACCAATCTGTGGTATTAATAGATCTAGCAATGTCTATATACAGCATTGTCGTAAAGTTACACAAATACTATGCATAATATAATTTCTAAACTCTTTCGTAAGATTATGTTTGATACAAATAGGCGTAGGAAAGGTAGGTAAAGTAGTTTAATTAATAATTTCATTTTACAGACTCACACGATATGATATTAAGATTCAATAACGCACCGACGGATAATTACACGGACGACGTCGGTTCCAGGACAACCCTACGTATTCTCAATTCACAGGTAAATTTACCTTAATGTAGTTTTTTTATTTTTTATTTTTTATTTATTTATTTTTTTTTTAATGGCCATAGACATTTGTCCATGCCTTTCATTGTAATTTTAAAACAATTTTGTTACGATTTTAATTGCGATGGTAACTTCGCAGGAAATTGTACACCTGCACCTAGTTTAGGTATCATTAGTTTTATCTAACTTAATTTGCGTTTTTTTTCTTTGTTTCTTAGAATTACAATATCGCGTTGTAGTTTTGGACAGATTGTGTAAAATTGTACAATATTTTATTTGATAATATTTATTTACCCCAGTACTGTATTATAGATATTCATTTACCCCAGTACTGTATTATAGATATTCATTTACCCCAGTACTGTACTATAGATATTCATTTACCCCAGTACTGTATTATAGATATTCATTTACCCCAGTACTGTACTATAGATATTCATTTACCCCAGTACTGTATTATAGATATTCATTTACCCCAGTACTGTACTATAGATATTCATTTACCCCAGTACTGTACTATATTCATTTACCCCAGTACTGTATTATAGATATTCATTTACCCCAGTACTGTATTATAGATATTCATTTACCCCAGTACTGTATTATAGATGTACTATACGAGTGTTAAGTCTTTAATAACTTATTCTTATTCTTTCAGGTAGCTACAAAGCCAGAATTTAGGTTTCTGGAGGATCCCATGTACAGAAATGTATCCATCTTAATATGGGATCCAGCAAATTACTCTTCCTCATTAGAAGACTGGTATCGCGATCCGGATTTCCCCGTGTTTTCCGTTTATAAGAAGTAAGTATAATATACTGTAGAAAATTAAAGCTTTAGTATTAAAGTAACAACTCTTTTATAATTGCTTGTCAGACTTGCAACAGTCGTCAGTATATTTATTTTCAGATTACTAGAACAGAATAATTCAGTTGACGTCCATCTGTTAAACCCACGAGTGTTGTGGGATTTGTGGGGAGTCCTGCAAGATTCCTCGCCGTATAGACTTAGGAGAAATCCTCCCTCCTCAGGATTTATAGGTATAAACAATTTTTTGAATACTCTTTCTTACCTATATATAAAATTTTAAGTTCTGTGGCTTTTACATTTAAACTTTAGAATTTTTTAAATTTTACATTATTACAATTAAATTTAAAAAATATAGTTACTTTATTGTACATAAACAAAATAAATATCATTGCTAGAATGAAAAAGAAAAAATGTGTGTGTGTGTGTGCAATTTACACGGTAAAAGTGAAACTTCTAAAAAGTAGCCTCCGAGAGAGTGAGATGGATATAGATTATCAGGAGTATTACAAAAAGCCTCAAATAACACTTTAGTTTAAAGATTGATAATAGATGGCACCATAACAGAAGTAGGCATTGTCTTCTATCCCATTCTCTCCTATACATTTGTGTTTGCTTCTTTATCGTGACGTATTTTTCGTTACATCGAGTTTCAAATTTTAAAGAAGTTTCACTTCAAAAAATAATAATATACAGGAGGTAGGTTACAAACAGACGGTCTTGTCTAAATAGTTTCTTACAAACAACTTAAATAATGAAAGTTGCATAGATATTGGTACACATATAAATGTACATAATAATATATACAACTTTTACAATACATTTATATATGTATATATACTACATAAATACACACAAACATACAGATATATTTATTTATTCCTATTTTTTTCACTTTGAAAAAATGGTGATAATTTGTGTATCGAATGGGAGTGTCAGGAATTTGATACCGTACTTGTCAAAATCCCTTCTATAAAGACACTATCCAACTTAAAATAAGGCTTAAAGCTTCCAAACGCCCTGCTCTGAGACGAACCACAAAAACTCAGAGTATTTCTATATTGTGATCACTGTTTCACAATTACACTTAACATTAGGGCTGTGGTTTGCGATCCACCATTGTCACCGGGTCCGCGTGTTTGAGTACGTGCCCTCCGTCCGAGCGACCCGCCGCTGCCACTACCACGAGACCGATGAGGACGTCAGCTGCACCCTCGGCGCCTGGCACCCTCTCGCACAGGAGAAGGCCCTCGCACATAGAATGACTGATAACTCAGACTTGAATATCTTTCAGCGAGGTTTCATTGATGTTCCTGGGGCCCATAGCGTCAAGTGTTAGTTATATTGTGTCCATGGATATTTATTGTAATCTCTTCGCACAGGTTCCAAAATGAGAGGTTCAAAGAGATCACAATCAAAGTAATAAGTCTTAGTATAATATTCAAGTTTATAGTTGATCGAATGTGTGGAACTTTGACTCATTTACATCGATATTACAATGTACATAAACATTGTTAAATAATTAAGAAGGGCAACCGCTGAGTTTTTGGTCGGAGCTTCTCAGCAGAGCAGCATTCCTAGCTTACTCACGTTCTGACTGTGCTAAGATTTTTAGTGTAATAATTGAACATACAAAAATGTTAAAGTCTACTTGAATAAAAATATTTTGAATTTGAATTTGAATCTGAGTCTAAATTTTAATTTGAATGGATTCGTTTAGAAATTAATACGCTTCCCAAATATGCGTTGCTAAAATGAAATAAAAATTATCCTAAACATCGTAACAACTTTAGTTTTTCAAAAATATTAATAGCACTCCATCTGTCTTTAAGCCTCAGGCTTCAGAACTATGTACTCGCATCTTTAAGACGTTCTGAGCGACGTGAAAAGAGGCTTGTCGAAACTTAGTTGCAGGATTTGAAATGCACTGTCAATTTATAATTATACAATAATTTAGTAATCCAATATTGGATAAAAATACTCAAAGACTACATACTTTTATAGCCATACACCGAATAACTTGTAATGGAACTACTTCCAACGTAATTTTATAAGAAGTTCCAAGGTAATGTTAGAAGTTCCAAGGTTATTTTATAAAAAGTTCCAACGTATTTTTATTATATAACTAATTTTAAATCAACTCCGTTATAATTTGATATAAAATAATATAATTTAATATATTGTATTCGTATAATATTAAAATTATTATCTTGTTCATTAGTTTAAAACAACCAAACGAAATATATATTAAGAAAGAAAACTTATTTGTATATTTTTTTCTAACTAATATATTAATATTGATTTATTAAAAATTCTTTCATCTATTAATATAATATGGTGAATGAAATAGGATACTTTTTATGAAACTAAACTAAGCTAACTAAGTAAGAAACTAAACTAACTAAGAATAACGTAAGATAATTTCATTACAAATAATTAAAGTATAAGAAAATTAAAATCACAATACAAATATTGGATCTCAGTTATAATTATAACTATTCAGGCAGCTTTTTAGACATATCAATTAAACTTTTCTATAAGTCTGAATGTTAGATTAAATAAATATAAATAAAACTAGATTTTCTACATTAAAAGTCATTAAACTAATCTAACTATTCCGACAATAATATTTGGCAGTGATTAGTATTTAGTGTTTAATATATAGTGTTTTATACATGCTTATATCGCGGGTTTGCCCGTTTATTGTTCAGGTTCTGAGTATGAGATATAATTTTTATGAATTTGCGTAAAAAATACAGCTATCTGTACAGTTATGTTAAATATTTTGGACAACTGTTACAAAATTACTTCCTCCATAACTTATACTGAGAAAACGCAGCGGTTTATTATGAAGCAAAAATGTTTTTTTAAAGCGCCCATTTAGTTGGTAAGTATGTATAAATTGAAGATTACATTTTTTTTAAGAAGATGACATTACATCATCTAGGATTGTTATATTTCTTTTGAAAAGAGCAACTTTTGAGTTTCTGGCCGGCTCTTCTCAACAGAACAGCATTCAGAGCCGGTGGTAGCTTACTTACGGACTGACTACACTGATCCTTTTTTTTGTATTGTAGTAATTGACGATTCAAAAGTGCATGTAAATGCCTTCTTGAATAAAGATATTTTAAATTGTTTTAGCCTTTTATTATGAATACATTTAATGCCATAGTCATATCTATAATATCCTTACTATATAATAATGACCTAATTGACTCTGTATGCACGCGCATCACTTATCACCCACAAATCACACAATAATGTGTAATACATCAAAAAAAAGCTATTGAATCAGGCTACAAAATAAGCTGGGTGCCAACCTCATACGTCACCTTTGACCCTTCCTGGCCCGAAGGGCCGGGAAGTTCCCTTGTATATTTATTATTAGATTTAAATAAAATAAGTGTATCTATAGTTCTAATGTAACTTAGGTACTCGTTCCATTGTGCTATGAATAAAACTTAACATTGCCATATTATTTTAGATAATAATTAAGTTAAAATTATTATCAGTTAAAATATATTAAGCCATGACCCATTTATTTTGTAAATAAAATAATTAATTATTAAATCTCTTTTATTTTTGTCCCTATAATACATATATATAAATAAAATTGAAGTGTCTGTTTGTACCAAATTAATTCGCACTAAATGCAAATAAAAGTACCATCGAAAACACAGTAGCTACGATACTGGAGAAAGATCACGTAAAAAGCATGAGGACTCCCCGGAGGGTATGTATGAAGTGGTAAATGTCTGTGGCCGGCGAAAGAGGTATGCAGGGACCGTAGCGATTGGCGCCATCTCTGGCTACCCCGCAAGGGATATGGCGTGAAGATAAGTAAATAAGTTCCTACATAAAAAATCTGTTTTTAAAATTGTTTTCTATCTGTCTGTTTGGTCCGGATAATCTCTGAAACGACTGAACTGATTTTAACAGGACTCACTGATAGCTTACGTTAATAACTTAGGCTATTTTTATTTTAAAAAGCATATTAGCGGTAACGAAACCGCATGCACAGCTAGTGTTAAAAGTAAAGGGCACGTAAGTGTACTAAAAGTTTTATCATATCAGGAACAAACATTTGGTAGTTATTTTATGTGAATCGAGTAAGGCCATGTCGGCCATGAGGTGCCCTTGTTTGATTATATATTTTTAGCGATTTGTCGTCTCGGTCAGCGGACGATCGGAATACTGATGGACTCTAGGTGTTCTTCATTAATTATTCACAGCGAGTGTACGGAATTAGCGACATCCGAGATGTTGTACTGGTAAAGTACCCTTCCCAATGGACTTTGCGAAACTAATTGTAAAGCAGATATTAAATTACATTTCATTCATTTGTTCATAAAAGCAATTAACTTGGCAAATCAATCAAGTAATTACTATAAAATATGTATAAATATACTAGGGGCGCCAACAAACCCTCAATTTCGACTCGCTGCGCTCGCGAAATCTCGGGTGCCGTTTGCATATTGAGCGAAGCGAGCCCAGTGTATTGACTCATCGCTTTCCATTGATTTCAATGGGATATCAGTTCTGTTAACAGGACATTAAAAAAAAAATTTTTTTTAGGACTTTTCAATATTTTTTTTAAACCATCACCTAATATGTGTCTTTTTGATTTGCAAAGTTTCATAATTTTCCGTCAAGTAGTTTTCGAGCCAATTCGTGACAAAAAATGTAGTCTCCAGTAAAACGCTCCGCTCACTTCGTTCGCTTCGCTCAATTAAAATATATATTGATTTCAATGTAAATGTTCCTTTACTCCACGCGCAGCAGCCAGCGCGGCGTTTCCTACATTTAACAATTTACAATTATTTGTATATTCTTTGTATTTGCACTATTTGTTCAATTCAATGTTCTATTTGCTAATTAAAATTGTAATGTCTAAAAGATTTTTCCTCTTGTAATGAGAGGTCAATGACACGTTTCGTAGAACGCGGAATCTCGGGGGAGATGCAAATTGCAAATGAACAATGAAGGTGAAATTACTTATCATATAAGGAAATGTTGGAATTTTGCCTAGTATATAATTGGATGAATTCCAAATGACAAATAAATCTAACTTCGATTTTCTATGTTTACATTTAAAGTATATTTTATTTTAATTATCAATTACTTTTAATAATCTATTTCATGCACCAACTACTGCAATTTTAATTTTAAATAAATGTAGGTTGCCTGTAAGAGATCACTCGAAGTGATAAGGCCGCCTTTGTACCAATTTTGTAGCAATCAATTTACTGTTCATCTTTTATATTATTGTGTCCAATAAATTATAATAAATAAATAAGTTTTGCGAAGAAGATACAATTTTTTTATTTCCAATAATTAAAATGAATTCTTGGTTTTAGAAATAATGTTCACTAGTTACAGAATATTTGAGAATAAGTTATACCAGAGATAAAACTAGATATTTCATTACTTTTATACCTGATAGATATGATCGCCATCACTAATATAAATGATATTGTTAAAGTATATATAAACTAACAATGGCTGTGATCACATTGATTTTATAGTCAGTAGAGAAGTGCGGAAGTTATATTAATTACTTTAATGTACAGCTGAAGGATGATACAGAGGTACTAGAGATGAGAACGGTCCTTAGACAGAAAGTATAATTGCAAAGTAAACGTATAAAAACAACTTTAAATAAAATTAAACGTTTTACGTGAATCATTTGTTTCTATTTTAAATAAAAAATCGTATTTTATAAGTTTTTTAGATGTTTCTGAAAACTTTAATTTTGTTTATATTCGGTTTAAAATAAATCACAAAAAGAGGTATTGTGTTTGTGAATTATATTTTTTTAGATTAACGAACATATATTAAGGTACATGCGTCTAACAAGGCCCATTGTTTTGCAGTCATTCAATAAATAAAAAAAATTAAATTATTAAGAAAAATATAATTTATCATAGTATAATTTTGATTAAGTTTCTCAAAATAACATATTTATATATATATTTTTAAAACAATTGTTTTTAAAAACCTCCAAATCGGGCCTTTTTAGGACTACGGGTATCATCCTATCATGGCCCGATTAATCGTGCCATCCGGGCCATCTATTGTAGTGGGTCTTATAGGTACCGTATCTTGTAACAAGAACTAATTCTTTTAAATGAAAATTAACAAAGAATCCAAACAACACTTACCTTTTCAGGATTTCCTAAATCTGAATAACTGAATAAAATAGTTCAAGAACACTATTTTCGAAAAAAAAACACAAAAAATTTTTTAAACTTGATTTCATAAGTAAGCCAACAACTGTGAAGATGGTGGATGGTGAACTTGAACCTTGACCACTCACTCATTTGTTTATTACATATTATATAAGACAAAGACAGTAAACAGTGTATATAGTTTTGGATTTCAATGAAAATAAAATATTTAATAAAATACTTTACTTAATCATATTCAAGTTACATTCATCACATGTTAACTTTATCCTCACTTGTATTTCTAAGTAGAAGTGTCATTTGGGTCGTTGATATTTCATGTCTGAGTCATGTTATGAAGTTTGTGTTCATGACGTAGTTAATGGCGGTTAATATATTAAAAATATTAAATATAGTATATGAGTAATATTTAATAATTTTTGGTTTTAAACAATGTTGATTCATATTATAAAATAAACAATTCAATTCAATTCATATTTGTTATTTTAAAATTCAATGATGGTGTAAAACATTTCGAGGAAGAATATATAATGTATATTTCACATAAGTTGTCGAAAATAAAAAAAAACAGCGCTTTTCCATGTTCTCTTGTGAGTCTTCATAACCTCTTACATTTCTCTCTTACCACCTTACCACCAAACAAGTTTGTTGGTGTTAACTGTCCTAATATCACGTTGTCTCTAGTAGATAGAGTGTATTCTTAAATGGTTTTCTCCCTGAAGAATAAATCAGTAAGTATTCGTGAATGTAATATCCTTAAATTGTTCCAGATCACTTACTGAGAAATTGACTTGTGACTCAATGTTTTATTACTCTGTGCTGTACGTTTGGAAGCTCTCGCATTCTGTGAAATATAAAAATTACAACTAACAACGGAAGGATAATTTAACAAAAGAATATATAATTAATTTATTACCTTTTAACGAAGATTCATAATTAGTTTTATATTAAATTAAATTTAATATTACATTATTTTGTTATACTTATAAGTCGTTCGATTATCTAATTCAATTAGACTGACGCGTGACATTGCGTCATGACCCTCCAACATGTGCACTGATATCTATCATACGTAAGAGGAAGAAAAGAATTAGGTGACAAGGCAAGTGAGCCGAATATGGCTAACGGCTCCAAGTGACTCAGTGTCAGTCTTTATGTAACACTACTGTTAAAAAGTGTACAGTTAGTCTTAAAATAAGCACGTTCTTTGTTTCAATCATCAAAACACCGAAAAACAACGAAATGAATACTATTGTACGTAATGGGGACATAACATTGATTTTACAACAAATATCACTGAAATGCACCAAGATTATTATGAACTGTTATAATTATGGATTAAAAAGTTTATAAACATGTTCTAACAGCATATATTTGATGTTTTTGTACAGGACAAGGACAAAATTGTACCGTTGCCTATTATTTGGACAGATAAAAAAAGAAATTACAGAAAGAAATATCTATTCTATACCTATTTTATTTGTATTAGCTGTGCCCGCTATTACGTTCTCGCGAAATGTTTTTTTAATATAAGTAGCACATGTTACTATATATGAAGTATAACATGAGCTATCTGCCAACGAAAGTACTGGTATAAACAGCCATTTCGGAGATTAGCGGGAACAAACAGACGGATAGACGGAGAATAATAAAAAAAAAATGTTTTTTTTTATTTACGTACCGCATATGAAATTAGTGAAAAGCTATAAATTTATATATATTATTATATTATCCCAATATACGAACAAAGTCATGGTTCGTACATATGTTAGATGTTTTCCTTGTTTAAATGATTTATTTCAGATGTATATAATAACATAATTAACGATCGATCGAGGTTATACGTATATATGTTTCCGTGAAAACAATTTGATCATACCGAGTAACTGGTTTAATACGTCAGGACAAATTGTCCCATTTTATAGATTATTTGAGATATACCATACCATTCACTAAGTTAGTCAGAGGATGTGACTCACGTTCGGAAGGACCACTTTTTATTTATATGTATAAATAAGTGGACGGAAAATATATTAATGTCAATAAAAATCAGAGACGGAGTGGCATTACTGAATTTTTTGGCATTTTGACTTTTATTTTTACTATTTACGGTAATCTAACATATTGTTTGATTTACGATAATCGATATTACAATGTATTACAATTCACCGCATACACTTTGTATTCGAACTGCAAACTGTGTTTTATGACCGATTAAGAACTTAGGTTATGCAGAGTTCAATCACATTCAATACTAGTATCCGCCAACGGTGCGCGGCGGGTGTCGAGCTGAGCCCCTCTCCTTTCTTCTTTACTTGATAACTTTTGAATGGCTAAACATTTTTTCAATCTATTTTCGCTATAACACCCGCGTTCGGCTTAAATATATATGAGAAAATTTTAAGCTAATTATCTCGTCGCATTCTGTAGACAACTAAACACAAAAAAGGTCTCCCAAACGTTTAAGAGATACGCTTACACTCAGCTCAAAAAAAGTTAATTCAATGTTTAATATATAAATATAAAACTACAATATATTGTAGTTATAGTGTTAGATAAGTATCATTATTAGAAGCAGTAGAAGATACTCATGAGTCTGCGCACGAGTTGAAAAAACTCGACGCGTGCTGGAATTCGGTAGCATTTTTTTTGTTCCTACTCGACCAACGACCTACCGCTCTGGTGTTTGTTATTTCGGACAGTTTGCCGTTTATTTTTTTTTATTATATTGTTTTTAATATATGTATTTAGCACTTTGCATTATTGAAGTATATATCATTATCAGAATTCAGTTCATAAATGTTCTAGTTGTATTCCCATTGTACAGAATAGAAGAAAAATTATGGAAATATAAAAATATTACTGCTACAAGTCCTCTCTAGACTATTAAATATTATTATAATTGGAAACACAAAAAATATTTTATTTAGTAAACTCAGTATCTTTTTTCACATAACTTACTTAGTGTTTAAAATGAGTTCGAATAGGAGGAGTCAAACTCAAAAATAACTATATGTAAGTATAACTCCTTTAGCTGCTCTTATAATTCGATATGTAGAATGAAAATTCCATTCATATGCGCAGGATTCGAACCTGCTACATCTTGGAACCCTATTCTATTATTCTGGTAATTAATTAATATATATATTTGTTTTTATCGAAATGTAATATCTGACAAATGTATATCTAAGAGTGTAATAAGAATTAAAAGTTTCTTTGTTTCAAGAAAAGACAATTAACAAGCTATGGGATTCGCAGAATCATCATATTCTTTAACCTTTGCTTCCTTGGATCAAGGAAAAACCAGTAATACATTACTGGTTAAAGTCTGTAATGTAATATAAAAACAAGCATTCAATTGTTTTAATTATATAACAAGTGGTAAAGCAATATATACAGTTAGAGACCAACGGATACTATCAAAGTAACCAATTTGAGTCATCGAAATACATGTATATATATATATATATTAATAATAAATTTCTCTCGTCATTATATATTATTAATTTATATATATATATATATAAGAAATATTATTAAATATTTATATATTTTATCATTGACTATGTATTTTTGAACATACAAGTGAAGACGAGTGAAAGAATAGTTATTATTAAATTATAATTACCAAAAATAAAATTGATTGTTTTAATAACCCAGAAAGATTATCTATAAAATTCTGGTACATACATACACACACACATACACACATACACACACACACACATACCCATACATACAACCATGTGTTAATTATTTAAGCAACCTTTCCAAATAACGGAACCGCGCGTGGGCGGTGATAATAAAGATGTCAGCCTCCATCCAATCATCAACACCAATGTAGACTTGAGCGATCAATTAATAACATTATATTATAAAGATCTGGACTAATGATTCCATAATGATAAGTCATGATTCCTGGTAAGTATGCTAGTTGAATCAAAATTGCTGTGGAAACATTATTATGAGGAGGTTCTTGGTAAAGAAATATTGTGTTTTTTTTATTCTGAATTAATTTGTAAGTCTACAGCTGCATTTTATATATTGTAATTTTATATTTTATGTAAATAATATAATAGGTGGTTTGTTCTTCAAAATTAAGTGATTCACAGTTAACTCCTATTCAGATATCGTTTAGATGTAATAGTATAAATACAGTGAAGCGGGTTCAGAAATCAATCTTCATATTTTCGTATACAGCTGTTAATTATATTAGTGTGGTACAACTCGTTCTACAAGGAATTCCTGTATAGGAAAATTCCTGTACAACGGATTAAAGATTTTGTAATAATAAAGACTCTTTTAATCCTATGATAGTTTTTATCTATGGAATAAAAAAAAATTACTAAAATGATAAACATACAATAATGTAGAAAATGGCTGTCAAATGTTAGAAGTTATTCAAAAATTAAGAGTTATGTCAAGATTGACAAACAACCTTTTCTATAAGACACATTATAATCTATCATTTCTTTTGTTTTGGGTTCATGTTCCTGGAACGTATAACACCTGGCCTATATAATTATTTATTATAAAATTAAGTTTCAAGCGAACAACGCTTCTTTCCAATTTTTATACGTACATTAAGCTAATATCAGTAGTTTGTGAAACAAAATAAGCAGGTAGAAATTTTTCAAAACTATTTGTTACATTTGCATCTTACAAAACTTTAACTGACATTAATTATCTGTTTTACAAAATAATGATTGTTTACATTTGACAATTGTTTGCATTTAAAACTATTATAAATCACCGTTTAAATTTTATTAGATTAGTTTCTGTTTTTGTGACCTTGACATGAGATAAATAGATCGCGCAATCCGTTGTTGACAGTTATTGCACATTTTGAATCGAAAGATTAGAAAAGCTATTACGGTAGCCGAGTGAAATATTATTTGGGGTCGGTACAATATATATTCCACTCTATTCTATCTCTCGAAAGACTTGCTTCGGTGGCCATCTTCTTTTTTGACAGTTCACATCATACTTGAGGCTCTCCTAGATCATTCCTCTTCGTTACCTGATTATATAATCTTATAATAAAAAAGGGTGACGTAACTAGACCTTGGCCAAATACCGAAGGGACCTAGTACCCAGTACCAAGTACCAAGGACGACCATTTATTATTTTTATAACGCCCTTGAGATTTAAATCAGCTGTCTGTTTATGTTAATTTATCTTTGTCTCGAGTCTAGTCTTAGACAACTTCCTCGTATCCTTTTACATGTATAAAATAAAGATGGATATTAATGTAAGAGTATTATAATAATACTTCTTATATACTTTCGATTTAAAAAGAATATTGCACCGTACTCGGAAATGTGACTTCATCAGGTTATCCCAGAAAGTTTCCCGGTCAAAGGAGGGGAGACATTAAAAAAATTATATAATTAACAAACAATTTATTAGTATTTATTTTAAATTAGCTGTGCCCACGGCTGGGTTCGCGCAGAATATGTTTTTTTATAACAAATGTAGCCTAACTTACTCCCTACAACGTCACTTATCCGCCAGTTGAAGTTCTATTAAAACCGGCCCATCCCAGTGATTAATCGGACAAACAGACAGAGAAAATAATGTACACTATATAGAAATTTATCGGTGACTAATGATTGGGTACTTCTAAAAGTATTCCCGAGAAATATTTTATTGTTTCGACACTTACATATAAATGTAGATTTCAAATAACCGATTGGTACTATACAAACCGAATACACAAAACTTATTAACACTCTGAGAAGTCTATCGCATAAAGGATCTAAAATTATTGGTGTTAGCGACATGGCCTTCGAGGGCCGTGACGATGCCATTGTCTGTGCTGACTAACCAGGGTGGCTTCCCTGAATGTGGTGGCACGGAGTCACCGAGTTCAAGGGCTCCTTTGTTTCACAACAGAACAAATATACCGCAATATATTACAACAAATCGATTTTAATATCATTATACACTTGCTAGGCTCTATTTGTATATACATATAAATAAAAAAGTGTCTGTTTGTAATTCCAAATTAAAAGATTTTCACATAATGCATTTGAGAGCATGTACGGTAATTATATAAGATGTTTTTTTATAAATTTGGTTAGACCAACAGAAAAAGATCTCTGATCTCTGAAACGGCTGGACTAATTTTAACAGGAATTTCACTGGCGGATAGCTCATGTTATAAGGAGCAATTTAGACTACTTTTTTTAAAACATTCCACTCGGTAAAAGTTGTGGACACAGCTAGTGTTATAATAAAATTGACTAAATCGTCTCACATACTAAAGATAAATTAAAATTTGATACCCTTTAATAATATCTCATTATCAAAGGTTCTCATCGACTCCAAAATGTAAATGTATATTATAAATTCATACATACCAATGCATCGCGGTTAGCATAGTGATAGAATTATGATTCATACACACTCCATACATATATCTTTCCTACCCGCATCTTGCAACCTTACAACTAACATAATACTACGGAACTTACTTATTTTTTTGTATGTATTTACTTAACTTATCCTCAAACATGTCACAAAATGAGGAGGTTGAGGAAGGAAATATTACTTTAACTATTTTTAAGACGAAAATTGTACTAAAACTATTATTATTTCCAAGAATTTTTAGGCTGTGTTTTTTTGTAACATGTCATGAGTTTCAATGAACAGATAACATAATCTTATGGAACTCTTATATTAAAAAACCATACCATTTATAACTTAATTATTTTCAAATAATACATTTAATAAGGATAGCAATATTTGATAAAAATTTGTTAAGAAATAAAAAAAATAATTTTGTTTCACATTTTATTTGTAGTCTGAAATACTGCTAACACTGAACTTTACACAAATATAAAAATTGATTATATATACTATTAAATTCAATCATGTTATTGTATGAAATAAATTAATTTCCATCAAACATTTATCTTAATTAATTATATTACATTTCTAACAATATAACAATGTTGAAAATACTAAAATATAAAATTTTCCTAAACTGTTCTTCAGTATTTTTGTGTGATATATTGCAAGAAAATATATTTTTTATTTAAATTATATTAAAATAATTGTTAAACTTATAAAATTTGCAATCAATTAGAATGTTATAGTGATAATATATTTTTTTAAATACATATTGGGGAATTATTAACACGTCTCTAGAGCTTTTCGTAAAGGGGCGGGCGGTGGTCTGATATAAGCGAGAGAAGAGGCGCGCGCCGCACACTTGCCCAAACGCGCTCCGAGTGGTAGGTCGTGCCTGGCACCACGATCACTCGATAACGCGCGAACACATTTTCTTTGAAAATTCGTGTAATTGCAAAGAAAAAAGTGACCCCGCGATACTTTGTGACTGAAGTGACCTGTGAATGTTGACTCGAGGAGCGCGGCCGCTTGTGAAATTTATTTTTCGAGTACGGATTGCGTGAACTCAAGACCAAGTTACAGGCAAGTAGATAAAATTCCTTTCATATCATTTTCAGTATCTTTTAACACGACTTTTACAAATAAATTGTCTCAAAATAATGGCGATCTCAGAAATACAACTTTGTACCAGGAAGAACACAAAACTTTTTACTTGGTAACAAAAAATTCTTGCATTATCTGTTATTTTTTAGATTGAGTAACCCGCTGTTTTGTCATTAGGTTCAAATAAAATTTATATAGTTCTAGTTAAAAATGTATATAGTATTTTGTATCACTACATATGCTGTCAGTAGTATTATTAAGAATGCTAGATGCGCTGGTCAGTCCCCTGCTTACATGCATCGAATATCAAATAAGTCATGGTGTTTCATCGTTATCAGATGAATGATTAAACAATAATAGCTTACATACTTCTATTGTATCATAAACAATATTTCTAACAAAAAAATATATATAAATTAGCTCTACAAAACCTGTATTTTTATATTTAACCGGTAAATCAGCACCTTATAATAAAATTCAAATGTTTCATAAGAAAAGGAATACCACTCTGTTATCATAGATAATTAGTTGGATAAGACTCGAGCGTTATCACTGATAACAACCGATCTCAACACAAAACGTTTATTGGTATTGTAAATATTATATTTCGTATAACAAATATCTACAACCAGCAGGCTTGCCTTAACACTAAACCTACTGACAATTCTTGTATACCTGTTCCTATCGCACGCCGTCAAATTGACCGGTAATTAAAAGTTATTTTATTATATAACGCAGGTAATAATGGAAATAACTAAGAGTAAAGAGTGCAGAAAATATTATATGCATACTCTAAGAATTGTCATGCAGTTTGATAACGATATTATAACGTTTAAAAATATGTAAGTTTTACAGAAGTTTAAGAACGGTCAATTTGACCGGTACTTGGTAGGTTTAGTGTTAAATGTAGGTTTTTTAGAAAAGTAAACTAACGTTCTCACCTCAATGAGTATTAGTAAACAAATACAATTATCGCGGACCTTTGTACAGTTAGTCAACTCAAAATGTATGAATCACTTCATAAATGTCATTGACGTAAAATACATATAACATATATATACAGGAAACTTGTATTTTTCTATAATCAAGTGACGATATTCAACACTAATATAATATATAAACACGAGGTACATTTTTTGTTTTTTGATCGAAGTTTTCAAGGTTAATAAATAAATGTTAATCATATTATCATTTAATTTATTTATGAAATGTTACGTGATATAATAAATAATATAAATATATTAATTATTGTTATGAAGGTTAATTGTTTTGTATAAAAAGGAATAAATAAATTAAATCACCCGAAGAGGGTCGGGTTTCTAATCGAGTTAATGATTTCTTAGCGTCAACCTTCATATTAATTTTGGATGACTTTTGTAAATAAGTTTTTTGAGACATAGTTTTGATTAATTATATTTTAATTTAGATTTAGTTAGATGGAATACACTATAATGAGTATCTTATTATTAATATGTCATTAGTATGAGTGCGAGTCCGCGGAAGAAGGAAAGCCGTCAATGCCACAATGAATCTCCTCTCAAGTATCCCCGAGAGGTGTAAACATATTTAATATGCTCTGTAGCTATACATACTTTGTAAACTTAATATATAATACTATTAAGATCTAACGATCTATCGAATTCATTGCGATGGTTCTTGTTGTTTGTACATTGCTCACTAAATATATTGACATTTGTGAAACAGTGATCACAATAAAAAAAACCCGGCTGAGTTTGTTTTCTGAAACCAGAACGCGTTTGGAACCCTCGTAGCCTTATTTTAACTTGGAGAGTATCTTTACAGAAGGTTTTATTTTGATCACTGGTATGGATTATATATAAATAAATAACTAAATAAATACATAAATAAAAAAAGTAGTAAAACAAGAATATCTCATTATCCTCAACAGGTATCAATAATTTAACTGTGATTTTCCCTAATTACATGATATCAGTTATACTTGACTTCTCACGACAGATAACCTCCTGACCGACTTGCAACCATTTTGTTTTTGGTGTTAACTAAATACATATTTAATATTTAAAAGCTACATTTGCGTGAATCCTTTGTAACGAGTGACTCACTTGTAGGTAACTTAAAACAACTGTAACTATGATTTTTATGTAACTCGGTTACATGTGTTTATTATATATATAATCAATAAAAAATAATGTTCCAACATTGAGTCATACATCAATATGAGTATTATTGTACATATATCAATATTTACTGTATGTTAAATAAAAGTAATGACTCCATACCTCGCTAATTTAAAGGACTGGTCATATTAGTCATAATAATTAATTATATATTATAAAAAGTTTTTATATACTAGTGTTTTTTGTATAATTTTATCGTAACCTTATACCATTGATTAATTAAGTTTTTTAATATTTACGATAAGTTTTAAATGAGAGGAGAAAACATTGAAATATAAATATTATGCCATTTACTTCAATGCTACTTGCTAAATACAATCTACGGTCAAACAAATTAGATTCTGATTATAATATTACGCAAAATAATTAGTCGCCATTTTTTTTTCGCCGAAATTAACATCGCAATGATAGAGCGGAGAGAGGAGGAGTGACCGGACATAATTACAAAAATTATTATTGTATTCAATAAACTCTTTACATATAGACAGATTTTTCAATATTTGTAATCTAATTCTAATTTAAATATTCTCTTTATTAAATAAAAAAATATTATCAAAATAGTCAAAGATAAAGATAAGCTTTATTTTGACTTAATTCATAAAGAATATTTGATTTAAACGTGAGAATCTACAAACAATGTTTCAACAGTTATTATCATATGCTCAACTGGCCCCGATCTACTCAATTTTTAAAAGTTCAGATAAATGAATTAGGTAACTTGAATCCAATGTCGGTGAAACCGCCATCGCCACGGTCGACTGAGCGAAAAATTGCATCCGACATCATTGTTGACTTTAACCGTTTAGATTAAAATAAACTGATTTATTCATAATCCATAACAGAAATACTAGGGCCGCCAACAAACCGTCAATTTCGCCAGCGCTCGCGATATCTCGGGTGCCGTTTGCATATTGAGCGAAGCGAGCTCAGTGTTTTGACTCATCGTTTCCCATTGACTTTAATGGGATATCAGTTTTTTGACACGATATTAATTTTTATTTTTATTTTTTTTAAAACCCTCACCGATTGTGTGTCTTTTTGATTGCAAAATTTCATAATTTTCCGTCAAGTAGTTTTCGAGCCAATTCGACAAAGAATGTAAAAAGTCTCCAGTAAAACGCTCCGCTCACTTCGTACGCTTCGCTCAATAAATCACTCTAGATTATAAGAATATACTTTTATACCAATTATTATTATTTTATACTTTAACGTACTCGTAGTATTTTACGGTTACTGTTATCAGTTGTCCTTTTAACATGTGACATCATTACGGATTAAAATGACTGTCTAACACGCTATGTTATGTTGCTCAAACATCAAACAGGTTTTAAACAATTCAATCACATTCATTCATACTTCAATTAAGAGTTGAGTCAATAACAAATCTATTTACTTAGCAATTGAATGTATAAAAAAGCCTCGATTAGGCGCTATTTATCTTTGTATTGATAAAAATGTTTGTCGACGAGCCCGTACTTAGAATTTGGGTCAACAGTGTTGAACAATCCTCAGTGATAGCTATCTTATAGAAGTGTTTGGGATTTGTGTGTTATTTTAGTTTTGTTCTTGGGAAAATGTGAGGTGCGCGTGAGTGGATCTAACTGTCTGAGTCAGTGGATACGATGAAATGTGATAATCTTAATCTTATTGCGTAAAAACTATAAATAACTTTTATTTTCTTTTGTTTCAGATCGACATATCACTACCACATATCGTATGAAATATCAATTTATTAAAATATTTGTGACCGCATCGGTTAAGAGATATTTTATTATAAAAATGACATATCGTTTATAATAAAACGAGGAGATTATTAATTATAATAATAGTAACAATTGAGCTTAGTATTTTTTAATAAATATATTACATCAAGAAGCATGGCGTCAGTAAGTTTAAGAGATAGTTTGAGGATTGTGTGGGCAGCGATGGTGGTGGTGTGTTTGAAGACCAGCAGTGCTGCACCAGCTTTTGGAGAAACTAACAAGGCGATGGTGAGTTGAATATTATTATCACAGCAGTATCATTTATTTCTTTTAATCATTCATCAGATCATTCTTCTCTTTAACTCATGTTATGCTTTTGGCAAATTGAGTTAAATGCAAAATATAACTCGTCTTATAGACATTGTCTTCTTCAGTATACATTAAACATTGTTGAATACATTTAAAAAGAGCAACTTTTGAGTTTCTGGCCGGCTCTTCTCAGCAGAGCAGCATTCTGAGCCGGTGGTAGCTTAGTCACTGACTTCACTGATTTTTTTAACTAATTGACGATTCAAAAGTGCGAGTCAATGCTACTTAAATAAAGATATTTTGAATTCGAAATTGCTAAGTATCGCAGTGACTAATACCGTTCTGAGTTCCGTTAAATAAATAATCCATACACAATCATCAATTAATCGATTAAAATCGGAAATGATCTCGCACCGGTCCGAGATGAATGATTCATTCTTACAACCTTAGTCATCTTTTAGTTGAATATATTTAGTAGTATCCACTATATAGTAAGATTCATTCATTAATTTCAAGTATAACACCTAACACTTCAACTCACATATCTACTTCCTTTCACAACCGTGTTCGTTGTAAGTGACTCACGAACTATGTTTACACCTATTTTATTGATCTGATTATTATTTCATTGATTAAGTTTAGAGCTTACACATTAAAAAGTAATTATTTAATATTATACAAATATAATATGTACATTTTGTAATTATTTTGATTCATTCATGATTATAATCAAATGTAAATATATATATATATATATATATATATATATATATATATATATATATATATATATAAAGTAATTCCGGTGAGTCAAAGCAAAAAATTGTAGGGATCTAAGGAAGTGGCAATAAACTGAATTTCTTAGAAACTCTCAATCCGATGAGTCATATCTATGACGAGGTCTAGGTCAGAGAGCGAGGAGATTGAAACGATATGTTATCATTACAAGATATTCGATAATTATACATAACAAATTAATCATGAAAGGATTATTAAATAATAAATAATATTAAATTGTTTGTTAGCGGTATGGCATGTGAAATGTTTTCTTCATTCTGATGTTAATCTGATAAAATGACGATGTCAAGGACAGTTTACGCTCTATTAACCCCTTTAATAATAATATTATATGAAGGTTGTATATTGGGCAAAATATGCGTCACTAATATATACTATACTACAATATATTTTTAAGAATAAACCAAAATCAAAGTAGATATTTTCTTCATAAAATATAGAATGTAAACAAATCACAAATAACATTTTCACCATCTTTAAACAAGTTTTTATAATAATTAATAGTTTTAATAACCTGATATTGATAATATTTCCAGTTTTATAAACGTGTTTTTTTAACCATCTTAACGACATGAATCTTTCAATTCAATAATCCAGTTATGATAGAATCTTGTTTTTCATTGAGAATTAGAATAATGTATCTGTATTCAATTATCTGGCATTAACAAACATATCATTAGTTAGAATCAGTGATTTACATGTAAATGGGTGGCTCCGTGATTTATAAAATCAATGTATTGAACTGCGGATCCGTTTCTAGGATACCAATATCGTTATGCGCATTCCATTCGAATCTCGACAGTTGATTTAGGCTTTGAACTTTATGGGTCAACGTACTTTGTATCACGTGATTGTATTTACCGCAAGCCAGGCGTTTCCTGTCATTTTAAATACTGTTATGAATAACGTGCCCTTAAACAGGGGGTCAGTCCCTCGCCTGACGCTCTAACAATGGCCCGGCAGAAAGCGCGACGCGCTGGTATTCTTTGTTTTCATCACACAACATGCCCGATTAATGTGATATAAAAATTCTAAACATGTCCCATCCAGCGGACATCTCTCGTAAAATTTCCTACGCTTTAGCTTAGAACAATGAACTCTGAGATGTAGTATAAAATATAAATGTCTCGCAGAAATTTTATGAGTGGAATGCGTAAACGTCGAGGTTCCCTTAATATGGGCGATACATCATTGTATCGTACATTACTGTTTGCAATTTCTACAACCTTAACGAAGAGCTTTTTAAGTGAATGCCTTGCACATACGTTGTGTTGTGTTACGTTGTTATGCTTATGAATGCAAGTTGATATCTGAAGATTTCTGTGCAAAACGATATGTGGCCGGAAAATATTGTTTGAAGATTTCAAAACCAGATAAATCGTTAAACCTAGTCACGATTTTTATTCTGAGAAATTTTTGCTTAGAGATTTTTGCATACGATAAACATCATTTAGTGAGCTTTGGTATCTAACAAAATCTGGGACCTTCTTTAAGATTTATAGTTTTAAAATCTTTTGAACATTTCGTCTTACTTCCTCGCATTAACAGAGTAAATCTTTTATGGCTAGTAAAATTAGTAAGTCAGGTATACTGAAAATAGAAGCGACAGTCACCCAGATTAACGGACAATGGTATTCAAATACATAATAACCGGGTCACCTCGATGTTAGTAATGTGCGAATCTAAATTTTCGTATAGTTAAGAGTAATGTGTGCGAGACAAACGGCAGACGATAGACGATGACTCAAGTGAATTTTGCGGTTTGTCTTATTAGATTGATTATTATCATATTAATATGAGGTGTATCGACTTGTGAGTGTATGCTCGTCACGAACGCAGGAAGCACTGCCGACCTTCAGTACGCGCGCCACGGCCGCCGTCCTCTGATGATCGCTTCTCATTGTTTCTGACGCTGTTATTACTCTAGCCTTTATAATTTATCGTAAATTGTTATTTACTATTCGCAAACCGACACGTTTTGCATTGTTGTCTATAACCATTAAACATTTCATAATATTGATAGGTATTCTAAATATATATATAATAATCATAGTAAATATATTATTAAGTATTATTAAAAAATACATAATTTTTTGCACGTGTCTACTCTGATGATTGGCGGGACGATTATTAAAAGTAACAATGCTGTAAGGTACACGTGATAAAACGTGACAACTGTGTACAAAGGGCGACCGAGGATAAAAAAACATACACTATAGAAAACACAACTACACGCGACAGTTTACATTTAATGTTTTGTCAATCGTCTGTATAATTGTAATTGTAAATAATTGGGCATTTAATTATCACTTGCATGCGAGGAGGAATGATCCGACCGTGTAGCTCTCGTAGATAGACACTAGATATCTTAAGAATTTAGGGCTGGATTTTGAACTAAGTATATTTTTATTATCAAAATTTATTTATGACACTGACATAAATAAATAAACATAAATAAATATCTTTATTAAATATTGTTTTAAACATAAAAAAGTAAAAAATGTCGCCTCTTGACGACCCCTCGCCTTGGCTTCTAGAACAAATCCTTTATCCGTTCAATAGTTAGTTTTGTTAGTTCATAGTTTATAATCTTATCAAACTAATCGTCTATTAGTGTGTTTTGACTATGACTAGTCCACAAATATGTTGTCATGGTAACATTAGACTTTTGTTATCAGACGATGGGAGTGTTGCTTTTATAATTATTTTAAACATCTCATACTTTGGTATCTGCGTGTAATATATATGAATTGGATTCTTGTTTACTAGACATTGTAAATGTTGGCTCACGTTCTTGAACTAATAAATAATTCTAATTGATACCATTTATTATAATATAATACAAAGATGCGTATCAATAACTAATTGCACAATATAATATAAGTAATTATATGTAATATTATGTAATTATTATTATTATATATTAACATAATTGAACTCTAGTTGTAGAAATGCGTCATAATATGAAACAACGAAACAAAGAAATTATATAAATAACAAAAAATTTAATACACTCCACACGTGGATATTAAATGTCAGATCGTTAATAGTAACTCAGTATTATATAACAATGTTTAACACTAAACCTACCAAGTACCGGTCAAATTGATCGTTCTTAAACTTTGTGAAACTTACACATTTTTAAACGTTATAATATCGTTATCAAACTACATGACAATTCTTAGAATATGCATATATTTTCTTCACTCTTAACTTTTAGTTATTTCCATTATTGCCTAAGTTATATAATAAAATAACTTTTAATTACCGGTCAATTTGACGGCGTGCGGTAGGAACAGGTGTACAAGAATTGTCGGTAGGTTTAGTGTTAATAAATAACAAATGAATACAATCATTTGAACATGTCAATTATTCCACAAATATTATAAAATCCACGAGCCTGACGAGCAGTGGCGTAGCGAAATTATTTCTACATATTTATATGTTTTCTACGTCTTATTCTGCAACACGTGCAGATGCAGTCTTACCTCGTTTCCACAAATTAATAATCAATAAAAAAATAATAATACTTATATATTTTGATTTGATGTATCCTTATTCTGTATTAGTTGTGTATTAAATTCTTTAGACTATCCAAGTTTAAGGAAGTATTAGATTGCACGTGTTGCTGTTTCTAAAAGCATATCAGTATACGACAGTTGTAAGCTTCCTAGAACAATGTAATATTAATATGGTAGCACACACTTAAAATGCTATCAAACCGATAGTAACTGATTGTGAAGACATTCAGGGGAGTGTCCATTATCAATTAAAGTTATTAGAATTATTTATAAACATGCCAGTTTAAATCGTCAATAAGACTCAAAGTTTTTGATATTGCCCAGATGATTTTTTAGATTTTTTTATATGAAAAATGTTTATAGTAAATAGTATTTTTTAATGTATCGCAATTGTTTAACCCGCATGGTGTCAGTGGGGATCACTCTCATTACTTCGCTCGTGTTCATTCTGTTTGTTGCGTAATATTTTATATATTATAATGTATTGTATCTTTTATAATATGTTTTTTCCTTTAGTCCAGGAATATTTATTACATACATATTTATATGTCTTACTGTATATTTAACAAATATTTTTTAGATTAAATATATATGTTATAACAAAATATCTGCAAATACAAACAGTACATCTCAGCTCCCATATTTTTTCTTTTGTCGTCTGAAAAAATAAATGCAGCAAACTTATTTACAAAGACTGCGGTAAAAAAATGTACAGCATATTTGCACAGTATCTACATAGGAAACAATATTTTTTCATGCAGCATATTTGCATAACGCTGACCGTGGAAAAAATATATGCGTGGATGGTAACGCATTATTAATACACACTGACTCACTGTGAATATATATATATATATATAAATAAAATGGAAGTGTCTGTTTGTAATTCCAAAATAACAGCTTATCACTAAGTAAATACATTGCTAATATAAAAAAATATTCGTATATTTTTTTCGTCTGTCTGTCTGATTGAAACGGCTGGCTTTTAACAGAACTTTGACGGATAGCTATGTTATAAGGAGTAACTTAGGCTACTTAAAAAAAAACATATTCAGCGCGAACGAAGTCGGGCACAGCTAGTATATCATAAGGGCTGTGTTGGGAATAACTTATAATATATATAAATTAATTATTTCATTATTATCTATAATCATCGAAGACTTCCTTGATTCAAAGATCGACTGCAATTAAAATATATTTTGTTTTTCTTTGATTTTGTCATCAAAATTTTATAATCAAATATCATGTTTTTTATAACGGAAATCTAATCAAATAAACTACTTCTTTTAGTGAAACAAGTAACATTTATTTCTAGCGGCAATTATAACTACATTGTACTAATAATCAAACAAAATAAATTATACTCTCAAATACTTAATATTACAATAATTATATAGTTATAACATTAATATATTAAAGTATTTTTGATAATCGATAATTTTTAAATAAAACTGTTTTAAAATGTTAAAGTCTAGAAGTATTTAATGAATTATATATATTACTAGGGGCGCCAACGTACCCTCAATTTCGATTCGCTGCGCTCTCGAAATCTCGGGTGCCGTATGCATATTGAGCGAAGCGAGTCCAGTGTATTGACTCGTCGTTTCCCATTAACTTCAATAGGATATTCGTTTTTTGACATGACATTAAAAAAAAAAAGGTTTTTTGAGGACATTTTTCAATTTTTTTTTTAAAACCATCACCTAATGTGTGTCTTTTTGATTGCAAAGTTTCATAATTTTCCGTCAAGTAGTTTTCGAGCCAATTCGTGACAAAGAATGTAAAAAGTCTCCAGTAAAACGCTCCGCTCACTTCGTTCGCTTCGCTCAATAAAATTTATACAACATAACATAATGTAATATGATAATCGAAATACCATCCTTATGTGGAATCGTTTTAACACTAATAACTCATTCCATCACATGTGTGTAATATGTATAAATTAAAAATGTTGTAAAGCCAGTTTATATATTATTAAAGTTTGTTTTGGCGACTGTAGGTACATAGATTTAAATATTTAACATGTTATTAGCGGTCGCCTGTCCTCGAACTTAACATTTGCACAAGTCATGTCAAAGGCTTTAGTAAACAAAAGTTACTTTTCGATAAATATAACAAAAACATTTAAAATTAATGTGATTAAAAACAAATGTATACATGTAAAATTTTGATTGGTTCAAGTCTTTAAAGGTATAAAAAATGTGTGGTTTTTCTAAGGCCAGGGCACGTTTGAAACCCTTAAGCCTTATTTTAAGTTGAGGAATTTCTTTAATAAAGGGCTTGGACAACTAAGGTATCAAAATAGTCCTGATACACAAGCGGTCACTTTGATTCAAAGTGTGAAATAAATATATATAATAATGAAATTTAAACACAGGAAGTTGCTTCGAAAAATCGAAAGCGTCCATCATTGGAGATTAACGTTATTACCTCGCAGCCTCCGACCGTTACCCAGGACACACTGACCTCGATACGATACTTATACCATGCTTCATCTTGACAGACACCTTTACAATATCAACTGGCCAATGGTGTTAATAGGTTTTTCTTGTTACGGTACTAATTACCTCCCACTCTTTTATTTTTTTACTATTTTTTTATGTTTACGAATGACAGATTGATTCAGATTCTGTAATGGCGGCCGAGTTTATTATTATATATTTCGAGAACATTATTAATTAATTTACAATATAAATACATATCTAATAAAATATAAGTTTCACGTCATAACAATAAAGAAGATTTTGATTTGGAAAGTTTATTCAATATTTTAAAGACTTGTAAATATAAACGCGTTCGAACTAGTTAAATAACATTGAACTTTAGAGAACAATCTGATAACAAAACAAGTATTCGAAATGTACTGTTAGAAAATAAAATCTTGTCACAGTGCACTCTGCATTATATGAGCACTGAACAATGCAAGAGTCAACGCCCTCTGCCGAGCAGCACGTACGCACCCAAAACCAACTCATACTTTGAAAATTAGTCATTATCATTGACTTATAGCTTATGTACCTTGGATTTTCTGTTTATATTTAATAAATGACGCTTATTTGGTTATTTGGAACAAATAAAAATATTATCATTTTATTTATAAAGATTATTAATTCTGTTATATTTAGATCCATTTATGAATCTTCAACTGTATGTAGAATTAAGGTTTTTAAGGTTCCATTTTCAAAATAGTTTTAGACAAGACAAAGAGGGCTGGTGACAAGACAAGGAATGCTCGTATTGTATGCTGCGCACGCGCAACCAAGGACGACTAACTTGAACTTACATCCCCTCTTTTAGGTACCGCGCTTAACGATCGATAAATCTTCATTTATTTTCTTAAATAAATCGAATTATAACATAATTTAGTATATCTATAGATCCTGACTGTTTTAAGTATTTTTAAAGATTCCTTTTACTTTTAACTAAGTCTTTAACTGCAAAATTTACGATAAACCATAAAATTTTAGATATCTCTCCTATCTTTATCAACGATATCTTTATAAACAATGGTCTTGTAACCTTGTTCGTGTATGTATGATAGTATGAGATAAAGCAACAATTAATTGTCATGTAAAAAAATGTTTCTTACTAATCTCAGTAATTAAATCCTGGTTTGTGGTAATTATTCTTCACTAGCTGTCGTTGCGATTTTGGCTGTATGGAACGTATAGAAAATTATTTAGAACCACTTATCAAACGCAGTTCTTTATAACACTACCTTTCTTATCTGCCTGCGATTGCATTTTTTTTGAAATTATGTTTTATCAGTATAAAATTTTTCCTAAAACTTTGAGAAAATATTATTTGCAGTATATATAAAGTATTATATATTTTGACAGCAGAGTCCGTATCAGATACTTAATACACTTGCGATACCTACTTTATTATTTTACTAAATGTATAAAAGAAAATATATAGTTATAATTTGTCGTAATGTCTGTCTGTGCTATTGCTATAGTGTATTGGTTTAACCTAAAAGTGTCGTTTAGTAGGTTAGGTTGAATTATAATTTCAGATTAGCGTGATGCATAATCTCTGCCTGTCATTCCATTGTTCCACCTGTCGGAAGATTTCTTTGTCAATTCCCCTTGGTATTTAATGTTCTAATGGCGATAATTTGTTTGTTTGATAAATATGTCAATAAAAACATAACATTCAATGATTTTTTCAACAAAGTATCATGTAAATCATGAAATACAATGAAATGATTGAGGTTTCCATTAATCATATGATTATTCACCGAACACACTTACTGTGGTTTTATAATAATACGTATGTATTGAGGAAATTGTTAGCAAGACGTTATACGGCTTCCAGAGTGATTCATATTATTAAAATTATTCATCAAAACATAAATAAAAGAAAATCTAATTTGAATTTTATCAATATATTTCATTTCTATTATATATATATTATATTATATTGATAAAATAAAGTAATGTTTAATCAGTCGCTTCATGCATTTTCTATGAACCATCTCGGCAAGGGTCCATAAATTGGATACGGCAGTCTAATTACGAGAAAAATTTTCAGATGTACCTGGCCCAATATGGGTATCTAAGTCCGTCCGTAAGGAACCCCTCCAGCGGACACATCATGGACGAAAGTTCCTGGAAAAAAGCCATAGCAGAGCTCCAAAGCTTCGCTGGACTGAATGCTACAGGTATGTTAGATATATATTAACTATTTTATGTCATTTCTATCAATTAACAGAGAGCGTATATCTCGTTTATATACAACCATAATGGATGATAATTTACGTTTTGTATGCGTGACTGTGCGTTTGTTGAATTGTCGGTTTTGACGTAATTGATGTAATGGAGACCCATATCCGAACCATGACCTTGTTAGCTTGGACCTTCAACACACGAACGTACAATATTAATTTCATTTTTTCTAGCATTCGTGTTAATCTCAAAATATTACATCAATACGTTTATTTACTTCATATGAGTCAATGTTTAAGATATGTTTTTTTAATGTGACCGTAATGAATATGTACTAACACATAATTACTTCATTACTTGACTCCAGGCATCTATTTCTGTCCTCGTAACAGCATGCAAAGATTTAATTTATATTGTCACGAGCAACAAACATGACATTGCTATTGCAATTATGGGATTCAGTCACTGTTAGCAACTGTTCGAATACCATACTATTACGACCACACTAATCTTTATCATTGTACGTGTTTTATTAACAAATGCAATTTATTGTGTACGCGGGTCAGGTATGCAGGACTAAAACGGAGCACACGAATTATTAATTCATTGTTCATCACCGCGACAATTCGGATAAATAGGATCAAATTATCCAACAGATATATAAATAAATATAAGGATAAACCATTCCAATATTAGATTATTATGATTCGTTAATTTTGAGATGTAACCAACTGATGAAAGATAAATAAAAAAAATTTAGATAAAAACTGTTTATTTAAACGTTCTCACGGTATTTTTCCTCCTAACTACACTACGTGCCTATTTTACATAATTCGTCCTAATTTACCTTATAACAACTGTCAGGCTTGTTTTGACGTTCATCTCAATCAATCTACCTTTTCTAAGTTGAATACCACCATATATTTTCAGCTACTGTCTAATTGTCTGTTGGTCTAGTGGTTAAGCCTGACGTTAGCTAAAGGTCTTGGATTTGATATCTGCAAGATTGTTTTTGTTTTATACATATTATCATTTACATATAACAAAAAGAGGAGCCATTTATAAGCTTTGATTATTCAAATTATAGTTTTAGCAATATAGGATGAAATATCTAACATAAAACCTTATGAACAAAATGTTTCTTATTCCCCCGTATTCCACAAAGTGTTTTAATAAAAAGGGTTAATTAATGCGCCGCAATGGCGTGCGGAAGTAAATATAAAATTACACTTTTGTAACCGATATTTAAATCATTAAAACAATGGTGTATTAAAAACATTTGCAGTTTAATGCAAGAGCAAATAAAATAAAATAAATTATTATTAAAGTATTGACTATTATAATATACAATTAAATATTAATATATAATTAAAATAATTTCAGGTGAAATTGATGAAGAGACCAAAACTTTAATGTCACTGCCAAGGTGTGGAGTCAAAGATAAAGTAGGTTTTGGGGAAAGCAGGTCCAAGAGGTACGCCCTTCAAGGTGAGTCATGACAACCGACAATGAACTCTCAGCCTTATTGACGTTAAATAAAATGTCAATATCATATTTATTTTTGTGAATAAGGTTCAAGATGGCGTGTCAAGAACCTAACCTACAAGATATCGAAGTACCCGACGAGGCTGAACCGAGATGAGGTTGACAACGAACTCGCTAAAGCCTTCTCGGTCTGGTCTGACTACACCGACCTCACATTTACTCAGAAGAGATCAGGACAAGTTCATATCGAAATTAGGTAAATTTATGATCTTTGTCAATATCTTGATATATTTATTGCCCTTAACTTGGGCTTTTAGTGCCCCTTAAGTATTTGTTTATAAAAAAATGAGTTCAGTTTTTTTTTATGTTACCAAATGTATATATTTGATAAAAATCTGTCTGTTCGTTTCCCATACATCAAGATAATTACACATAGCCGTCTATTATGAACTAAATGTTTGAATCTGTTACATGGCTTCATCACAATTGTAATCTGTGTTGTGTAACTGAACAAATTGTTGTCATTCAGTGATTTAATATCGTAATGGTCACATACAATAACATTTAACCCTGTGAACAGAAATGTAATGAACAAACTGACAAACTATTACTATAAAATCATTGCACAATATATGTATATTTAAATATAATTTATATTTAGGTTCGAGAAGGGCGAGCATGGTGATGGCGATCCCTTCGACGGCCCGGGCGGTACTCTAGCACACGCGTATTTCCCGGTAAGTCATGTATATAGTATCACCTTCATTCAAACATTACCACGGCACCACTAACAAACAATAATAATATACATAATATATATATATTTATTTCATAATATACATAAAATATAATACAAGTCGGATGTGACAGTTTGTTAAAGCGAGAGTGCGGAAGTGTGGATTTGTAAGCTATTTATAATAATGTTTTGAATTTCTATTCTCTGATATTTAGAATTATATTATTTCAGGTATATGGAGGTGACGCTCATTTTGACGATGCTGAGATGTGGTCCATTAACTCTCTGCGAGGAACAAATCTTTTCCAAGTAAGTTATTCTTTTTATTAATGTTAAGTTTTAATCTGTTATAATATACAACAGACCTAACTTAACCTTAAATTTAATAAAAAATAATCATATTACATGATTACGAAAAATAAACAATAAACCCGATATTTTTTTATTTCCACAAATAGAAAATAAGAAACATGATTTTATTTCTCTCTAACTCTTTTTAGAAATTTATAATTATACATTATTTGATTGTTTATAAACCATATCTCTATTATTAATAATAAAAAACAATTGAAAAGTTATAAAAAACCTCTATTACATATTAGCGTTAATATAGGTATGTTCAGGACATATCTGTCAAAACATTTTTACATTCAAAATTGATGGAAGATCTACAAGTTATCAAGCAATAGATGATATATGGTTATTAATGCAATTAAGTATGATACGAAACAGTTGCTTTCAAATTATGATTTTTTTTTGTTCAATTTGTTGTTTTTATAATATTGTTAAATAAACAAGACGTAAATGTAGAAAAAAATAATTTTGTTTGTATATTTTCATAAAAAACCTAAGTTTTAGGATAATATAATAAATAAATCTATCCTTAATAGTACAAAATAAACTAAATGAAATAAATGCTTAACAAGATATTAATTGTATTATATCCAACAGATATCTTTTACTAATTACCTCATAACACTAAAATGTTATACTTACAGGTAGCGGCTCACGAATTCGGTCATTCACTGGGGTTGTCTCACAGTGACGTGCGAACTGCGCTCATGGCACCCTTCTACCGCGGATATAACAAAGCCTTCCAGCTGGACCAGGATGACATTCAGGGAATACAGGTATAAGAATATCCATATTGCTGCTATAATAGTGTTGTTACTATTCAATACGCTTCAACTTTGAATATTCCACAGGCCCTCTACGGACATAAGACGCAGTTGGATGTGGGTGGTTCTGTTCCCAGTCCATCCGCTCCTCGCGTAACCACGCCACCCCCCTCCGCAGAAGACCCCGCGTTTTGCGCAGACCCTAACATTGATACCATCTTCAACTCTGCTGACGGTGCCACTTTCGTTTTCAAAGGTGAGTTCGAAGTTCATGATACTTAATAAAATAGAGCTTCTTCTTCCGGTTAATATGGTTTCGAATGATATGTATATCTTTTATTGGCGTCTTTGAGAATTGAATAAATTATATAAATCAGTTAAAAAAGCTTATAAAAATTAAGATATCAGGTAGATTTTCAAAATTTTATTTCATCATCAGGTGAACACTACTGGCGACTAACAGAGAATGGCGTGGCTGCGGGATATCCTCGTCTGATCTCCCGTTCCTGGCCCGGTCTAACCGGTAACATTGATGCAGCGTTTACCTACAAAAATGGCAAAACTTACTTCTTCAAAGGCTCCAAATACTGGAGGTATAATGGACAAAAGATGGATGGACAATATCCCAAAGAAATTAGTGAAGGTAAGTACAATTTACTATGTGCCATTTAACAGCAGCAGGATATGAATTTAGTATATACATGTGTGAAACAATCAGGGCTAACATATGTAAAAAAGATTTTATTAAAAAGAAAGAAAAGATTAATATAAGGTTTAATTATTTTCTAGGATTCACTGGTATCCCCGACAATCTGGACGCTGCTCTTGTCTGGTCTGGTAATGGCAAAATCTACTTCTATAAGGGCTCCAAATTCTGGAGGTTCGACCCTGCTCAGCGCCCGCCTGTTAAGTCAACCTATCCAAAACCTCTTTCAAATTGGGAAGGTATTCCCGAAAACATTGACGCGGCCCTACAGTATACAAATGGATACACATACTTCTTCAAGGGTGGAACCTATTGGAGGTTTAATGATAGAACCTTCAGTGTAAGTATCAAAGCTGTGTCTTATCTTAACTTTCAAGGGCACTATTCAACTCCAAAAATATCATGTTAAAGTTACTAACAGCTTTTTCACGATATTAGTATGCTAGTTAGTAGTAGTAATAACTGGTTTACTTTTTTGTTAGTTAATATTCTCATATATTTTTAATAAATTAGACAGATAACAGATATGACATTTGACTTTATAAATCAAGCATAACCAAACTAACCCGATCACTATCTTTTCCAGGTGGACACAGACAACCCAGCTTTCCCTCGGTCCACTGCGTACTGGTGGCTCGGCTGCAGTGGCGCCCCCAGAGGCACAGTGGGAGGTAACGCCAAGTACATCCACCACGATGTTGATGATGATGAAGTGGGGGATATCACCTTTGATGCAGGTAGGTTCTGGCGCCGGGGAGCTCTTGAGTCAAAACATAAACTAATAATACTTTTCATTGATCGATAAAGGAAAATTTAAGAACAGAATAAATCCTAATTCTGTTAACTATAACCGTTAAAGACAAAGCTAAAACAAAATTTGTAATCCCTACTTCTTAAGTACTATGTATAATTTTTGTACAATTCTTTTCCCTTATAAGTCTTCTATACCAAGAGCTACCCTACGATTTAGTAAGAAGTTATAGACAACCGTCCTCCACTGTTTGTAATGTCCATGAATGCTTTTATTGTTCTTCTTACAACGAATCTTGTCCTGTAATGTGAATGTTTTTACTTGAACCTTTTTAAATTTGTGTTAAAATACTGTATTAGTATAGAAATTTAACGTTACCTCTCAAATATAATCTTAAATAGTTTAATAGTCTTCTAGAATTTTCTAATAAGTTTCTTTGATTATATTGTCATGTTTTCTTATGTTTTTATGATGTGTTAATAATATTTACTAACTAAGGTATAATCTCTTTGAAAACTAATATTATAACCATTAACACTGCTGATAACCTAACAATAATTATAAAAAGCAATTTTAAATACTAATTACTTATACTTGCTAACCATAGCGGTTTTAAAACTAATAAGGCTTTTAAAACAAATGCTGGTAATAAATAAAGGGTGCATGGAAATATTAAAATGCTTTAAGCGTTGCTAAACGCAGTGGTCGACGGTGGAAGGATATGAAGAGTAGGCTTCAGAGCGCCCAGAACCTACATGTACACACTGAAGATTTGTGGCTAAAAAAATAATTAATTGCATCAATAAATTGATAGTAGATTGAAATTAACAAGCCACTTATTTTCAATACAAAAAACGAAAGATAAGATTGAAGATTTAAAAAATAAGCAAATCAATCACAGTAATTGCACAGTTTAAAACACTTTTAAAAGTAAAAGCTTGATGTATCTAAAACAAGAATTATCTGAACTCAGATATTAATCTGGTGATATTTTTAACCTATATTTTACTTAATATAAAATATATCACGATCCTAACGAGCACTTACTTAATTGTTTTGATACAAATTGTTTTATATTTACACCGTAATTTTGATGAATTGCACTAAATTCTTATCACCAAGTGAAAGTTCGTGTTAAACCGTGGTGGTCGGATATCATACGACATTTGTGTTTTGTGTTTGTCTTCTAGGTGTAAAATCATCCGCTCCCAGATCGTTCTTCTGGTTCAGGAAATAACCTCGGCGAGTTCCTGAACATTTGTACATAGAAAATAATATAAAGAACAAAGACTAAATTAGTAAAATAGGGGAAAATATGAATACCAGTGAGATTATAACATAAGCGGTGATTTTAGTACCGGCGAGCTTCTCACGCGTTGCCTGTACGTTTTGTTTTATATCACATTGCATGGTTTTTTATGCTTTCCGCTTGGCCTTGGTTGAGCTTGGCTTGCGTTGGTGCATGTTGGCTTGCGTTGGTGCATGTTGGCTTGCGGTGGTACGTAACAAGCGTTTAAGTTGAAACTATTAACACATAGCTACTCGGAAGCGGTCTACGAAAATTGATTTTCTTCGCATTGCAATCTGCTTCACAACTTCAACACAGGTTTATTGCATAAATCAAATTGAAATAGTGAAGTATAAGATCGTTATAATATTATTTCTTCTTTCTCAAATAACACAATATAATTTAAATTAATATTATTGTGATCTTAGCAATGTTATAGGTTGGGTATATAATAACATTTCAGCACGGTATGAATTAGATTAATAATTATCTAGTAAGGGATACAGCACAGTGATAAACTGACAGATCTAATTTAAATTTGTATTGAATATACCAAATATTAACATTGTAGATACTTCGAAGCCAATACTACGCGTGATCGTCATAAAAATGTAAAAACTTCGAGAAAGTGTACTAAATGTAGGTACTCGAAGCAACAAAAGATGTTTTGTTTTTCAAAATGCACCGTCGCAATAACCACACGCACACACAATTTTGTGATCAAAACAGTGTGTGATTCGTTTTATCCGAGTATTAATGTGTATTGAATCATAATTGATTTCCTGTTGTGTGACTAACCTTTTGAGGTATATGTTAATTCATACACCTCTTAGAAGTATCATAGTCTAACGTAAGACGTCGGTTCGTATTTTCCTTAATGTAATATATGAGTAAGGAGAGTCGGTGTTGAATGTATTTAGATATCAGTAGATGCATGCTTTCATTGTACAGATAGTAGATTTGCACTCGGGTCGGTGAAAGATAGAGTAAAATATCTTGCTAAAGGCAAGTTAATGTTTCAGTGATCAGCGTTCAGTCAGGCGGAGCTAAACTCTAGTTTTGACTCGGGACTATGTTAGGAGGGCAGATCCTCCGTCGCGTCATCACTCACTCACATCGTAGGTTATATTTCATTTGTTTTAACCGTGAAATCCTTTAAACTATAAAGGATCTTGTGGTACTTTAAGTTAACACTGCTCACGCTCATTTCATTTAATCCACGTTTGTTTGTGGCATGATAGTGCACAATGATTTGGAATGATATAATGTGTTTGAATGCGTTGGTGTCGTGTTCCTCAGATGCAGGCGAGTCTGAAGCGCGAGGGGGCGGGGCGGGCGGCAGTGCCGGCGTTCGGACCCCACTCTTGACGCTGCTGCTCGCGAGCTGTCTCTTGGGACTCCTCCTATCTCCTCAGACGTAACAGAAGAGCATCTCGAGTGTGTTAGTGCCTGTGTGTCTGTCGCGTTCGGTATATTGTGTATAGTGAACGCTCTATTGTTGTGAATGCGTCCTTTTCTACTGATACGAGAACTATTATTTAATCCGAAGTCATAGTTTTTATACTTAATATAAATAGATGATGTAAGTTCGAGTGTGATATTGAAGTAAGCGACAATTTTGTATTAAAATATTTAAATATATAATATATGACTTTTATTTATTTATTTCGGGAAGCGGGATAAGCGGGAGAGGAAATAAGAGACGTGATCGTATTTTAATCGGTTTATTTAACGTCTTTCAGGTTCTCCAATAATTCCTCTTAAGTTAGTAATTACAGGTTTATATGACAATATTTTTTGCTTTTATTTTCATTTTCGTAAACGTATTTTTTAATAAACATCTCCACTTATCATAACACGGTCGTGCCACCTACTGTCTCAATCGTTCTAACTCTTAGGAAAATGCAAATAATATTAAATGTCAAAGTCCGTCTACCGTATCAATTAATTAATTAATTAATTAATAGAACAAGGTCAGTTAGTTAGTTGTCCCCCGCCCTATCGCCCTATCCCCCTATCCCACAGGCGTAACATAACTTAGTACGACCGCTACTCGAGAACTACGACATCCTAGATCATATCAACATATCAAGGACTGCATAGCGTGGCAGTGTTCACCGGCTTCGGCGCCGAATTTGCTTATTGTTGTAATTAGGAGATTAAATACTACAACTACCTCTCTCACTATTATCCAGGCAATTTTAAAGATAACCTTAGAAGGTACGAAGATTAAAGGTTAGTAAAAATTGCCCTTTGGACTTTATAGACATACTTTGTTCTTACGCAGGACGACACGCAACAGAAGCTATCAAATACGTTACATATAAAATAATTGCGGAAATTAAAAAGATAAATTATATATATTTATATGATCTAGAACTTAATTACAACATGAGTTAAATAACAACGGATAGGTGCTCTGGTTTGTTTTAATATAAATTGTATTAAAAATAACATACATACATACATTATAACGTGATATTCATCGAGGATACAGGATTATGGATCTATAGAATAACTAACAAGCATAAAAATGTCTAGTCATTCAACAATCGAACTAATAACTCAGTATAACCACTTCCATCCGATTTTATCCGATTTATCTTTTATCTATCCTTAAACAATAAAAAAACGCAAAAAAATATATAAAATGGCGCTGATATAAAACCTCGATTGCTTACAGTTACATGAAAAATAATTAAAACTTTCTTATTTTATCTATTTATCATAAGATTTTAACGTTCACGTAACATTACTATCACCTCCATATAAATTTTGATCCGTTATAATGTTATGCTATCTATTGATACATACATAAAGACCATGTCACAAAATTATATATACATACATATATATATATATACATATATATATGTAAATATATAATGAAATGTCTTTCAATAACTGCGCGAAGTAACAAATATTTGGTAATTCGGTGATTTAATTTTAAATAAATGTATAAATTGATTAATATCTGATGTCGTGTGTATACTAAAGTTTACGGTTTGTCTGTCTGCACATTGTGTATATACTGTATATAGTTATAAATGTATAAAGATCCAACATGATTTTTATGTTTATTTATCGAAATCTTACAGATTTTGAATGGAAAATATATTATTTTGAACTATAATTCACCGTCAAAGCTAATTATCAATGGAAAAATAACTTCTCTAGCCTCAATAATTATAAAACTTGACCAAAATGACCAAATTAATATGAATCAGTTAATTTTGTATAATATAATAATAAGAATCTCAACAACTATTTCCACTTTTCATACATATACGAACTGTTGGATGGAAATTCATACATTTACAACTATTGACTGAATAAACACAAAATTAAATAGTTTATTTTATATAAATGATCATGATCGGTGCCTTGTATAATATCCCAAATTATTTTAATCAAAATGTCCTAAACTAATTAATTTAAAATTACTTATACAATAAATTAATCTTTATAAAAATAAATTCAAAATGACGTCATGATTTCGTTGCTTTGTATATTGAAATTAGTTTTTATATTTGAATCATTATCGATGATTGGTATCGATATTACGATCGATTAAAATATGATGAAATAAAAAACATGGTCAAAAAAATATAACCCGTGTGTAAAAATGCAATTCAATGAATAATATTGTATTGTATAAAACATCAACACGACCGACCCCGGTCACTATTTGTACTGATATCTATTTAATATTGTATGTAAAAGGCTACAATTTGGTGTTTTCCTTACTTACAATTAACAGAACGAATCGCCGTGCCTATTGTAACTTGATTTTATCTATATTTATATCGGAGACGACGAGGAGCCCTGGAAGCGTTACTTTGACTTGTGCGTGTGTGTAACGTGTCTCGGCTTACAATATAACTAATTAATTCCATCTGTATTGAATTCAATAATTTACATTGAGGTGTGATTTCGTGACGAGGTGCTGCCAAATCAAAATGCACTTCATATATATATATACTACCAAAGTTTAAAATACTAAATCAAAACAGCGTGGCAGCAGATTCACGAAAAACCTAATGTCGTTATCCTAATATTTATTTAACTTTCAGTTACAGTTTACAGCTAAATACAATAATAATAATAATCGTAAAATGTTTTATTTTGTGCGTTAAACATTTACACTTTATTATGTACATCAAAACACACGTATATTATCAAAAACATAATGTACACGCTATCATCGAACTCTCAACGTAATATCAAATACACTAACCTACAAAGAAGAGCACGTGTCCTGGCCATCGGTGCAGCCTTGTCTGAAACATCCACACGACCAGATTCATCCGACTCGCCGGACTCGTCGGACTGGCCGGACTCATCCGACTTGCCGGACTAATTCGTTTTTTCTAACTCGACCGACCCGCCACAACCATCGCCCATCAAACGACCCGTGGATGTGAAATCTAAATGGTTTATCTCTACGAATTATTGCTAACTTTTGTGTCCCTACGAAATCAACATGAAATTGAATAGCTGGTCTCGATAATAAACTTTAATTAGCATATTAAAAACGTACTATCCTATGTCTAGTACCTACGAGCGGATACTCGCGCAACGCACGGACCAACAACTACCAAAAATGTATTGGTTTAAGTCGGAGCTATCCGACATCCGTCTTTGGTCTTTACTCTACTCTAATAGAACAGTGGCCAAGTGAAGATCATTAAGAGTGAGAGAAAGTCAAAAGAAGTAATGTACGGTCAATGTGTGAGTTTTAACGAGTGCTCGAAATTGTATTCAGTTAATTATGTTCTAATAATTCATTGTCTAATACTAAATTTCGATATTTTTACATAGATACAAGTAATTATTATGAAAGCCGTATTTTTTACAGAGGAAATAAGAGATATACGGTATCTTTGAACTGAATGTGGTCGTATAATTATAATTCGTCAATCGCACGTACTAATTCTGTAGATTCTTGATATTAAATACTTTTCTCTTTATTACTTCTTGCTATGTATTGACATTCCATAAGTTTTAAGCGTTTTGTATGTTTCCTATCGGACACCGTTAATACGAAATTAGCAAATAACCATCGAAGTGTAATATTCCAAATGCTATTATATATAATCTCTGATATATGTATGAATAATGAAGATAAAAATCATACCCAATCTCTGTTTACGTGAAATATACATAAAAATATATTTTAATTCAATTATTAAACTACTCTGTTCAATTAAAAACCAAGAAAGAACTTAAAAACGTTGAAAATAATCAGTTGTTGGATCGGATGGAACAGTGCCAGAGAACTTTAAATGTTTAAAAAGGATAAAATGGCGTACTTATTATGAAATTCCATGATTATTTCGAATTAGACACTCGATTGAAACAATACGACCCGCTATCCTGTTCTACTAAAACCGGATAAGAATAGGAGTTACATTCAAAATGTTAATAAAATATTCGTCTCTATTATGTAAGTGATATGAGTGACGTGCGTCCAGTGGCTCCCTCTCTGTGCGTACTTCATATTGTTATCGGATTTGTCTCCTATCATCCATCCTCACGCAGACCGACAAACGGATCACGTTATAAGTTTGATCGTGTCGTGATAAATAAAACAAAAATCCTAAGAAGCGTTAATAGACATTTAGCACCCTGGGTGGCTTTCGTTAATACGGGAGTGGAAGTAACAAACGGTTTTGATATATTTACACAATAAAAACGTGAAAAATAACTTATTTAATATTATTATCTTCCGAATACAACAACTACATCCCCGATCGAGGATAATATTATCAACAAATGTCCATTCAATAAAGTCTTAATAACCATTTATTTTTAATTATTTTTCTCCATCACATAATCTTCAACACCACTATAATTTTAATATTTTAAATAATAAGACAAAATAACAAACACTGTTACCTATATAATATATATATATATATATATGACGACGCCCGCGTAGAGGCTTGTCCAGATATTCATGTATACAATTATATATATTAGTCAATTCATATAAAAATCTTTTCAACCACGTTTACAGATGTAACCGGTATCAGATAAGTTCATAAGACGGATATTATTACACATAACTTTGTGCTTATGCCATACTCTTACGATACAACAACTACCTTTAATTAATCCTAATACAAGACCTAGCCCATATGTATACAACATAGACCAAAATTAGGCGTCTCCGGGCAATCCAGCGTCCACGTTGAGCTTTTCAAACAAATATTTATATTTTAGACAGTATAAAACATATTTGTCGTCACCTGCTAGAATTTTTTGAGATTCACTGTTATTATTTTATTTGTTGATTACAATATGTTGATATTATAACAAAAAACAACTTTTCTCTCAAATCTCATCACGACGCTCTTGCCCTTTACCAATGATTCGCTAAAACTTAAATCTATAAAAAAAAATCTATTGTCACTATTGGGTTAAAGGTTTTTTTGTTATTCGTGTCTATTTATTATAAGATGGCATTTCGGAATATTTAATTAACAATTCATACTTAAAGTAGCATATGCTTCGAACGTAATAAATTTAACAAGATCTTTGTATACTAAATGTTTGGGTTCCCTTGAAACACATGCGACTTTCAGTATTTCATGAAACTTTTCTTCTATTATTATTAAAAATCACATAAAAGTTGAATAATATGACACGAAATCGTGTATTTTTTTCATCCAGTTTCAAATGTAAAATATTACAGTGATGTAAAAAAAATAATTATCATATAACGTGCTTACAAACCACTGTACGTTCAGTTGTAAACTATAACATATACAAACAACATATCTCAACTCAATAGAATATTCGTTTACAATTCGTCTGAAATACATTAGTTGGCCGGAAAGTCGGCCGATGTCAGCTATAAAACTCATAAGTAACTGCATAACATTTGGTGTTTCGATAGAGATGTATCAAACAAACGGACACAGACATAAACTTAGTCTACGGAGGCCCGGCCCGCGGCGGCGGCTCGGCCTCCTTGAACCCATCGTCGTTCATATTTATTATCATAAGTACTGCACTAACAAGTTTCGATCATAGTCCGATCGCGGGACGTAAGTGCAACGCACGTTAGCGTAAAACTATAACCTCGAATCGCGCACATTCACTAGAGGTAGTGTCCAGTGAGTCCGTACGACGGTGATGATGATGGAGGCCAGGAGGAGCGAGGGTTGGGGCCCGGCGGGGGCTGCGGCGGGCGCCTGGTAGGGCACCGAGCAGGTGGCGGAGCGCTCCTCGACGGGCGAGCAGGCCTCCGCCTCCGGCCGAGGAGGCTCGCTCAGCCGCGACTCGCAGCGGTAGCAGAGCCTGCCCTCGCAGTACCAGTAGCAGCACTCGTCCGACCCATAATTTGATTTGTTGGCTTGTGCACCCGTCTCCGGTATACGAGGGTCTGAAAATAATGAACCTCTAACTCAATAAAATCAATTTTACCGATATCTAACTAATAAAGACAATTTAATTCTATTGACAATTTAAGAGTTACATAGTTTTTTTAGTATTTTATTTTAAAATGAATGGTGAAAAACTGCAAATTACGAGTTGAATGGAAAGGCAACAGGCAACAATTGGTCAGAGTGATGTGAAAGAAAAACAATAGCGAGTGCAGTTGGGAGTTGCCATTTGTTTGGAGATTTCTCGTTTTGAACGGAGGCCAAGCGGCGGCTAATCGCGCCTAATACACCCCCCCTCCCCCTCCATACACACCCGTCTGGCAATAATAATACTAATACTTCCTTCTCTATTTCACGAGCAAATTCAAGTTAGATTGTCTGTTTTTTCAATGTAATTGTTGTTATTAACTAGATAAATGGGCTAACGTAAGGATATTAATAACTTGAAATATATTTTATTGAATCTTGAATATTAGTTAATTAGGAAAATGATTATCATTACCGAGGCATAGAAAGGTAGGTTCGCCGGCGTACTGCGTGGGATAGGCGGGCGCACGGTCCGCCGGCAGGAAGTAGGGGCAGTGCTGCTCCACGAGCTGGCAGACGGAGAGGCAGGGTTTGAGGCGCAGGGGCCGGCCGGGGCCCGCGGCGGCGGCTCGCACCCAGCGCCCCACCAGCCCCAGGGTCCGCCGCCGGTCCAGATGTCCCACGCGCTCCAGGTGCCGCGCGTGCCACCTCGCCGCGTGCTCGGGAGCGCGGCGAGATCTCCCCTCCCCCTCGTCCTCGGATCCCTCCTCCACCCACAAGGGCACCATCGTGCTACACGCCCACCGTCTGTACGTCTCCTGCAATATCGTTTCATTTTATTTATTCTTCTAGTTAAGTTTTTATAGGAATAAAGTTAAGATATAAAATATTTTTAATTTTCTTTGTGGAAAAAAGGCTATACGAAATTGAAATTTTCATCTAAAGTCCGGAAGAAACGAAATTTACAGACATTCTAGAATCAATATTTGATATTGCAGCGATAAAGGGTTGTCGAGTCAGCGTGGTTCTTGAATTGAAGGTGTGGGCAGGCTATTTACAATTATGTGAAACATTTCCCACCCACCATTTTATACTATTATATTAAATTCAATCTCTATTGTAGTATTATTTTCTTAACAAATAGTAAAGTTATATTGTTGTACTATCAATATACATTGGAGTTGTTAACGTCAAATAAACTTATAGACATAAATAAACAATTTTTATCATAATCTTTAGTGAAGTATATAAATGTATATTTTTAGCGTTTTGGTCCAGAGGAAATTGAGGCGTTCGCTTCCCATAATTAATCAATTATTGGTTATCGACAACCACGAGACATGCTCCGGGGTTGACGATATGTTTTATGTACATTGCCTGTTCAACATCACTACACGTGTTAGTCGAATAGCAGGGGGTCTAATTATGTATTAAATATATTCTTCCATATAATAAACGATTTCATAGTTAAATTGCGATAAAGGTAGTTAAACTACTGTTACTGATTCAAAATATCTTTATTCAAGCGGGCATTTACACGCAATTTTGAATCAATTAATACATTAAACAGGTCAGTGTAGTCAGTAAGTTACCAGCTCGGAATGCTCTGCAGAGAAGAGCCGCCCAGAAATACACCAGTTGCTCTTTTTAAATGAAATTTAACAATATTTGATGTATTATAATACCAACTGTAAATGAGTCAGCAACCTGAGTTCTATATATTTCGATCAACTAAAAAATCAGGAATGTTATAAAAAGTTACTAAAGAGATACTATTGATTTCAGATTTAAAACTAACCTAAGATATCTATAACTTTATTATATATGCATTCAATCTATTAATTATATAATATAGTACATTATTTTAAACGATTCAAATAATTAATCAGATTTAGCTTCACTGAATTCAGAAGTATAGAAAAATTATTAATATTAAATTTGAATACTTGTTTGTAAGAAATTAACAACTTATTACATAATAAAGTATCTCGAGTTATTTCAATTAACACCCTTATATTACCCTAATAGCCAATGACCAATGAATTATGACCATTCCTTTATCTTATGAACCATTGGCATGTTCGTTGTAATGTCCGCAAACAGTTATGACATGTGTACTGAGGTTTAGGTTTAAATATTTTATAATAATTGTTATTTATATGTACTATACTGTTAATTGGCTTAGTAGTTACGACTACTCTACCAAAGGTAGTGTTTGGTAGTGAATGGTTTTTTTTTTTTTAGGCTAAGTTACTCTTTATAACATCAGTTATTTGCCAGTGAAACCTGTTAAAATCAAAACCTATTAAGACGAAATAGACACAAACAGACAGAGAAAAAAATAAAAAAAAGATTTTTTATGTAAGTACTACTATATATTTTCATATGGATTTAGTGAAAAGCTATTTATAGGCAATTGCAAACTTCAATTGTTTGTATTTATAGATTTTTTATATATATTGTTTATTATTGAGTGCGGAAATTGATTTATTATTTTTAAATATTAAATATAAAGTCGTTTTAGTTCACATAACGTTGAAAACAATTTGTTATAGCAATGTTTTACATTCTAAGCTCTAATGTAGGCGTAGTTAAATAGCTTGCAGATATAATATAATAACAATAGCTGTAGCTTGAAGCATTTAATTTTTTTTCAGTAAGGTCAAGCCGCTTGAGTCCCACTATTGTTCTACAAAGTAGTGAAATAAAAGAATAGTTATTTAAGATTACTTTTGTCAACCATTTTGTTCTTGCTCCTATGAAAAAATATTTTTTCTAAATTAAAAAAACGTAGCAATTATTTTTTATAAACATATTTTTCTAAAAGATCTTTGAACCGAGAATAATAAATAATTTGGTTCTATTATATTGATACGATACTGACCTTAAATTGAAATTTTGTATGAAGGCATTTTGCATATTTGTATGAATGCCTTCATACAAATATGCACACAATCGCCAAGTGTGTTGGAGCTTCAAGAATCAGTACAAATGAACATCGTTTCCAGCATTGTGTGTGTCTAATCAATCACACGATGATTCGCTCAATACATCTGTGTGCTCTTTCTCACACATGTGCAATCTATCATCGTAGATATAGATTGCACACACCAAAATCAATCTAATAGTTTCGCGGATAATGGATCCCCATTACTAGGGGTTTCTTAGTGATATCTTTATTTGGTATTGAACTATTACAGCACCAAATACACCAAATATAAATGTGTGTATTTAACAAAATGATTATATAATGTAAAACCTTCATATTTTATTTCTGTCATTTTAATAATAATTTCAACACTAACAAAGATCTTTGAACTTTTACTCTATTCTAGTGACCTGAAAGACTCCTTTGAATTATCTACAGCCTTTTGTTTATTAATAGTAAATTAGAAAACATATATTGTATATTAATTAAAGTATAGTCTGGTAAAAATATTATATAATGTAAATATGGTTACTACCCAAAATATATAAAAAAACTAAATTTTAGGATATTTTACACAACTTACCAAGTACCGGTCAAATTGAACGTTATTAAACTTTTGTAAAACTTACACATTTTTAAACGTTATAATATCGTTATCAAACTACATGACAATTCTTAGAATATGCATATAATATTGTCTTCACTCTTTACTTTTACTTATTTCCATTATTACCTGCGTTATATAATAAAATAACTTTTAATTACCGGTCAATTCGACGGCGTGCGGTAGGAACAGGTATACAAGAATTCTCGGTAGGTTTAGTGTTAAGAGTTTTTGAATATGCTTTTTATCGGTTTGTCGGTGCAGTCGTGAGAAAACTACCAAACAAATTTTTGGTAAATTTATTCAGTAATTTTACCAAAATATATTATATAATTTTCTTTAAAAAAACTGAAAATTGGTTTGGTCTTTAATAATAAGAATTAAATGAAATATCTGAAACCTACAAAGTCACTAGTCACAGTAATTTCTTAAATTATAGTTTGTTTGTATGTTTGGTCCGGATGATCTCTGATACGACTGGACCGATTATAAGAGAACTTTGACAGGCGGATAACTAATGTTATAAGGAGTGATTTAAGTTATTTCTTTTTCATATCTCACGCGAAGTCGTGGGCACAGCCAGTATTATAATAAAACAATAATAATGAACTCAATATTTATGTTAAATGGATAAAATAGGTATTGGAGCAGTGTGTTTAAAATTGCTTTGCATAATGAAAGATTTCCCGTCACGGTCGCCATGTTTACAAAAATGTAAAATGTTGACAGTTTGTGGTCAGCCATCTTTTTTCCCTCACGCAGAAAACAATTATTTATTCATTACCACAAATTACACATTTGATTTAACTACGAAATATATTCATAATTGTTATGGTTTAAAAAAAAAGAATTCCTACAAAGCTTTCTTTGTCCGCTCGTTTAAAATAGCTCTCTTCAATTGTACAATCTTTAGAACCCGACACAATAGACAACGTTTGCCAAAAACGTGCAGAGGAAATCATCACGTTTATATAAAAAAAATATATAACAATTCATATTTTAGGCATTTGTCTAAACATAACATAATTTTTCACTTTGAATCAATACTGATCACTTGTGTATCAAATGGTAGTGTCAGCACTATTTTTATACCATACTTTTCTAAATAAGCTCTTGTAAAGATACTCTCCAGCTTAAAATAATGCTACGAGTGGTGCAAACACGCTGCTCTGAAGAACCTCACTCAGCGGGTATTTCCTCATTGTGATCTCTGTTTCACTAACATCAATAAATATCTATTTTATAAAAGCTTGAAGACACTATACTAATATGAATCAATTAAAATACTTATTCTTGACAAAGCTGTAAATCTCATAACACAATATATAAACGGTTATCGCCCCAACGACCTCGTGTTCTAGATTAACTATAAGTCACCGGACCTTATATATTCGTCAGTTTGACAGTTTGTATCACACAGCTTTACTTATATAAACATATATAATGAAGTATAATAATATGTATAATTATTTTATTTTATATTTTTCAAATTTTCATATATCTATTCCACTTACATGATAATTAAGACAATTCATAAATTAGTGTTGTAAGAATGTTATTAAATGATATAATAAAATCAATTAGAATACTTAAGAAAATGACTTACACATGAAAAACTAGACGGCTGTCTTATAACTATGATGGACGAGGGATGAGGGACGAGGGACGAGGGACGAGGGATGAGGGATGAGGGATAGAGGAAAGCGCAAGGTCATCGTCACGACGATCGCATACAATATTATATTAAAAGCTACCCTCACTTTAGAAGAAATATGATTAATATTTCGCTACGAAACTTAATAACTTACACAATGAAAATTATATATAATCATTTATACTATTAAATGTCAATATATATTATAGGCTGACAAAACGCAGCTAATTAAATGAATCGGAAACGAAATATAGACCATGAATACAGAGTAATTATAACAAATAATATATATAAAATATATTTTTTACATATATCTACGTAGGTAAGCGTATCTTTTTTTATATCTTTTTCACTCTGTATCAATACCAGTGATCACTTGTCAAATGGGAGTGGCAGAACTATTGATACCATACTTATCAAAATAAGCCCTTCCAACTTAAAATATGGCTAAAAATGTTCCAAAGGCGCCCTGCCCTTCCTGAAAAACCACACAACAAACTCAACGGGTATTTCTGTTTCACAAACCTCAATATTTAGTGAGCAATGTACGAACAACTAGAACCATCGCAATAAATTCGATATACCGGCCTAATAATTAATAAAAATCAAATCAAAACTCCCACATAAAATTTAGCGATGTAAAAATAAGAAAATCTCTTCATTTTACAAACTAAATACAATTGTACCTCAAACTACAGGTTTAATGTATAAAAAAGATAAAATAAAAAGCAGAAGCTAACGCGAGTTATGCTTCTAATCTCCTTATCAGCTGCAGAGCTGATCAACTTCCGCTGTCGGATCTAAGATAAGCCAAGCCATCCGTTATTTATACCCCTGACCATTCTATTTCTACTTCCAAGCTGTAATTGAAACTTTTCTAATTCTATAATACTGGAAAATTATTTGAATATCATATTTAAATGAGATTAATAATACTAATATTGTTGCTTATTGCAACTAAATTTGAGATATATATATAATATTTAAGAGTATGTATATAGTTAGTATATATTTTATTAGTTATCTATCTATCTATTTTTATAAGATTATTTTCTATCTATTTTTATAATTATTTGCTTATTAAAAGCAATTATTTTCACATTTACAAATAATTTAACATTTTTAATATAACAGTTACTGAATTAATTTAAAAAAATCATATTTTTTTAAATTTAAAATAGTTAAAAGTTTATTGTACTCAAATAGTATTTTAATAAACGACTCTAAAAGTATTTCATTGTTATAAAAACTGTTTTAAAAATCACATTTTAATTTCTGAACCAGGTCAATTGATCGGTATACGAGTGTCTCAACCGCGCGAACTGTTCCCAATAGATGTATAATCCTTGTAACTCAGGATAAGTTGTACATATTTAAATTCAGTTTTATTAAAAACTACTTAAAGTAGGATAAAAAATTAATCCGTTCCACATTACTGAGAAGCGAGGTAATGTTGTAGAAATAAAATACCTACAATGTTCTCTTTAAAATCTTTCAGGATACTAAAGGAATATAGTTAATACTAGTTGAACACGACTATGTAAATTACATGGTTTATGTTTTAAAAATAAAAGTATCCTAAATTATTCCTTATACGCTATCCGCCAGTGAAAGTTCTGTTATAATCGGTGCAGCCGTGTCAAACATTATTCGGACTAACCAGACAAAAAAAAAATCAAAATTGTTTTATTTACGTAAGTACTGTATATCCTTTCAGATGCATTTAATGAAAATCTGTTAATTTGGAATTACAAACAGAGGTTTCCATTTTCTTTTTATATTTTAGTCAACAAAAATGCTGAGATATTTTGTGTCATAAAATTTTACAATTTTTGTACTACGTACAATCTTTCTTTTATAGAAAAATATTACAATATTAAATATTATATTTAAATCTTATAAAATCAGGTATAAATTTGAAATAAATATTTTCTTTAAAATAAACACACAAACATTACAAAAAATCTCTCCCAAAAGTCTCCCAGTGGCACCGTAGTTGACATTTCTAAAAGTAAAATATTAAGTAAAAACACGAACTGCCGGCTACAAAACACCGTAATGACGAGATGCAATTATCAACTTCATTTTTATTCTGTTAAATGAAGCAAAAACACCTCTAAAAGTCTCTAAAGTTCTTCATTTAAATAAAACTAAAAATTATTATCATGAGAGAATTTTTTAAATTATAATCAAGAAAATATCAATACACTGTAATCATTCAAACGCTTCCTTTGTTTCATCATTCTATATTCAATAGTATTTTAAACAAAGCTGGAGTGACAGTTTAACATGGACAAATTGTTACAAATAAGGCAGCCTTCGACAGGCTGTGCCGGTCTACAATACTACAATACTAGAGCACTATTCAATTGCGAGTTGAGTTTCCGGCCGCCGCATTTTCTTATTTTAAAATTTCGCATTGAAAACTCAACTTTAGTTTTTGTTTTGTGCTGATATAATATATATATATAACTTTTAAAAGACTTTTGTTCAGATCCGGGATGTGGTTATTATAAAAGTTTTGAAAGAATTTCTTACACATTGTGTATATAATATTATATCTTTTACAATCTTTGCAAACTGGTTGTTATCTTGACATGTTAAATAATATTCGAAGTTAATAATGATCTGACGATTATATTCATTCATACATATAAATAAAATTAAAAGTGTCTCTTTCTAACTCCAATATATGTCTATCCGTTTGTTCCGTCTAATCTCTGAAAGGGCTGGATGGATTTTAACACGACTTTCACTCGAATAGCTCATAGTATAAGGAGCAAATCGGACTACTTTATTTTACGAAACACTCATCGTGAACGAAGCCATGGGCACAGCTAGTGTTATACAAATATCAAGACCATAATAACCCAGTATTTCATAAGCACGAGTAATAGAAAAACTTAATCCGACGACTAAAATAGTCTCCATTCAAACTTGAAAACACTTTTTATGAAACAGACACTTGCACTGCGTCAAACAAACCGCTAAATATACGTGATGAGAAATAAATGCACCACCACTTCCATTTGGTCGAAACTTGGTAGTTTTCACTCACATTCAAATATTAATTACGGTTATCATTTTCACAACCAGTGTGGTAGGCTTAATTCCTGAACGGATAATTTTATTGGATCATTCGTTCTCACTTTCATTTCATTGATTAAATAGCTAAAAAATGTTTAAATTTTTCATTATCCATGAGAGTTTATAAGTGATATATTTTAATATATGTGAAGTAATATATGATAACTTAATAATATATGTTATACATATTATACATAGTTTATTCTTGGTATCCATCAAAGCAATTGCGATGCCAGCGTCGCGCTCGCCGTCGGCTGTGACAACTCATAATACGAACTTCCCAAACCTCATCCACTACTATTGCCGGAGTTTTTATCCAGACCCTTCGAATGGGTTGTACAAAATATTAAATCAGTCCCCCGCTGCGAAGATTACAAGGGATATCGTACGTCACAACCTGCTCTTATGAAAGTTTCGTTGTCGTTAAACAGCGATGTGAATATTAATACTATTCTTTAAACTAGGGGCGCCAACAGACCCTCAGTTTCGACTCGCTGCGCTCGCAAAATCTCGGGTGCCGTTTGCATATTGAGCGAAGCGAAGCCAGTGTTATGGCTCATCGTTTCCCATTGACTTCAACGGGAAATCAGTTTTTTGATGATTATTCCTAAAAGACATGACATTTTTCAAAATTTGTCTTTTTGATTTCAAAATTTCATAATTTTCCGTCAAGTAGTTTTCGAGCCTATTCGTGACAAAGAATGTGAAAAAGTCTCCAGTAGAAAGCTCCGCTCGCTACGCTCGCTTCACTCAATTATCTGATATATCTTGATATATATTTACCATTTATGTGAACATATAGATGTTATCCAAATATATTTTTAATGAAATCAAACAAATCTACTATCTCATTTAATTTATTAATTAATATATTTCATAAGAATGAAATTTATTCATTAGAAATTAAGACCCTTATTTATAGATACTTAAATATAAATATACTCGAAGATGAAGAGAAGATCTTTGGAAGTAAGTAACTAAAATAATCTACATTTAAACTATAAATTCTCTTAAATTGAAAGCACAATATTCACCTTTTAAAAGGGTAAGGTGATTAAACCGACGCTGATAGATTAATCGTTAGTTGGAGGCAGCTGTCCTCAAACAATAGGACTACTTTATCACGACGGCTTACTTCCCCAAACAACCTGATCACGTCCCACCTACAATACATTACTTACACATGTATATCACACACATAAGTCTAATCGATCACATCATATGTTAACTAAACCTTTTAATGTACTGTGTACATAAATATATATTTGCTTATTGTTTTACGTATTACTTAATAGAACTAAAATTTGATCTAACCTGAAATGAAATAGTCACGTTTCTCTATTCTAATCCGTTTGTAGTTTACAGCTTACATTACAATACAAAAAAACATTGAACACTATCCAATATTACACAGATTTGTTACCAGAATACACTCAAGGTGTGTGTTACACGCAAGGTGTGTTTATCACTTACAAATCCATAGAGTGGAGCTCAACTCACGCTCTAGGGTCGTTTACGTGAACGCTGTAATTGTCGAAGCGAGCTCACATCAAATATGCAACATTTCTCGCCTCCAAACTACTGCCGAAGAACTAAAATGGAACTCCCAAGTCAATGCCAGACTGACGGCGAACAAACATATACATGACATCCCAGATTCTATTTCTGATAAAGGCGAACAGATAAAATATAAGAATCTATAATTTTAGAGTCAGCTTCAACTTGGTTTGAAATTGACCTCGATTTTCACAATACTTAATAACTTTTATATCTAAAGTTGTTAATCGTCGATTTAGTGAGTAATCTACAATTAAATATCAATTCTATAGTTTATAGATATAGTTTATAGTCCATAGTTATATATTATGAAAAAAAAGTAAAAAAGATGATGGCAATTGGAGTAATGTCAAGTGACATGTGCTGGTAAGGGATGCCCATAAAGAGGGCATTATAACCTAAAAATAAGTACCTTAATAAATAAACAACATGCAAACCTTAACATCTTTAGAAACGAATGACTTCAATTCATAAAATAAACAATGCTGTAATATGCATCACACCGGACTGCAAGTTACACAAAGCGTCCATTTTGTTTTAAGTAGACAGACACTTTTAAAGTTTTTACAGACGGACGAATCACATAATATGAAGGCGGTTTTATTTAAGGTTGTTCCCGTTTCGTGAAAGTGGAACCCTCCACAGTTTTACATTTGCATCTTGGTCATGGCCAGGCCTTCAGTTCTTCACTAATTTTCAGTTCAATATTTAAAATAAGATGTAACAAAAATAATCAACATGATTATTTTTATTATCTATATACATATAAATAAAATTTAAGTGTCTGTTTGTAATTCCATATTAATACTCCACTAAAGGCATATAAATTATATGTGGTACTAAAACTATTAGTTTTTTTCTGTCGTCTCTCTGTTTGTCTGTTTCGGATTATCTCTGAAACGGCTGGACCGATTTTAACATGACTTTCACTGACAGGTAGCTTATGTTAAAGCGTAACTTACCATAAGTTAGTAACCTACTTTTATTAAAAAAAATATTCGAAGCACACAAAATCGTGGGGCCAGCTAGTTATTATCACAATTGTATTAGTAACAAATAAATATTATTAAACAAAAAGTATACTGTATCATAACTCGGTGTTATTAAAACGGAGTCGAGTAATAATTTCCCTCGCGATTGACTCCTCCGTATAAAATATTCAGTCTAATGAAGTACACTTATTCGTACTTGTTTTTCGAGAACGGCCACGGAATTTTACCATAACAAGATCTCTGTAGTTAACTACTGAGAAGCGCTCTTGAAATTGTTTTTCTTTTTTTATCATAAATTTACAATCTTTTAAAGATATTTTTTATTTTGAAGATTGTAGCGTCTATTCAATTATGATGTGAGGTGAGATTAATCTGTAGTCATAGTTTTAATTAAATTTTAATTAATAAAGTATGGCTAGGATATTAAAACAACATTAATTGTCTGAATTACCAGATGAAAAACAGCCCCTGAAAACCAGGACGAGTCCAAACATTTAAGATCTAGCAAAATCACTTTGGATACATGTATAGAAAAAATTTAAAAAAAAATGGACTTTAACTATAAAAAATACAAAATCGCGAACTTATTAAAAACATATGTATAATATTTTAAGTTATATTTGCTCTTACTCAAAGTGCTCACAAGTTAACGTAAGATATTAAAAAGTAACCATCAATTGAAGAGTGTGTATTGAAATATTAATTATATATTGAGTAAATAGATATACAAAAACATTTCCTTTAAAAACAATTCAATACAATATCCATGTTAGATGGTTGCTCAGATCGATGAGCGCCCCGTGCCCGGTCACGTGGCGCGCGTGACGGCTCTGTCCTCACCATCCACCCGCTATAATAACATCTATATAACTATATAATGTTTGTTATTATTTTGTTTATCCATGAAATACATACAATAATAATAAGTATCATAATCTATCTTTACATATATATATATAAATATATATAATTAAAGTTAATAGCTATTCACTCTGCAAATTGAGTTTGTAGGGTACTTTAAAAAAATCAAATTTAAAAATTGTTATCTGTCTCTCTATTTGATCCGGTTAATCTATGAAGCGGCTGGACCAATTTTAATAGAACTTTCACTGGCGGGTAGCTGATGTTTAAGGAGTAACTTGGGCTACTATTATTTAAAAACATATTCCACACGAACGAAATCGTAGTTAGTGTATAATAAATATTTTTATTCCATGTAAACAATAATCACAACACTTTTCTAAGAAAGATAAGTTGTCAAGACTAACTAAACATTATAAGATTTAGGATCAAAACAAAATTTCTTAGTTTAAAAAGATTTACATTGAAGCTGTACTGAGTTCGGAGTAATGTGATAAGACACTGATGTTAATAATTAAATACTCCGTCAAAGTTCAGATTTTATCACTAACACTAAGGTTAGCAAATAAATATAATTTTGGAACTTGATTTGTATGAATTTGTATTATTTGGTGAAATCTTCTTATTGATTTGATATATTAAAGTAAGATAAAATGCACTCTAAAAGATAATATTATCTGAAAATATTGCTTCTAATTTTAATTAATCTCAAGATACGTTTCAAGCTGATAGCAGCTTGAAACGATAGCTTATGAACTGTAGACTACGTAATGTATTTACGAATTGACACACCATTCAAACTGTCAGTTATAAATAACCGTTGTTCATAAGAAATAATAGTTAAGCGTTTGATAACTTGTATTATAACCATTATAGACTAGTAGCTTGATTTTTAACAATAGTATATTAATTTGACAATTGCTTATTATATTAAATACAAACACACACATCATATATCAATATTGTAAAACAATTTTTATTACCAGTAGTATTAATACACGCTAGAAGTAAATATAACACGAATAGTCCTAAACTAATAATGTAAAACTAAAATGAAAGGTACCTCCCATGATACTACTGAGTCACGTTGTAGTGTTTGCAATAAACCGTAATATAGTCATGCTAGACTAATGAGCACCGTACTTGGTACTCGTAATTCACTGCTGAGAACCTAAGTTCCTAGCTTTCATATTAATAATAGGCAAACTTTGTAAAGAAATACTTATTTTCATACTTTTCATTATGTATGATAATCATATGATATTCTTTTTTTCACGTTCCACTCTCTTGTGGAACGAACTCCCTTCGGCGGTATTTCCAGATCGGTACGACATGGGTACCTTCAAAAAAGGCGTCTACTCCTACCTACAAGGCCGGCAACACTCTTTTAAATCCTCGGATGTTGCAAGAGTTCATGGGCGGTGATCACAAGTCATCTCTGACCCGCCAGCTCGATTGCTCTCTTCTTCCATAAAAAAAAATCATGTGATAGAATTCATCTGATTCATGTATCTTTATTATGATAAAATATCAACAAACATCGTAATCACACTTCAGATCACAAGATAAATGTCTTCTCTTAGTATATTCAGCAAAATTGCATGATATTAAAAACTAATAAGGCAGGGCACGATGCCAAGAGGTTCTTTAACAAATCGGGAAGGCTTTGCAGTGAATGTAAGCTGCGGCTAGTCAGTATCGCAAATTCGGAAAATGACCTTCCAGGTTTTGTACATATTTATACATAAATATTATGCTTTAATAATAAAGTAAATATTTAATACACAATTATCAGGGTGTTGTGTATTTAATTGTCATTGCGTTATTCTCTTGTCGAAAAGAAGGGAAACAGCAATGATTTAAAACTAATAACTATTTATCGGTGACCCTGGTTTGTTTAAGGTTAATAAGAGTTGATCAATATTTGTTATTACATAACTTAGATTACAGAACTTTGAATATACTAACATTTTAAATTGTAATACTTGTAGTTTTATTAATAATTTATGAAGGATTGAATTCTTTTCGTTGGTTCGTTGCGTTATAAATAAATTTAATTAAAAACGAGATAGTTTTGATACTTGGGTTGGACAGAATCCAAAATATATACTAATGCATTGTAACATATTTATTAAGTTTATTATAAGTTCTTTAATAATGTTTAGGATAGTTGATATTTTAACTTATTTCTCGTTCAGTTCACGCAGCGTCCCGCCATGCTCCGACTCCGTGAATAAGGCTCCCGAGTGGGGTCGAAACTAACCAGAAATAACAGTAGTAAAAAATAAACGCATGATGTAGTCATCATGTCTTTTGAGTTATTTTAACCTGTATTTGAGTTTTCTATTCCATAAATTTAAACTTATATTATTAAAAGTTACTTGGAACGGTAATATTACAATGACATTAACATTTTTGCTGTTTTTGAGTTTCTTAAATTTTTTGAATAAAACATTTTGTCATATTTTGATAACTAAATATATGACCAGTTTCCTGAGTATTCAGTATTATATGTCAACATTCGATCCACAATACTGATGTGGAGAGATGCGTTATTTTTCGTTTTTATTAAGTTAAGGTAATTGATTGTTTATTATTAATGCATGTCCAATTATAAAATGGTCCTTTGTGGTTTTGAATACAGATATAAATAATATACCACTTATCAATAACCTACAAATCTCTATCATATCATATCATATCATATCTTATCTTATCATATCATATCGTGTCTACTTAACTCTTAGTATTGTTATTCTCGGAGGATATAATTCGCACTCACTTCACGTGACTGAATCCCGAATGGACAAATTTTTCCAATAAACGTTATAGACGTTACTTAAAACGAACTCTAACTCTTATGCTATTATATTGAGGGTTCGCAATCGCTTAGCAAATTGTGGTCGAGTGAGATGTGGGGGGAGGGAGGTCAACGTCCCAACCCCCTTCCCCCGGGAGCTGTGCAGCCTTCGGCGCGAGGGCGGCACGCCGTAGCGACCGTATGTCGTGACAAAATCAAATATTTTAATCATTATCTTGTTTATTTATAATTAATATAAAAAATACTACATATTTTAATGTAAGTCGTACATTACGAGTAAGACTACATTTTGTTTATTCAAAAAACTTATAATTATTATATAATAGTAAAATATTTTATTGAAAAAAAAAGTACTTTTAACGACACATAAAACGACTAAAATACAATAGATTAATGTGAATTCTTTGGAATATAACAATATTAAACAGGAAAGTAATCGATAAGGTCATGGAAGAAATGAAGGGCAGTTAATAAAACGCAGAATTGATACATCTAATAGATCTTTAGATATAATGAATAATTAGTAAACAGAAGCAGGCGGAGGCGGGAGGCGCGTGCTATCGGCTCGATCGGGCTCTCCAGTTTTTGGGTCAAGCGTCGTCTGGCCTCCCTCGCTCGCTCGCTCGCTCTCAGGAATTTATTGAGAACATAAATTTCACTAGCCTTATTGTATCGGGTATGAAGATGCTGATCACTGTGTTGTTATACTGATTTTTATGATACGGTAATTTGTACGCGATACGAATTTGATATCAATACACATATCTTTAATCACTGAAACTGAATCGAAGTTTGTTTGCAATTGATACTATTTGGTAATAATTTTGATTTATGTAATATGATTACACATTTTTTCTTTCAAAACTGTAATTTGAAATTCCGATTTGACGGAAAGAATGTTTAAATTATTTCTACATAACTGACTTAATCAGTGCGAAGTTGTTTTACGTATTGAACGAACTCAGGAGGTCAAAATATGTACCAAATAATACTAATTTGGAATTTACAGTAACCCGTGTATACGTTCTGAGAGTTCTCTTGAGGGTACACAGTTACGTAACCCATAGCCACCCTCAATTATAATAGGGTTTAGAAAACGCGCACTCCGACCTCCGCCATTTACACCGAATAACAACATGCATGCTGTGATACAGTTTGATGAAAATTATATTTGTGTAACGAATTCAAAAGTCATTAAATGCAGTGCTTTTTTATATATTTGATATATGATTATAAATATTTTATCAAATCTTAAAGTTAACGAGAATAACTTCTATATTTTGATGCAATCAATTATTAAATGAATAAATAATAATATATTTTTTAAATAGTAATAATTGAAGATATATTAATAGTTAGATTAGGTTATCTATAGTGTGATTAGTCGTAATTAAATGTTAGATTAAGCGACTATAAACTATCTCATACTAGACAAAATTACAACTAGTTAACGAGCTACACTTCAATGAGGAAAATACGATATGTACCTAATTAGGATATCTTATAGGAAGTCATTACACATTAAGCGATTTAATATATATATATATCATTGTATATAACAATGATATATATATATATCATTGTATATAACAATGCCAGGTTTTTTAAATTGGGTGTATCTTATTGTTTTTATTTATTAAATGTAATCAATATACATATAAATAAAATTGAAATGTCTGTTTGTAATTCCAAATTAACAGCTTTTCATTAAATACATACGTTATTAAGAAAAAACAAGTTTTAAAATGTTTCTTTGTTTGTCTGTTTGATCCAGGCAATCTCTGAAACGGTTGGACCTATTTCAACACTACTTTCATCGTATAACTAATGTTATAAGGAGTAACTTAAGCTACTTTGTAACGAAGACGAAAAAAATAATAAACAGTAGGTGAACAAAAAATTAATATATAATCATATAAATAATGAATAAAATTAATTATAATCAAAGTAGGCAATTAATTATACTTTAAGTTTAGTTATTAATCTTGAATTGTTGGAGTTTCTGTACGTGTGTGTGTAACAATAACTATTGTATAATGTAATCTCTTAACTTTAATTAATCTGGCAGCTTCCTGGATGATGTCATAGTATGCAATGAAGATTGTAAAACAACCGTCTGTTAAATCATAATTGTTTTTACTGAAATATACTAATATATACGTATCATTACTAGGGGCGCCAACAAACCCTCAATTTCGACTCGCTGCGCTCGCGAAATCTCGGATGCCGTTTGCATATTGAGTGAAGCGAGCCCAATGTATTGACTCATCGTTTCCCATTGACTTTAATGGGATATCAGTTTTTTGACAAGATATTAAAAAATATTTTTTTCAATTTTTTTTTATAACCATCACCTAATGTGTGTCTTTTTGATTGCAAAGTTTCATAATTTTCCGTCAAGTAGTTTTCGAGCCAATTCGTGACAAAGAATGTAAAAAGTCTCCAGTAAAACGCTCCGCTCACTTCGTTCGCTTCGCTCAATAATTATAGTCTGTTTTGTCTACTATAGTTTCCTATCTATTTGTCTAAGACCTTTAACTTAAACATTTATAAATAGCAGGTTTCACAGAGATAGTAAAAGCTAGAAAAATCCGACATTAAAATGTACAAATCAAATGAAAATGCTATAATTTTTATCGATGTTTAATACGATAAAAATACTAATACTATGTTTAATACGATAAATATATAGACGTTCCAACCTAATTATTAATATATGTGAAAATGTAACTCAGTTGAACTAACTGGGGTGAACTAAATAGAGCTTGCGGACACGTGTAGTTCGGCCCGCCCACCGGGACGATCACAATATGGGATATACTGGGATTTTATTTATATTATTATTATAATACATAATTTATGATATCTTAAAATTTTATTAAAATGTTTTTTTTTCTATTAACACTAAACCTACCAAGTACCGGTCAAATTAAACTTAAACTTATGTAAAACTTAAACATTTTTAAACGTTATAATATCGTTATCAAACTACGTGACAATTCTTAGAATATGCATATAATATTTTCTACACTCTTTATTTTTAGTTATTTCCATTATTACCTGCGTTATATAATAAAATAACTTTTAATTACCGGTCAATTTGACGGCGTGCGGTAGGAACAGGTATACAAGAATTGTCGGTAGGTTTAGTGTTAAAAATTTAAATAACATATAATTGTTATAGATTTATACAAATTTGGATTAATCAGCCTGTCTCGATGCTTTAGGAAATGAAATCGCAGGATTCAGTCCACAAATAAGCTTAACATGACAAATAAACAAGTTATTGATAATTTGAATATATATTTTAAGTTCAAAAGATAATCAGGTAAAAGGTTTATTAGTAGGTATGTATTTGATACCATTGTTTACCTCACGTTCCATCCACTTAAACTAATACGATAATTATAACTGGAAAACAAATTAAAAGTAAACTTCTATCTGATCCAAAGAAAACAGTCATTTCAATGTTGGTAATGACAGATCTTTTAATTTTATGACTTCATATCTAACACGGAATAATACTTTTTAAGTTTTACAGCGACTACCATTTTATTTTTATAAAATATGTTATATTTACGGTATCTGAAATAAGTTTTGATTTAAGGTTGAATGAAATTGCGTATACAATACTAGCTATTTCCCCCGGCGTCACGCATTGAAGTTATAATAAACAGTAATCTAAGTTGCTGTCCTTTGCACTTTAAAAGTAGTAAATAAGGAAAAAAGATACTCCTTTTGAGGTTAAAGAAGACCAATAAATAACGACTTTTACATTGTCAATACGTTGGTATGTGGCGAGAAAATGTCATATCAAAAACCAAACCCAGAAGAAAGCATAGAGACACGGATTTGATGAATTTTGGTATGATAAGTTTTCCCATGGAATATAAGAATTTTAGTTTCCAGAAAACTCATTATCACCAAAAAAAACGCTATAATTGCAAACTGTTTGGATTTCAATGAATATTTGGCGTTGAGTTACTATCAAAATCAATTTATAGATTAGTTATTATAAATTAATTTTAAATTGACGCGTCTAATTTATACATCTACCGAAAATACAAGAATAGGTTTGTTATTATTAAAAAAATAATTTGATATAACAATATAGCTAATTAAATCAATGCCTATACAATTTTAAAGATAAAGTATTTTTAAAGAACTAATTACATCAAAATTATAGATAATATATTTTTAGTAGAAGTTTAGTATTAATAATAGATAGGTTTAAGGTTGTTAGAAAAGCGCTGAGAGTTTACATAATATCACGATCGTTACAGATCGGATCGAGTATTGGGTCATCTAAAAATACGAGATAATTATCTGATTGAATATTGATACCAAATAAAATAGATGAGGTAATCCGTCGCAGTGGTGTGATAAGAGAGATATAGATAGACAGAGATAGACTACAAATGTTTTAGATTTAGATTTAGTCGCTCCAATGAAGTGTCAACGTAACCTTGTATTTTATGGATAATATTATATTGTTTTAATTAATTTATTCTTGACATTTTGTTTTATTTTCTCTGTAACTTTATCCTAACTCCTATATGTTGTTATTATTTCATAAATATAGGAAGTTTTCAGTACTAAAACATTAGTTCAGAACACGAAAATAATACCATAGTTCGCGCGTAGAATTTTTATTACATGTAATATTATTGTATAATAAAATGTTCTTTCAATATTTATGTATATTTTTTTTAAAGTACCTAATGTATTAGGTAACCTTTTCCCATATAGAATTTGTGAATAATTTTTATATGTTGTGGTTTTGGAGCTTTTCCTCCATATACAAAAAACTCACAAGCGTTGCAATCACTTTGTATTTATTGCAGTAATTAAGGATGAATAATTACTGGTTACATTTAAAGATATTCTTCATAGTTTGTACGGACAAACAAATCAAATATTAGAGAATGAAACGAGTTTTCAAGGAAACTTAAATAAATAATAATAGTAGTCGTAAAATATCACCTTACCCCTAAGTAATACGATCGTTTGCGATCCTATTTATAGTGCAGTGATTTTATGTGAAATGCGTCACCGCACTAACGTGTCACTCACGTGCTTTATAATTAATGTCTAAGGGTTAAAGTGAAGGTAGCTCCGAACAATACAGTCTGTCCACTAATTGATGATGCCGGAGTGACGTTAAAATGACCTTATTATTTTTGAAAATTCAATACCGAAGTGCCCAATGCCAGTCATATCCCATTTGGGCCCGATAATCTCTCATTCAACTGAATACATCTAAAAACGAAATAAGTCGGGTCAAGTGACCCTAAAACCTCTCAACCGCCATTACATATATACGAAACAATGCTTTAAATATTCAAATTTGTATAAAACCTCCATTACACCGGATTTAATAAAATCGATAACAAACGTAGTCGCCAAACAATATATGGAGGTCGCCTTGAGAAAAATTCGTAAGGGAGCGTTAAGTTTGCGGGGGGTCGGGGTAAGGGGTCACGGATCAGCTGGGCGGCGGCCATATTGATTCCCTGTCTGTTTGATCGGCGCCCGCCCGCGCCTCGCGCTCGTGGATTAATAGATGAGAACAACTTTTATGATTTCAACTCAAACGGAACGTTATAGATATGCAATTATCGTACTATGGGTCGAATATTTCATCCATTATCTGTGGCTTTACGAGTGGGCAGCGCCGGTGCCGGTTGCTATGCCGGAACATCCTAACGGATGTGAATGGAACTACAAGTGAATCATTAACCCTCTGCAAAATAATAATAATTTTGATATTTGCTTTAAGAGAGCATGCAGAGCACATAAATGAGTACTTTAGAAGTACATTTTCAGGTATAGTTCGTCTATTGATGCATTGTAAATTGTTGAGTCGTAAGAAGCAATGCGGTTTAGAAACAATCGCCAGTCAATGCAGCAATTTGTGCTGCTCCAATTGCAGCATCGTTCTTTTATCTGTAGAACAATGCTGCGTTTTGCAATCTCCTCAGATTTGTCATTGGATAGAGAAAATTATAATTTCAAACAGTACTCCGGACAGTCACAACAATTAATATTATGTCTTTTATAATATTTTTTCAATTGAAATTGACACATTTGCAAGGTTGATAATGTATATACTTATAAAAGAGCAACTGTTGAGTTTCTGGATCAGCTCTTCTCAGAGCGTTCTGGTAGATACTGACTACACTGACCTTTCTAATGTAATGATTCAAAGACTGTAAATGATTATTTTGATGATATTTATATATACACTACATAAGTGTGTATATATTTTATGTGTAAAGATACGTGGATACAATTCTCATCTGTGCATAGCACTTGAATAGTGTTGAAGAGTTCACATTGAGTTCACTTGATGGCGTAGACGAATTTCGAGAGGCTTTAAAGTAAGATGGTGCGCGTGCAAGAGTACCGGCTAATACTTCAAATATTTATAATAAACAGCCTTTGAACTTTTATCCTGTGAAGACATTATGTTTAAATAAGCTTTTGATCTTAAGCGACTATAAGATGTAAGATATTATATTTTATACCTATAATACTTCAAATAACTTATATAACTGTTGTAGTAGGAATCAGTTCTCGCAGTATATCGTACTAAATGTACATAAAAATACAAAGATTTACTCACTATTATTATATTATAAGACGCATCTGCTATTATAATATATTCGTATTGTGAACGAATACACGCAAATCTAGTAAACACACAATACAAACTGCTATATCCCGTCTCTACATGGAAAATCAAAGAGATTTTTTAAGAAAAATCTTAATAATTTATGAAAAAATAAAATTTTTAATAGTTATTTATTCAACATATCTTCTTCAGAAATTCCATACATAAAATAACAATAAGGTAGTCCATGCACTTTTGTTGTGACGTCTGTAGAATACTTCATTATGGATATTTGAATACAGTTCATGACCGGACTTATTACACACACAGACACACCCACACCCACCCACACACCCACACACCCACACACACACACACACACACACACACACACATACATACACACACACACATACACACACACACACACACACACACACAGCGTGCACTTGGCGCCTCGCCATCACCAACACTAATTCGTCGTCGTTACATAATTGCTTCGTATTTGCACTAACCTTTCCCAGCACTGCATTTAAAATCCCCCTCGCTATGATGATATCCCCTATCATTCCTTGACAAGTTCCGGAAAAATAATATATGAAATTTATTGCTCTATAATATTTATATGACTTATATCTTGATGTCAGAGTAATAAATAAATAAATTTGCCGAATTTTTTACATGTAATACCTGTTCGTAGACGCTTGCTACGTCGTGAATAATATAAGGCAGAGGGAGACCATTCTTTTAATACGTATATAAGTAAAGTAATATTAAACGAAAATGCTTTTTTATTTCCCAAGTTTAACATGTGGGTGTATAAGTATTTGCGTCCGTCTGTCCCATCATAGCTCCTAAACGAGTGAAACTTATTTGTGTGTATTTGAGATGGTCATCAGGTATGTTGGTAGCAGTTTTTTCCAAGACATTTGCAGCATAGAGCAGACAGACAGCTCTAATTAGCACTAGTGACAAAATATCAGACAATATTGTATATAATAATTCTAATATAAGAGTTTAATTTCAAACATATTTGGGGTAGTTTAAAAAGTATGAAACAGTGATCACAATAAAAAAAATCGTCTGAGCTTGTAGTGTGGTTCTCAGAGCATCGCGTTTGTAACCCTCGTAGCTTTATTTTATGTTGAGTGTCTTTGCAGAAGGGCTTATTTCGATAAGTATGGTATTAAACCTCCTGCCACTCCCATTTGATACACAAGTGATCACTGGTATTGATTAAAAGTGGAAAACATATAAATAAATAAATAGTTAAGAGAATTAACTCCAAAAAAGGATTGCACATAATTCAGACTATCACAACAACCGGGAACTAAACAAATTCAATGTTACAATAGAATAATAATATAATAAAAGTTAACATAATAATAATGCATCATTAGCTAGCACAGTAACATTGTAAATTTGAGTCGCCACATAAGTTTACTCCAACTCGCGGACGCCACATAAAGGGAATATTAATTTTCCGAGCTTCCAGCCTTTAATTATGACGAACAACTTTCGGACTCTCAGCTCACGTTACAGCTACTCTCCCGGCTTGAACTTCTTTATACCACTGCTTGAATAAAACCAGAAAGTATGCGGTGGTTTTGGAAGTTTCTCTCGCTACTTTATACTTTAAGGGGGACAATTACGCGACAAACAGCTCGCTCATAACTTTATCCATTACGTGGAACATGTAGTAAAAATACGCAATAAATATCCTTCACTTTGTACATATTTTAGGTGGTATTCATTTGTTATTAAATATAGATTAATTTCATGCTCCAGAGCGGACGAGGTGAGCTCGCAGTAAATAGCGTAAGTATAAAATAAGTAGAATGTCACAAATGAAGCCAATGCAATGAAGCCTCTATTCCGCTCCAATATGGAAAGCATCCAAAGTACTGCATTGCTTGGTAATTTCGTCGGTGCTAAAATGCTGCTGCACTTAGTAATTTATGCCGCACATTAATAAACATGAGCAGATAAAGTCGTCGACGCAGCGTAGTCGATCCATCCCTAGTTGAGGTCTTCGTCAACCCACTTTGGAATCATATTGGAATTACACTATTAATCATATTATTTATTAGATAAATATATAGAATATTAGCTGTGCGGACTTCGTTCGTCAGATTTTTTAAAGTAGCCAAGTTACACCTTATAATATCTATCCGCCAGTGAAAGTCCTTAAAATCGTGATCCGTTTTAGAGATTAGCAGGAACACAGACAGATAGATAAAAATTTTAAAATTAGTTTTTTAGTGAGCTGTTAACATTAAATTGCAAACAGACACTTCAATTTTATTGATATATATATAATAGATAGTTAATTGATTTTGTTTTATAATAATATTAATAAGTGACAATAACAGCTATTACTCCTTATCACAGCGACCTGTCACGCCGTGATGAAGGTACAGTGCGTTATCAGTTCCAATACAAATTGATATTTCCTCAACTCACCTGATAAATCTAATATCAGTTATATTGAGTTACACGTACATGTGCTTACATAAATGCGCCACTCAAATTTGTAGACTAAATCCTAAAAATCATTGTAGATTAGTTAAAAACGCTCAAAAACTACCATATCAAGAAAATCTGTACACAATATAGACACAGAAAATTTGTAGGAAGTTTTATAGACAAAAAAGCGTATTCTGTTCATGTATCAACACCTAACACGAACCTTAGACGAGACATAGTTAGCGAGATTCACTTCAAATGACTGACATTAATATTTTAGTTTCAACTATTAGAGAGGCTGCTCTCAGACAAGCCTAAGAGACCTTTCATTCACATAAGATTCCATTTTACCTCAAAACAAACTATAGTTATTTATATATAACTAACTGTGCCCCCAACTTCGTTCGCGTGGAATGTTTTTAAGAACAAAAGTAGCCTAAGTCACTCTTTATAACATCAGCTATCCGCCAGTGAAAATCCTGTTGAAATCGGTTAAACCGTTTCAGAGATTAGCCGGACCAAATAGACAGACAGACTGATAGATAACAATGCAATTTTTTTTATATAACTACTTTATACTATTAAGTGAAAATCTGTTAATTTTAAATTACAAAAAAAAGTTCCATTTTATTTATACGTATAACTTTAAGGCTAAATAATTTTTGTTAAGATTTTTGTAAGCTATATTAATAATGAAATAAATATATCAACAAAATTCGTATTGTTTGCTATTTTTAAACAAGATATATAAAATAATTTTATAAAACAATTCTAAACGATAATAATTCAAAACTTTCCACCTCTTTCTCTATTATTAAAACGATTACAATTCCAACGGAAAAACAGAAGTCTCTCGAACAAACATCAGACGTACCTTAACGTGACTCGAGAGCTTGGAACAACTCACCGGCTACGGAACTTACGAATAAAAACATACTGAGTAAACGTAATTCCAATGGAACTAGACTGACATTAACATTGTCGTCCTCAAACAGAGAGTATGTGTACAATTTTATCCCTATTCAAATATATGTTAGTAATCTTTACATATGTTTAAATTTCCAGTCATTACAATTATGGTTGTAAAGCCATGAAGTTTCTTGCCCGTTCTTCTCCGTACACCTTTTTTATGCAATTAAATTTGTTTCATAAGTGTAATCTATACACATCAATAAAATATAAGTGTCTATTAACATTTCACTAAATGCATATGAAAGTATATATATTATTTACATAAAAAAAAAGGTTTTTTTTTCTCTGTCTATCAGTCTGTTTTGTCTTTTAAAAAAACATTTTCAAGCCATGGGCAAAGGTAGTGTAAATTAAAAACGATGGACTATTAAAATACTTAGTTTATTTGAGGCACATTGTATGTATATTTATTATATTTAAAATATATTTTATATTGTAAAATATGATAAAATATTTAGTACGTATTTTAACTCTATTCACAATTGTAAGTTTGAAATTCCTGAATAAGCTGGATCACTTGACATCTAATCTCGACATGTCTCTTAATTAAGATTTTTTTTTTTCATTTAGTGTGATAGTGGAGATAACAAAAATAAATGAAAGGGTAACTAGTGGGTATAAAGTGAAGTAGTTTTAGAGTCTAGTAGTAAAATGTTGTTTAATCCGCTGGTACTTCTCTGGTCCAGATACGACAAATAGGTCAGCTGTGGGCTCGTAAATTTATTGACCCCTGCCACAACAATGTTCATTGCAGTTTTATCGTATGTCTGTATGTATGTGGTTAGTAAATATTTTCCAGATATGACTTAGTGGACAATCAAGGGGAAGAATTGCTGACGCTAAGTAACACCACTCATATATATCATGTCTTGGATAAATAGTTGTCAGAGTAACTCGGAACTTTTCTAACACTAGCTGTGACCACGTCATTACATTGGATTTTTTATCCGCCAGTGAAAGTTCTATTAAAATCGGTCCAACCGTTTCAGATATTAGAACTTAATATTCAATTCGACAGACAGAGAAAAATAAATATACTTTTTTTATGTAAGTATCTTTCACATGCATTTAGGGAAAAGCTTTTAATTTTTAATTACGTAGAGACATTTCAATTTTATATACATGTATAGATCTTTACATGCCAAAATATCTTTTGTCTATGTCTTTGCGTTTTGCATAATATAATCCACAAAATCAAAATGCAAGAAATATAACGGGGAATATTTGAAAATTTTAATGGTCGACATTGTGTGTTCTCAAAATAAACATTTTGTATTATGTTATAGTAACAGTAAACGATAGTTAAGTAAGAGACAAAGATAGAGGAAACTGGGTCACGTTATGAGTTCAACTTTGAACGGTGTGGCGTCGGTTGAAAACAATGTTACACTAAAAACTCCAGACCGGCCCTCCTTGAGTACTCTTATACGTCTTAAGTAATTAGCCTTTTCTTACGACATCTGAATAAATGTAATGCTTTTCTTTGAGAGCTCTTTCTAAAATAGCAAACAAAAAATCCTTCCTTTTATGCATGTATACAGCATGTTAGTTTGATTTCTTTTTTATATAAACTTCACGGTAAAATCCAAAGCCGATTATTATACAATAAATATAATAGACACAGGTAAGTAGGTCAACTAGGAGCAAGGCGAGGGGCCTGTACCGGTTGGGAAGCGATCGTTTCTCACCAGGAAACTTTAGTTCTTGTCACCTTGTAGCTCCTTCCGGAGGGAGCAGAACGCTCAGACACCAATTTGCCTATCACACTTACAAATAAATTGAATTCTATCGGATTCTATCTAAGAGATTCACGGGATATTCGATTATGGTTAAATCGTACTGTTTATATTTGTACATTTTATTTAATACTATCTATACAGACAACTTCGTTCGCGTTGAATATGTTTTTTTAATAAAAGTAGTCTAAGTTACTTCATATAATATTAGTTATACGCCAGTGACAATCCTGTCAAAATCTGTTCAGCTGTTTCAAATATTATGCGAGCCAAACAGACAGAGAAATATATATATATATATATATATATATATATATTAATGTAAGTATACTTATATGCAACTACATATATATGCAAGTACATACGAAAAGCTGTTAATTTAGAATTACAAACAGACACTAAAATTTTATTTATATGTATATATTCAAAATATACCTGATGTATATATACACTGCGAAAAAAAACATGATATCAAAAATTATAAAATAAGTTTCATAAGATAACAAAATAAATTAACACATTACTTCTGAGGGTTTTTGAGACTTGAACCTTACCTTAATACCTTAAGATTATATAAAGAATTAAATGCTAGAATTCTGTTAATCAAAACGAGGGCTCCATTCCAGCTAAGACACCTAATGACGTAGTGGAGATTTAATGAAAACTTCACGAGAGTTGTTCGGCTGAAAGGTTTGAAGCGATAATTCCCTTTTGTTTCTTTTGTCTCTGTGGGACTTAAAATGCCGACGTGGACATCGTTTTATACTTATATATTTCCGTTATATAAAAATATAGGTTCTTTTAAGTTTATTAATGTATTATTCGTTAATTTTCAATGTAATATTAGCAGCGGATTGGATATAGAAGATATTTGAAACGCAAAAGTATTTATAAAGTTTTATATGCAAAATATTTCAGTTAGTTAACTGTGAAACGTAAAACAGAGTGGATTTTACTGATTTATCGTTCGATAATAGTTGTCTGTTTTTCACTATACAGAAAATAAATCTGTATCCATTTTATTTAAGCTAACTTTTGTCAGTGACATCGTCCGCGTTGTCTAAGTATAAGCAGTGTTATTGTCAGTTATTTCTTATTTATACAACGACTTCGTTCATATAACAGATAAGTTATAAACTACCTTATTTTGATAAATTTCCACTAATAATGAGGATACAGTATTTATTAAATTGAGAAATAATAAATATGTATTGAAATTTTTGAGAATTTTAAAAATCACGGTTTTGTATAGAGTTAACTAACAAAACTGTTATTTACTGAATTAATTATTCTGATAACATCTTAACACTAAACCTACCAAGTACCGGTCAAATTGACCGTTCTTAAACTTTTGTAAAACTTACACATTTTTAAACGTTATAATATCGTTATCAAACTACATGACAATTCTTAGAATATGCATATAATATTATCTACACTCTTTACTTTTAATTATTTCCATTATTACCTGCGTTATATAATAAAATAACTTAATTACCGGTCAATTTGACCGCGTGCGGTAGGAACAGGTACACAAGAATTGTCGGTAGGTTTAGTGTTAATATGGACCGTAATCTTAATCATAAGATTTTATAAAAACGAAAAATTTTAATAATGGGAAGAAAAAGTATCTCTAGATAATACATGATGTAAACGAGTGTGTATCTTCATATTGGCAGTATAAAAAATACCAACATAATAAATTAAATATCATCTATATTAAAAATAAATATTATGTAAGTTTGTTCGTGTTACACAATTTTTCATTAACATTTTCATTTACACGTATAACTATAAACATTCATTTACATTTTCAGAAATTATTCAATTCTTTAATGAGTAAATAAAATTTATTCAACATATACAACTTTTTCGTTACTTCGTCTGAGTAATAAAAATAATGGCTTTAAACTATTAATACAATTGCGGACAGCTTAGCATTTTGCGTATAAAATTTTTGTTAAAAACATATAAATATTAAATATATTTGTGTGTTTTTGTGTACATGATTAGTGAGAGTGCAGTGTGTTTTATTAATCGATGTGTTTCCGGGTCATAGAGCCTTTGCAAAGCCTTTTCGATATGGAAATATTTAGGTATTTATAGGGTGAGGGTGTAAGGCCAAGACATACATACATATATATATATATATATATAGATTTTAAATGTTTTAACTGCGTTTTCCAAATAATTACTTCCTAAAAATCATTGTCTTTATGAAAATCGAACTTAAGAAATTAATACATATGTTATATACAAATGTGCGCATACATAAGAAATAAGTATTAAAATCATAATAATATATGTTTTTTTTATTCTCTTCTAACTATAATACTCGTATAATCGATTTCAATACAAAACTACTTTCATTCTATGATCGCTATTTTATAATATCATTGCTACTTATTAAAAAATAATATATATTATATGGGGCGTGTTCACTGCGGATCTGAAAATCTTCCATGTGCGGATTTCCTTAAAATGTTATCCACAACCAACAACATGATCGGGAATAAATAAGATACATATAACAACAATTATTAAGTAACAAATTAAAACAACATTGATATTGAATCATAACATCACGAATGTAACAATAATATAAGATTTAAAACACTAAAGGTAGGTTAAATGATCGGTGTGCGCAGTGCGCATGCGCCCGGCCCCGCAGCGCGCCTGCGCGCTCGCTTAACCTCAATCCGAGACGTTGTTGAATGAAACTTCACTCTCAAGTCGACTCACACGATCGCACTTTGCTCTCAAAACCTCATCTACTTAACGGCCATTTATCGAATCTGTACTAATCTTGTCGATTAGGTACAACTGAAGATAACTTACTAGAAAACTTATACTTAAACTATACACACAAACATCTTTATATCTACTTAGAGACATATTTTCGTATTTATCTAAGATATGCCAAAAAAAACTATTAATTATACAAGCGGGATGTTAATTTGCATAAGATTTAATTAATTCCCTAAAATATATACGACCTTTCAGAACCTTTTACATAACACAAAAGATACTCAAATCCATTATCAACCTACACTGCCTTCAAACGAAAACTATTATTAATGTAATGTATAGATAACGTAAACAAAAACAATTATTATAAAAATAATAATAATGGAGCCCTCATAACCTTAATTTTAAGTTATTTTTACAGAAGGATCTTTCAGGAAGTATGTTCTGACACTCCCATTAGATTCGAAGTAGAACTAATAAATAATAGTAACAATTTTGGTAACTGGAGTAAAAAATGAAATATTATTGGTAAAAAATTTGGTAATTGGGGTAAAAAATGAAATATTAAAACTAAAACGTGACTTTAATACCAACTAGACGTACAATTAAAGACAAAGAATGTTTAAATGGGTCTGAACGAAGAGAACAATTAACTAGGTAGCTAGCAGCTGAAAGCTTTCTAGTGCCTGCAGGTGATCGTGAATAGGAAATGGCCGGAGACACGGACAAACACAATGTCAACGGATCTAGATACTGATAGATATAGATATATATAGTTTTAAATCTATTGCAAGTGTTTATAACGCGATAATAAGATTGTTATAGTTAAGAAGTATTATTTTTAAGATGTATAACCTATGACCATAAATTTGAAATGTTATAATATTTTATTTAATACATAAGACATTCATTAATATTGAAGCTGTAGAAAAATCTAATCAGATTATAATTAGGAGAAGTGATACGTTAAAAAATGTTCTTAGTGCTTAATATATTTTGATAAAAACATTGAAAACAATATCCAATAAATATGTTAACACAAAAATAGTTCTAAAATTTTAATAAAACATATAAAATATACCAATATCATAGCATTTATTTCTTATCTTTATTTTTTACCTTTTGAAAAAAGATTTAATATTATAAAATTGTTTAAAGATATTCAAATTAAACCTTTACTATAATTCAACTTAAATTTACAGTCGTAAAGTGAGAAATAGTATCAAAATATTCTGATAATTAACACACTAGGCTCATTGGCAATGAGCATAAACAAAAAATAAATAATTTCTCAACCAATTATTCACGACCGTGCATGTAATAATGACTTTTTCAGTGAAAATATGAAAAAAAGTACTCGATATATTATCGTAAACTCCTTGGAAATGGAAAAGCGAGGTAACTCGCGGACAAATGGTTAGGCTCTACATTGACAAATTACCCCAACACTTTTCTTTTTACCCCTACGTACGGAGGGTAAAAAGAAAAGTGTTTGACGTATTTTTTACTGCATCGGTTTTTAAACATTATTTTGTAATTAATATCAATCACATTATATATTTTGATTTTTTAAGTATATAGATGTTTTTAATTGATTATAAAAACAAAAATTTTTAAAGGTATATCCGCTAAGTCACAAAAAACAAAAACTCATTAAAGCTACATAAAGCACGTGTTACCAAAACTTCAAATAAGATGGTTCTTCGTGGTTTTTTCACCGAGTTGTCTCTGGTGTTATAAAAATACTAGCTAGTGCCCGTGGCATTGCTCTTTTTATTTAATAACGAGATATAGTTAAGGCTGCTGTAGTCTAGTGTAACGGAATCCAATTACAATTATAGCTTTTACATACTTTACATTTAAATATGATATTTAGTCGAAATATTCATAATAACTAACTTTAAAAACGAAATATACATGATCGAATATAAACACTGTGACATCTTGAAACAAAAACTTCCGTTGGTTCTCTGCCAATTTCTCTCTGGTGAGATTAAAATGACATATTAAACTCACGGATTTCTGACATTGTGGTTGGTATATTGCACTAATTAAGGAGGATATTATAATGACTTAACTAAGAAAGGTCTAAACGACTCTCGTGTTACGTTCTAATGCGTCAAATGGATATAGCGAGTAAGCAGAATCCTGTTGTGGTGCGTCCCGGGGCCCTTGGGATGGTGTATCACGTGCCCTAAATTACTTATCCCTTTTACCATTCTTTATAGCATGAATACGCTTTATAGCTCTATTGAAATATATTAAATATTATACATTATTCAAGCAGCAATTTAGTGAAAGATTAGCTTCACACTTTCTGAAGAAATTAATAATTTATCGTTCCAAATAGTGATATTTCAAGAGATCTTCTGAAAGAGATTTTTATTTATGTTTTGCTTCCCCCACATTACACCATGTTTTCACCTGTCATTGCCAGATATGTGTAATTTATTAAATTCAACGAGACCCAACCCTGGCTCTGTACTGTGTCCCTGTGGGAGCTTGTCTCATAGCCATTACTTACAACCGTACCATGCCTGACATTGTTGTAAAATTCGCATTTTTGGTAATGAATTATATAATTGAATTCAGATTAGTGGGACAAACGAACTGATTGAATATAACCTATTTACGACAGTTACTTGCTACAGATGCGGATTTCGAATGGTTTCGGATCATTTGATCGGTTATATAAGTATTGTATGAAACAGAGCAGTTTCGTATGTAAGTAAATATAGTATGTCTACAGATGTTTTCGTTACTCTTCGGGAAATTCAATTGTTATAAACAACTTGTTCATAATTAAATTTAGTATGTAATATAAATTAATATAATTTATTGATTACAGATGTACCTAAATAGGGTTTTGAAACATGACTTCAGACAAATGGATCAATACACGCATAAATCGTCAAATCCGTAAAGTAACATGCCGGGGACACGGCGTGCTCTGGATTAGTTGGAAAATACATGCTTTCACCGTTATTATTTATTCATATAAAGTAATAACATTACTCCTGCCTACCACCATCAGATGTGGTTATCCAACTACGAGGTCCAGCAAATCGGGAGGAAGATTTCTCATTTAAAAATGTCGTGAAGACCTGGCTACATGTGAGCACGTCACGCGTACTCACCTGGCACTCGTTACACGTATGCACGGAGTAGGACTGGTCGCAGTCGTAGCGCTGGAGGATGGTGGCGAAGTCGCAGTGCACGCGCGCGACCATCGCGTCGAGGGCGAGCAGGTCCTGCAGCGTGCGCTCGCAGCGCCCCCCGCCGGCGAGCACGTCGGCGCGCGCGCCGCGGTCCAGCGCGGAGGCGGGCGAGCGCTCGCAGCAGGCGCGCAGCCGCAGCTCCGCCAGCCGCCGCGCTCGCGCCCCGGCTCCCAGCGCGCACAGCGGCCGCACGTCGCGCCCCGCCAGCGTCCCGGCGCCGCCGCCGCCGCACGCCGCGTGCCCGTCGCCGCACTCGGCGCCCGCGCCCTCCTCCTCCAGATCGCACGCGCTCAGCCAGGGGTTGAGGCGCGCGAGCGGACTCACGGCCAGGCCCGCGGCCGCCATCAGCAGCAGCAGCAGCAGCGGCGGCGCTCGCATGGCGGGGGCGGCGCCGCTAGCGGGGGCCGGCCCGCCGGGCGCGGCGCTGCCTCATACCGCATCGCGCATGGCGACCTACTCGCGCGGCCCGGGCCGCGGGGCCGCCGCGCGGGGTGGGCGCGCCGCCATGTCGCTCGCTCGCCGCTCGACTGACTCCCCCCGGGCGCGCATCGATCGCCCCGCGCCCTCCCCCCCTCCACCCCTACACCCTCCATCCTAGTTATGTAACATGCGCGCGCAACCCTCACTCCTTACTCTCGAAGGCTTTCCGTCTAATAAACCCCCCACTGACCTCTGGCGGTAACGTCTCTCACGAGACCGAAACGACCGACGATCTAACCATTCAACTATATTCGTACGTTCTAAATTCCTATACAAAATAACAGATGGCGTCTTCCGCAAATTATTTCATAAAGCAATATGAGTTTTAAATTTTTTGTATTCTTATGCAACAATGATTTGTTTTATTCGAGTGTGGCATAAAATATCCAATAAACATTTTAAAAAGGTTTTAATTGTAATTTTAAACTGAAACAATATTGAGTCGGTACACGAACCTATCGTATAATATACGCAAACAATTTCTCAATACATTTCACACGAATAGATTAAATACTGAACAACTTTATGAAATAAAGATATTTACAATATATTGATCACATTAATATGTTCAAGATTAGGTTCAGAAACTTTGGATAGCAACTTAAACCGATTATTAAATCCACTTTCTCTTCTGTATTAAAAGCCATAATTTATATTATTAATTAAACGACTATGATTTACATTTCAATTCCTCGTCTTATCTTAAATTCTTCTTTCGCTCCCACCATTCTGTTCTATGCAAATGGTTTTCAAGTGTCATAAAACAACTTATGTGTTGTATATATTACTTATATACTTTCTGGCCAAGGATTTTTTCTTCCTTATTTATTGCTCACTAAAATATTGTGGTTTGTGAAACAGTGATCACAATAAAGAAATACCCGACTGAGTATGTTGTGTGGTTCTTCTCAGAGCGGGGAGCGTTTGGAACATGAGTAAACTTATTTTAAGTTGGAGAGTGTCTTTACAGAAGGGCATAATTGGAAAGTATGGTACCAAAATAGGTCTTGACACTACCATTTGATCCAAAAACGATCACTAGTATTGATACAAAGTGAAAAAGATATGAATAGATAAATATATACATATATGCTCATGTTTGTATGAAATAATTGTTAGTTAATGTAATTTTATCGTCTTTACTTTCAATTTTACTTCTTATTATTTTTCCTTTTAACGGCAGAATGTAATTAAAACATTCGTTAATTAATTTACATTTTGAATCAGAAAGACAAATAAGTTAAAAACAATATTCAGTTGAGTTGAGTCATATATTATTTATATAAAATATTCTTTCCTTAAAGGTAAAAAAAATACATTAGTAAATGTAGTGATTGTAATGCGTGTGGTCTTTATAATATATATAATTTGTATTCAGTCAATGTGTGTGTGACATTTTGTACTATTATATATAATTGTTATGATATTTAACAGTCTAGTCAGATATGGACACTGGCGAGACGACATTAACAGTGAAAATTTGGCAAAATTGTGACATTCACGATTGCGTATTGTTTATTATTGAAGTTTGCTAATAATTGGGTTGAAAATGGCGCAGGCACAGGTAGTGCGTCCCTCTCGCACTTAGTGTATGCTTGAGGTGTCTCTTTCACGCTCGCCGCGTTGTAACTCGAGCTCCGTTCAGTGCATTCACTCATTGCTACCAGCGTCAAGTAAACAAAATTCTCTCTCAACTATCACAGAAATACGTAATTGTTATTATAATTATATTAAACGGATTATTACTTAAAGTGTATAATATATTTAAAGTTTTAATTTATCTATTAAACGTAAATTTCGCTCCAAAAGTAGCTTACGTCAACTAAATATTACTAAATCAGTGTAAAGGTTAAATTTCATCATAATGGACGCAACAAGTAAGTCAAGTTATTTGCTTTTATACTATTATTTTTATTTACAAAACACGTATATGTATACGTATGTCTGTAAATTTAACTTTTTTAAGAGTGGAAAATTACCAATAATAATTATTGTTTTTTCATACTCATTTCATTGGTTATGTTAGTCATATAGCGCAATACATTTTTTTATTTTAATATCTTTGTTACGTATTATATTATTTCGATTAAGTAACATGGTACAATTGTTAAAGTGAAATCAGTGCAATTGTATAACAATTTCACTTATTGTCAATCATACTGAAGTTTGGTTAAAGAAACACAAAAAATTTCCATTCAAATAAACTCGTAACAGACAAACAAAAGAATTTCCAGTATGCTGTTTTGTTTAAACAAATATAAAGATAACGATTTATCTCACATTACCAAAATAATATATAACAAAAATTTTAACGCTTTCCGTTAAAACCTTGGCTTAGTTACGCTCTGAATATTTTGTATTATATCTTGTTTTAAATATAATATATATTGTATATAATATAGATCTATAAGAATAAATTTAATAAATAAAAGAAAGTTAAAAGTTACAATTGTATTGCAACATTTGATAGTCATAAATTTACGTAAGGTAATAATAATTACCAGGAACCAATTATTTATTCATATTCAAACTTCTTCATGATTCATAGCAATTAGGTTTACCATTTTTATTCACTTATGGAACCTAAATATTCACTATAACACTATCGCCACGTAAAGATAAGATACCTGTAATTACGATTTAATGTGTAAAGATAATGAAATGTATTTGAAAATAAGTAAATGGATGTAATCGGTGTAGAAATTATAAGTTATTTTTTTACGTCCACGGCGTGTTCATAACGCGCATTGTTTAACGTCTTGTGTAACTTAATTACCGCCAATTTGCAGTTTTCTTAAAAAAAACATCACGATGTTAAAAAGAAATTTTAAATCATTTAAGTTAAGTAACAATTTGTTAGCTAATTAATATTTAATGTTCAAACAGTTATTAATTCAATGGGTCTATATTATTTTTGTTATATGACTTGTATGACTGTTCTATTTTACTTTTAATTTTTATTTATATATATATTTTTCTTTTATTGACTTAAATTAATTTGTTACTAAATATATTTAAAATAAGAGCGTACATTTTTTTTTATTTTCAGTGGAAAACAAAATGGGCTTACCGCCACCATACGAGCAAATGCCACCAAATGCCCCACCACCATCATACTTCGCAACCGCGCCACAACTACAACCACAACCACAACCACAACCGCGCACTGTGGTGATAACCACACCCACCCCCACACACACCGCACACACGAAGCTGGGCCCGGGGCCCACGGGGACTTTGTGCCCCAATTGCAACAAGTCCATAGTCACCACCGTTGATTACGTATCCAACAATCGAACCCACATTGTGTCAGCAGCCTTGTGTATACTTGCCGGGTAAGTTCTCACACTCATTACATTATTTACCCGGTAGAAAAATAATTAGCTTAGTTAGGCTTAAAGCAATTTTGACTGAGTTGTCAAATGTAGAAAAAATAATTATATATATATATATATATATATATATATATATATATATATATATATATATATATATATATATATATATATATATATTAATGTCTGTTTGTAATTACAAATTAACTTTTCACTTACATATGAAAGTATATTTTAAAATTGTTCTCTGTCTGTTTGGATCGCATATCTGAAATAACTGAACCGATTTTAACAGGACTTTTACTAAATGTTTTTAAAAATATATTCCGAGTGAAGTCGCGTGCGCAGCTACTATATAATATGTATTTCCAGGTGCTGTTGCGGATGCCTCGTTCCATACTGCATGAGATCGTGTAAGACTGCAAACCATTACTGTCCCCAATGTAAAGCCTTTTTAGGGTCCCACGTGCCCTCCTAATGACAATGGCTAGTGCTTTAGATTTTAGGATAATGCTTGCAGGGATTTTACACATTTTAATAATAAAATCAAAGGGATCTCATAAGTAATGAGATGTCTGAAATCACTCGAAATAGAATGTCTCGAATTTATATTTATCTCACGTAATCACTGTTTTATACTTTTCATATAGATGTGACCTGTGTGAAAAGTATAAAATACGGTTACTTTTTATAAAGATAACTCTGTGAAAAGTATAAAATAATGGTTACTCTTTATAAAGATTACTCTGTGAAAAGTATAAAATAACTGTTACTTTTATATAGATAACTGTGAAAAGTATAAAATAATAAAACAAAACAATATTTGAAATGTATATATTCTCATTATACAACACTTAATCTTCTCATAATAATAATTATAAATATATATATGAAATATTAAAATTGAAATGTTGATTTGTATACATAAACTATATAACTGTGATATGCTTTGTCTTATATGTTATTTATAATTAATACTTATTTCTTTGTTTTAAATAAAGAAAAATATATAAATAAAACATTATTTTATTTAAAAAAAACCTTTCAAATATTATTACTAATAAGTTATATTATTACTAATAAGTATAATATAATTGATGTTAAAATACTTTATTTCTGGAATAAATTCCCAAAAATCTTCTACAATTAGGACAGTAGTGTTCAACGTTCCTCCATTTTTTGGTAACGTATGGAATGATGCAACAACATAACCACCTGAAAATAAAATTCAAATTATCTTTATTCAAGTAGGCATTTACAAGCATTTTTGAATCGTCAATTATAACAATACAAAAAAAAGTCAGTGTAGTCAGTCCGTAAGTAAGCTACTACCGGCTCGGAATGCTGCTCTGTTGAGAAGAGCCGGCCAGAAACTAAACAGTTGCTCTTTTCAAAAGATATATAACAATCTTAGGTGATGTACATTATAATATAAATCCTGCAAATGATTTAACAACTTAAGTTCCACGTATTTTGATTCACTAAAAACTCTTGAACGCTATAATAAGATTTATTTAATAAAAGATCAAGTCAGAGTACGCTACCAGCTCAGTATGCAGCGAAGAGTAGACCAGAAACTAACAGTTGATCTTTTAAAATATTTAACAATATTAGATCTATATATTATAATATCAACTATACAAAATTAATAACCCAAGTTTCTGAAAAACCGATTAAAAACTCTTGAATGCTATAATAAGAAGCCTAAACTGTAATAAGGAAGGTATCTTGTAGTATTTTATTATATGTGTTATGCCTATCCCTATCCCCTGGAACTTGATTATAGATAGGGAAGACAAACAAATAAACTTATAATAAAAGAAGGAAAACGTTTAAATTTAATAGAAAATCATTTTTTTTGCATAATATTATGTTATAATTGATAATTGATAACATTTCCTTTCCCTTTCATCGTTATCAATATTAAACAAGTATATTGTTCCATGTGTACTACACTACCGTGCCCTTCAGACCCTCCACTAAGTACACTAATGAGCACTCCAGACTGCACTGCCATCGTCATACGCTAATTGAATTTACAAATGAACATGTATACACTACACTTTATTGTGCATCACTAATTGATATTTTTTTAGGGTTCCGTTATCATCCTTTATATTTTCGTGATTATCGTCCGTCTGTCCGTCCGCAGCCTAACATCGGCAAAGTAGTACAATTATATTTTGAAGATTTAATATTACCGACAAAGTGAAGTATTGTTGGATAGGTCTTTAAAAAATATGATTGGTTTGAAAAAAACATTTTTCGATTAAGGGATTCGTTAGTGAAATATTAATATATACGCAAGTGTCCCCCCCCCCTCCCCTAGCTTAATAGTTGGTTTGGAGATGTGAAAATATTCACGATAATGAATTTCAAAGGATAACGCTGAACTAAGTAAGCGTCACAAGTTTACGAGACACAATTAGTAAACTTCAAATATATATATGTATATATATTTTGGTTACATCTTGGAAGATAGATCAAAATAATGTACTATAGAATTGTACATTTCATAAAGATCGACAAAAACTCTTAGAGTGTATATGTCTATCTATTCATTATGGGTAACTACGGAACTTTATATTGCGCGTGAGCCGACACGCACTTGACCGGTTCCTGTTGATTGTTATTAATATTATTGTTTTTTAAAATATCACCGAAATGAAATATATATTCATACTAGAATTATATAATAAATAAAAAAAAACTACTTTTGAATAAACCGACAAATACTTTTCTTTATAATTTATTACATATTGAGAACATTCTTCAATTTAAATTTATGAAAAGGTAAAGAATTTTAAGAAACATCAAAAGCAACACTCACCAGAACAGTATACCTAGAACCAAAGCAATGACGTGTGTTAAAGTTGTATTAACGTAGTGAGCCTTCGTCATGACATCCTCTTGGCAGTGGGGACACTTCATCCCCACGGGCTCAGACCCAACTTGGAGAAGATCCATCTCAATGCACACTTCATTATTCTGAGTTATCTGGTGATATGAATTGGTCTCCACTAAAAATATTAGAGTTAGCAGCCTTAATTTTAAGTTGGAGTTATTTACGGAAAGTTGGATATATTTACGGAAAGGTTTATGTCTATGTATGGCATCATATTCCTGACACTCCCATTTGATACACAAGTTATCAATAATGATTTAAAGTGGAAAATATATAAATAAATATTTAGCCTTACCATTAATTTATATTTCCGCTAAATGTGTAATCATGTTTTTATTAATAGCTAACAATAAATAATATGGTTTCCTCAAAGGAAAATGTTTTTTATTCTTTTGTTTTTTCTTACTTTTCAATGATACACAACAAATTTACGTAGATTAGAAAGAAATATATAAATAAATATAAATGAGAACATGGAATAGATTGGAAAAGTTAATGAGAAGCTTCTTGTCATTCCATGGATTCACCGTGCGGGTGGCGGGTCCATCGCGTTGCAAGGAGAGCACAAACAATGCCTGGGACTTGCGACCCAGGTTAGGTTTATTATAATTACAGTTAATTTGACCTCGTAACTATTAATTTCAGAATAAATAAGTGTTTTAATCAACTGTTTTAATACGTTTCATACGTTTATATCAATAAATAAATCAAAATATTAAAATTTCTAATATTCGTGTAGTTCCTGTTATTTTCCTCTATTCTTTTATTTATGTAATAATGTCAAAGATAAAAAAAAAATATGATAGATCGTATATATACGATAAAATTATATGTATATATATGTATAGAAAAATACTTACTAGTAATCTTGGATAATCTTCAAAAATAAATAAAAATTTTCAACACATTTTTTTTCTATTATTTATTTATAAAGAAATTATTAAACTAATTATTTATAACTCCTCACTCCATGACTTACTATTTGTCAATAACAAGATAAGAAACGGATAGTTATATTATCGTGTACCCACTTAGATAAGGACTGGTGTGGATCGAATGTGGCTAATCAATAAACTCAAAAACATTATAATATATACTATTATACATAAAGTATTATAATATATATTATTATAATAATATATGTATTATTATAATATACATTGAAGTAATTAGCTGCTCGCCTTGATGGGTAGTGTCCCGATTTGTAGAGCGATAGAACAGATTTCCAGGTCGCAAGTTCGATTCCTGTCTCGATATAATTTTATTACATTTATATAAAAATAATTTCCAATGGCTATACCTGTCTGACAAGTTTTGATATTTCTGTTTTCGTTATTAAGATTCATGTAACTTAACCTCCAACCCTAACATTCTAATTTATCTGTTTACATAATATTGTGTACCTATAATTAGTTAGTTATCTTATTTTTAACCCATATAATTGTGATATTGTTAATTTATATTATAAAAAGAGTTGTAATGAAAAATATTAACATGAATTAAAAAGTTTCAACCAACGTTTTAAATCCAGTTGTTGAACCAAATAATACTAAAAACAAAAATGACAGGTCATCAAAATATATGTAAAGTAAACTTTATTTTTAATTATCATATATAAAACTACTATTTATAATAATATATTTAACCATTACTCTACCTCGAGTATAAGATTATATTGAAGAATTAAGTAGAAAAACAATTGAAGCAAAATTACTGTATTACAAAAAAAACGGTAACTTTCACGGTTAAACGCTAATAGCAAGTTAATCGCATATTATTATTTTAATTGAGATGTAGATCAAATACATATAAAGCAAATTTCGATTATAATAATTTGACTATATTCTACGTCAATAGCTTGGATACTTCTTCAGTCGAATTGCTACAGTTCATATGTGAGCTGGCTTCACCTCTTTTTTTTTGTATGTCTCTGCTGTTAGCCCTACCGGCCATGACAGCGTCACCGGCTGTCTTCACCGGTTTTGCACTACCCGTACAAAGAAGAGAGCCAAAAAACAAAAAAGAAAGCTTGCTATTTCTACTTTTAACTCCTGACTCTCCTTCATTCTCCTTGTAAATTGCACTTTTCCAAAGAAAATCTATTATTTCACGTTCCCTATGGTACACATTTTCAATAACAACATTTACCACCAGTTGGGCCTCAACAGACGTTTTATTTTTTTAATTTCAAAATAAACTTCACAAGACAACAAGACCTGCAAATACTTTCGACCATTTTAACATATGATAGAATTTTGTTCATAGTTGGATTTTCTTTCAAGACAACATCTTGGACCAAGATCTAAGGGCTAAAGTTAAACTTAGTGTAATTTTTAAATATGATAAGAATCGTAAAATTTTGTATGGGGGTTCATAAACATAAATTCTTTACCCTTTTATTTATTTTTAATACAAATGTATTTTGTTTTCAGTATATCTTCATATACCAGTACGTTTTGTTACAACTCAATCTGCATTTTAAAGTGAAAACCGTATATTAATAAGAAAACTCTATATCTTGCTACTGACGAATGACCATAAACTAATATATAGAAGTGACAGATCAGTTGTCAGACGTCAATGAATGGGCTAAATAGTAAATATCACAAGTTAAAAGCTATAAACTTAGTTTTTAACAAACAGCAATCAGCAGTATTAAGATTTAGTTGAATTGAATTAATAACACCTACACATAAACTACTCTAAAATATAGGATATATGATTATCATTTACAATGGATGTAGATCTCTTGCGACCTGGCACAGTGCCTATATCACCAGATACAGTATTGTGGTTTGAATTTCTATTAGACCCCAATTTGCTAAAGAGGCATTTAACTAAAGACAATCCAGGTTATAAATTCAATATTCTTGTGTAGTTAAATATTTAATTAACTTTATTAAATGAGAATTAATTGTAGAGCCATCAGCATGTGAGTTGATAGAGGAATTTATAAATGTGGATACAAAGCATGCAAACTCAAAGCCCACCAGTGAGAGGATCGTGGATGTGGATGCTCCCCCGAGTCCACCGACTCCAACCCCTATACCTCTCCAGTTTACAAGAAAACAATTAGCTCTTAAGATCTTGGCACTAAAAGTAGCTGCCGGCTTGCATTGGAATTTAGGTATATTTAATTTTAGAAAAGAAAAGATAATGAAATCCCTTTGTTAAATTGTATAACGGCATGTATATAAACACTTTGATTTTGTAGACTCAAATTATACTATTTATTTGTTATTTTAATCTTTATGTAAAAATATTATTTTAGACATATTTGAAACAAAGTTGCCTCCACAAACTCAACAACACCTAATGCAAGATCTGGTATACATGGCTACTGATACCAACTTTGCTATTCCACCTCAGGTAACATTTCAAGTTAATCCCATTACTGATTTTGTCATAAACTAGTCAAAACCACATACTTTGTGATGTTTTATTTCATATTAATCTAAATTTTTATTTGATGATAGTATTAAATATTTTATAGGATGTTCCCGTAGAAATGTTTCACAAACCCCAAGCACAGTTTGCTCTTACGTTGTACCACAGATGGGTGCTGCGGTTTCCTGTAAAGGCTGCGTTGTATTCAAAGTCTAATAAAATGTCATTTGTCCATATGTAAGTTTTATATATATATATATATATGGTTCTTTTATGGTTTATTCTATTCTGAATACAATAACTAATATTGCATCTTGCTCTAAAGTATTTGTACATGACAATAATTTTTTCATATGTAACCCAAATCTCACATAATAATAAAAGGCAATTTATTTTAAAAGGGTGGTACTATTTTGTTTTGCAACTAATCTCTAGCACCTTTTACTTTCACACTAAACCCACCAACAATTCTTGTATACCTGTTGCTACCGCACGCCGTCAAATTGACCGGTAATAAAAAGTTATTTTATTATATAACGCAGGTAATAATGGAAATAACTATATTGACGAAAATATTATATGCATATTCTAAGAATTGTCATGAAGTTTGATAACGATATTATAACGTTTAAAAATGTGTAACTTTTACAAAAGTTTAAGAAGGGTCAATTTGACCGGTACTTGGTAGGTTTAGTGTTAATGAAAGACTCTCAAGAACATCTTTCCAACTACACTTAATAATATATAAAGTTTATAATTATAATACTAAATATCTCATCCTTTCAGGCCCGGCATGCAAGGTGATAGCACCTTTAGCCCTTTGAACCAAAACTTTGAAAAGATTCTACGCATGTGTGAAGCTTCAAGAATGCAAAGCATCAGATACTTAGACAGTGTTCTATCATACTATGAGACCACGCTCGGCAGAAAAGATGCAAGAAAGATAAAAATTCCAATTATGGAAGCATTCGTTCATCTCACAGAAGATACCAACGATATGAGTCATAATTGGAATGCCGGTGATCTTATTATTAGTCAATATGAATTAGCAATGCAGATACATTTCGATCTGTGCTACAATTATTTTTTTTACGGCCAACACGATCTGGCAAAGCAACACATCTTAGGGTGTAGAGAGAATTCCAACCTTCTCGAAAAAGAAATTGCCAATTATGGATATGGTCACCATAAATCAATACCGTGGGGCGATTTCTATTACGCCAGTGTGAGTAAAGAGGACATTCTGGGTTACATACGAGCTTTGAATCTCGGTTACGAAGTTCTAAACGAAGAGCCATCTTTGCTTCAAAAACTTCAGGAATCTATTGCAAATCATTATACTGGTATTATAGCTATTTTGCAAGCGGACAACATAGCGAGAGAGATACCGATGGTTCACAGGGATGTCGTTGAACTCGACATACAGGGGTCGGCTTCGAGTGGAGCTTTCACCGTTGCTAGAGACCTTTTAAATCGCGTAGCCGCCTTGAATGCAGTCAGATACTCCTTGGAAGGCGGTATACCATCGACTCATCCAGACTTCCTAAATAAGCTGAAGACTCAGGGTATTAAGTTCTTCGATCTTCTGCTCTGGGCGCTCGGTCCAGTTTTAATGTCAAATCTATCCGAAGAGGACTGGGAGAATCTTCGAATGTTTTTTCTTCATTTAGCGACATCACAGTGTAAGATACCAATTGATAGATTGGATGAATACTTAAAAAAATATGTCGGTGATGCCAGTGAGATTATAAGGAGAAAGCTGATCTCCGACGAGCACCTCAGAGAAATATTGAACGATCCCTTTAACATTGAAGATGAAAATATTGATATTCCTCGAGAACTCCTAACGGATGACTGGGAAGCGCCAGAATTTGATTTTAAGTCCGTGCCAGAATTAGAAATGGGGAAAATGAAGAAACGTTTAATAGAGGCGTCCACGGCTGATGATGTCAGGATGTGTTTGGTTAAATTGGCCATGACGTCACCAACTTCTCCACTGTGGAAACTGAATCCTACCTGGAAGCCTCCTGGTTCTTTGGGCAATGCATTGATGGCATTGCCGAGAGGATTCTTGCAGGATTTTGGATATATAGTGTCCAGTACGGCCAGGGCCCGTTTGGAAGCGGGCTGTGCGCGAACTGCGTTGTCTCTTCTATCATCATTAGAGGGGGAGGTCCGAAGTCAATTAGGGGGGGGTTCGGACCCTATTTTATACAGACTCTGTCGGCATTTGTCGTGGGAAGTGCTATTGCTTCAAGTTAATGTAGTATTAAGCGAATGGCCCCATCATCATATTAACCTGACCGTTCTAGCAAATAAGTGTAAGGCCTGCATCGCAGTGGCTACTTCAGGCGATAGTGTTGTACCGCGGCCTCAAGTGAGTAATGTTTCTATACAATTTTATGTTTATAAAATATATTTCATGTTAACAAATTGTTGTAATTAACCATGTGTTTATATTTTTTTACATAAAATTTTCTGTTCTTATAAAAAAATCGCTAGACCAAATTTCTATCATTCCCTAACAATGTCACATAGGTACTGGAAGCGTGCTGGACGTGCCTGGTGAACGCGTGCGAGTGGGAGGGCGCTGGGGGAGGCGCGGGATCGTGCGGGGGAGGCGCAGGGGAGGCAGCCGCCGCGCTGTGCGCCGCCTGCTACGAGTTGCAACGCGGGAAGGGACCCAGGAAGTTTCCCAGAGCGCTGTGGGATTATGGTACTAACTTATTATTAGCAGATATTTTTATAAACATAAATAAAATCATGAGATATATTGCTGTCTCCGTCTAATTGGATATTTTGAATTCTTGCGTTTATTACCGCCATGATAAAGACTAAAGTTTTAAACGCTTTCAGCTTTATCGGTATATAGCAATGGATCAAGCGGGCCCGTGAAGCGCACCGCGGGGGGGATGCCCGCCAACTCAAGGGATGCTCCCAACGTGGCTGCGGAGGCGAGGAACGCCTTTAACGCATTCCTCGCAACCCTCCGGGAGCCCCTCGCCATCGGCGTGATGATGTCCCTCCTAGCCAGGATACACAACCTAATAATAAATGACAGTTCCCTGGAGCTGGTCGTAGAATATTCCAATCTGTGGCCGCCCAACATCTCCAACTTGAATAACTATAACGTGAAACACGTGTTGGAATCTCTCACTGAGCTCCTAGAGAGGAGTCTGCGGCTGTATCCGTACAACACGTCGTGGTGAGTGCTCGGGCCGGGGGCCTTTTCTCTCAGATTTACTCCATGTCTTGTATATATACAATCGTTGTCCCCAGGCTCCGTCTGTACGGCGACGTGGAGATGTCGTGCGGGCGGTGGGCGGCGGCGCTACGGCGGTACCTGTGCGCGCTGGCGGCAGCCACGTGGCACTTCGCCAAACGCGCGCCCGACGAAGGCGGCATCGCACGGCGCGCGGCGCGTTGCTGTCAGGCGCTGGGGGCACCCACGCAGGCCGCCGCGCTGTGCCAGTTGCCCGAGGAGCCCGACTACGCCACCGCCTTCAAGTGCCTCGCGGAGAGGGCGGGGGGTGCGGACGCGGGTGACGGGTACTACGGGTGCGTGTGGGATGGCACGCTGCTGGAAGTGTGCGTGGCGCTGCACGCTCGGCGCGGGGAGGCGGGGCGGCGGGCGCGGGCGGTGCGGGCCGCAGGTGCCCTCGACCTCAACGCCAACAACGGGGACGACATCCAGCGGGAGGCCGCCGCCGTCAGACGCGCCAGGCTGCTCAGGGCGCTCACCGGACAATACGTCGTCTGAATACATGTCTAATATGGATATCCATACTTATTTCGACTAAATTTTGTACCCCAAAACCGAATATTTTTCCCAAGTCTAATTACATCGGCTAAATGATATGATCGCGTAGTCTGCGTTAATTATTATATAATTATATATAATAGAAATAAATTTTCACTAAATTCTCGCTAACTCCACTGTATTCTATAGAATTCTCATGTGAATCGAATCCACTTTGGTTCACTTCGTTTAGGACTTTTTGCGATTCACAGACTATTACACTGACTTTGTTTTCTCTTTAACGGCAATTACTTATTTCCTAATATGGAAATTGAATAAAAACAAAAAATATATACGATATATACACTCACAGCCACAAAGCTACCTTTAAGGTCTTGAAAAAAAAACAAAATTCTTCTAAAAAAGGGGTTTTATTAAATGGTAAATGCCAAAAATCTATTTTAGTAAAAATTAAGATAAAAATTTAACAATTTCAATTTTGAAAAAAGTGGTCTAATTAAAAAGATAATTTAAAATTAATAATGGGTGTTGCCGCCTCGGGCTCTAATGAATTCTTGGAGCCGGTTTGGCATTCCATTCATATCTTGGATATCCGATTGGGGGATATTGTGCCACTACTCTACCACAGCCATTTTGAGCTCTCCTAGTGTCGTAGGAGCTGGAACTATTGTTAGGACACGTCTTTTGAGGTTGTCCCAAATGTGCTCAATTGGGTTAAGATCGGGACTGCGTGGGAATGGTATGGCAACGTGCATTATCATGCATTAATCTAAAGTTGTCATCAATGAATGGTGCACAAGGTACGACATGGTCTTCTTCATGGTCATGGTCACTTTTTCCACGTATCTTTGAGCATTTACACTGCCTATATCGTACACAACAAGGTTAGTACGAGCCTCATAAGAGATACCTCCCAAAACCATTACGGATCCTCCCTGGTAACCCACTGTTTCGGTTATAGCGCCTGGAGCAAACCTTTCATTTCGGCGCCAGTAGACAGGCTGACGTCCATCTGGACCTCCTAAAGCTATTCTGCTCTCATCTGAGAACAGTACGTCCTGCCAGTCCTCCCCAGACCAGTTAGCATATTCTCGAGCAAAAGAAAGTCTATCTCTACGGTGTTGTGGGGCACAAGCTGAACGAAAATATCTCAGATTTCTTTCTGTCAGTCTTCTCCTAATCGTTCAATCACACTGACATTTCTCACCTCAAAAAGACGCGTACAAACTTCAGTAGCCCTACAAAAGCGATTTCTCAGCACGTTGCTGACAACGAAGCGGTCATCTCGAGCTGAAGTGCATCCATGTCGGACTTGACCTGGCCTGCGCGTGTATGCGCCCCGCCCCGCCCCCGATGGCATCCCGTACCGTAGTACGAGGTACACCGAGTATACGGACGATGTGACGTTGGCTGTACTCAACGTCAACCAAAGCCACTGCCCTAGCTGCACCAGTTGCATCGAGTGCATTTTTTTTACAGTTACAAACAATAAGCGAACACTGCAAACTTAAATTAAACAATATTCACTCACTATGGTAGAAAAGAACTGGATACACGGGAACAACGACAACAATATCAAATAATGACTAAATGCCAAAAACCTGTCGGTAACACAAAATAAGGAAACGAATTAAGGGTATAAGTATTTAAATTATTGCTTGAGTAGCCACTTGACAAAAAACAAAACATTGGATAAACCATAATAAACGTTAACTAACAGGGCGACGAATGATAAAGGTGGACGGTTAAAAGAGCCTGTGAGGGTGTGAGGAGGCTTTAACATGTTTTAAAATTAAGCAAAAATAAGGATTCAATAAAACTTTATATTATTTAATAATTAAATGAATCTTAAATCTAAAGAAGAAAATAATATTCTTAAAACAAATGTTTGTGGTAATTTTAATGTTGAAATATTATATTGAACAACAGATATAAGATATACTTATAGATAGATTTTTTATTTCTTATAAGTTCCCATATATCTGTGGCAGTTTGGACAGTAGTGATCAGTGTTCTTCGCAGAGGAACAACAGTATGGGATGCAGCAGCAACACCTGAAAATTAAAAAAATTATAAGTCAAGCGCAGCGAGTCAAAATCGTGGCCCGGTTCGCGTCCCTAGTATAATTGTATTAAAAAATCTTAATGTACCGAGTAACTACTATTATTGCACTATCATACAAATTTGTTATCATTTGTAAGAATTTTACAATGGATCTAGAACTTTGTTTGAATTTTTATTAGACCCTAATATGTTAGAGGCATTTAAGTTGACAACCCTTAACCGACCAACGGGTTACGATCCCTCATGTATTAAATGGGAGTGTGAGGACTATTTTGATAGCATACTTATCGAAATAAGCCCTTCTGTAAAGACACTCCAAGTTCAAATAAGGCTACGAAGGTTCTGAGAACAAATTCAATATTTTTATTTGATGAATTATTGAATTAACGTAAAATTTATGGAATTTGTATTGGCAGAATAATCCAAGTTCTAGTTCTATAAAGTTCTATAAAAGCTCACCATATCCAAAAGCATAACGCTGCAGCAATGTGAGTCCGAGTTGTTGATACGTATTTGACTCTTGTTTTTACAACCGCGTAACAGAAGGGACATGTAGCCTCCGACTGTTCAGGACCCAGCAGCTATAACAAAGTATCGTTGTGAGACAGTTTGATATCAACAGTCGTTGTGAGACAATTTGATATCAAAAGTCATTGTGAGACAATTTGATATCAAAAGTCGTTGTGAGACACTTTGATATCAAAAGTCGTTATGAGACAATTTGATATCAACAGTCGTTGTGAGACAGTTTGATATCAACAGTCGTTGTGAGACAGTTTGATATCAACAGTCGTTGTGAGACAGTTTGATATCAACAGTCGTTGTGAGACAGTTTGATATCAACAGTCGTTGTGAGACAGTTTGATATCAACAGTCGTTGTGAGACAGTTTGATATCAACAGTCGTTGTGAGACAGTTTGATATCAACAGTCGTTGTGAGACAGTTTGATATCAACAGTCGTTGTGAGACAGTTTGATATCAACAGTCGTTGTGAGACAGTTTGATATCAACAGTCGTTGTGAGACAGTTTGATATCAACAGTCGTTGTGAGACAGTTTGATATCAACAGTCGTTGTGAGACAGTTTGATATCAACAGTCGTTGTGAGACAGTTTGATATCAACAGTCGTTGTGAGACAGTTTGATATCAACAGTCGTTGTGAGACAATTTGATATAAACAGTCGTTGTGAGACAGTTTTATATCAACAGTCGTTGTGAGACAGTTTGATATAAACAATCGTTGTGAGACAGTTTTATATCAATAGTCGTTGTGAGACAGTTTGATATCAACAGTCGTTGTGAGATAGTTTGATATCAACAGTCGATGTGAGACAGTTTGATATCAATAGTCGTTGTGAGACAGTTTGATATCAACAGTCGTTGTGAGACAGTTTGATATCAACAGCCGTTGTGAGACAATTTGATATCAACAGTCGTGAGACACTCTGATATCAACAGTCGTTGTGAGATAATTTGATATCAACAGTCGTTGTGAGACAATTTGATATCAACAGTCGTTGTGAGACAATTTAATATCAAGTACTAGTGTATGGTAACTTTTATTTTTTGCTACTTTATTCATATATAGGCTCTTTGTTAGTCTTTGTTTACCCGTCACTAATTTCAGAGAATAAGTTGTAATTACAGAAAGTAATATGTGAGTAATTCCGAGCCGATACCTTACTCACGGACTGACTATACCGACCTTTTTAATGTAATATTGATTCAAAAGTGTCAATAAATGCCTAATCGAATAAAGATATTTTAAATATGATGATCTAAAGATTTATTGAGCGAATCGAGCGGAGCGCTCTACTGGAGACTTTTTCACATTCTTTGTCACGAATAAGCTCGAAAACTACTTAACAGAAAATTATGAAATTTTGCAATCAAAAAGACATGTACTTAATCTAAAATGTAAAATGTATGTACTTAATCTCTGTATAAGTGAACAGTATGTTCTTCATGAGAAATAAATATCTTTAAACCTTAACCTTTTTTAAAAGACACACTTTAGGTGATGGTTTAAAAAAAAAAAAATTGAAAAAATGTCATGTCGTTGAGGAATAATCGACAAAAAACTGATATCCCATTGAAGTCAGTGGAAAAAAAAATTAGCGCGAAAAATTTGCTTTACAATGAAATCTCCTACATTACCAACATTGTACACAACGATGAGTCATTACACTGGGTTCGCTTCGCTCAATATGCAAACGGCGGTCCGTTGGCGGCCCTAGTATTTATTTTGATGATTATAAAAGTCGAAATCAATTTACATATAGTATTATTATCTTAGGTTGTCAGGGGTACTTTAAATGAGTCATAATTTATTTATTTATTTATCTTCACGCCATATCCCTTGCGGGGTAGCCAGAGACGACGGAGCGCCAAACGCTACGGTCCCTGCATACATCTTTCGCCTCGGCCACAGACATCAACCTCTTCATACATGCCCTCCGGGGGTCCTCATGCTTTTTACGTGACCTTCCTCCATGTTGTCAATTTTAATGAAATGAGTCATGTTTTAATGAATTCACGTATATATCTGTTTGTTTGTTGTTATGTTTTATGTTTGTATTTACTTACAAAAACACCTCTATCCTATTTCTATACTAATGAAATGTTAAGGATAGAACATTATTTAGGCTCCGTCAAGCTGGCTGACCCAAAACAAAAAAGCCATTAACAATTGTTATTATTATTTATAACTATTTAATCGCTAATTAATTACGGCGATAAAAAATTAATTGCTATTTTTGTTAATTAATTACAGTGGCCCAGCCAGCTTTACATCAAGCTGGCTGGGCCACTAAAAATATTATGAATAAATAAAAAACCGATGCATATTTATTTATAACTAATTAATTGCTAATTAATTACGGCGATAAAAAATTAATTGCTATTTTTGTTAATTAATTACAGTGGCCCAGCCAGCTTTACATCAAGCTGGCTGGGCCACTAAAAATATTATGAATAAATAAAAAACCGATGCATATTTATTTATAACTAATTAATTGCTAATTAATTACGGCGATAAAAAATTAATTGCTATTTTTGTTAATTAATTACAGCGGCCCAGCCAGCTTGACATTCAGATTCGAATGACGAGCGGTACAGTCTCAGCAAAAGTTTGTACAGGTATAAAATAGTCTCGAGCGGGATCGAAAGATAGGTTCAGGTTGGGTATGAAAAGATCATATTAGGTAGAGGAAGTTTTTAAACCCACACAGATGTGGATCATTCTTGCACATTGACATCAATTTTGATAAGTATTTCCTTTGTAAACCTTTAATTTTCATTTATACAGCACCTCCCTGGTTTAATGTTTTGTAAATATGATGTTACACATCTAAAATAGAAGCTAAGAAGTACTTTGTTTTTCTGCTACTTTGTCATAAGAATCAACAAGAATGGAAAATGTTTTTAATCTGAATATAATACAAGGAACATTAATGGATAATTATAAATGCATTAATGAAAAAGTTGTTTTCAAGTTGTTGTTCAAAAAGTTGCAAGAAAAAATATTATTAAGTTTTTGAATGCAGTTTGTGATTTCGATTTGGATACAAGTTGTTTTTTATTGAATAAACTTTTTCATAAATAGACATAATAAATTTCTTGGTTTTGCTGAAAAGAAGGTAGCGTGCCCAAGCTGTCGAATATCTTTTCATACCCAACCTGAACCTATCTTTCGATCCCGCTCGAGACTATTTTATACCTGTACAAACTTTTGCTGAGACTGTACCGCTCGTCATTCGAATCTGAATGTCAAGCTGGCTGGGCCGCTGTAATTAATTAACAAAAATAGCAATTAATTTTTTATCGCCGTAATTAATTAGCAATTAATTAGTTATAAATAAATATGCATCGGTTTTTTATTTATTCATAATATTTTTAGTGGCCCAGCCAGCTTGATGTAAAGCTGGCTGGGCCACTGTAATTAATTAACAAAAATAGCAATTAATTTTTTATCGCCGTAATTAATTAGCAATTAATTAGTTATAAATAAATATGCATCGATTTTTTATTTATTCATAATATTTTTAGTGGCCCAGCCAGCTTGATGTAAAGCTGGCTGGGCCACTGTAATTAATTAACAAAAATAGCAATTAATTTTTTATCGCCGTAATTAATTAGCGATTAAATAGTTATAAATAATAATAACAATTGTTAATGGCTTTTTTGTTTTGGGTCAGCCAGCTTGACGGAGCCCATTATTTAACCGTTTCTCCTCTTCCTGTTAACACTCAAACCATTCGAAACGTCTTATATATACATATAAATAATCGAAGTGTCCGTTTGTAATATTAATTAATTAATAACATATTAATTAATTAATTGTTATTATTAATTAATAATTAGCCTTTCGCTAAATGAATATGAAAGTATATATGGTAGTTTGGTAAAAAAAAACTTTTAAACTGTTCTCTGTCTGTCTGTGTGTTCCGGGTAATCTCTGAAGCGGCTGGACCGATGTTAACAGGACTTTCACTAGCTGTTATAAAGACTAGCTTATCTAACTTTATGTAAAAAACATGCGTAAAACCAAAGTCGCTAGCTAGTTAGTTTAAAATGTAAACGCAATTATATAAGTTTACATTTCGTTAAACTAGTTATATTTATAACTTTGTATAGTAAAATAGATACAGTTACAACTTTGAATTAAATAAATTTGTTACAATTTTACACAGTCAAAGATGTCAAAATATATATTTTAGAAATGTATCTTGTAGAAATAAACAATTTGTTATATGAAATTAAAATCGATAATTTTGTACTGTAACAAACCTAACTTATTTCAGTCCACAATTTAAAAAAAAACCTCGAACATCAAACCTCAAATTCAACCTCACTGATTTACTATATACACACACACACACACCCACGAATATATATATATATATATATATATATATATATTCGTGGGTGTGTATATAAATATAAAATGCCTAAGTACCGCTGCTTTAATAAGTCCTCATTCAGCGCTTTCTAATCGAGTTAATATAAACAAAAACTTATCAACATCCGTCAGTTTGTTTATAAAATAATAATAATAAGCGGTTTTAAGTATGAATATGGATGGTATTATGTAATAGGAGTAAAAATGGTATAGAAAACTACCTACATATATGATGTTTGATAGAAGAGCGAAATTGATGTATTGCGCCTATCCCGAATAATTTGGATAGGGGCAGGGATAATGACGTATTTAAAAAAAATACCCATTTCTCTTACCATTTTAATTAATAATACTTATTAATAAGATTCTTTAGTATTTCTTAGCGATTATATTTCCTTCGGTACTTAAGTACGTGTTTAAATTTTTTAGATATTTTGCTTTCTGTTTACAAATAGAGCAACGTCTGTGAAATGTTTTTGGCAGTGAAATCGGTGTCCTGGTGATTTCCTATGACTTAACTATCATACGATATAATCTTTGGAAAATAATCTATAATTATATATAAATAAAATTTAGCGTCCGTTTGTAATTACAAATTAACAGCATTTCATTTAACACATATATGGTACTGATATAAAAAAACATTTTTTTAATTGTTCTGTCTGTCTGTATATGTCTTTGTTTCGGCTCATCTCTGAAATGGCTGGACCGATTTTAATAGGACCTTCACTGATGTTATAAGAAGTAAGTTAGGTTACTTTTGTTTTAAAAAACATAATACGCGCGAACAAATCCGTGGGCACAACTAGTGTATAATATTGAATATACAAATCACAATCAGTTCTTAAGCAGAATAAAATTATCAACAAATATATAAAATTGTTTACTGGGCCTTCCCAGTCCCTTATCCCAGGGATAAGTATTATTTTTAATAATAAATACAAAATCAGTTACTATATAATCAAGGTAACTTACCAAGGGAGCTATTGGTTTATGAGCCAGCCCTCCATCCTATAAAAACAAAGATTAATCAATATTTTATATTAAAATCTATATTAGAATATATTTGATAAGTTCTAAGTAGCTTGGAAATATTATTATTATAATCAAATTTTACGCGATTTAGATCGGGGAGAGCTACAAGTACATACATTATTAATAAATCATATTTAGGATGTCAACTATTTGTATAAATATATTTAGTAAGACCAAACGTAAAAGAATATTACTATTCACTGCAGACTCTGATATTAAAAAGACTGAAATACGACTGACTGGAAAAATGTCCCAGCCTTTAAATTTGGGTTAGTGAAGAAATTGTTTTTGATGACTAAAATAAACACAGGTTTTTTTTTTCTAATCTTATGTACACCCAAGTATTATTCAGCAACTTTGAAACAGTAAACTCACTAAAACAAAATGGAGTTCAAGAGCTTTTTTAAAGATAATACGTATATGTATAACAAAATCTATCAATATATTGTATTATCACTTGATATAAAAAAATTAATAGAAAAGTAAATTAATTGTATAAAAATAATAAATTAATTGTATATAATACATTGGATAATTTTTAATTAATATGTCAAATGATAAATACCTGTGTATTACTGATCTCTTGAGGATATATAGCCGAAAGGTTGGGTTCCATGTTTCTTAGGAGCTAAAAATATTAAATGTTGAATTTTAAGAATGCTGTGTTTATAATTATTAACACCTTTGTATTGTAGTCTATAATACTTACTTACATATTATTAAGAAGTTTCTTTTTATTTACAAATTAAAAATGACTTGGTATCAAACTAATAACTTCGGATAAAATAAATTTTAACATATTCTAAAATGAATAATAAACAAAACAAGATATTGTTAATTTAGTTTTTCACTTTCCTAATATTTAAATTAGACAATTCTCACCTCAGACATTTGAAATTTACAAAATACAAACTGAAACTGTGAAAAGAACGCGGGCGGCGGCGCGAGCGTTTCAAATTTCAATTCTAATATAATTTGTATATATTTATATTATTAAGCAGTGAAGTGAATCTATTCGATAATCTACAATCGATAAATGGATATCGATAGTTTTTATACTATTGGTATCATGACATACTGTGGGCGATTTCTATTTTTCCATAGAAGCGATACTTTTGTTATAATGAATACCGATCATCATTTATCGATAGTATTGATAAAATGGAAACTAAAGCAACCATTTCAATATTAAATTTATCGTACGCTAGGTAAACTAACATACTTGAATTGTGAAAATACTGTTATTGAACTGTTAGTGAGCTTGTGGTTTGTGTGCATTTTGAACTTATTATTTTTTAGATTCAAATAGTGCATTTCCAATTGAACAATGAAATGATCCCATAGTTATGCCTAAGACAAAAAAAATATATTATTCGAGTTTATTCACTTTTTTTAGTAATCGAACATTTATAACAATAAAACTGTACAAAAGGATCATTTGTAGTTTAGAATATTCTACTAATTAATAAATTTAACTATATGTATAATGTATAATAGATTTTATCTATAGTCCGGAACTATTCCTAATGTTGGCAATATGTAGCATAATAAACAGTCGATATTCAAAAGTATCGCTATTATTTCGAGTCATTTAAATTTCAGTCAGTATTACAATTTTTGTGCTATCGATAATATTTTCAATTATTCGTCAATTACATTACTATTAATTCTATACTCTGTGATAATCGGTGACCGTTACGTCTTACGAATTACGAACTTCTAGTCTATGACACAGATACAAAAAAATAATTAGTTAATTTATAAAAAAAAGAAATACATTTCAAAAGTAAGCAATTATTTCACATCCAAAAATTTTTATTTATATATTTTACTTATGGTGTAATAAATGATAATAACAATAACATTTAAATGTAAAATATTTCACTATAACACAAGACTTGGTCTACTTGTATACAAGCATTCATATTTAAGTAGACCACAGATGACATAAAAAATACATACATTATACAACATACATATACGAAGAAAGTATATCTTTTTTAGCATTCAAATTGTTATTTTATATGTTCTACAAAAAACTTTTATATTAATTAGGTAATATATTATGTAGTTTTGAATTTTACATCACTGCATCATTATCTATATTTATATCTTATATAAGTTAATTTAATTTTTAAACCTCCGTTTGAAGAACTTTGTCTGCATGAATCAAATGTCTTAAAACCGTATATGTATTTACGTATTTGTGTAAAACTCTATTATTTTGAGTAAACTTTTCTCGTATTAGTAAGAGATATCCCAGCACAGATTTGATGCAGACATAGAAAGTCACGTGAATAAAACGTACCGAGTTACAACTTGTTCATTTTTATGATCTCAATGATTTTTCGAAGGTCTAAACGCGACTAAATTTTAAAACAGTGGCTAATACTATTTTAAACATATGTAATTATTATTAGCAAATGCCGCCTTAAAAGAATCGAAAAGCAGAATCCACCTCCCTATTATGCATCACGTGCATTCAACCATTGAAAGCAACTTGTAATACGTCTAATCTATATTCTTGTTGTTGTTTATTCCATTCAAGTTCCATATAGAAATATATAAATTATCATAGAATAAATATATAATTATCATGGATATTCTGAATTAGTTAATAATACAAAAATAGGTTTGTTAATTTTTGTCTAGCGTCCTTGCATTGGCGTGGTTTATCCCGCAGAGTTCAGTTTGCTTTTGTTTTAATTGGTTTTGTGTAACTCATAAAAACCAGGTTGAGGAGAACAAGACGAGTCCTTCAACGTTTTTATCTTTCAAATAACCCACACAGTGCTTCTTTGTCTCCTTCGATATCTTCTGAGGTATTTTAATGAAAGTAATCCGAATTTAGGTGATAAATTATCATTCATTTTACCTTTTTACTGTACCTTTTATACTAATATAACTTTACTAAGAGACTGTCTAGAAAATTATCGCTTTCCAAGTGTTGGTACTGCATCAGACTTTACACGTCTCGGAGATGAACACGGTGAAATATCGAAACTGCTTTCGACAAATGTAACGAACAGAAATTGCTGATAATATTTGACTTCTATTTCTTCCTCTCTTATAAAACCTTGTCATTTGGAAAACTACATGTACCTATATACACTATTTGTGTATTAATAAATTCATGTTTGGTAAAATTATTTTTGAATTAATTACCATAAAAAGAAACTGGGCAGGTAATTTTTAATAGTTTTTCGACTCAGGATAATAATTAATATTAATTGTGTCGAGTTCATTCATCGAGTGTTTTCAAGGGCAAGAGGATGAGTATATTATTACACAAAAGATATCCCTGATATTGAAAATATGTATAGTGTAGTGTAGTGTAGTGTAGTGTAGGGTAGTGTAGTGTAGGGTAGTGTAGTGTAGCGTACTGTAGGGTAGTGTGGGGTAGTGTAGGGTAGTGTAGTGTATCCGTAAAATCACGTAAAAGTTTTCAGTACTTCTTATCTTTGTATATACCAGTTATTGTGTTTGCCTGAATTTGACGTTACAACAAACGCAATGTTGTCTTGAACTTATCGTTATATTGTACAGAATATTTTTATAAATTATAGCGTATGTGTTACTCTGATTTATGAGTTACATTATTGTGAAGTTTCATTAACACTTTTATTACTTTCCGCAGGAAAGAGTAATACACGTCCATCCTTACCAACGAATCGGTCGTCCTAATAAGGGCCGGTTCCAAAAAAGGTCTATCTTATCAAAATTAATATTTAAACCAAAACGGATATCGTACAGGCCTTCCCCAAAAACCAATCATATAAGAAGACCGGCGTTCATTGCTTTTATGATGGCGTTGTCAGGAACTCAGAGTATAAACTCACGAGCGGTCAACGAATGTATATTTATAAAATATACTATTAGAATGTTGCTTGCTTTTATTTATTTATTGAGCGAACTGAGCGGAGCGAGCGAAGCGATCTACGTGAGACTTTTTGCATCCCATGTCCGGGGTTGGCATGAAAACGGCTTTACCGATATTCATGAAATTTTACACATTTATAGCGATGGTTGTTGCGATGGTTTATAAAAAATATGAAAAAAAACTCATATCGTTGAGGAATAATCACCAAAAAATTAGTTCCAAAAATTTAAATGTAAAAAAATCGTTATGTGATATTTGATTATTCTATAGTTTTTGCCTGTTAGTTTCAGCTTTGAACGCTGAATTGAAGATGGGTTACTCGCTTTGCTCAATTCGCCGAACTCTACCGAGATTTTGCGAGCACAGCGAGTCAAAATCGAGGTCCGGTTCGCGTCCCTAGTATCTTTTTCACATTGAATCAATAGCAGTCATCACTCGTTTACGTCAAATGGGAATGGCAGGAGGAGCTATTTCGATATCATACTTATCGAAATAAGCCCTTCTGAAAAAACATTCGACTTCAAATAAGACTACGAGAATTCCAAACGCGCTCTAGTCTAAGAAGAACCCTACAACAAACTCAGCCAGATTTTCTTTTATTGTGATCACTGTTTCACAAACATCAATATATTCAGTGAGCTATATACGAACAACTAGAATCATCGCAATCGATAAGCCGTCCTAATGATTAGTTATTAATTAGATAAAAGAAATCCTTGGTTATCAAGACAACCAGACACGTCAAGCAGCATCCGTTCTCGAGCGTATCGAAACGGTCAACCATCACCCCCTTCGCTATAATTGAGGGAAGGTGGCAATCCGACCCTTCCCCCCCCTCCCCGATACCGTAAGTAATGACTTCTGAGGGAGCGGGGAGATGCAGCCAGTAGATCTAACGAGAGTAACAAACAACGTCAGAAAAAAAATGCGTAGGCACTAGTTAATCGCTAATTTATTTCCAAGCCTTACTGTCGTTAATGTAACCCTTAAAGTATAATAACTTTTTTATTTTTACTGCATATTTTAAATTAATTTAGTGACAAATTTAAGGCTTTACCGGGGAGTTTATTATAAAAGCATATACAATTTATTTATTTATTTATTTTATTTATTTATATCTTTTCCACTTTCAATAATTATCAGTGATCACTTGTGTACGTCAAAATGGAAGTGTCAGGAGGGCCTATTTCGATACCAGATTTATCGTAATAAGCCCTTCTGTAAAAGCACTGTCCAACTTAATGTTAAAGCTATGAGGGTTCCAAACGCGTCCTGGTCTGAGAAGAACCACACAACAAACTCAGCCGGATATATATTTTTTTTATATTGTGATCACTGTTTCACAAATGTCAATCTTGAAAGCTATTTTGGAACAACTAGAACCGTCGCAATATAATGAAAAAAATAATAATAATGATAATAATAATAAAAAATAAAAATAGGCCTGCTACACAACCAGTCACCGCAAGCAGCACCCGTTCACGAGCATAACGCAAGAGCCAGCCATCACCCTCTTCGCACATATTTGAGGGACGAGCGCAACCCGACTCCCGACGCTAAACCTACTTTATGGAGCCTGGTGAGGGGGCATAGCAAGTTTAGTTTATTTTTTAATAACTCTCGAGGACTCATGTTGTAGATTGTTCGAACAGTCCTCTTCTGCAATACAAAGGTCCTATATCTGATGCATTATCCCATAATAGTATACCGTATGGCATGATACAATGAAAGTAGCTAGCTTTTAATAAAAAAATCTGTTTATTATTAACATATCTATATATACTATTGTTCCATCTGAACTGTATTTCAATATTTTTATTTTTCCAGTGGAAATAATAGTTTTTCCCAAATGGACATAATTTTCAACGTATTTCGATGGTATTGACTGTTTAACAATAGTCAAGGAAAGGAAAGACCAATGTCTTTCCAAGCTATTTACAATCGCATTACTGTTCATCATCATTTCTAGTTCCGCTTTGCCCTACCTTAATGTAGTGGTTTCTGCCATGTTCTTTATCTGGGAGGATGACTCTAATAACCAGGTCATCACCGAATCTTAGGTGACTATAGTAGGTGTCGTCTATGTATAGTCCTAGTTTGCTCCAGTCTAGCTTGTTTAAATAAAAATCAGATTTTAAAAAAAAGATATATATTTTTATAAATATATCTATAAATATAAATATATATATGTATATGATAAAAATGTGAAGCGTATCTTTTGATATTTAATGTAGTTATAGTCCGTTGTCTCCGCCAATATATGATACGTTTTACTCAAAATTTACAAAAAAAAACTGATTTTCACTGAAACTCGGAGAATAAGTGTTTTCTAGTATAGTTGTTACAAAACTAATTTAAAGATTCGTATAAAAGTGATGGTTAAGGGATTATGATTTGAAGCGGGGGAGGGAGAGGCATCACACAGACGGAGGGTCCGGCGACAACTGGTAACATTAAATAAAACACTTCAATATCATAGTTCATTGATTTTATTAACAAGTGTTTAACGTGTAATGTAATTGTTTGTGAATAAATACAATAGTTAAATTGACAATACATTAAGTTCTACTTACAAGGTTTGTAGGAGTTTTATTTCATATTATATATAAAATGAAGATAGCCGTCTGTGGAACACTCGGCACTGATCACAAAATCATTATAGCGAAAGGTTTATTTCAAAGAATCTTGTTTATTTTGATTTAATAACAAATATATCTACATTGTGAATCCTATGATTTCGCTTCTATTGTTACATAATGTAATAAAAACAAAAAAAATCTGGATAAAACCAAATAGTTTTTAGTGTTGTAAATGGACAAAATAAAATATCAATTCAATTCCTAAATTTAGTTACATAACTTAAAAAACAATACTTATATGACTTATTAAGTTGTAATCCAGTTCTTGTTAAATATGGATTAAACGACAAACTTTTCAAGAGCAAGCATTGAGAGTGCCGCCATTGCTGCCACCGCGGGGACGGTCACCACCCACGCGAATATTATATTCCTGTAAAGGCACAATAAGAATATTATAAGAAGGCTATTTTATATAATTGCATGCGATGAATCAAAGCTCGCATACGCTCTGTACCTGAAGAGACTCCAGTCGACGCCGTTCTGCGAGGAGTACCCCACGCAGACCACGGAGCCGACCTTGCAGTGCGTGGTGGAGACGGGCAGGCCCGCCTTGCTCGCCACCAACACCGTCAGCGCCGCGCCCAACTCGATCGTAAACCCGCTGAAAGGGAGTGATATCTTAAAGCTATGTATAGTGACTAGGACAACTTTGTTAGTGATTTTGTTCACATTAAATATTCTTTAAAGAAGTTCTTGCTATGTTATGAAGAGCATTATACAGGGTCTGTACTCAAAGTTTTTAGAATATTCGTCGGTATAATATTCGAAATGTATGTGTATTTTATGTGTTAATATAATTAACTTAGTACATTTATCTTGTAACGATACTGTTTCTTAGTCAAAATAGGACTTCCTCAAGGATCAATTGTTGGTCCTGTTTTTTTCTTAGTTTATATTAATGACCTTCTCTTGATAATCAAACAATGTAACCATAATTTCAGCTCATGATACTTAGCTTATTAAGATCAATACGTTAAATTAAGAAATATTTTATGTTAAATGACAATTATCTTTACTTCTATTATTATATATAAATATATACATAATATAGTTAATTAATGTATATTATTTAAACAATATTTTTCGTTAAGTTATCATTATTTTTGTCGTTAATAAAAAATCATCTTCTCGTAAAATTGGGGTATTTGAGTAATTTGTGATAATTTCGATGGTTCTGATGATTAGGTTCAAAACATAAGATATTATAAAAAGAAAATATTTCATACGAAATGCATCGTTTTTAACTTTAAAAATCTTTTTTTTTTTATTAATCGCCTACGTTTGTTAAAGTAATAAATAAAAGTTAATCTTAGTTTTTTTCTTTTTTTTTATAAATTTTATTTTGGATTTTATTAATATTTTTTTATTTAGATATAATTAAAGCGTGTTTTTATTTCATATTATTGCATTGTCATCGGTCCTTGATAAGTATGAAAAGTTTCAAATTAATATGCCATCTTGAAAGTCAAAATCGTGTTGAATATTTTATTAGCAACAGCTATTAATACTACTATATTAAATAGCTGCTGCCAAAAACTTCGTTTCTCCCTTATCCAATTCAAATTATATTCCTCAAATTATATAATTTAAAATAAGCTCAAGCTCACGTGTCAGGCGTGATGCTGGTGAGGTCTTCCCCCACGGTGCGTATGACGCGTCGGCCCCACAACCACAGCCCCAAGGCTATGCCCACACCACCGAACACGAGGATCGCGAGCGGCGTCTCGGCCTTCGCGTGCGCTCCGCCCTCCGAGTACAGCAGCCAGAGAGCCACCAGCGGCCCTATCGCGTTACTGACACACAATCAAAATTGTGAATGGGATAGTTTTAATTGTCACGATTCGTTCGTATTAAATCAGTGTTCAGTGTGTTAAAGGAAAATATATATATATATATATGTGTGTGTGAACTGGACTTCATCGATATAACTTTGTTTTTGTACAGTCTGTCACCTGACGTCGTTCCCGCCGTGTGCGAAGGCTCCGAAGGTGGCGGTGAGGACCTGCAGGAACGAGAAGAGGCGCAGGGTATCAGGGGGCGGGGGGAGAGGGTGTCGGGGGGGGCTTGCAGCGCGCAGCAGGGGCGCAGCGCTAGAGTTGGGGGTGAGCGCCGCCAGCCGGGATGCCCGCATGTCGCACTCGATGCTCCACGCGCTGCCCACTTCTGGACCCTGGACATTATAAAATTTCCTGTGTGTGAGATGAGATTCTTCACTGTCTTTAATCTTTCTTACAAATATAAGTAGTTGTAAAAACGGGCCTATAATTAATGACACTAAGTTGTATAACTACTACATATAGTAATCTAAAAACACTTCATATAGCTTCATGCATTAAAGAAAAATATAAAGTCGTTCATTCCGTTATATTTTTAATGAAAGTATTTTTTTTTCCACTAGTGGATAAATACTGTATACTTATTCAAATTGTAAAATATTGTCTAATATATTTAAAAGAAAAAGATTGCGAGTAGACTAACTATCATCCATATAATCTATAAATACTTAACAATAAGTCTTTGCATTGCGTGACCTGTGAAAGCTAGTTAAAATTTTTTATAGCATCCATCATTAACCACCAAGAAGTCTGTGAGGCTATAAAATTATCTATTAAATTACAATTAATGTCTCTTATTTAGTCAAACAAAGAAATTATATTACCTTGTCCGACCTTGGTGGTGGTGTATCAAAATCCACCGTAACTGGTGGAGCCCTAAACGCTGATAATCGTCCAAACTCCCCTCGCGCTATCGTATCACAAGAGTCACCTAAGAATCCGTTCTTTGAATCATAACTCTCTCCCATTCCCACCAGCTGATTGGAATCCAAGCTTTTACAACAGCTGAGTGTCTCGTCTATGTATTTTAGCGTGTTTATTTGTGGATCTGCGTCTATTAATTGCAATCGTGATTTATTTGGCGGACTTAAGCTTCGGGATAGAATACTGCAATCGTCCATCGTAGCTAATAATGCTCGATTCTTTGCATTCATTTCTCTAACACCGACCGACAGTTTATCGGCGTCACTGAGTGTCACCATCTCCGCACTCTCCGCTATAGCTTCCAGGAGTTTCCCATCTTCAGAGAGCAAGGAAGTCGGGCGCTGTGGGACACTGTTCTTATTATGTGTTGGCGTATTGGCTGGTGTTGTGTCTGAAAATTGAGATGTTAAAATGTATAAAATACATATAACAAACGATTCCAAATTGAATAAAACAAATAATCTACCATTTGAAAGTCCTACGGTAAAATTAACCGGTGGCGGCATGAGCCGTCGTCGATAATACGGCACGAGGAAAGCCCGCACGCAGACCGCACCAACAGCGCCCAGGGCCAGTGACCCCGCTAGTGCTAACCATAACGGTATTTTGTCCATTGCTAATACTGCAATGTATGATTAAATACTACATAAATTAGAGCTTGTACCTACTTATACAATATAATTCATAAAATATGACAATTCTTACGTTTAGGACCGTCGTGTACAACGCTAAGAACATTAACAGCAATCGTTGCTCCATAGAAGAACGGCAGTGAGTGGAGTCCTGCTTTTATAGGTTGAGAAGCACGAAGAATGAATTTGCGAACTAACCAAAATAGCATAGCAGACACTGCTCCACTGAGTACAGGAGATATAAACCAGGATAACACTGAAATGTGCAAATATATTTCAAATAGGTAACAAAAAGGTTTATAAGAAGTAGTCAATTTATTATTCTTACCAATTGCTCCCAGTGTGGACCATCGCACACCAACTGGACCTTTCGCAGTCAGCGTAAAGCCAACCGTGGCTCCTACCACGGAATGGGTTCCAGACACTGGTAATCGCAACGCTGTAGCCAGTATCAACCAGGCAGCACCAGCTATTAGCGCCGCTAAACAACCCGCAGCCAGCAAACGTTCCCCTCCATCAGCGTATAGAGATACATCTAGTATGCCCTTCCGCATTGTATCCGATACCTTATACCCTGAAAGAATCATATTTTGGATGTGTGTTGCCAATTTTTTAATAATATATTAGTAAAAAGGGTATTCATGTAATTGTTTGTCGGTTTTTCTCGGGCGACCTACCTCTTTAAAAGTATATAACTACATTCCGAACTTCACTTTCAACTTTGAACATAAAATCAATAAATGAATCTAAAAACAGGCATAAAGGAATAGTATACTATTTAAAAGGTTATTATAAAATACGTACCAATCAGAACAGCCCCAGCGATCTCAAAAATAGTTGCAAGTATACACGCCTGAGTGAGTGTGAGGACTTTTGAACCAACGCTTGTGCCGAATGAGTTCGCCACGTCGTTAGCCCCAATCCCAAACGCCAAAATAAAAGCCACTATAAAACCACATATCACCAACCAAAGCAAATCTTTTGAGTACGGTTCCATTTTGTCAAATTTTAACTATTGTAAAGGTTTTCTACATTGCCTACCAAGGTTTATATTAAATATATCTAGCACCTAATTAGAATAAATAACAAATAAGCTTGGCTTTAATAACTTTAACACTATTAGAGATCCCTCTTAATCGAATCAATTAATTTAAACGATTCCGTACAAAAATATGATAATACATAACACACTATGTTACTATCATTACTTAAAGAAACGTTTAAGTCATATAATTATAAATATTATGAAAAATATTAGTAACAAAGTTGGATTGAAATTACAATTGTGCGTCACAATGTAAGATATTCAAAAAGTAACTGTGGAAGGTGGTGAGGTTTTATTAATTTTGGCTTCATTTCTGAAATAAAAAGAGTGATATATTTGAATCACCTTGTTTCTTTTTTATATTGATGAATAAGATCAGGGACAGAGGTGACGTGTGTACAAAACTATATTATGTATTAGGTACGGTAATAAAGAATTACTTAATAGGAGCTACATTCGAAGGATTATATTCTTTACAGATATGGAGACAAAGTTTTACAAGACCACATGGTGTTCATGTATCGATTTACGACGCCATTCAGTACGACTTTCGCGGTAAAATTATCTCTTCTAAATCGTAAAACAAGGCAGTGTCTCTTTATTCCGATCACTATTTATATTTAACTGTAGATTTCATATAAAAGCAGACATATTATATACATATACAAGACGTTCATGACATTTAATTAATACGTATCATAATTGCTGAGTACATAAACAGTTTTATATAAAAACTCTTTAAAGGAATAGCTAGAATAATGTACTATAATACTTACTAATTAACAAAGTTGGATCTTATGGCCCTCTGAGAAAAAATGAAATAAAATTCGTGGTTAGTCGTCTCGAACCACTCAGCTGTGTACTGAAGTTACCAAGGGTCGCCCCATCCTGCCGGTTGAATAGAGCATGCGCGCTCCCACACCCCACTTCTGCAACCCCCCTTTCTCGTCGTTATAATACTCGGGTATTTGCAAAGACCCCCTGGAAACACGCTTTTTCGAGCCATAACTAGTTTACGACCCATTTCTAAGCATGTACACTATATTGGCCTTGTACTTGCGAAGGTTTTTGCATGTTCATAACGAAATTGGATTATGTTTAAGACGTAGTTGGAGTTAATTTGCAATTAACATTAGACAGTCCTAGACATTCGGTTTCATTTTATTTGAAAATATCTAATTATCTATTACTTATTCCTTTCCTTTCATAAAATCTGAATTTACGTAACAAATGTTCTTAGAGTCAAAACAAAATAATTTTTTTTCCAATTTGCTTATAATTAAAATCAAACAAACCAAAACAAAATAAAGGTAAAGACGAAAAGATTGTACGTGTAAAGTACCTTTTAAAATATTTTTAAAGAACAGATATTTTAAGGTTATTATTATTTTATATTCAGTATAAAATTATGGGTGATAAGGTAACGACAGCTTACTGTTGAACAAAACGTTATTATTGTTATAAATATAATATTTTAAAAGATATATTTTCTTTTCGTAATTTATTTAATACCGCCTTTCCTTACTTGAGCTACTACTGTAACCGAAATGATACTACAGTGTATGTTTGAATGTCCATAAAAAGGCACTACCTTCCAACGGTATATTTGTTTTGGACGTTTATAGCTTGAAGTGTGATTGATTCAAATTTTATCGGATTCTTGTAATGGTTCCATTCGATCGTAAATTTTTCACTAAGTATATTGACATTTGTAAACAATGATCAAAGTAAAGACATACCCGGCTGAGTTTGTTGTGTGATTCCTTCTCATCCCAGGGCGCGTTTGGAACACTGCCACGTACGTACGTACCACGTACCCTTATCTTTAACTTGGAGAGTGTTTTACATTAGGACCTATTTCGATAAGTATGATATCAAAATAGGCCGTTTTGTGACTCCCATTTGACGTACACGAGTGATCATTGGTATTGATTCAAAATGGAAAAGATATAAATAAATTAAAAAGGTGACATAAAGTTCAAATCGGGCTTCGATCACGTGCCTCCGGCGATGTCATTGCTTCGAACCTTTGTCAGTTTTAGGATCTTCTCTATTTGTGCTAGAATTCTTGAGAAAGCAATGCAAATTCGTAATCAATTCAACTAGTTACCCATCCGACTTCGCTCACAAGACAAGAATTACATGACAAGTCATTATAGCAATTATTTTTTTGTAAGAGACAATGTGCCATCCCACTTTGGTAAAATCACTGATGGTAAAACAGACGTCTATTCAAATAACTAAAAATTAAGTTTTTGTATAAATTATTTTGGTGTTTGTATAAATTATGTATTTCACACTACCTTCTACATTTCACTATATTTTATTCCTTTACTCGATTAAGGTAGTCTGGAAGTGTTGCTAATTGGAGAACAGATCACCCTACTCTATATATTTCCGTATACTTATAAAAATAATGTAGTAATCGTAAATGTAGTAGTTGTATATTTATAAAAAAATCACAACGGGCTTGATAACTCCAGTACCAACATGTACCATTTTCACCAAATTTGGCTGGCCACTCCACTGGCTACATTCTGCAAGTCTACGAACCAACTTGCTTTTTGCAACGTCATAGAAAGAATGAAGTAATTTCATTTACGAGTTAATGATTTCGTTTGTTTTTTTTTTTTCAATGTGTCTTAATAAGTTTCCTATTTTTTATTTCTACAACTATCAGTTTTCACGTTTAACATCTTTTGTGTAAGTGCAGGTGCTGTCTTTTGAAATCTTCAGACGAAAATCACAAAATAAATTATATCAAGGTACAATACGAGATATTTTGGTAGCGATGCTTTGATACTTTATTTCAAGTTTTATTAATCATCCCAATTTCAACTATGAAAATTTTGCAAAATTAAGTTTTTAACAATTAAAGTTATAGTTTCAGTAAAACGTGGATAGAAAATTCATTCTTGCAATTAAGACGATTTTATATAATGTTTGTTCGTAACCGGACAAAAATCAAATTCAAAATCTTTATTAAAAGTAAGTTTTATACATAACATTTTTTTTTTGTTAAAGCTGTCGCCAGCTCGAAGAGTCATTTGCCCTGACCTGAGTAAAGCTGACGACAAAAACTGAGCGGGATTGTCTTATGTTAATTTTTGTAAGCCATAATTAAATTGCATTTATAATATATCTCGGCCTCGGATCGAACTCTTCATACTCAGGCTGTTCAAGATATTTCGAAATACTGCAGTATCCGTTAGCACAGAAAAGTTCCTTAGAAAGTTTTTAAATTTATTAAAGTGTAAATAAAGCCTGATCGTTTAAATTGGAAGTTTTTTGAATAAGTTTAACAGTACGTTACTTATCAGGTTTTTACATCAGGAATTGTAAATGTGAGAAGTCTTTTTATTGTTTAGTTAAGGATTGATAATGCTAAACCAATGCACTATATTAGAGAGAGCTTTGTTTGTTTCGTCATATATTTCCCGTTTTATTAATACCAAAGAAGTATTATCAACAAACAATACTGTCTTATTATTTTTGTTTACAAAATCATTAATATAAATAAGGAAGAAAAATGGGCCTAAGATTGAACCTTGAAGATCCCCCATATCAATCGAAGCTCCAACTGATCACTTGTCATTCACTTCAACCCTTTGAATTTGAATATTGAATATTGAGAATATATTTTTTCAATATTTGACTGAGTGAAGGTTAAAATGAGTCTGAAACATTACAAGATTTTATAACAGTACCATTTTTCTTTTAAATAAAATTCATCATTTACAAAAACGTGTTTACGTTTGATTGGTGGATTTGTCCAAAATACTTTTGTCATGTAATGAGTCTGAACTATATTTGTGTCCCTTGAAACTTCCCGCTACCTAGCAGTCAAATTTTATTTTGAGTCGACGTTCATTGACATCCCTATCATTACTATTATAAAATAAATAATACATTAAATAAATGTATAAATATTTTTTTAAAACGTCTTCATTGGGTCAATAATAAGGACTTCTTACTGACTTGGAAGCCTAGTTTGAACTCTATGAGTAAAACTAAACTTTGTTACAATACGGTGCGGTCCGGGAGAAGTTCATGATTCCCTAATTATACGCGTCTAGTGGATACTACTTACTAAATAGAGCCAATTTACCTAAATGTAGCAAATTGACTTTAATCCTTTAAAAATGATCTAAAAAAATATTCAAAATAAATTTCATTGATTTGTCTTAAATATTTACCCAGAATTGAAAATTATAAAATTTATATAAAGTTTTTCGTGAAATTAAATTAATTTAACTTTTTCGATTTGCGTATTATAAAGTACATTCTACTTCAGATTTCTATAATGCATCTCGAAGCAGCTGCCATTGCAATTTTTTTTAATGTTTATTCAATAAATTATGATCGGTTTGTTATTTTTCAAATTATGGTTACGAATTCCAAAAATTAACAAATCCTTTCCGTCTTAAAAAAATAACTCTTTCGTGGGCTTGGGTATACGCATATATAATAAAGTTCAACAAGATATTTTAGACCTTCCTTTTCCTAGATTTAAATCTTAAATCAAAAGTGTATTATCTAATTATAACATTCAAGAGTTTTTAGAGGATCGAAATGTTTGTAATATCTTGGCTTTGAGACTTCGAACTGGCCATTTTCGTCTCAATAGCTTTGTGTTTACGATGGGAAACGTTAAATCATATCACCTAATTGCGCTCATGGAAGTTGTTATCACCCTTGTCAAAATAAAGTTGCATAGGTACTCAAAGATAACACTCTCTTGGTGTTTTTTGTTTGAATTGAGGGTTCTTTAATTACATTATACCTTAGAATAGTTTATTAAATGATAAGTTAGTGTTACAGGTTACGGGTACATAATATGTTGCTTAAGTTATTTTTAATTAAGATATTTGAGATCATTTATAACCATGACATTATTACTATGAATCCTATCCAAAAAATAAAAAGAAAAAATCAATGTTTTTAAGCTGTCTCCGTTTCCGTCCTCCCTAAGTGCGAACTCTTTAACGAATCTGGTAAGTGGCAATCTCTTTGACCATACTAGAGATACCAATGTTTTGCTAAAATGTAATGTATTACACAGTTCAAGTAAAAAAGAGCAGAATACATATAATATAATACGATAAAAGATTTACTCTGTAGTCAATGAAAGTGAAACTGCAATGTTTTTCTTAAATTTTATTGAAAAATGCCTTCTGCTTAAAATATAAGAATGCAGAGCACCTAATTTATTGTGTAAAGTGATTGTAATTTTCACAGGAATAAAACAAATAAAAAAAAAATATCCCTTATCATTCAGAATTATACCTAATAATAACTGTAACAAATGATAATGACGATTGCAATTACCTTTACAATGGTTTCAGGAAGTATATTTTTAAGATATTAAATAATATTCTTAAAATAAATTTTAAAAAAAAGTATATAGCGGTTTTATTATATTTGATTGAATAAAAATAAAAATGCACAAAAGACGGGCAATAATAGTTTATAAAACTTTAATATTTTTGTAGCCTAACAGCCTATAGTCTTTGAACTTTTTGCCTTAATGTGACGTCACAAACACCATTTAAATTGGTTTCAGCGTATTTTCATTATATTGGCGTCACTAGTTATGTATGTCCGAAGGGCATCCCTCTTGAAGACTGGTCCTGTCAATAATATTATTTAACTCTTGTCACTTGTCTGTTGTCAAATAATTTGTTACACACATGATTAGAAAATTATATATATTATTGTTTCGACTTTCTACTTTTTATTAAATAACCCAAATTATTTACCATTACGCAATTGTACTAAATAATGTAACCTAGAATTTTTAATAACTTAATTATTATGCTATTCAGAAATGTTTGGTCTGCAGCAGAGTTAAATCTCTGCTGGTAAGTTTCATTTAAATTGATAATTTAATTTAATTTGAATTATTAGCTCCTTTTTTTTATTTTCATATCACAATTGTTATTACAAACATACTTATTAGATATGAAAATTATACACCACTTACATCATATATTTTTTTCTAGCAAACCGCTGTTCTCCAAGCAGACTCCACACAATTACGCTCGTCTACAGATACGTAGCGCATTCCAAAATTCACGGCGAAGCATTCGTCGCCCCGCGCCAGAGATAAGTCCAGTAGACAGTATACATATAGAATCAGGACCCTTATATGCAAGATCTCTTTTTAAACCATTCCTGTTTACCATTGGCGTAAGTTTTTAAAAATAATTCAATAACTATGTGCCAATAAGAAAGCTGTTCTGCTAGAAAGGAATCAAAATTTGTTGAGAATAATATTGTTAGTGAATTCACAGGTATCATCCTTAAGTCTAGCCGGCTGTGTGATTTGGGAATATGAAAACTTGAGAGCACATGCAACCTCATTTCTCAGACGGCCAGGCAATTGGTTGCATGCTCATCAAAAAAGAATTGCAGCTCATCTGGTGAGATAATTCAAAATATGTTTGAAGATGCTGCTTTACTTTTGAGTTCTGATCTAAGTTGTATGGACCTTTGTGTATATGAAGTCCTCAACATCATAATCTTCACTTTCCAGTTATCAGTTGTTGTGGCTTTCAGAAATCAGAGCCCGGGCCTTTAAGAAAATGGTGGAGTTCATTAAAAGAAAGTGAAAAGGTTTTCTATCCCATCCTGGCAGCTAATGTGTTAGTGTTTGGTGCTTGGAGAGTCAGAGCTCTGCAGCCCTTTATGATCAAATACTTCTGTTCAAACCCTTCTGGCAGTGAGTTACACAAAACTATACTATTAATTTATAATAATATAACCTGAAAATGTGTATAGTGCAAAAACTTACTATTTAAAGAAACATATTCTTCTAATTACAGGTGCAAAATGTTTACCCATGGTGTTATCCACATTCAGTCATTATTCAACTCTACATTTGGCTGCTAACATGTATGTCTTGTATAGCTTTATGCCAGGTATGTTAAAATTACATTATATGAACATTTTTGTGGAGAGGAATAAATAATTGTAATTATTTTCAAATTTGCAGGTGCGGTAGCTTCACTGGGCAAAGAGCAATTTGTCTCAATGTATTTAAGTGCCGGTGTTATCAGCAGCTTTGCAAGCTTTATCTATAAAGTTATTTCCAACCAGCCCGGCCTTAGTCTTGGAGCAGTAAGATTATATTTAATTACTAACTACATTCTACATTCTATTGTTCTATAAGGAATTGTCAAACATACATACATGTGTTTATATATGTATATACATACATAACATTTTGTTATTTAACAATAATATTATATATGTATATATAATATTATTGTTTAATATTTGTGTTTTTAATGTTTGTGAAACAGTGATCACAATAAAAAAATATGACTGATTTTGTTGTGAGTCTTCCCGGACCATTTAGAACCTTCATAGTCTTATTTTAAGTTGGAGAGTCTTCACAGAACGGCTTATTTTGATAAGTATGGTATCATTCTGTCAATCCCATTTGACACACACACACACACACACACAGCAATCACTGGTATTGATTCAAAGTGGAAAAATAATTATAAATAAATAAATAGTAATTATTCAGGCAATTTAATTTTTTTTCAGTCTGGTGCAATTATGTCAGTACTGTCATATGTCTGCGTGCAATATCCTGATACAAGACTGAGTATCATATTCTTGCCGATGTATACATTTGCTGCTGGTACTGTAAGTACAAAGATGTTAATTTGAATCTTCACTTATTGCTGTTACTCCAAAGAATTTACAGAATCAAATATAGCTTCAAAACTTATATTGTATAATTCAGATCAGAATTAAAGAACACATACATTTTTATCAATTATAATATATATTTGGAGTGAAGAGATCAAATAACTTATATTTTTTAATTTATTACTTATAAAACATTGGTTTATTTTTGTCGCCTTTAACATAACTTTTGACCAATTTTTTAGGCCATCAAGTTTATAATGAGTATGGACATGGCAGGAGTTATTTTTGGATGGAAATTCTTTGATCATGCCGCACATCTTGGGGGAGCGTTATTTGGAATGTAAGTTATAAATATAATAATTAATGTAATTCACATGAGGCAACACATTTTTTTGTATTACAGCGCTTGGTGTCAATGGGGCACTACACACATTTGGGGTAATCGGGAAAAGTTTCAGCAGTATTACCACAGCCTTAGAAAAGATTCTCGGTAATCATTAAGAAGAGAGCTAAATAAATCTATTAGAATGCTGTAATTTTGATATAATCTTTGTTTCATTACTAGTCTTTTATAAATAAATATTTTCAACAAATGCAAGTTGTTTTGTTTAATAAAACTAAATTTTATAAACTATATATTTATTATCATAAAAAAAATTGTAAATGCATTTTATTATTGAGTAAAATTATAACTGATGTTGATAGAATATTTAAAGTAGTTGTTATGTATATGACATGACTGCTTTTCACATTTTATTACTAATAAGATTGGCTAAGCAGAGGGTATATAAATAATATATATTCAGTGTGTCTGTCATCTTTTTGCTACCAAGCACAATACATTCAATGAAGTTAATACTGTGTTTTATTGAACATAATAGTGGCGACGAGTGATAAATTGAAAATATGACATCGAAATTAGTGAAATTCAGTGAATTCAATGTTAATAATGACAACTGGGACAGTTACATTGATAGGTTAAATTACTGTTTTGAGGCCAATGGAATATCGGATGATACTGTTAAAAGAGCAAATTTTTATACAGTGTGTGGTGTTCAAGTATTCGAAACTCTTTTAGCTTTAATAACACCGAAGAAATCGGGTGATGTTAAATATAGTGAAATTATAACAACATTAACGAAACATTATAGCCCGAAGGCAAATGAAATATCTATTTCTTACAAATTCTACAAGCGGGATCAATTGCAAAATGAGACCGCATCCGAATACATTACTCAATTACGAAAAATCAGTACGGGGTGTAATTTTCCTAATTTGGAACGAATGTTACGAGATAGACTGGTTTGCGGCATGAATGATCATAGGCTGCAATATGAATTATTGAAAAGAGAACATCTCAATTATCAGGATGTTGTGGACACAATGTTGTCAGCTGAAAGCGCGGGCAGAGACGTGCATATGATGCAGAGCCCCGCGACACTACCGCGGCCGGAATCTTGCGTCATAACGTCATCGCAAAATCCGTCCATCCCTGCTCCGGAGCCCATGGAAGTAAATGCTTTAAAATCGAGACCAAATTTTCGTCTATGTTATCGATGTGGCGATCGTCACGGTGGTGAATGTCGTTTTGTTAACGCAGTATGCCATTATTGCAAGAAAAAAGGACATATAGCTAAAATATGCACTGCTAAGAAGAAGCAGATGGCCGGAAACATTAACTATGCTAGTGAAGATATTAGTACTCAACTAAATGGAATTTATAATATCGAAACGGTTTGCACGCGCGTACCGGCTTACAAATTACGGGTAACAATAGATGGAGTACCCGTTGTCATGGAGGTGGACTCTGGTGCTGCATACTCACTTATCAATGAGCAGACGTGGACACGGCTACCAGGTCGCACTACAGTACGGCCCCTGCGGAATCAACTTCGCACATGGACAGACTCACCGGTGACAGTCCTAGGTCAAGCCCTGGTTACAGTGGAATATAAAGACACTAAGTGTGTGTTAAATGCAGTCATAGCTAAGGGGTCGGGACCGAACTTGATAGGACGTGATTGGTTTAAAACTCTGGAAATTTCGATTCGAGTTAATAAGATTATAGACATTGACTTGACTGAAATTAATAAGGTATTGAGTGCACACAGCGATGTTTTTAAAGATGAACTCGGTAAATACCGCGGAGATCCAGTTGCGATACAATTAAAAAAGGATGCAGTTCCTAAATTTTTAAATGCACGACCGGTACCATACGCTATTAAAGATAGAGTAGAGCAGGAAATCGATCGTTTAGTAGGTGAGAATGTCCTTCGTCCGGTATCATTTTCAGACTGGGCGACGCCTGTAGTTCCGATTATAAAAAAGAATGGTTCTGTTAGACTCTGCGGAGATTATCGCAGTACGGTCAATCAGGCTACAGAGACGGATACTTATCCAATGCCCACAGCGAGCGAAATTTTTGCAACGATTTCAGGGGGAAGATATTATACAACACTTGATCTTGACAGGGCTTATACCCAAGTAGTAGTTACCGATGGCACGGCGAAATTATTAACTCTTAATACTTGCAAGGGTCTTTATACCGTGCATAGGTTAGCTTTCGGTGTTAAAGCGTGCCCAGGGATTTTTCAGCGATTGATGACGGCACTACTGGCAGGTGTACCGGGCGTGGCGGTACTGATTGATGACGTCATTGTCAGTGGTTGCACTATGGTAGAAATGACTTCACGTTTGAATGTTGTGTTAGAGCGGATAGAGAAGGCCGGATTGCGTCTTAATAAAGACAAATGTAAGTTCGCTAAGGAGCGAGTAGAGTTTTTAGGTTTCGTTATTGACGTTGAAGGCATTCATCCGTCACCAAGTAAAATTGAGTCAATATTCAAGACACCAGAACCCAAAAATATACAAGAACTTCAAGCATTTTTAGGCTTATACAATTTCTATGAGAGGTTTATACCTCATAAGGCCACGATACTCGAACCCCTTCATAGGCTGCTTGACAAGTCACAGGACTGGGTGTGGACTGACCGGGAGCAGAGCAGTTTCGACACGGCTAAGCGTTTGTTGTCATCTGATTTGACTTTAGTTCATTATGATTTAAAGAAACCTTTAATTCTCACTTGCGATAGTTCTGAATATGGTGTTGGTGCCGTTTTGGCTCACGTCATGGACGACGGTCAAGAACGTCCCATCGCTATGAGTTCCAGAACATTACATAAGCATGAAAGACGCTATTCTCAATTAGACAAGGAAGCCACCGCTATAATGTTTGGAATAAATAAATTCCACAATTATATAATGGGTAGACATTTTATAATTGTTACAGATCATAAGCCCCTGTTAGGAATATTCGATCCTAAAAAACCCATTCCTAGTGTATTGTCACCTCGTTTAACAAGAATGGCATTAATACTCACATCATATAGCTATGATATAATATACAAGCCGGGACGACAGATAGGTCACGCCGATGGATTAAGCCGGTGGCCACAACCTGTTCCAGAACAACCTGAACCACAGCTCTGTGACATTCTACTTATGGCTGAAGCTCCGGAAGAGTTCCCAATCGATGTAGATCAGATAGCAACTGCCACAAAACGAGACAAAATTCTGTCTCGTATAACTCATTACATAATGTGCGGTTGGCCCGTTAAGGAGACTGATGTCGATTTGCGTCCATACTGGTTGCATCGTTCAGAGTTGTCGCTGCACGAGGATTGCATTTTGTTAGGCTGTCGCGTCGTAGTGCCACCGCCACTTCGTGATGCCGTATTGCGTGCTTTACATAAAGTTCACAGTGGCATAGTGCACACTAAATTGTTGGCTAGGAGTTATGTTTGGTGGCCACAATTAAATAATAAAAAAAGGCAAAGACATGCTGATGTAGGGCAGAACGTTATATTTAGGAATTTTGGTAGGGGATCTCGTTGGTCTTCTGGCACAATTATAAGTAAAGAAGGTCCGTCCAGTTTTAGAATACAAGCTGAAAATGGAAATATAGTAAGTCGACATATAGATCAGCTAATTAAAACGAAGACTAACGAAGCCTCTGAAGACAGGGAAGTTGTAGTTTCAGAGGCACACAAGGAAATGGAAGTAGAGAATTTAGGGGAAGGAATGGAGTACACGTCATCAGAAGACCAGGATAGTGATCATATTATAGAAATACCAAGTTCGGATAAATGGGCTGAGATGCTTGGTATACCAGACAACTCAAACCCTGGCTATTCAGGCGGTAAAATAAAAACTAAATCAAATTTACATGACAGATCTCCATATACTAGACCTTCTAATGCTACAAATTTTTTATTGTAATGTAATACAATTTGCAATTGCTGTTAATGCAGTAACTAGAATATTATTGTAAGTTTAGTTAGTTATGTAAGTTGTTTTGTGTTTTTTCTGTTTATTGTTTTGTTTATTATTATATACATACTTGGGGGAAAGGTATGTTATGTATATGACATGACTGCTTTTCACATTTTATTACTAATAAGATTGGCTAAGCAGAGGGTATATAAATAATATATATTCAGTGTGTCTGTCATCTTTTTGCTACCAAGCACAATACATTCAATGAAGTTAATACTGTGTTTTATTGAACATAATAGTAGTCTTTCATTTACCTGTTTGAACCGTATTAAAATACACTTATAGTGAAATCTTTGCACAATCACAAATTATATTTGCTTTTGTTATTTAATTAAGTTTTTCTCAACACTTTTTTATTTATGCTTTAAGTATTTTAGAGTGGAAAGCGAGGTGCTCCCCGATGTACGACGAAATGTAATAATATGAATGATCATAACCCTCCCGGAGGTTCAATATAACTGGTACACCCACAGACCGGCAGGCTTCTACAAGATTTTCTGGCAGCAATTGTTTTTCAATGTAGAATTTATCGGATGCACCCTGAAAGACAGAATTGAAGCGAGTAATTAATTGTTTAAGAAAAGTCTGTATTAATATAATGCGCTAGTATGAGAAAAATGTAGCCTACACTTAATTTACACTTAGGAATATTTACCTGATCAATAAGTAAAGTTAGTGGGGGTCCGTCATATTTCTTGACCAGTTCCGTTGCATCCCATTCGACCCACTGGCTTTTATCCTCACCGAGGTATCCCGTGAATGCTTTCACTCCCCAGGGACAGGCCGTTGGGTTGCAAATGGGAGCAAAGGCACTCACTGACTTGTATAAACCTGGGTTTCTTAAGACTGATACTAATGCACCGTGACCTCCCATACTGAAAGTGATGTTTTAATTTTATCTACTTATATCTTTTACACTTTGCATCAATACCAGTAATAACTTGTGTATGTCAAATGAGTGTCAGGACTATTTTGATACCATTCTTACAAAATAAGCCATTCTGTTAAGACACTCCAACTTAAAATTAAGTTTATGTGTGTTCCAAATGAGCGTCTGAGAACCACACAAGAATCTCAGAAATATTTTTCTTTATTGTGATCACCGTTTCACAGATGTCAATATTTTATTACAATATATCCCAGAAGAGATCATAAAATATATATTTTTGACTCCATTTGTAATATTTATTAAATAAATAAATTGTCTCACCTGTGACCCATAATGCCAATTCTTTCAGGGTCAACAATATTGTTAAAGGCTTGCAGAACCAAATCATACAGCTCATTGTTCAAATAGCTACCCATCCTATAGTTCTTGGTCCAGGGTTCGTTGGTTGCATCTAGGTAAAATCCAGCAGAGACACCAAAGTCCCAAGACTCATCATCCCCAGGAATTTTTACTCCTCTTGGAGAAGTGTCGGGACCAACAACAATAATACCGTGCTCCGCTGCATATCTGTATATTAACCAATTATTTAATTAGGATTGATAGTCAGATAGTTCTTGAATATAAATTGAAAAATAATAACTTAAATTATTGTTTCAACTTTGTAACTTTGAATTTTTTGATAAAAGTAATCAAATTACTCAAAATATCATCAATAAAGAAGAAACATTTATTAAATATAAAAGTCAGAATGTAAAAATGTGATAAGAATATCTTGTATAATTTTATTAAGTAAACTTTATTAAAAGTACCTTTGGAAGCCCGATTTAGTAATAAAGTTTTGCTCGTTACATGTAAGACCAGATAGATAATATACGAGAGGTAGTTTCACATCTCCACCTTCAGCTTGTGGAGGGAGATATATTGAGAAGTTCATCTTGCATTTTAATTCTGAAGAGGTGTGCGTGTACACCTTCTGGAAACCTCCACACACCTTGTTAGACGACACTAGTTCCAAGTTGTCCATTTTTCGATTCTAAAATAAAACATGAATCAAATCATATCCAATAATGTTTTATTCAAAAATTAACTTTTAAAAGAAATTTGAAATACCTTATATCCAAATGTTTTTATTATTAATAAAGACAAAAATTTTATAATAGATTCTATTTATTAGGCAATCTTTAACTTTTCATTTGAACATGTTTTAAGGCAATTTAAAATATTCATTTGGTATTTTGTTATAGAAGTGTACACTCAACCCTATAAATGGATGTTGAATTTTGGGAAGGTGTGACATGTACTATAAGATTATTTTTTTAAACTAGAATATAGCATTACAGATATTAAAAAAAAATAAGTTACAGACAAGCTAGTATTCAAAAAGATATTAAACAATGCTTCACATAACATACCAATATGAAACAGAGATTATTTTTCAGACATTTACACACGATTTATTGGATATCTTATGTCATTGTTACATAATACGGTAATTTGATATGCAAAGTAATTTAAGATTTTTGTGTAAAATGTCTTCTAATCAATAAAGTTTTTTTTAAACCAAAAACAGTAACTTTTATGCAATAATAATTTATGTACAATTAATAAATATGCTGCCAAATATATATAATTTAACAACATGGAAACTTATATTTAATCTCGTAAAAAATTCGATAATTTCGATAAACCGAAAATAACTTTGAACGCTATTACCACGTATTAAGACATAATATTGGAACATCTTCATAAAATAAAAAAATAGTTATCTATAAAAATTATTAACGTGTATAAACTTTCGGACTTGTCAAGGACAAATCGAAAATTTTAATTGCAAAGTTTAGTGTTTTAATCTAAGTACATGCATGCATTAATATAATAGAGCTAATTATTAATTCAGGAGTAACATATTTATAAATTATCAAATTAGCTTATATGTTTGTTACTTACATTTTATTTCTTAGACGTTTTATAAACAAGTTTTTACTTTTTGCCGGTGTTGTATAGTTTAAGCACCACAAAAATTCAAGACACAAGTGTCAATTATCTAAATTACCTAACCTGCCGGCTGACTACAGAATGCTAGTGTTGCCAATACTAATTATGACTATACTGACTAAACCCATGTTTTTATTTCATTATTATATTCGTGTCAAACTCGTAACTTTTTATTTACAATAATTTATTTGCGTCGAGAGAATCCATTACGGATACACCTTGGTCCAGAAGGTAATGAACGGAGATTAGTGTGGAGGAGGGTACGTCACCGGCCGGTACCCCAGGGTCACTCTCACCACGAGGATCCTCTGTGTTCTACACGGGAGCATTCAAACGGCAAATTTTAAAACCTATGTCTTTTTTAATCATATATACGTGTTTCATCTACTCAAAAATATAATTATTAAAAAAAACTAATGCTATGTTTTCAGTAAATAATACAGAACTCAATATAGTTTAAAAGAAAACTATATGTAAGTCTGTTTGTTTAAATATTAGATAAAATCTGCTAAATGTATTTTAAGGGTTGTCCTTATCAACATATAGGATACTTTCACTAATTTTCAAATTATTAAGCAAAATCTTATTTGAGCTACAATTAGACAAACGAATGAAAGAATTATTACGAAATTCGTTGTACGGTTATTTTTTACATAAAACAATAAATAAGATAATTCTCCTTAAATATAAACTTAAAAATTGGTGTCGGTTAAAGAAACGATGTAACTCTAAAACTGTATAGATTTTACGTGACGGTGTAAACTAGTCTGTAATAACGTTACTAGAAAATATTAAAATATCAGTGTTCAACTAGTATTAAGTTAACCGTCATAATCCTTTTTACTCCAATGCTTGTGATAATTGGTTCTTCTCTATAAATATAGTCAGCGTAAGCAGTTAGTAATAGTTTACAATTTATTCCAAATAAGTCACAAAAAACCTTGAATGGTAATTTGTAAGCATAATATTGTATAAAAAAAAACATATCTTTGTACCTATTCACAATATTAGGTAACTACATATGACGTGGAACCAAAAACAAAAATATGTTTTACAAATGTGCAAATTCCTGAGTTGAAGTAGCACTTAAGTATAATAATTAATATCAATTACAATTATTTTTAACAGTGATAGTCTTATTATAGAAGAAACACTCTTTTAAACGAAAACTGAAGCCACATTATAAATATGCCACAGGCTTGTATTATATTTATATTTGTTGATATTATATGCAGTTTTTATTTATGTATATATAAATCTATATACATATGTGTATATTACATTTTATGTGTTCATAAAATGATAGAAAAATATCTTTGTGACATTCTCTACCTCTAAAGCCTCTTTTTCAAAACACTAAACGTGTGTTTTTTTTTTTTTTTGTAACTCACTGTACATGAATAAATTACTTAACTGCGCTAGTTTTTTGTATTAAAATAGAATATGAAACGCACAAGCTCTATTAAGTAAGTACAAAATATATAACCACAAATCATGTTGTTACTTAATTAACGGGCAATTACTTAAAAAAAGAGGGATATAATTTAAAATGAAACATTTAACCAAAACTAAGATTTATTAGCTTTAATATTGTCTAACATTTTGTCACTAGTTGCAATGAAATCTACTTGTCACTAGTTGCAATGAGATCTACTTACTTGCCTTTGCTTCCAAACAATCATCTTTGAATTTGAAAAAATACTCAATTTGTTTCAATTGCTTGACAGCTGTGATACCATAGAATAAACTCGCCAATATTCTCCACGTGGGACACCGTGTCCGCCCTCATGATGGAGCTAAAGCTCTACTACACCTCGACCCGCTCGACGGTACAGGGCCTTCGCGTTCAAAGCGCGACATCATCAGACCACCGTGGTCTGACAAAGCTCCTACGCGAACGTGGAAGATGAACGCCGACTCACGGTGGTTATCAGGGGCCTCTTCGTGGAGATCCTAACTGAACGGATTTACGAGGACCTTAAGTCCCAGTCTTATCCCGTCATATCCGTACACCGTATGTAGCGACCGAAAACTATGGCCCATTTTAAGGTCGTGCTGGTCCATTTAGAGCTTTCCCCGGAAGGAAAGCAAATTTTTAATGTTAAGGCAATTTGCCAACGACCACGCAACAGCCGACTGTCCGCGCAAACAACCGGTCTCGGAGGATTCTCCCAGATGCGTCCTGTGCCAGCAGAAGAGCCACCCCGTGAATTACCGCGGGTGCCCCAAAGCACCACGCAGGACGCAGCCGGCGAGGATTCCCCCGCGCTTCGTTCAGCCTCCCTGGGCTCCTCTAGCCCCAGGAAGGGCCCCGGCCCCTCAGGCAAACCAGGCCCCTCAGGCACCCACGAACGCGTGGGTGAAACCCCCGAGGGTGAACCCCACGCCCGCGCCGAAACCGACACCACCTCCGCCGCTACGCAATTCCGCCGACGGAATTGCGGGCTCGTTCGTGTGCGTCTCAAGCCTCTTCGGTGTAATAGACATCGAGGAGCTACTCGCGTTCTCGAACGAAATGAGGGATACGGAAAAGAATCCCCCCGCGCGGCTGGATGTGCTCCTCAAGCACGCCGTCCTAATCGATCAAATCTACAAACACACAATGTCATCTTAAATGACATCACACGGTAGAATAAAACCTCGCTCTCTAACTGTCGCGACATTCAACACGAACGGACTGCTCAAACAGATAGATCAGGTACGCGACTTCGTAGTTACGCACCAGATAGACATATTGCTAGTCCAAGAGACCTTTCTAAAACCGTGTAACCGCGATCCGCGCATCGCAAACTTCAACGCAGTTAGGAACGATGGGACAACCGCGATGGGGGGAACCATCATTTACTACAGAAGGACTCTTCATTGCACCCCGCTCGATCCGCCCCCACTAGTTAACATAGAGGCGTCACTATGTCAGGTGGGTATTACTGGCCATCAGCCGATCATACTAGCATCAGTATACCTCTCCCCGAATAAAGACCTACTAGAGGGGACCTTAAGTCCCTACTCCAATTAGATAACGCAACCATTCTGGCCGGCGACCTAAATTGTAAACATCCCCGCTGGAACTCTAAAATCGTAAATACTAGAGGACGTCACCTTGTTAGGTTAAGCAACACGCCTGCTCTCAACTTTGACATCATAGCGCGCTTGAGCCCCACGCGATATTTATTACTTTGACTCGGGCTTTCGACACGAAATAGTGTGCCTAGCGAAGCGAAAATAAGCTAGTATATTTATAATTTATATGGATGTAAAGGAGCAATTTTATGAAATGGTATAAAAAATCATATTTCAGACAGACAGATAGGTAAAAATGTTGCATTTACTTTATATAATAAAAAATGTAATCCTCGTGATTATTGTTAAAGACCTTTTTTATATTAAGTTAGAGACATACAGACGTTGGGGTCAATAACCGAGGGTGATTGTTGGATGGTCTATGCTAACGGTCAGATAACTGAAGGGGTCGCTTCAACTGTGATATGATGGAGACAACCCTGACCAAATGGTTTAAAAAAAATCCATTAATAATATATCTAAAATGATTAAAACAATCCACATAACATAACTTAATATTTATTCAAGTTCGTAAACTCACAGTTATAGTGCTCAGACAGACTACATACCTCTGTTGCATATAATTACATATATTTTACATTTTTATATTATTTCATTAAAGTCAACAATAAATGACTTCCTTGAAAAAACACAGATAATAAATTTAAAAATAATTTAGAAATTGACTTGTGGTCGGTAATGTTTTTGGAACTTGTTGTTCTTCATCGACATCTTCATCTCCCACTTGGACTGCACGCGCTTCATGAAGTGGATGTCTCGGGCTTTCCTGAAACGACAATAAAATAATTATTTATTAAGCAAATCAGTCACAAAAATGCCGAATGGCTGCGAAATTATAAGATGTAGGTAGATATTTTTGTAATTATCGTTATTGGAGGAATTTTATTGAGCGAAGCGAGCTTAGCGAGCGGAGCGTTGTACTGGAGAATTTTTCACATTCTTTGTCATGAATAGGCTCGAAAACAACTTGACGGAACATTATGAAATTTTGCAATAAAAAAGACACACATTAGGTGATGGTTTAAAAAAAATTTGAAAAATGTCATGTTGAGGAATAATCATCAAAAAACTGATATCCAATTGAAGTCAATACGAAACGATGAGTCATTACACTGGGCTTGCTTCAGTGAATACGCAAACGGCACCCGAGATTTAGCGAGCGCAGCGAGTCGAAATTGAGGGTCTGTTGGCGCCCCTAGTTATTATTATTATTATTTGAACAGTAACTTCACTATTATGAGAATAGTGTCCAATATGGCGACTTATTTGTCAGCACCATTAGAATTTTAGCAAAACACTAATCGGAATTCTTTGGATATGTGTTCGAATCGAAACCATTATTTTTTTAATGTATTATTATTCAGATAAGGTTTCAAGGTTATTAATGAAATTATTAATATTGATAATAACAGCTTAAAGGCAAATAAAAATAAAAAATCCTATATTATAGAAATGGTTCTTATACAAAAAACTAATAATTGCCTTGGGATAATATTAATAGATTTAATATAACTTACTTGGCTGCTAAGGCCTGTTCCTTGGGGGCCCATCCCAGAGCTCTATACACACCGAGCAACCGATGCAGTTTACGATCTGATTTCTTAACTAAAGCCTGACTGTTGTGCGACAAGTTTTGCTTGTAATATCTGAAAAAAATCATAACAATAAAGTAATATATTATAATTGTTCATATATGCTCACTAAGTATATTGAGGTTTGTAAACAGTGACCACAATAGAGAAATACCCGACTGTCTTTATTCTCAGAGCAGGGTGTGTTTGGAACACTCATAGACTTACTATAAGTTGGAGAATGACACAGTAGGGCTTACTTCAATACGTATGGTATTGATTCAAAGTGGAAGATACACATAAAAATATATTTTATAAAGAATAACTACATTGCTGAATACAAATATGGAATGACAGTTTACAATAATGTAGAATGTTATGCATATGTCCTTAGACTCATATTATATACATACTTCATGAGTGACCGATGTCCCACTGTCACACCAGACGGCAGTACCAGCTGGAACTCCTCGTCCTCCAAAGTCACCGGTGCCTCTACTTCCTCATCTACATCCATCACCTCTCCATCATCATTGTCGGGATATGATGCACTGTTAAATACATATTTCTTTAGATTTAGAAGTATTCTATATGTAATAATAAAAATGTAAATCTTGTAGATGACATTACATTTTATAAATCATTTTTTTTTTATTTATAGAACATATTTGGACAAAATTCCTGCATCAACTTTAACAGGTGTATTGCTTAAATAACAAAGTTTTTTTTACAAATATTTGATATAACTATCCACTTGTGTAAATAATATTATAGCAAAAAAACATGAATTAAAAATATTTTATACTATGAATTTGAATACCTGTAGTCATAATAATCTGCATATTCGGCCAAAGCTATTCCTTCGTGCAGTATTTTGCAATGTCCCTTATCTATCATGTGAGCTCTCGCTGCCTCCATAGAGTAGAATGTGCGTCCGGCTTCGTTGCACCAAAGACACATGAAGCCTTGAGATATCTACAATATGTATTGAATTAAAATACATTTGATTTCCATGGTTTTTTTATAATACCTTAACTTTCCAACATTTAATCCCTGTAAGTATTTCTTATACAATACCTTTTCTCCAAGATATAGCAGTAGGTTTTTAATATCAACACAGTATTCAACGTCTGGAATAAAGAATGAGTGGGCTTCGGACATATGCTTCAAGTTTTTGACCATGTTTTTGCTGTGATGGCTGCAGAACAGGCAGTCCCTTGGTTTAATAAGGGAGTCGCTACCTTTGATACGACATTCTTCCCACTCATCAGAATCGAGCTGTAACATTTACATTCAACATATTTGAAATAGAAGTAATCTAATTGAATAATATTCATATCTTATTCAGAATGATGGTAAAATGTGGTGAAATGTTGTGAAATAAGAAAATATATTAGTATAAGAGTAATCAAACCATTATAAATAAAAAAATACAGGTGTATATTGCTTACCTCTTCAATATCGGAATCTGTTTCAATATCCCCCTCACATGAATCATCAGTATTGAGGAGAACGAACTTTCCAGGCTCCACAGGTTTTACGTCTACCTTTTCAAAGCTATTTGAATCAGTTTGACTATTTTCATCTTCTTTCTTTTCAGTTCTTGGTTTATTATCATCAATCAAATTTGACGTTGTTTTCTCCTCAGCCAGCTTATGTTTCTTACTGTTTAAATGATTGTTATAAGCATTTTTAGTGTTGAATAACTTTGAGCAACACTTACAGTAAACAGATTCATCCCGCTCAGTATTTTGTGCTTGCTCCCTGTGCTCTTTAGCTCTTTGCTCGAACTCTTCTAAGGTTACTGGGGGAATAGATGCTACTTTTCTCTTTAAATTATACCTGTGCCAATCTAATTTGTAGTGATCACGTTGTAATTCAGCGTTTTGGAAAAGCACCTGGCATGTTATACACGTGTATGTGCTAGACATCATGGAAACAGTATTTATCACAGAAATCTTGTTAAATATATCACAGGCAAATGAACACGTATTGATTGCAGAAATAATTTAAATATATTTTTTTACGACCTTTTATCGACTTTAATTCCAATAACATTCGTACTTACTAGTTAATACAGATGTCAGATAATGATACAGATAACATATTTTTAGTATACTGATTACTGACTTCTTCTATTACCACGCTTTATTTGACTTCTTATTTGTTCTACATATTAGTTATTATTGAGAATCGATATTCAATAATGTAAAAAAAATCTAAATGAATAGAATAGAAATACGTTTAAAGATAAAGAAGTGTTTTATTCTTGCTGGTTTTCTTTATGAACCTATTGTTAGGAGTCTCAGTAATAAAAACTAGGGGCGCCAACAAACCCTCATTTTCGACTCGCTGCGCTCGTGAAATCTCGGGTGCCGTTTGCATATTGAGCGAAGCGAGCCCAGTGTATTCACTCAAAGTTTCCCAAAAAAAATAAAAAAAATTTTTTGACATTTCTCAAATTTTTTTTTTTAAGAACCATCACCTAGTATGTGTCTTTTTGTTTGCAAAGTTTCATAATTTTCCGTCAAGTAGTTTTTGAGACAATTCGTGACAAAGAATGCAAAAAGTCTCCAGTAAAACGCTCCGCTCACTTCGTTCGCTTCGCTCAACAAGAACCTGACATTTTTTATTATTGTAATCGCCTTCGATAATTCGCATACAAGACACGGTATCGCATTCGTAACTTTTGAAACCAACATAGATTTTTTGTCGTGAGGTTACATTCAGGTAAAAATACGCTTATACATAATATGGAAAATAATACACTCTTTAGTCAAGGAAAGTGAAATTATAACATTAATATAAACAGTTTATTCTATTTAAATTCTGTATATAAATAAATAAAGTCACAAAAAATAGAAAGCAGGAAATAAAGTATTTCTTAGTTTTTTTCTAGCATCCATCGCAAAATAAATAAATTACATTTTGCATACAATTAAATATATATATATATTGATATGCCGAATATTGAAAAGATATCAATCTATTTTTTTATTTAACACAACTAAAAGGATGCTTTGCTTTCTAGATAATTTTGTAATTTTCTCGGAAATCGCAATAATTGATCGTCTGTTTAAAACATTAAGTGATTAGCTAGGTGACGAGGTACACGAAATCGCTGACTACAGCTACCTATTGAATAAATTGAAAATTCAGAAACAAACAATTGTAGCATTCTTTATCTACGTAGTACGTAGTAAATAATGTCATTTGACAATTGATACTTGACTGAATGATATGTGACAACTGACATGCTTTTGATAATTTATTGACTAATGGAAATTACACTGTCTTTGTTTTGAAGTTCCTTTTAGAAAATATCTTACTGTTATTACTCAGTGTAAATGAGATACTAATAATAATTACTGCTTATTAACAATATAATATTTTTTTAATAACATGTTATTATCTCGTTATATTATTATAAATTATAACTATTAGGATTTCGGTGTTCTCAACTCCTACATCTTATATAAAAATATAATTAATAAGTGAATGTACAACAATGCTTGAAACTGATGAAGTTGATATAGATTACTTTACTCCAGCTTCAAGGTATTTATTTAGATAAATCATGTTGCATTACTCATAACTAACACTGTCATTTACGTAATTTTAACTAATTTGTAGCACCTCTTTAGCAAGGATATTTAGTAGTTCTCAATTAGATACCAGACAAGAAGCTTCATTAAAATATGTGCCCCCTCTACCAACACAAATTACAGAGAAACAGGAAGAAACCAAGTCAACACAATGTATTTATGCAAGTGCTTTTCATGTTTATGAATGGTAAATATATTTTAAAAATAAAAAATATATCACTTATCACTTATATAATTATTTCTTCTCATCTTATGGTTGTTTTAGGTTCAACAACACCCATGTCCCAAAAGGAAAATTAGGATTTGCTATCATGAAAATGACACAATCAGTTATTCACAACATGGTTATTTATAATTCAGAAAAAAGTACTCTATCCTGCGTTACTCTCAACTCTAGTGTAACATTAAATATAGATAGAGAACATAGAATATCGTATTATGACAGCAATAAGAGATATTGGAGCATCTATACAACAGAACCAGAACTTAAAAAAATATTAGATATTATGAAACAACTGCATGTTCAATTAAAATACTCTACTGAATCTACAGATGATACCCCAATTCAAGTCATAGAAAACAGCGAACAAACCGTCAAAAATTCTAATGAAAATATAGAAAGTGATACAGATTCTTCAGTAAATAATAGAAGAACTAAAGAAATCATATTAAAGAGAATGGCTACAATGGGTCAGTCAGTTTTGCCGGCCTCACACATAACAGTTCAGTCCAGTGGCTCATCAGATGAGGGTGCAAATCTACCTAAAATAAGACATAAGCCTCTAAAGAATTCAAAGAAACATGTAGAAAGAATAGTAAATGAAGACGAGAGCAAAAGAGATACAACATTAAGAATAAATGCTTTAAAACCAAAAGCATCCCTAGATACTTATATGAATGTAAATGATCAAGATATTGTACCGATACGTACATGTGACATTCTAAGCTCTTCAAACATTGTTAATGACGGCACCAATATGTACATTTCAGAACAACGAGTTAGTAATACTGAATTGAGAATGAACATGAACAAAATGTCTGATAAAATTGATGTTATTTTAGACAAAGTTAAGGACATGAGAGTTTCTGACTCTCATCAACATAGTTCTTCATTTCAGAATGATATTGTATTAAAACTTTTAGGTGAATATGAAAAAAAAATCAATAAATATGAAGAGTTTTTGAAATTGATAGGGTATGATAGCTGTACTTTAGATATTTTGCCGCAGAGCAATAAACATCCGGATGTTAAACTATCTGAAGATACAGATTTAGATACAATTTGCAAAACAAAAGACAATGAAATAGCATCACTTAGAAATGAGGTTCAAAGGTTATCTGCAAAGTGTAATGAAAATACACAAATTAATAATGACAAAGAGATTTTACAACAAGATATCACCAACCTCAGACAGGAATTAGAAATAAAAGATGATGAAATTAAAAATTTAAATAAAAAGTTAGATAGTGTGCAAATTGAAACTGATAAAGATGAATTTAAAAGCAAATTGAAAGAGATTATGAATGATACATTCCAAACGATATCAAGAAATTTTGATAACAATGAAAATTATTCTGGTGTTAATATAAAGACTGTGGTGGCATCAGTAATTAAGAAGACCACAATGAATGCTTTACTGAATGATAGTTAATTAATTAAAAATTTGTCGAATTTTATGAGACGGATAAGAAATTTTATTTACATTAAAAATATATGTATATATGAAATTATATTTTGATTATATTATATTTAGTGCTTGATTTCTGCCTTGTTTAAATAAAATCTAGAATTACCAGTTTGCGTCTTTCACTTATTTTTACTCAGAAAGTAGCAATAGAAATATTGTTAACGAGAAAATATTATATTATCTTGTTTTAATCTTGAATTAAATTTCTTTCAAAAAACAAAATAACATTTCAAATTTTTGGCTGCTATATTCTTAGAGGAGCTAAAGGTATAAAAACAGTTTTATGTTGGAATATATTTCGATTTCATAATCTTTTCAAAATTTCTATAGGACTAAAAACAACGAATCATAATTTACAATCCATGAAAGTGAAATATTTTCATCAATGATTTTCCATACAAACCTTTGACCGTTATTTTTATTTTCTAGGGGTTGCATTTGTGGAATTCTTTTATAATATATTTCACCTTTAAAATTATAAAAGTTGTTGACGTGCAGTACATTAGTCAAGCGGTCCTATTTTATTTATCCTTTATAGTATTGATTGAAATGTGAAAAGTTTTTAATATGAAAAAACATTTGCGTAAAGTAATTTTTACCCGTACAAGATACCATTACAATCGTATTTCGTATTCTATTGGTATAGTAGTTCGTCGATTCGATTTCCGTTTACGGGCATGTTATTTGTGTGGTTTATTTTCAAGTCTGGGTATAATTTGCATCCTGTTCCGAGTTTTCCGAGGATTTTTATTCTTAAATATAATTATCTGTATGTAAGGTCCAATCCTAGAAAAAAAAGGCAACAATACATTCGAATATGTCATGTATTTGTTACGTAATTGTAAAACCTCCCACGATCCAAATAAAATGTTCTCTAATACGGGAGTTATTTAAAAAAATATATACAAATTATTGCCTCAAACTCTTTTAGAAACTATGAAATACATAATTTATTATCTTGGTGTAAAAATATATTGGGGCAAAAAGCTACTTAGCCAACTAAGTTGTTCCTAATGCAATTTTAACATTATTAGCAGTAGTTCTTGAATATCGAAATCAAGAAACTCAGTCACTATTGATCAGATACCTAAAAACGCTGACCAAAACCAGAGAGCTGCTCTGCTACAAGACATTAACAAGTACGAGAATACTAGGCCTCCAGTAGAAATTTCGAATCAACCTATCAATAGCTCAAAATTTAAAGGAAATTCCACTCTACAATCCCTACTCTCTCTTCTGCTGACATTGGAATATTAAACCTTGAGAAGCTTTTAAAAGTATTTTCCTTTATAAATAGATACTGAGAGAGAATATAATATATCTTATTTAGAATATTTTGAAATATTATCATTATCATTGAGCCGTGGCAGTGTTTTACACATGTTTACATTTTTTTGCTGTCGTATGTAATCACACCAAAATTTCGTCCACTTACAGCCACCATGACCTTTCCAAATTTTACAGTTCTTGGGTTACGAGCAATCCAGTCAGTCTTGATATTGCAAAAGATCTCAGGTTTCGAAAAAGTAACAATTTCAGTTATTTCATGTTTTTTTCGCATGATTCACCTATCTCCTTGATTACAACTACAGTCTGATATTTCAGAAGTAATAATGATAACCCTCATTTAGTCTTTGTAAAATTGTAAATAAAATACCAATATGCCAAAGCCGATAATCATCTTCTAGAAAAAATATAAAAACTAAATAGTTTTATATATTATTAATACTCTCACAGATTAATAAGAGAAGAGAACCTTATTAAATGTCATGTCATTTAAAATTTGTCAAAAAACGTAGAAATAAATGTAATGTAAATATATATTAGTTTAATTGTTATGTTGTAAATTGTATTAACTAATAACGCTGAAGATACAATAGTGCTGTGTCAATTTATTTATCTTCATTCTTAGATTATCACTCCAAATGAGCTAACATGGAAGATTTAGCGTCTTCTATAAGTCAATACGAAGATCAAGTAAATAGTTTAAAGTGTTTTAATTTGTTTTAAACCTCGCTATTCTCTATTTCCATTATGGTTTTTCATAGCTCTCAGTGGTTAAGCAAGCACTTCAAACTACTCAGGATGCTAGCGAACGCGAGTCTCTTTCTGCTTTGCATTCTGAATTACAAGAGCTCATTAATCTTACAAAGGAAAGCTTGGATGTACAAAAATCGAAAGATAATGAAAATAATTCTAAACTTGATAACGGGAATGGGTCTACAGAATTGGATGACGAATACGCTCTTTTTATGGTATTATATATAGTAGTTTTATTTTTATATATAAACTTATTACATATTACAATTACGTAAATATATATTATTTTAGAAAGAAATGGAGGAAAATGAATCAGAAAAGGAAAAAAGTGATCAAAATACTGAAGATGTTGATGATGATAGTGATATAGAGGTAATAATTTGGTCTAAATTATTAAATAATGTTACTAATAAAATAAAATACGAAATTTCAAAATATTTTTAGGATGAATTAGCTACACTGCTTGGTATGAAGTGTGCTGTGTATCACACCCATACATGGGGGGGTCAGCCTAGCTTGCATAATGCAATGGTTGGCTCGGTGGTCCCGCGCCAGGAAGATGATCAATTCAGTGACCTTCAGGTGTGTTAAATAATTTATACAATGTTATATATACTTTAATTATTTTGTCCTTTGCTTCTGATCATACAAATTCTGTGTTTAAGATATCACTTTTATTATTGTTAATGTTAATAGCACCTGAAATATAAGGCTAATACATACACATATATATATATTATTTAAGTTAACAAAAGGTTCAAATGGAATAATCACGAGTACTATATTTTCTCTTCTTCTTCTCTTATTTAATAAATCAAATAAAGGAAATGTATGTTCATTTAAAAAGGTATTGTCTTTTAATTGTGATGTATATTTTAAGGTACGGATCCTGTTCACTCATCCAACTCATCCTGAAATGTTGCCATGCCCCTTTTACTTGAACGGAGACTGCAAATTTAGTGATGAACAATGTAGGTGAGTTTTGATATCCTTGAAATATATTTTCAGGGGTTTAATCAGTTTCAGTCATTTTATTTACAATCAAATTATTAAAAGTATTGTAAATGTTTATGAATTTGTTATTTTGTTTTAAATTTGAGTTATTTTAAAGAACTTCATATACATAAGAGTTATAGTGATTATAAATTTTGAGTTTTATTTCCAGATATTCTCATGGTACATTAGTACAGTTGTCACATTTAAAGGAAGCAATAGAACCCAATTATGAAGGTCTGAGAGCGGGAAGTAGGATTTTAATGAAACTGAAGCCACCGGATGATGAGGTATGTAGTTAATGTTTCTAGACCATAAACATATATATTTATTTATATCTATTCTATTGGACTTGAATACCAGTGATCACTTGTGTATCAAATGAAGTGTAGGAACTATATTGTTGCCATACTTATCATAATAAGCCCTTCTGTGAAAACCTTCTCCAACTTAAAATATAAATATTTACAGTTACATTCTTTTTAAGTATATCAAAAATTGCAAATAATAATTTAAGTTTTTGATATGTAGGACATGAGCACGGTAAAGAAATCATCAGAAGTATACCATCTGTGGCAAAGAGCAATAGTGACGAGTGTGGATGGTGAGAGCAGAGCCTGTGCTGCCAAGTTGGAGAATGGTGTTAAGACGGGAGGGAAAAGAAAATCTGTGCCTGATGAATATCAAGTGAAGTTTGAGGATTTTTTTCCACTTGGCAGTAAGTTTATTAATAACTAGCTCTGCCCACGACTACATTTGCATGGAATGTATTTTATAAATAAGAGTAGCCTAAGTACTCCTTATGTAAACTACTCATTATTTATAATGTCTACTCAGTTTAATTAATATAATTAATATAAAGTTTAATTTTATATATGTTTGAAGAAATAAAAATAGATGTAGGTTAGTTAATAACTTTATTATTATATTTAATTGTATTCTCAATTACCACTATCCTAAATTGATTAGACATAGATAATGGCTGGATATACAATATATTTATTAACTTGTAATATATATATATATATATATATAATATATATTGTGCAAAATGAATCGTTTTTAATACCTAGACTTATATATATAAATATATCCATTTAATTTTTTTTGTTATTAGATCAAGATGATTCAGAATCAGATTTAAGTGACACCGAGTACCCAGAGATTAAAGCTGCCAAAGTGGATGATGACCGTGGACCGCTGAGTGAGAGCAGCACACTACATAATGTGCCAGCAATGGGAGAGTGGGAGAAATACACTAGAGTAAGTATTGTACATTGTTAATAATGTATATTAACTGGTTATATTCATAACTAATACTTCATGAAGACTTATTTACAATCCTAGATCCTCATAAACGATAAGTTGGATATGTGTTCCAGGGTATGGGTTCTAAGATAATGCTATCAATGGGCTACGTCCCGGGGACTGGCCTGGGTGCCACTGGCGAGGGTCGCCTGCTGCCCGTGGAAGCCCGAGTCATGCCCGTAGCGGCCTCCCTCGATAGATGCATGGAGTTGAAGGAGAAGCACGCCGGGAAGGATCCTTATTTGGTATTTATTTTTAGTGACTTATTTATTGTAATTTTGTTTTATATAATTTGGATATAATTTATATCCCAGGTTGAAAAGAAACTAAAAAGATTACAAAAGAGAGAAGAAGAGCGCAGCAAGCGTGCGTACGAGAGAGAAAGAGAAAGAGAGAGGAGAAACGTATTCAACTTTCTCAATAATACACTAGGAGGAGTTGAAAACCAAGATCAAACAAAAAAAGGGTCCGATATTGATGTAAAACAAATGTCCAGCAAAGATTTGAATATAGAGAAATTTAAATTGGAGGAGGATTGCAAAAAGATTGAAATGGAGATATTAAAACTGAATACTTCACTGGCAAGACACCGGCAGGAATCAACCGGCCACAGCAGCCTCACCGTGCAGCTCGCTGACAGAAACAGAGAACTGGACCGTCTCCGGAACAGGGAACACCTCATCACAAAGGAACAGAACCAACGAAGAAACAAACACAACATGACAGTGTTCTAATAATTGTTACAATCATCGTAAATTGTTAGATTGAATATATGACGTTTTATTTATTTCTTTTTATTTCTTCTTTAGCAATATAAAATATTTGAATATATTTTTTATTGATCAAGTTATGAGCCTATACATGTAAATAAATTCATTTTTAGTTTTATTTTAATTATAATCCAAAACAACTTCAATGATATTACAGAATTTTTATAATTAAATTCTATAGGAATTTAAATATTGACACTAAAACAGAACATTTTATAAACATTCTGGATACTTTTGTTTTAATCAGTGAGCTTTTCTATGAAATGATGGAATTTCCTGAAGTATAAAGTGTTTTGACTATATTTTGAGTTGAGTTGTGAGATTCTTTACACTAAACCTACCGACAATTCTTGTAACCCTGTTCCTACCGCACGCCGTCAAATTGACCGGTAATTAAAAGTTATTTTATTATATAACGCAGGTAATAATGGAAATAACTAAAAGTTAAGAGTGTAGAAAATATTATATGCATATTCTAAGAATTGTCATGTAGTTTGATAACGTTATTATAACGTTTAAAAATGTTTAAGTTTTACAAAAGTTTAAGAACGGTCAACTTGACCGGTACTGGTAGGTTTAGTGTTAAACAAACTAAACTATAGATTTATCATTTTAAGAACTTGTATTGAAAATGTAGCATTTTTTATTTTATAAAATGTTAATCAACGAGTACACCTCATTAGTATTCTTATATTATATAGAATAATAATGTTGATTGTCCTTCAAAAGTTGTTTGTTTCTATTTAATAATGACCATGGTTTGGTAATAAATTATATATATATGTTCGTCTTGATAGATTTCTCTATTCTCTTCCTTCTTTTTCTTCTCATCTTCTTTTTCTTCTCCTCTTCTTTTTCTTCTCTATCCTATTCCATTGATTACAATGGTTCTAGTTCATACATTACACACTCAATATATATGTTTGTAGACAGTGATCAGTAAATTTATACCCGCTGAGTTTGTTGAGTGGTTCTTCAGAGCAGAGCATTTGGAATATGAGTAGACTTACTTTAAGTTGTAGACTCTTTACAGAAGGGCTTATTTCAATATGTATGATAATAAAATAGTCCTCATACTACCATTTAATACACGCAAGTGATTACTGATGATGTGAAGTGATCATTGTGATGATGTGAAGTGATCACTGAGATGATGTGAAGTGATCACTGATGATGTGAAGTGATCACTGTGATGATGTGAAATGATCACTGATATTGATACAAAGATATAAAATATATACCAACAACTTTGATCTTTTAATTGAAAGCTAAACTCTGAATACTTGGATGGGAGAAAATGGTAAATAAAATACAGTAATAATTCCAATGTTCTATATTTACATGTGATGTTTAGTTTAAAATAAGCGTACATGGCATATCATTACTAAATTAATATTTTTAACTATAAATTACATTTTTGTACTATCAAACAATATAAAGTACCTAGAAATGTTAACGATTGTGAGAGTAGCAAATGACATTTGCTAATTACATCAAGTTTTAGCGACAGTGGGTCAAGTTTAGGACTTAATATATAATATTACTTATCTAGTTACATCACCCGGGGCTCCTGAAGCCTTGTTGTAAGCAAATTTTTCACGTGAATATAAAATTTTATTACAATTAAAATCAAAAAATGAGTATAATTATATTAATTTTGCATAATAATAATAATAATAATATTATTTTATTTATTTTATTTAAACAATTACAACATTTTACATCCTAGTTGCTATGTGAGCGAGATATTTGTACTTTTCATTATCAAAATTCATTTAGCAAATATTAATTTAATTAACGCGAATAAAGATCTAATTTGAGAGTATTGTAGGACCCACTAATACTAGAGACACGCTGGCGTACACATACCGCACTGACACGCAATTGTCATGTTAAGATTCATTAAAATATATTAAAAAAAAAAATCACTAAACAAATTCATCACAGAGATTTGTTGAACTCTTGTTATATCCGTCCCTTTCGCGCATCATACGGACAGAGAGAGACGGAGCAGAGAGACTGGTTCGCAGTAAGTACGTGACATACGGACGTACGGACCGATTGTGATGCTTTACTGGTCACGGGACTGTACTTACGAGGGAATGAGATTCTCTATAACATATATACATAAATAAACCGGTCCGGCCTCGCGCTGAGCATCCAATTCCTCTTTAAAGCGTTTGTTTCCTTACTGGCGACATTTTAGTTATAGGGTTACGTGTAAAATTGTATAATCTGTGATGGGTCGTACCTATACGTAAATGAACGATCGCCGTCCGTCTGTCTTGTGAATAGTGCCTAGGGGCGGCCCTTCGCCGGTCGGGGAGGGGGGTGGAGGGGGGCTCCTCCTAGTCGGTATCCCGGAGCCTCTGCAGTACGCATTCCATGGCGTCTTGCAGGTTGTCGTACACGGGCACCTTGGTCCTCCGCGCCAGATCCGTGAGGTAGTGCCGCCCGCGGTTGTAGTCCTTCACCGCCGCCTCGCTGTACTGTGGTCGTAGAGATATTTTAGTGTTAGTGTTAGTGTTAGGGACGTCAGCTGTCCTGAACTACGAACTGGTAGTTTGGTAGCGTACCTCGGGCGCCCGCTCTCTGTCCATGGGCTGCACGAGAAGCACTGCTGCGGACGGGCGCAAGCCCATGTAGTGCGCGGCCAGCACCATGGCGGCGAAGCCTGGGGCCTCCGCGCTCAGACTGAACAGCGCTACGCGGGACGACGCCAGCTGCTCCTCGTCGTACGTCCCTGGGGAGACATGATGTTCATTATAGTTGTAGTAAAATACGACAATGTAGTGATATACTACGAATCGAAAGGTTACCCTTGAAGGGCTGCGGCGTGACGTCCTCGGAGACGGTATAGAAATCCGAGGCGCTAAGTCGGTCGGCGGAGCGCTCCTCCGCCGGCTTGTCCCGCAGCTCCACGTCCGCGGGCGGGGGCGAGGGCGAGGGCGCGGGCCCCTGGCGCGGCTTTTTGTCCAGGGTGTGAGGGTCCGGCTGGGGCGCCGCCCTCCTCGCGGGCGCCGAGAACATCCTGGTGTAGTCGTTGACTCTCGGCACCACGTACGTGAACCCCTCCCGTCGGAGGATCTCCTCCGGCCGAGTGCAGTTCGACTGGAACGAATCATTTCATTATATTATATTTGACTTACAAGTACATACAGTCATTTGACTGACGCTGGTCATCTTTAGAGGAGCACGTCTAAGCTCTTATAGTATCGTATGACGAGAGAAAGAGAAATTATAACTTTCTTTTGTACAGAATTAATTATTTATCCACCATCTTACAGACCATCATAAATAAATTATCAAATATTATTATAATCTCTTCATTAAGCAATTAGTTAAGTTGCGTCATCATCAGTGATAACTGTATTACGGTTAACAAAAAGTATCGCAGTCAACACAACAAACAGACGGACAACTAACATTCACAACATCCCTATTATACTCAATTAGTTGCTTTACTCGGAGACTTTGTTGCGGGCATTGTTTTGACGCGTTATGATCGCATTCTGTGAAACACCGCATTACATGCTAACCGAGCAACATACACTCATATGTGTGTATATATGTGTGTGTGTATGAATGGGTGTATATATACACACACATACACAATACTGATCACATTTATGTATTTATTTATATCTTTTACACTTTGAATCTATACCAGTGATCACTTGTGTATCAAATGGGAGTGTAAGGACTATTTTGATACGATATTCATGAAAATAAGCCCTTCTGTGAAAAAATTCCAACTTAAAGTAAGGCCTACGAGAAAATAAAATAATAAAAGAATATCTAACGTCTCTAGTTGTTCATACATTTCTCACTAAATATATTAAGGTGTGTAAACAGTGACCATAGTAAAGAAATACCCGACTGACTTTCTTCTCAGCGCAGGGCACGTTTGGAACAGTCGCAGACTTATTACGAGTATAAATTAAGTCTTTAAAGAAGGGCTTATATTGATAAGTATGTTGTTGGTGTTGAGCTGAGCCCCTCTCCTTTCTTCTTTTCTTGATAACTTTTGAATGGCTAAACATTTTTTAAATCTGTTTTCGCTATAACATCCGCGTTCGGCTCAAACGAACATGAGAAAATTTTTAGCTAATCATCTCGTCGCATTCTGGAGACAACTAAACATAAAAAAACGGTCTCCCAAACGGTTAAGAGCTTCGTTTACGCTCAGCTCAATAAATATGTGACACATTGATTTGAAAGTATTAGCGCCCGAGCGACATCGAGGTTATCATAACATTAACGTTTTTGGGTCAATGACACGAGGACCAATAAAGTAATACGAACAAGCCGCGATTTACCCAAATATAGACATTACGGAGATCATTAAAAACAGCATCACCTACTAAAATAGCATCTCCGAACTTATCATTAACGAACGAAACTAACAAAGGAAAAAATATAATATATCTATCTGAAAAGATAACTATTAAATGAAGAAAGTAGCTCACCGGGAAGTTCCCCCCCAAGTAGACGTCGTGCGTGTGGGCCAGCATGGAGGGCAGACGCTCCAGGCGGCGCTCCGTGCCCGGGCTCAGTGCGGATTCCCCGCTGGCGGGGGACGCGCCCCCCGAGGGGCTCCGACCTCCGTTCTGAAAGATAACGAAGACTATGACTCCTACTCCTACTCTTACTCTACTGATACACGATACATGATAAATAATAATAAGTACCTTGGGTATGTATAGTGGTAGTTTCTGTCCGTACGCCCGGAGCCGGGGGTTGTGTCCCATAAGTCCGTTGTCCCCGGACGTCCGGTCGCCGCTGACCCCCGCCTCGGAACAATCCGATCGCTCCTCTTGACCGTTGCGGTAATCTGGTAATCATGTTTTATTTTTATTACTTCTGAACTGTCTTAAAATCTACAAGTTTATCTCGGGTAATTATTTGCAATTTATTTTAAAACATGATTACGGACAGATGTAGCGATAAACGGGTCGAGGAGACCTTGATATTCGTTACTCATACGAGGGAAAGAAGGAAACGATAATAATATAATAAAATACGCATTAATTCAAATTAATGCAAAAATGTAAAGCAAAAAAAACGGTTATCGACAAAAAAAAAAGCAAAAAAAATGTAGAACCAAAAACTACATTAGTTTGGTTACGTTTTACGTTTTAAACGACTCGTAGATTTCTTTCACGGAATGATTTCGTAGCGACAAGATAAGCAATGTTACGTAAAGTTAAGTGAAATATCATAATTTTATCTCAAATACAGATAAAACGAATAATACGAAAACTGCAACACAGTAGTGTATAAACGATGTTTATACAAATTTTTACGTCACAATTGAAAGTGTTTTTTCTTATTTCCTTATATAATTGATAAAATAAATATATTGATATAAGGAAGGTGGAATTGACGAAAATATGTATTTTTCTTATTATATCACGAGGTTAGTGACCGATAACATCGCTTTTATGAATTTGAAGAAATAGGATATATCAGATAAATATATTTATTGACATCATCAGAATCCTCAAAATAGAGACTATTCAGAAGTAAGGTTATTATCGGGAACTGATAAACGATAATTCGTTGTAAATTAGAATGAATTACGAGAGACTAGAAAGAGTAAAATCTTTTTAACATTGAATTAGAGTGCACCGGGGCCGATACCAACCGACGGAGCGAGCCAACACCCCTCAGCCCCCCCAGCGGACGCACCACGACTTTACACACGGCACTGGACCCCTAAAACCTTCAAAACGATCGCTCTCGCAAGTAACGAGCATCATCAGTATATAATGCCTCACCGGAGTCAGCGGCCAGCTCGGCTACGTTGGCGCAGAAGGTCTCGAAGTCTGCGGGGTCGGCGTGTGGGGGCAGGCAGCGCGTGGCCGCCTCCCCCAGAGCGTCGGGAGCGCGCGCGCGGGCCGGCCGGGCGCTCCGCCCCCCGGCGGCGTCGTAGGCGCGCCTCAGCCGCAGGATGGCGTGCCCGAGAGAGTGTCGCGGCCGCGTGCGGGCCCCGCGCAGCACGGCGCCCGCGCACCGTAGCGCCGCCGGGATGTCCGCGAACGCCGGCAGCCCGCGCCGCTCCACCGCCTCCTGGAGCGTCGCCCGGGCCCTCGACAGCTCCACGTATTCCCTGCGATACGACACAATTTATCAATTTCTAGAGTTCAAATCATCTACTATATTTTAAGGTATCTACAAAATATTTTAAGGTATCTACTGACAAATCCGATATGGTCTCCCGGCCGATGTTCTGGTGCCTGGAGTAGGGTCTGAGCACGAGCAGCAGATCCCGGGGCGCGGCGGCGAGGTGCGCTGCCTCCACGCTGGCGGCCACGGCCCGGGTCTCGCTGTCCAGCACGAATAGCAGCGCCCGCGCCTCCGCCTTCGCGCGGTGCTCCACCTCCATCAGCTCCGTGGACCAGTCGTCTACTTGCTAAAGAACAATATTTGTAGAATAAAACCAATTCTATTATAAAATAATAAGAGTATCTATAACGAGCTGGCCTAAAACGTTATCGGTAGTTATAACCGAACGTGTTATAATGACTTTGATGTCTATAACACGTTCATTATAACGAGAGCATATAAAGAACATGCACTATCACACCGTATATAACGTAACAAATAAAAAAACAACAAATTACTATTTCCTTCCATTCGCCTACTCTTTTTTTATTTAACGTCACAAGTTGTGGAATGCTGTTATAAATATTCAAATTAAATAAATGTTGAAGTTTCAGATTATACAAGTAATTGGTCTATAGGTCTATCCATTGTTTGATTGCATATAATATAAGCAACATAAAGCGAGACGATTCATTTACTTAATCCGCAAAAGAGAAAATAATAATCAACCCATTTTCGCAATTAAATTAACTATATTAATAACAAATGCCTTTTCACAAATGATAGAAAGAGACAGGGACGCGGAGTAAGAGAGAGAGGGAGATACACGCACCCACACACATACACACAGCATAAGGCTACTTCGTCAAAGTGGTATATTATAGGAAGACTTACTGGATTGAAATATGTGATGCCCATCTTCTTTAACATGGGTATGGCGATGTCGGACCTCCACGTGGTGGGGTTGCACGAGCCCCCCAGGAACACCTCGCACGGGGGGGGAGACGCCTCGCTACCTGAGACACGCCTCGCTATTAGTTATACACATCATTTGGGACACAAATGTTAGGAAATTAAGAACGAGAACTGAGCGTTTCATTGGTAAAAACTATTTGCACCTGGTAACATTTTATTGCTGAGCAAAAAAATATTCGAAATTAAGACCACGAAGGCTTAATCAATCGTTATTATAATTACCGAGCGCTGTATTGGTAAAAACTATTTGCACCTGGTAATATTTTAATGCTGAGCAAAAAAATATTACACATTAAGACCACGAAGGCTTAATCAATGGTAATTATAATTACCAAGCGCTGTATCGGTAAAAACTCTTTGCACCTGGAAACATTTGATTACTGAGCAAAAAAACATTTGAAATTAAGACCACGAAGGCTTAATCAATCGTTATTATAATTACCAATCGCTGTATTGGTAAAAACTATTTGCACCTGGTAACATTTTAATTCTGAGCAAAAAAAATATATGAAATTAAGACCGCGAAGGCTTAAGCAAGCGCTGTATTGGTAAAAACTATTTGCATCTGGTAACATTTTATTCCCGTACATTATTAATATAAAAAATCTAAATCCCTATTGTTTGTTAGTCCTTAAAACATAACGCAATATGTAAAAAAGTATATTTTGTATGTAATATATATACATTTATCTCGTGATAGATAATATTATATCTTGTATACGTAAAATAAGACGACTATTTCATTGAAACACTTTACCGAATCGATAAACGGATACCGAGAACTATAGTAGTATATTTTTAAACCACCTTTTACATACACGTGAGGTCGGGGAGGATTTTTTATATTCTTATCTATCTATATGTAATACATACAAACAACATGATTATATATTATATTGTTATAAAAACTAACAATGAATAGGTTTTGATATCTCGTTTTAAGGACGACTCTCATCACATCTTATCTCATCTCATCTCATCTCATCTCACCACATCACATCTCATCTCATCTCAGCTCATCGAAAATTTTTGAAAATTAAAATGTAGTATCATAAAGTTAACAAATTACAAAACTATAATATTTTCTATAAACTAAAATTTTTTTTTATTACACGTATCTCAAATATAACTAAGATCTGTTCAACAATTAATTTGATAACTTTGAAACCTTTAAATAATACATACTAATAATAACTTTCTCTGGCCACCCCGGAAGGGATATAGCGTGAAGCTAACTAAGTAAAACCTTTAAATAATATTAGTTAAATAACTAAATAAATATGTTTGTAATTTTTTTTTAACCTTATTTACAAATAAACAAACACGTTAAACTTTGTAACGAGGAGATTAAAATTTTATAATGGACAGCAAATTAATTTAACAATGACATCATCATAATTATTTACACAAAAATTTAATAAAAAATTAAAAATTATCTAAATCATTCATTCATTCATTTCATTCATCTAAATTTAAATGAAACTTCAGTGTTATAAAGTGAATAAACAGTACGAGTAGAGAACAAACACACAAACACACACACATATATATATATATATACACATACATACACACATACATTACATTTGAGATAATCACGTGTTCAAAAATATATACCATGCTTTCAAACTCTACAATACACAGCGTGTCTAACGTAGAGTCTACGTCATTGGTTTCAATAGAGACATTTATAGTCATATGATAAGGAGGATTCTCTCGTTAATAGAGTATGTTTATTACCATTTAGGGTATACAATTAACGGTCCGCTATACCTTATTCTTATACAACAAAAAGAATGAAAGAGAAGAAGAAAGAATGAAAGAGATGGATATAGAAAATAAATAGGTAGGTTTGCAAATTGTTATAACAATAATAATTTTAAATTTATCGAAATTTTAAACTATAGTTAAAATTTAAATATAAAACTATTGTTTAATTATGAATGTGGATAACTTCAGAGTGAGAGTTAACAATACATTTTTATTAACAAAATCGTACAATGTGATGTACCCGGAAGGCATAAATGTATTTAGGTTGTTAAAAATACATGTGACTAATGTTACAATACACCTTAATTTAGAAAGCGTACTGTGAGGTGAGGTGAGGTGAGGTGAGCGGACGGCGTGAACGCCCATGGGCATCGATGGATAAAGCGTGGGCTAAATCATGGGCGTGAGCATCACATCACACACACGGTCGATAGGAACTCACTCACAAATGTCATTTGACAATTATAACCAAAATATTATAATACTTCAATAACGAATCACCATCAAAAGAAATTAACAAAAACATGTCCGAAACGCAATCCAGATAAACATCAAAAAAACACTTGACATCCCTCGCTCCACAGACAGATAAATATGGATGTAAATATAATAAAATTAAATGTTTACGAGTATCGGGGACGCACAGGGCACAATCACGGTGGTGGGAGGCATGGCTGCGACTGCCCCGTCGGACGGTCGGCGGCCGACTGGCTGCTGAACTTATTACCACCAGCCAATTCCGCATTTAAATATATTCCGTTATTTCTATATTCAATTTAATACAGAGATAATCAAAACATAGAGAGATCATACACAGTATTAGACCGTTATTATCATATTAATCCGTTACATTTATTAAATATTCTATTAACATGTCAGCTTTATGCTACGCTTTGTATTATAAAAAATATATATAACAAAAAAAATCATCACTTTGAGAATCTCTGAGATATCACGGTGAGTCGATATCTCAGAGATTCTCAAGTTCAGAGGTCGAAGGTTAAATTTTTATATTATGTTCATTTAAAAATAAATATAATATATTTACAATTATTGATATTATACAATGGCTTATATTAAGCGGGTGTTATTATCTCCCGCAGTAGGTATATAATATATATATATAATGATCGTATTATTTTCATAATTACAACCGCCGGTCATGGACTGCGTCGTACATTAATTACGTCTTATGTCATACCTTATTATAAACTTTTATTGCAGAAAAAAATATTAACAAAATCATCCCAGCTCAGGGAAATTTACTGAAGGAGACATATTTAAGAAATTTTTAATATTTTTGACTAATATATAAGAGATTAAAACCACTTTATTCTGTTATATACGACGGGATTATCTCTGACACCCGTATCAATTTACGGGTGTCAGAGATGGGTGCGCGGCGTACTTGACATGGGTGAGACGGGTGACATTCGGAACAAGTTTATAGCGGAACATTTAATATAAATTTCGTATAAACGATTAGTTTTATAATTAGATTTGTTTTGTTGTCAGTTACGTTTCCGCGGTCCGTTTATAGTTTGTACGGAAGAGACGGAAGGTCGCGCTCGTCGTTTATCCACCATGTCTGTTTACGTTTACGTCGTATCGTCGGCTCGTACGGAAATAAAGATTAATATTAACATTGCTTTAGGATTGCTAAGATCGCTCCAGATGGTCAGTTTCGCTTAACTCAACTGACTAATCTTTTAACAAGAAAAATACTTTTAAACTGACGTAATAATACGAACGATGGAAACCCTCGCTTCATACGATTTTATATATTATATATTTCCCATAAGAGTAAAGCGTAGCAAGATCCGGAAGTGATTCGAGATATTTAATTTAGACATTTAAGGAAATCATATAAATTATTTAAATTGATTAAAATATGACTCACAAACACACACACACACACACACACACACACACACACGGACGGACGGTTCGGTCCGCCAACCTGTTCCGCCATACTCGTAAAAAATATTAGGTAAGTTAATTTATATTGGATACAAAAATATGTACTGTCATATTTATATATAAAAATTAAATCCTTTTAGTCGTCTTTGTGTAATATAACACATACAAATTATAATGATAACAAAGCGTTTCGGTGTGTGTGTGTGTGTGTGCGTGTGACTGCGTACGAGAGTGTGTGTGCGTTAAGTTATATATTTTGTAGAAAAAAAAATAATACCTTGTCTTCAAATAGTCAATGAGGATTTTGGGACAATGAACAAAATCATTTCTTTCTTTTAGACTCTTTGCTTTTAGAAAATATATTAATATAGAAACAATAATATATATATATGTATATGTATATATATGTATGTATATATATATATATATATATATATATATATATATATATATATATATCATCAGTATGATCTAAGATAAGAGACGTACGTACGTACATACCACGAGATAGAGCAGTGTAATAAGGACCTAAATCTTTAAATATCAAGTCGGGTCCAACATATGACATATGACGACATTTTTATGGCTATTGTGGTCTTGAAAACAACCGGGAGCCATTAAGTAAACAAAGATGCGCCGCGAGATGAGATGACGGGATGACGAGATGACGCACATTAACAGATTCAATGCAGTCACTTAAAATACCAAAGACCCTCATCGCAATAGTCGTAGTACAACTACATTAATGTTATTAACGGACAGATATAACGTGTTATTTGTATTTATTTTATATATATATTTAATTGAGCTGAGAGTAAGCGAAGTTCTTCACCGTTTGGGAGACTTTTTTTTGTGTTTAGTTGTCTCCAGAATGCGACGAGATAATTAGCTAAAAATTTTCTCATGTATGTTTGAGCCGAACGCGGATGTTATAGCGAAAACAGATTGAAAAAATGTTTAGCCATTCAAAAGTTATCAAGAAAAGAAAGGAGAGGGGCTCAGCTCAACACCCGCCAACACCAGCGCACGGTTGGCGGATCCTAGTATATATATATATATATTTTAATGAAAATCTCGTTTTCAAAATTTAAATTTACTTTATTTACTACTATAGTTGTGTGATTTGAAAGTTGAATTAGTGTTATTATTGTTAATTCATCTCTCCCACAGGTGAGATGAGGCGTGGGATAGGCGACATTGAACTCTCTGACCGAGCGGAGATCAGGGATGCTGCAAGGTATTTCTGGATTGGTACCGTGCGGAAACTTAGTCACATTACTCTTCGTATACGAACAGACGACAGGGCTACATCTTCCGTAATATATATATATATATATACAAATATACATATAATAAACGATCTACGTAATGTAAGAAGATTGTCAAGGATCTTTACATAAATATAAATATAAAAGATCAACAAAGGGATATGACAAACGATTCCACCCAAAATACTTTGTCGCAAAACAAAGCGATTCAGGCACGCCGCCAGGATACGTATTCTGTGAGGTGATTTAATAAAATATAAACTAACTCTTACCGTTGACATGTTTGCAAATGGCTTCCTTGTCCACGCTCCTCACGGGCGAATCTGGCTTACTCGATGCCCTGTTAACGAGAGAGATACGTTACTCTATTAGATATATAGAAAATGCAAGTCGTTAATCGTGATTCAGTAATACGTGACCAATATTTGATGATGAAGGGGTCAACGCCCTCCATGACGGTGAATGGGTTCGCCGGTTCAAGAGAGAATAGGTACTTTGGACCCATCTAAAACGTCATCGACAGATTTATACTGAATCACAATGTACTCAAAGCGGACATTCAGAACGCTAATTGCTACACAACATACACTTATTATAATTTATATATAAGTAGCAACATAGGCGAGGCTTGGTGTGTTTACAGTCTCACTGCCAAGATTCGCATCGCTCAAATTCCCGTTATAGTTATAGTCCAATTAGGCAATCATTAAAGTCACCTGAATATAACTATAATATTAGATATAGATATAGAATAGATATAGATGATACTCACTGTCTAGTTTGTCGGGAACAGCGTCTTAGTTCCGCGGCGAAAACACAAAATTCACCAAACGTCAATATCAATGATTTCCTGCGTGCACACTGACGTGCGCAGACCAGCATTTCAAAAACTGGAAGAAAAAAAAAAAAATATTTTTATAAATAATTCAAGAAATTTGAAAAAATTGCAACGGCGGGATTCGTACCCATGTCAGGTTTCCAAAAGACAGACCTCAAATTTAAACACAACTCAGACCGCGCCATCACAGGAATAGTAGATAAAAAAAAACTATAAACTAATAATAATATATAGTTACAATAAAGTCAAATAAAATATTACATTAAACAAATAAAGTCAAATAAAATACAACTTCAATATTGGTATTTAAATATAATATTTATCCATTGCGTGACTAGTACGAATTACGAAACCGACGGACAAACATCGCAATATTTAATGTTTATATACTTATGATACATTGCCTTAGTCATATATATAGATATTATTAATATGTACGTTCTTCAATTCGGGTCTTTTTCACTATCAGCTCGGTGCGATGACGTCACAAACTAACTTGCTATCTCAATATAATATATCATTAACATAGTTAATTAAGTTGATGAGTAAATAAATAAATTAAAAATATTATTTCTTAATTTCCCTCCCTATTCAGCGTTTCTCGTAAATACCTAACGAGTCATCAAAAATGTGAGCAATCGAGGAAAAGTCTCCCTTTTTCACGCGCAACTAAAAACCAACCGTTTTAAAAATATTAATTCACCAAATAGGGATAGATTTTGAATCCATAAATGACACATAATACAATTGTAAACATAATATGACGTTAAGTATGTTATGCTATCAGAGTGATGTGATACATACACGTGTAGCATTGATAATTACCTATTTGCCTACCACTCATCCTACCTACCTACCTAACTACCTACCTAGGTAATTGTTACAGTTGCTGCAATGTGCTTTGTGTAAAGTGTAAAGATAAAATAATCGTTTAGAAACGTATTTCATTAATGTGATACATGTCTGGGCCAGAACTTTTATGTAGGACACTGTAGGACACTGTAGGACACTATAGGACACTATAGGACACAGCTTAGAGACTGAGTAACGTATATAAAACATTGTTTAAGTTACTACTGCTACTGCTAATTTCTTAGGAAGCTATAATCGATTTTAGTAAGGACATAAATTAAAACATAAAATATTAAAAATGAAATATTTGTACATGTTAAACTCATGATGCAGAACCAAAAACAAACATACAAACATTTGTCTTTAATTACGATAAAACTAAAACATTACAAGTTTTAAATACTATCAAAGTTTGGACAAAGTCACCGACAAAACCTAGTATGTGTAGAGATAGTCTATTTTTATCTATGTATATAGTAAATAGTACAAATCTATATTTACTATTGAGGCCCCACGCGACGATAACAATGAACTAATTATCGTACTACGGCACAATAATGACAAACATACTCCTACTACTGCATGTAGTAGGAGTATATATATATATATATATATATATAGTTACATCCGTGTGTCATATATTTTATATTCTTAGCGATTACTTTATACTAGTAAAATTTTATCTCCTCCCTGGTCAAGTACTTTGTACAGACTAGAAAATAATGTAATTGATATATGTGAATATAATCTTATATGAAGTCATGTTTTAAATATGATAATTTAATTCTATATTAAAATACATATCATTTATGTGAACCCTTTTAACATAAAGAATTTATTCAAGGTAAAAAAAAAACAGATTTTATTTATTAATTTAGTGAATATTTTGCCAAATTAACGTTAAACAAATCGAAATTATAACAAATTTTGTGCGGGGTTCCTCAGTAACGATCTCGAACCACGACCGAACCACGTCGATTTTTTAAAACTGTCAAATGTATGTATCGTTTTTTTTTTATTAAATAAATTAATATTACCTACTCATTGTGTGAATAAATGACATCACCGTAATTGCTAAAGCGCGTTCACATCACCAGTGATACTTAACTTTTAACATATATATATATATATATATATACTATAAAATAAATTTTTTTTATTTTTTTTATTTTAACTAACTGTGCCGACGACTTCGTTTCCCGTGAATATTTTTTTTTTATAAATGTAACCTAAGTTACTCCTTATAACATGAGATAGCTCATAGCCATTGAAAATCCTTTTAAAATCCGTCCAGTCGTTTCAGAGATTATCAGAAACATACAAACAGACAGACAGAGACAAAAAAATGTACAATGTTTTTTATGTAAGTAAGCACCGTATGTATACCTATACATTCATATGAATTTAGTGAAAGCTGTTAATTTGAAATAAAAAAAACAGACACTTACTACAATTTTATATGTAGGTAGCTGAGCAATAGGTGAGGTTAGCGAGTAAGGCATAATAACACCTGCCATAAACGGACATACACATAGTATTATTAAACCATTGCAATTTGCAAAATTGCGTCTATGGAGATTAAGAAAAAATTATTTGATAGCTATCAATGCGTAATTTATACATCCATATGTTCAGGGAGATAAGAACTGCTACACCTGATTATTTATAAGGGACTACGTCATGTTTATATTGCATTTACTATTTTAATACATTTATTAACTAGGATCCGCCAACCGTGCGCTGGTGTTGGCGGGTGTTGAGCTGAGCCCCTTTCCTTTCTTCCTTTCTTGATAACTTTTGAAGGCTAAACATTTTTTCAATCTGTTTTCGCTATAACATCCGTGTTCGGCTCAAATATACGAAAGAAAATTTTTAGCTAATTATCTCGTCGCATTCTGGAGACAGCTAAACACAAAAAAAGGTCTCCCAAACGGTTGAAAGCTTCGCTTACGCTCAGCTCAACCATACTTATAGAAATAAGCCCGTTTATAAAGACTCCAACTTAAATTCGATTGTTACATTTCTTTTGTAAAGAGCAACTGTTGAGTTTCTGGCCGGCTCTTCTCAACAGAGCAGCATTCTGAGCCGGTGGTAGCTTACAGACTGACTACACTGATCCTTTTTTTGTATTGTAATAATTGACGATTCAAAAGTGCGTGTAAATGCCTACTTGAATAAAGATAATTTGAATTTGAATTTAAAATAAGCCTACGTGTATTCCAAACGCTCTGCTCTGAGCAAAAACCACACAGCAGATTCAGCGAGTACTTCTTTATTGTGATCACTGTTTACAACAGTATGTATTAAGTGAGTAATGTAGGAACAACTAGAACCATCTCAATCAATTCTATAATCCGGGCCAACACTAATTGATAGTAAATAAAGAAATGAAATAAACCGATAAAACACAGCACAACACAGAGAGATGAAGACATTGGGTCGTAACCCCGTAAATTATATTAAATGACATGAGTATTGTTCGACGATGAAATCAAATCAAATCAAATCAAATCATACGGACATTTCACAAACGTAAATTGTATTTTATGATGACGGTGGGCACTACTAATAAAATGTTACATTTTTTTTTTATGTATTAACTTATTTGAGACTATATGTTGCCCGCGTCTCTATCTGCTTTAAATAATAATAATAATAAATCCACACTTTTATTATAATAGTTGCACAGACGAACAGATAAACAATCAAAAGTTCATAAGTGTAAAAATAATTTCCATTTTAATTTAAACCTGTGAACAATATCAAATTTCTAATAAACGACAAACAAACTTTACCTACACATATATACATATATATATATATATATATATATATATATAAAGATATTAATTAATTCAAAAAAACAAAACGATGAAGCATCCTATCCTATGATTGTGGTATTTGTTTATTCTTCCTGTTAGCCGTCGGTTAGTGTTAGTCACTATAAAAATATACGTACGTATATTGCTCATATATTTACGTTACACGCGTGTCGGTCTGTTACACCTTATCTATACGCATATATAATAAACATTTATAGGTACGTTTGTTTGTACTGAAACGATTTCAAAGATTAAACAAAATCTATTTAAGGTATTTTCTATGGAGATATTTCTACATGTATATATATAAAAAAATTAAAAATATTTGTCTAAAAGCGATAATATATTATTGCTTAAAGCGGGTAGAGAACGGACAAAGTCAATAGCAATAACTAGTTGTTAGTTATAGCCTACAAGTGACAATGATAAATGCTTGTTTATCTCCCAAGGTACCTTGTAAGGGCTTTAAGGTGATGTCATGATTGGTATGAATCAATATAGTTAATATTTTTTATACATAAAATGTATAATTCTATATAGTTTTATAATTATTTAAAATCAAACACATCATGTTTTAATAATTTTTTTATATGTTTAAACGTTTTGTGAAATTATTACTTCTCAAAAATGTCTCAAAAACCGAATAGCGCAATTCAAGTATCAATTATATTCTACACTAGCTGTTCCCACCGGCTTCGTTTGTGGAGAAAATGTTTTTTAAAATAAAAGACAAGTTATTCTTTATAATGTTAGTTATCCAACAATGAAAGTCCTGTTAAAATCGATCCAGCCGTTTCAGAAATTATACTAAACTAACAGACAATGAAAAATTTAAAATAGATTGTTATGTAAGTACCGTATATATTTTAATATGCTTTTTGAAAAATCTTTTAATTTGAAATTACAAACGGACATTACAATTTTATTTATATATATTGATTAGGTGTAGACTCCTGCAGGGTCTGAAGGGATAGGTTTATAATTACTGTTATTAATCGAAGTATAATTAATATTATTAGGCCTCGAGTGACCTTCGAGAACACAGTATCTATGATAGTGGAAGGAAGGACACGTAAAAAGCATGAGGACTCCCGGAGGGCATGTATGAAGAGGTTGATGTCTGTGGCCAAGGCAAAAGAGGTATGCAGGGACCGTAGCGTTTGGCGCTCCGTCGTCTCTGGCTACCCCGTAAGGGATATGGCGTGAAGATAAATAAATAAATATAAATAAATAATATTAATACAACAAGAAAGGTGAGGATAGATGTTTTTATAGACGCTTTTTATAGATGCTTATCAGTATTATGGTATTAAGTATTTTTTTATATATTTTCCTTATTGCAAAGAAAATATAATCATTCCGCCATTAACAAATAAAAAATATACATATATATTTATATATATATATATGACATATAACATAACAATGTTCGTATCTTATCAGTATATAACAAGGAAAAATTAAATAACACCAACAACAAAATATTTTCTTATTTAGTTATTAATATAGTTTACGCACGCGATTTCGCTTCATGATACTTCGCTCACTGATTATAATTTCTACTCCTCAGTATATTTATGACAATTACAATTAGTGTACATACTAGGTTTTAATGCGAAACTGTTTGGCTAAGTGAAAAGATGTGATAAGTCACACATAGACAAGACAAACATACAGACATGCAAATGTATGTATATATATATATATATATATGTAATCATATGATCAAAAAACTTATTTTCAGTTTTGTTATTGTCAGATGTAATTTTATTATTATAAGAAGATGTAATTGTAAAAATGGAGTTATATAAAATACTAGCTGTGTGCCTGCGACTTCGTTCGTGCGGTATACATATTTTATTAATAAATGCAGCTTAAATTACTCCTTATATCCAGCCGTTTCAGAGATTAGCCGTAAAAAAAAGACAGGCAAAGAAAAACTTTAAAAATTGTTTTCTTTATGTAATTATTGTATATACTTACACATGCATTTAGTTAGAAGGTGTTAATTTGGAATTACAAGCAGGCGCTTCAATTTTACATATTGAGCGAAGCGAGCGGAGCGTTCTACTGGTGACTTTTTCGCATTCTTTGTTATCACAAATAGTCTCGAAAACTACTTGATGTCAAATTATGAAATTTAGCAATCAAAAAGACAGACATTAGGCGATGGTTTTAAAAATTTCACCCGAGATTTCGCGAGTGCAGCGAGTCCAAATTGAGGGTCTGTTGGCGCCCCTAGTATGCATAGATCCTTCAATATATGAAAGTCAAAATGAGTTCATTTAAATCGATATCAAAATAACCTTAACTCACTGTCAGACAGACCTTGAATAAAATAATCTAATGATTGTCTGTTTGTACACTTAGTACATTAACACTAAACCTACCAAGTACCGGTCAAATTGACCGTTCTTAAACTTGTGTAAAACTTACACATTTTTAAAAGTTATAATATCGTTATCAAACTACATGACAATTCTTAGAATATGCATATAATATTTTCTACACTCTTTACTTTTAGTCATTTCCATTATTATCTGCGTTATATCATAAAATAACTTTTGACTTTTTGACGACGTGCGGTAGGGAGAGGTATACAAGAATTGTCGGTAGGTTTATTGTTAAGAATGACTAAGTTCTAACTAAAAACATTATACCACACCGCAATGAAGGTTAAATTGAAAGAAATTATTATCAATTATAGTAGATAAAGGAAAAAAACTCGTCCGATATAAAAAAATTTAATTGATAGATATTAGGTATACGAAATCGATTAGACTATCCGTGACGTAGGAGTGACTCAGAAATGACGATCGTTAATATCTGATACTATCGACGGACGACGGTCATCGTAATTGTTAATAATAATTAGGATAAGAAGGATCTAGAAACGTGAGTAAACTGACTTCTTAGAACAATACACTTAATAATATTATAATATATTGAACGACAAACTCGTCAAGACGCGACGGCCCAGTTCGTGGAGCGACAGCGAAGGTATCTTAGAGGTCTTAGATTCAATTACTCAAAGTTATAATGTTTAAAAAAACTTACGTATTAACTAGAAACGTGGTAAGTTCATCAAATTAGCACACAGTGAACTTGTGTCATTATATTGATGGAATATTAGTTAGTCATATTCTCATTAATCATGCGCGTGTGTGTGTGTATGTGTGTGTGTGTGTGTGTTTGTGTGTGTGTGCGTGTGTGTGTGTGTTTGGTATTTTCACGTATTCTTCAATCGAGCCGACCCCGCGTTATAAAAGGCGTCGGCGGTGAGGTATGACCGATGTATTACTCACACTGACACATCGGTCACTCGTCTATGCGTATCAATAAAATTTAAGTGTCCGTTTGTTTGTAATTCCATATTAAGATTTTCACTAAATATAGTACCTAGTATTGTATATAAGTATATACTGTCCGTTTTTCTGTTTGTTCCGGTTGATCTCTAAAAGGAATGGAACGATTTTAACAGTACTTTCATCGGCCAATAGCTGATGTTATGAGTAACTTAGGATACTTTCATATAGAGACACCGAAATAGTTATAAAACATACAATAGTTTGTACAAAAACGAGTAAACTACTTGTAACAAACTACTAAGTATTAGTTCCACTTAACAGGTAGGTAGGTAGTTTAAAACTTAATTAAACTGATGACGCAATCCAATCTTCACGTGAGATAAAGACACATAAAGGACACGTTAATTCAAACGCTACCCGTGCTATTATGGTAGTACCCACTTAAACAGGCTACCCGCTGATAATAGATTTCCATGTTATCAGTGACGTCATCGATCGATAAACTGAAGGCTATCGATTACACGCGGACAAAATAAAACTATCAAGGATTTCAATATAACGTTATACAAAGAGATTACATCAAAAATATTTAGGACGTACCTACCTCAAAAATACTTAGGACGTAGGTACCCACCTCAAAAGTACGGAGAGGTTATCTCAAAAAATACGGAATGTAGATGAGAAATTAGGGATCCCTTATTGTGGTAAATAGCTTCGAGTTCGTCACTCTACCAAAAAAATATTTTAACAATTTAGATTACTTTTTTAAGTAAGTTACTTAGTAATAAATATACTTTCTAATTCACGTTCGTAAAATCGTATAAGAGACATCAATAGAAAATATAATAAAATTGCGTAGGTATAATAATAATGTAAATTATCAAACTCACCCTGTGTTTTAGTTGGATACAGCTCGATGTAATTGAAGAGGCTCTGCACCCTGTGCGCGGGGGCCGGATGGTCGGGCGGACCCACGCGGCACTCCCAGGCGTGCGCCACCTCCCTGCGGGTACACACTCTATTTTTACACTTATAGAGGTCACGATGGGATCATATAATTGTGGATGTGACACCAGATTATTGTCATACATTGTACATTGCACAATGTAATATTTTATATTTCAAAACTTCATTATTTTTACTGTCCTTTCAAAATCGTGATCCACGATTTTATATTTATTTTTTTATTAAAAACACATTTACATTTTGATGCATTAATATAACTTTACAGCTAATTTATTAGTATATATATATATATATATATATATATATATATATATATACTAATAAATTATTATTCTTATATATTGTCTCGAAAACTACTTGACGGAAAATTATGAAACTTTGCAATCAAAAAGACACACATTAGGTGATGGTTTTACAAAAACAAATTGAAAAATGTACTCAAAAAAAAATAATAATAATATTATGTAAAAAAACTGATATTCCATTGAAGTCAATGGGAAACTATAAGTCAATACGCTGGGCTTGCTTCACTCAATATGCAAACGGCACCCGAGATTTCGCGATCGCAGTGAGCCGAAATTGAGGGTTTGTTGGCGCCCATAGTTACATTGAAAGAGTGATTGTAGTCAGTAAGTAAGCTACCCGTTTGGAAAGCGAAAGAGAAGAGCCGGTCAGAAACTAAACAGTTGCTGTTTTTAAATTAAATTTAACAATATTTGATGCATTATAAAATCAAACCTGGAAATGAGTCAACAACCTAAGTTCCACATATTTCGATCGACTAAAAACTCTTGAATCTTATTATAACACAATACTATTGATTTAAGATTTAAAACTAAGAACTAATAACTTAAGGTAAGGAGAGAAGGCCTTTAATAATAATCTCCGGGTGATTCGTTACAGCTGATACAACAAATTCTTATACTCATATTACTAAAGGGAAGCGAAGGAGATAATAAAATTACTGCTAAATTATAATTCAAGTTATGTTATACGAGTAGCTGTCACTTAGTAACTAAATAAAGTTGAAAGCAAAGAATGTTGCAGGTATAGCTTTAGCTGCATTTTTCGTTAACTATATTTTAACCTTAACTTCTATATATATATATATATATATATATATATATATATATATATATATAGAAGTGCATAGCAGCATACATATATATATATATACCGTATCACCGCTCTTCGAGAGCACCCCCGTCATTGCCTCGCCAAGTATCAGAATACTGGGTCTCGACATTTCGAGCGATTGTCAGTTTCGTGGTCATCTGGAGAGCAAGGCCAAGTTGGCCTCGAAGAAATTGGGAGTGATTAATAGAGCGAGGCAGTATTTCAAACCTGGCCAAAGACTTGCGCTCTATAAGGCGCAGGTCCGGCCACACATGGAGTACTGTTCTCATCTCTGGTCCGGATCACCCCAATATCAGCTTCTACCATTTGACCGCGTACAACGGAGAGCCGCTCGGATTGTCGGGGACCCGGTGCTCTGCGAACGGCTGGACTCTTTGGCATTGCGTAGAGACGTGGCTTCTTTGTGCGTCTTCTACCGCATTTACAACGGGGAGTGTTCCGAAGAACTATTCGATCTGATGCCTGCCGCCGAATTTCATCACCGCACAGCGCGCCATCGACTTCTTTACCATCCCTACCACCTGGATGCGTGGCGATCTTCCACTGTGCGGTTCTCAAGGACTTTTTTTCCACGTTCCACTCGCTTGTGGAACGAACTCCCTTCGGCGGTATTTCCAGATCGGTACGACATGGGTACCTTCAAAAAAGGCGTCTACTTCTACCTACAAGGCCGGCAACACTCTTGTAAATCCTCGGATGTTGCAAGAGTTCATGGGCGGCGGTGATCACAAGTCATCTGTGACCCGCCAGCTCGTTTGCCCTCCTCTTCCATAAAAAAAAAAAAAAAAAAAAAAAAAAATATATATATATATATATATATATATATATATATATATGTATGTGTATGCTGCTATGCACTTATAAAATATAAATCCAGGTGTTATATATGTCTGAAACAAAGAAACAAGACAAGCTGAGTGTCTGTCAGTTATCAAATAACTTTGTTGGTAGGTTTGACAATGAAAAAATGTTTTTTTTTTAATGTTAATTAATAAGTTAATGATTACAATTACTCTAATAGTCGAAGGCCCCCCACCGTGATACCTACTGTGTGATGAAATATGATCTTACACCATTAACCGTCCTGGGAAGTCACGTTTCGCTGGCGTTATAATAATATAATTAAGATAACCTTTGTCTCTGTCTGTCGGTAATAAAACTTACAAGCAATTTAATATATTTCCATATGATATATTGGAAAACAATAAGAATAACCATATTTTTTGGAAACTATCTAACAGACGTTCAAAGTTCAACGTCACTTGTGTTATGAAATATATATTTGTAGGTGAGAGAAACAAACTTTAGTCAATTCCTTGCAAGCCGTATGCGGGCTGCCTCGACCGGGGAATATACCAGAGAAGATTTATAGCTATTATATCTACGTTCGTAATGTGAACGAGAGAACCGAATATAGTTGATATTAGATAGTTTTAGATTAGATAATAATAAAATAATGTAGATTTAATTTTTAATATAAATTTATAAGGTTTTGAAGTTTCTTCTCCGTGAACCTGCTCTTCCAAACCGTGCACCTAGAGTCTGAGCTTTTAAAAGGGCAATGCACGCTTATTTGAAACTAAATATTTTTCTATTTTATTTCAAATTTGATTTTCAATTATTACTGGTGATAAATTGATACAATGTTACCAATAAAATTATATATTTAGTATATACTATAACGAATCATATTGTATGTATATATGACTTGTATTATTTTTCGTCACACCCCGCTTAACAGAAAACAACAACAAACAACAACAAACACACCTTGGTTTCAATTACGTCCACGTCATACGGTTCCCACGTGAAAGGTTGTAGGTGTATTCAACTAAGAATACACCTCAACTTAAGTTATACTTTTAGTATTACAAATATTTTAGTAACTTAGTCTATTGACTTATTTGCAGGGTTAGGGATATTATAATATAAAAAGCTGTTGAGTTTCTGACTCTCCTCAGCAGAGCATTCCGAGCTGGTAGCTTTATCTGACTACACTGACCTTTTAATGTAATAATTGATTCAAAAGCGCGTATAAATGCCCACTTGAATAAAGATAATTTGAATTTAATTGAGCTGAGCGTAACCGAAGCTCTTAACCGTTTGGGAGACCTTTTTTGTGTTTAGTTGTCTCCAGAATGCGACGAGATAATTAGCTAAAAATTTTCTCATGTACGTTTGAGCCGAACGCTGATGTTATAGCGAAAACAGATTGAAAAAATGTTTACCCATTCAAAAGTTATCAAGACAAGAAGAAAGGAGAGGGGCTCAGCTCATCACCCGCCAACAACAGGGCACGGCTGGCGGATCCTAGTATAATAATTTAACGTATAATCAATTAAATTTACATTAAAATTAATCAAGCAACTATTTCACTAAATAATGATATTGTTTTTGCCAAGTCATTTAGAACGAGGACAATACATCGTATAGGTAGGTGTTTGATTCGTTGACCGCTGTCACAACTGATCGAATTGACGAAGTAATTTAACCTTTTAGTAACCTTATACTTTTTTTTATTGTTTACTTAATTTAAAATCATTACTCATGATATAAATCCTATAAATAATGTAAAGTTCCGCTTTGGCACACCTCCAGTAAACATATATATAGCATAAAAATAATAATATTTATAGGTTTTGTCCACTGAGTGATGAATAGCTTATAACGATGAGTTAAACTCATATCACAAGAGAAGAGGGAGACCGGAGAGGAGTTTGAGAATATTGAGGAAGCGTGTCTCAAGAGAGGTGTAACAATAAGAGGAGAGAATGAACATTACGTGATGAATTTATAACGATAAGAGTTAAACTCATATCACAAGAGATTAGGGAGAATGGAGAGGAGTTTGAATATTGAGGAAGCGTGTCTCAAGAGAGATATAATAAAAGAAGAAAATGAATATTACAACGATTCCAAATAACACAAATTAATAAAACGTAAAGGATGATCTGTATTTTAAATAAACTACTCACGAGGCGCTTCTCACGGACGAAGATAAGAGATCACAATCACATCTAGGTACTGAGGAATATTCGAGCGAAACAAACACACATTTATAACACACAATAATTAATAATATCTTCAAAATATTCATTGCTTTATATTAATTTAATTATATTTATATCAAATGGGAGAGAGCGACTGTTTACGTTCGGAATCGTTTAATAAATCCTCAATGACGCTGATGAAGACGTGACCTTGACCTAATAGATAAGAGAGACACGGGATGATATTTCTTGTTTACACCATCTCTATATATTTTGGGTTCCGTACATATTATATTAATAATCGTGAACCATTTATATTCCAATCTTTACAAACTTTAAGTAATACTTTTGTATGCATATAAAACACATATATAATTTTTGAGTGGACAGGAAACGTTAGTATGTCTGTGTGTGTAACAACTAACAAGAAATTAATCTTTAAACAATGATTGACTTTTTGTAAACTAATTATTTAAACCCATAAAATAACTGAATAATAATAAAAAACGAGACTGTAATTTTATAATAATTATCTATAAAATATAATTTAAATAGCATAACAATAAATAAAGATGAAAATAATATTATATATATATATATTCGTTAATGATAAACTACTGATTCTTTGTTTTAAAAAGAAACTCACTGAATCTTATTTCAGATGAAATTAAAAACCATATTATGATTTATATATTTTAAATTATTATTTCACATTGTATATGTAGCGAGTGGTCGTGTGGTCGGATGGTCGGATGGTCGGGTGAGGTCGGTGCGGCAGTAACTCGATCAAGATCGTCGTCTGATACATTTCTTATACCTTACATATATAATCCAAACAAAGCTTTAAAGGTTTAACTAAGCGTACAAATCATTTTTTAACTCATTTTCTTACTGACTACTACTACTGCGACTAATACTACTACTAGATGAACTAGGTAGTTAAAAAAGTTGAAATAGACGCGACTATTTTACGATTATTTATTTCGATTAAATAAAGTTAAATATATATGTATATTTTTTAATTAATTTAAATTTGTTAAATTGATACAATTTTAATATTTTTAACGGAACGTATTAAAATTTCAATCACACACACACACACACACACACACACACACACACACACACACACACACACACCGAAAACAAATACCACACGAGTGATGTAATACATGAATATTAATATATAAAAAAATATGTTACAAATTATATGATATCATTTAAATACAATTCTAAGGTGTGTATATGCTTATGGGGGGAACCAACTCAACTTGATCGACCCTTACGATAAGGTCAAGAGAGGTCACGAATTATATATACATATAAACATACTTTATTTATTTAATTATTTATGTACAATTCATCTCAATATACTTCTATACCTACAGTTGTAAGTCAAATTAAATTCAATAAAAAAAATAAAAAAAAAAGACCAACACAAACAACGCATTAAAAGACCATAGTTTAATACAAAACACTAAAAACACGCGACCCAGGCGAGCCGAGCATACACTAAAATACACCATGACATCATGGTGTGCGACAGGGACGGACTCACCGGCCGCCGTCCCGCTCGCACGCGCCTCGAAACGCGACCATTATAAATACGCTAACTAATACGTTAGTGCATTTACTTCATTCGAGTTTTTACAGGTACATACATAAGAAAATACAATTATAATAATAATATCACTCACGTTTATATACAATAATAATTATTTAATTGAGCTGAGCGTAAGCTAAGCTCTTAACCGTTTGGGAGACCTTTTTTGTGTTTAGTTGTCTCCATAATGCGTCGAGATGATTGGCTCAAAATTTTCTCATGTACGTTTGAGCCGAACGCGGATGTTATAGCGAAAACAGATTGAAAAAATGTTTAGTCATTCAAAAGTTATCAAGAAAAGAAGAAAGGAGAGGGGCTCAGCTCAACACCCGCCAACACCAGCGCACGGTTGGCGGATCCTAGTATTTATTCTTTGAACTTCTCAGTTGGAACACTCGTAGACTTATTATAAGTTGGAGTGAGTACTGAAGGTCTTATTTAGATAAGTATGGTATGGAAATATTCCTGACACTCCAATTTCATACACAAGTGGTCATTCATCAATCAATCAATCATTGGTATTGATTGAAAGTATATAAATTAAAAAAAACTCTTCAAAATAACGTTCTGTGTATAAAATATATGTTTATATTTAATTATTGCTTTGTATTCTGAGATTTTTTATGATTTTTATACCATATAATTATAACACATCAGCGAGATATGAAAGTGTATATATTTTTTTAGTAAATTAGTAAAGGCAAAGTTGCCAACAAAACGTTGATATAAATATGAAAAACAAACGCAGAGGCAGGCATGACGATGTTCTGTGACGAGGCAGAAATACATGTAATGTCACTTTGAAATCTTTAGCGACCGAGTTCAAAGCTTTCGACCGTGACGTCACTAAAGGTACTGACTGACCCGAGTCATCTACTTCAGCTGTGATGACCATTTTACATATAATGATATATAAAACATGTCGCAATAGTATAAAAAAAGTTATCAAGGATGACTTCATCCCCTCAGTGTTATTGTTATCTGTAGCTACCTACCTACTTTTCAGGTGTCATCGACTGTGATGATAATTTATCAGCAATGACAACTGCTTTCTAATACCTACATCCTAGGCACGATTGGATTGGTGTTGAATGTCTTACAATCTTTCAATACCTTCTACGTTCTTCTATTCTATCTCATCTCTATGGAGATATGACTTCATCTCAATCTCACACACGCTTACTTTAATCCACATTAATATATTCTTTATTATATATTTTAAAATATATATTGTATTTAGTCGATATGGACGCGAGCGCCGACCGAGCCGCATGATGTCACGGTCGTTCGTGTGACCCGACCGCAACGTACGGACATTTATTTTTTTAGGGAATTTATCACGCAAAAATATTACAATTTTAATAAAAGCTTGAAAGTAAAACCGTACTATAATCATTATGTGGACACTCCTCTCGGTGATATTCGAAAAAATACGAGATGAAAAGTTGACATTAAAGAAAAAACATGGCCGATCTTAAAATAAAAAACTTTTTCCAAATCTCTACAATAAATATCAGGAATAAGGACATACCAAGAACATAACATTATATATATATATATTATATATATATATATATATATATATATATCGCCTCCGACGTATACGTCATAAAGGAATATTAAATTGCCTGTCATCAAAAAATATTTATATAAAGTTTAAAACTAATGATTATGAACATATTATTTATTAAAAAAATTTAACGGCGAATCATTCTCGTATCTTCACCGTGCATTTGAGGTGTCAATAAAAAAAAAACAAATTTTAAACTATCCAATTTGATTCAACAAAATACCGGTTTAAAATAGTTTTTATTTATTCATATTTTTACACTTTAATATATATATATATATATATATATATATCGTCCTTGTGTACGTATGTCATATTTATATATATAAGTTATATAATAATTGAGGATAATATTACATACAATCAAATGAGACAAAGACAACATATTTTTATAAAAACTTCGATATATATATAAAAAAAAACTTTTACATATAAAACCTGTATCTTTTTATACAAATTATTTTTATAATTTCATTAATCTAATTATAAACATAATCCATACAACATTATATACATATACATATAAAAATAAAAACAACATGGTTCTTTGTTCATAATCGTAATTCATACTCTACTAAATCGTAAACGTGTTTGTGTGTTTTATCTATATATGTATATATATGTATATGTGTGTGTTTTTATCTAGGTTTAGTTTATAAAAACACTTGAAAATCTATATCCTTTAGACGTCAATTCTAAAAATACATATAACTCACCTCGCGAATGAGCCCTTTAGGTTAAGTTTGCTGGGCATCGGAAGTACGCATCGCTGTATTGGGTCCGATTGTATATTTATGGCTTGAGGTTCGCACACCAGGGGTTCCATCCTGCACGAGATCCTCTTGGGGGGGGCGGCGCGAGGGTACGTGTGATGACGGGAGCCGGCCGACTGCTCGCTACATCTCGACTTGGGCAGCGTGCGCGCGCACAGGGCCGTTGCTGCATTCTTCAGGTGTGTCCTAAATCTGTTGCTGCTAGGGGTGCTCAAGATGGCACCCTCCATTTTTCTTTATCACAATAATCACTACACTTATTATTGTATGTTCGAATCCATAGTCCCCATCCTCACCTCACTCGTTGATGGCATCATTGAATCAGTCAATCAATATCAATATTTCATAAATATCTTACAAAGCGTGAAATATATTTTCTTATATATAGTATGATATTTTTTACATACATATTATAAATCTTGCGTGTGTGTATTGAAAGAAAAAAAAAACTCGAAGAATTAATAATAGATTTCAATAGAATGATATCATTCCCTCGTACGATCGCTGTCGTGATACGGATATTTAATTAATATATATATATATATATATATATATATATATATATATATATATATATATATATATATATATGTGTAACATATATTGATAAGACTACGAAACGGAACATAAAGACGGACGGACAGAAAAAAATTAATATTACTATTACATAAAGACTCTATTATTATTACAAGCTTGCGAGAATTAATATTTTTGACTAATTTAATAGTAGATAGGCACATGTTTAATGTATGAATATATTGTATTGCGGAAGGCTTTGGCGCGGTCATTTTAATATGGCGGGGTGGAGCGTGGGCGAGCTGACATCACCGCCGGAGACGATCTTACATCATCAGCCAACTCCCACCACCGGCTGTGCAAAGCTGCATCGCTAATAATAATGTATACATATAAATTAAATTTAAGCGTCCGTTTGTGATTTCAAATTAACAGCTTTTCACTTAAAGTATATATAGTATTTACAATAAAAAAAAAACAATTTTAACTAATTTTTCTTTGTCTGTTTGTTCCGGCTAACATCTGAAACGTCTGAACCGATTTAAACGGGACTTTCACAGGCGAATTGTAGATATTATACATAACTCAGCTCACTTATTTAAAAAAATATATGTAGCGCGAACAAAGTCTTAGGGCACGACTAGGTTTTAATAATATTCGTAATAGACATTCATTCATTCGATGGAGCAACCTTCTCTTATTATTTAAAAGCTAAACTGGATATGTAGGAAGATTATAATACTAGAGGCGCCAACAGACCCTCAATATCGACTCGCTGCGCTCGCGAACTGTCGGGTGCCGTTTGCATATTGAGCGAAGCGAGCCCAGTATATTGATTCATCTTTTCCCATTGACTTCAATGGGATATCAGTTTTTTGACGATTATTCATCAACGACGTGACATTTTTCAAACTTATTTATTTTAAACCATCACCTAATGTGTGCCTTTTTGATTGCAAAATTTCATAATTTTCCGTCAAGTAGTTTTCGAGGCTATTCGTGACAAAAATGTCAAAAAATCCAAAGTAGAACCCTCCGCTGGCTACGCTCGCTTCGCTCAATTATCTCGTAATATCATCAAATTAATCTGATTATCATATTATAAACGGGATAGTTGTATCAAATGAAACGTATGGAGATGTAACTACAACTGAACAATTTATCGACGCCTACTAGTGGAGTGCCTGGAGCATTCAAAACCGTAAAACCTCGGATTAGAGTTATAGTGAATGAATTAATATGATCGATGTGGGATATTGTTTTTTAAACTATAAATTGCAATGTTTACCCAAAATTTTTTTGTGCACTCCTTTTTTTTAATGTTTAAACAAATTATTATAAAAAAATTATGTTTGACCATATATTTTCACTTTAAACAGTTTTTTTAAATTTATATGTTAAATGTTACCTGAGTAGACATATAGTAACATTTTTCAAAGATACCTGTGTATATATATAGCAGTAGGGATCTCGAAAAGGTAGAAAAACGTGGAGGGGAGAGCGGAGCGACAGCTGCTGTGCACAATGGAATTTCTCGGCCAGTTTATTTATAAATAAATCTATTATGTACATTTAAAAAAATAAGGTAATTAATTACGACCAATGAAAAGAAAATAAAATATTAGTACAAAATCTGTTTATTTAAATATATTACATTGTTGTCTACATCAAATATTTTCTTCTACTTCATCTATCTGTATAATAGGTGAAGTATTGGAACAACTACTTCCGCTACACTGCAGTATAAACGACTTTTTTTTGCATCCACACGCAGCTCCACATCCCTTTTTGCAATCACAAAATAACATTTTCAATAAATTATCCGGAGCAGGTAATTGATTCATTATTATTGGGATGTACATGTTATTGGAATACTTCCATCCCCAATTTTCAATAACTACGTCATTTCCTAGCCATATCTGAATTTGTAGGTACACACTTTTAAGGTGCTCAAATGCTGCATCAGTTGTTGGAGGCAGTGATGACAAAAGAACACTCGTATTTTTGGCTGTTGCTTTTATGAAAGAATTGAACCTTAATGTATTTAAATCATGAGTTTTAGACGGCGCGCCATATAAACTCAAAATACATGCTACACCTGCTTGCAATATATTATTGGTGTCTTCATTGATATTTTCAAATACTTTTACTGAGTCGTGTAAATCAATCCGTTTCTCAAAATTTTTGGCAAACTTAATTTTTCCTTTATTGAAAAACGCAGAAGTTGTGTCACAACCCGTAAAGGCATGTAAAAAAAGAATATGTTCTTTACAATTTGGTAATGATTTTTCGAAACATTTCGATGAAAATATCTTAACTGATCTCATTCCAATATACTTTTTATTAATATATTTTTGTCGACAACTTGAGTGAGTATAAACAAATTCAGTTTGTAGATGAGGTAACAATCCATCTTGTCGTTCAGTTGAAGCAGCTTGAAAAGAGGTTATTCCTCTACTAATTTTTATTATTTTCCCTTAACTTGAATTTGTTTCGGAAGATGAACCCAGGTGTATACATATTATGCAGCTATTTTGATCAGCCATGCTGTTAGCCGTTGGTTTATCCATTGTTCGAAATCTAATAAAAAACAATTAGTAATTAATTAATTGCATTTGATTCATTATTATTAGGGCCAAGAAACTCGCAGTCTTTCAAATGAGCATTCATATGTTTAACCTCAAATTTGTACAATAAAAAAATGCCATCTTCCTGGCCCTAATTATTATCATATATTTTTTTTTATTGAAGCTGATCTTTAATTTTCGATTTATTAATTATTTAATTACCTTCCAGTACAAAAACATAGAAAAATTTTTCACTAAAAAACCAAATTTTCACTGAAACTGAACTAGCCCAGAAATTCCATTGTACATAGCAGCTGTCGCTCCGCTCTGCCCTCCACGTTTTTCTACCTATTCGAGATCCCTACTGCTATATTTATACACAGGTATCTTTGAAAAATGTTACTATATGTCTACTCAGGTAACATTTAACATATAGATAAAAAAAAAACTGTTTAAAGTGAAAATATATGGTCAAACATTAATTTTTTCTAATAATTTGTTTAAACAATGAAAAAATAGAGTGCACAAAAATATTTTGGGTAAACATTGCAATTTATAGTTTAAGAAACAATATCCCACATCGATCGTATTAATTCATTCACTATAACTCTAATCCGAGGTGAAAACCCCCAGGCGCTCCACTATACGTTTATTTACAAAGACGACGTCTCGTCGCCTTAGATCAGAGATACGGTAAATGTTAATACATTTCATTTAACTACTTGCTTGCTATGTACTTATAATATGTAAGTTAGATATTTATGGAAAAAAATATTGATACGGCTTCAGAGACGGAGACAGAGATAGATATAGTGTCTCCGTCTCCGTCTATGAATTCATTTTGATTCTTATTTTCAATGTCTTTCTTATTTGTTTATTTGTTTTTATGTTTGTATATTTCTATGTTAGTACTAATCTTTTGAACTGAATCACTGAATTTAGTGTGGTGGAGGCTTTAAGTCTAATACAATATAGAATTATTATCACACTATAATTTTTTGTATTTTCACGTAAAACAAAAAAGTATTTTTGATAAAATTAATAGAAAAATAACAGATAATATAGCTTTCTTTCAATATTAGGAGAACTTATAATTATAACTATCATCCAGAAAAAAAATATAGTAAAATATTACAAAGGTAAAAGTTAAGATTGATGGCGAGAGGGTAAACGAAGCCGGTAGCAACAATTAGTTTTTATCAAACTTATAAATTAATAAATAAACACTTAACAACAATATATAAATATATAAAATGTCAAAGGGATAGGCA